>OY743158.1:10265044-10890044 GCA_963555695.1 Dasypolia templi | reverse complement strand
GTTGATCTGATTGCAAAGTCAATTTATTTGTTATCAGTTTATCAAAATATGTCATCGTTACATACTTAGAAATTCTACTTTTCGGGCTTTTAAGCATATTTTCAAGATACAGTTTCTTGCAATGTCTTTTTGTATGGTTGTGACCCCTTGATAATGATAATTCAAAATTACCTACGTAATTGCGATAGATGCTGTAAAATATAGCTTCATAATATAAATAAGGCGATGTTTTTTTTTGTTTTTGAGCTCACACCATAAATAACTATTATGAGTCTATACGCGAGGATTTGTAATTTGCTTTCTGGTGACTATGGTCTCTGCTTTGTCTGTTTTTATTATCTGTAAATCCTCCATTTACTATAAATACTTAAATAAATAAACAATGAATATTCATGTTTGTACCAAAATGATAACCTTTGCACTCTCTATTCGTCTAATTTAACTTTTAAAGAATATCATTTATTCAGACAATTGTGTGTTCAAATCCTTTCCTTTAAGCGGTTGTCATCGGTTTGCATAAAAATTTCCAAAGTGAATTAGGAAAACTTAGTGATCAAACCTCGTTCTATCGAACTATAAAATGCTCTTAATACGTAATAAAGGCGCTGCTCAACAGATCGTGTAGTACTACGACGTATGAAAATGTAGGTGGGAAAATCGATTATTCGATCCACCCCAGCTCCTCGAGGAAGGCCAGCAACGCCTTGGTGTTACTGACAGCCTCGCGTGGGGTACCTGGGTTACCGAAGTCGTTTGCCCGGTATGTGGCGACCACCGGGCAGTGTAGAAAGAAGCACATGAGCTTCTGTCTCGTCCACCTCCATGCAGGCCCTGCACAGCGGACTGTCTGTGACTCCTATGACAAAGATGTGTTTATAAAAAATGACCCGTAACCAGTTAAAGCTGCTCTAACTGTACGCAGCTGTTGTTTGGTTAGTCGGCGAACCTGTTTCGTGAGGCGGCCGTCAATAGTGGGGAGTGCTTCCCTAGCCTACCTGCACTCACCTTGTTCCGGCCATAGTTCGTGATGTTGTTCCCTGGTGCGTTTCCTTACCAGAGTGTGTAAGTACCCAAAGTGGAGTGGCAAGATGGATTCAGGTGCCACTGGTGCCTCACTTGACCCCCTTCTGAGAAGTTCATCAGCTGCATCGTTGCCCAGCGAACCGCTGTGTCCTTTGATCCATTGAATGGTTATGTTATTAAGGCTAACCACCTGATTAAGGCACTGGTGACACCCGTATATTAGCCCAGATTCAACTGTGTGCCTGTTCAGCGCTTGCAAAACAGCCCTGCTGTCTGAGAGTATCCGGATCGAGTGTTGAAGTCCTCCGAGAAGACTCCACCAACTGAGCCATTACCTATTTTGGATCCGTCTGTGAATATACGCAGCTCTGCAGGGCACAAACCCTCGCACCTATGATCCTCGTGAAGCTGGATCTTGTATTTTTTATCGAAGATAAATTGTTTGGGTACCCGATCATTAATAGCTTTCGTAATGGGGGCTACTTGAGGGACTCAACTCCTTGTTGAGTCCCTCAAGTAGCGCAGTGTGGTGTGGCTCTCTTACCCCAGAGATGTAGTGCCTTAAGACGTACCGCAGCCAGTGTCGGTTCCTGCTGTATGAACAGGTGGAGCGGTGGCAGTTCCAGCATGGCTTCAACTGCTGCAGTCGGAGTGGTCCTCGTGCAGCCTGTAGCCGCCATGCAGGCTAGTCCTTGCATGCGTTGTAGTTTGTTTGAGGCTATAGCTAGCTTGGTTCGGGGCCACCAGACCGCGGCCCCATAGGTGATCATACAATACTTGGGAGGCAAACAAATGAACTGCCCAGCTAACGTAGCAAATCCTTCCGTGCCTTTCCTGCATAGCAGTGGACGGTAAAATTTATACAGGCTGATCAAATTACCCGCTATCTACACCATCATCCAAACACCCTATTAGCAATAGACTATACAGTATTAACTAAAACCCTTACATAATCAGCCTATTATGTTGCCACATCTGAGACACTGGCCGCCTCTCCGTGAGAGGGGATCTAAAACCCTTTTCAACACCTAATACATTATTTCTATTATCTAGATTAACTAACTAAATGTTTCCGAATGCTTTTGAAACTGTCTTGAAAGACACCCTTTCAATAATTGCGAAGAGCCTGTAAATTGATGAAGGGACCGTTTGGATAGTGATCCCATTCCATTTACGGTAAGCTGGGTAAACAAGGGACAAGCATGCACATGATAATTTATATGATATATTATAATTTTTTGTCCCACAGCCTTTTGTGTCCCACAGCAGGGCAAAGGCCTCCTTTCCCTCCTTTCACCGAAGGTGAATTTCACAAATGAAACCGAACGCCATCAGCATTTCTAAACCAAGTTCAAGGACTGCCAGTGTCATCATTGTTGTGGAATATTGACACTGTCAGCTCTTGAACGCGCTTTTGGTTAGCTGTTAGGTGATGGTGTTCAGTTTCATAATTGAACTTTCTTAACCATGAGAGCAGTGTTGGCCCATTGGTAATGAAGAGCAGTGGTGGCCCAGTGCTAACGGCCGAGACTTACGAGTCAATATGTCCGTCGTGTCACTATGTGATTATGAAGTCGGATATTATTAATTGTATAAGGTACCTATTATCAGAAGAAGTGGCGACTGGGTACAGGGGAAGGTTTTTTGCTGAGTCATTGAGTTTGAAATTTGAATTTTCATAAATAAACGATTTTTATTATTATTTCGTTTATTTATTTTTATACTCAGAGTGCAAGAAAACAGATTATTGTCTTTACTTCCTTGTTTTTAACCTAAGAAAAGAAGAAAATAAATATTTTATTGTTTTCCAAATGTTTTCATCCATCTATTCATTCATTTTATTTACATAAAAATAAGTGTTAAAAATGTCGGATACCATACACTTTTGTGTTGTACAGGCGTAAAGTTATTTTTCCGAGCTCTGCCTAATCCGGGTTGTCATCCCTATGAGTAATAGTTATTAAGGTAATAGTCGTGTGTCTGAACTATAACATGTACCGTCAAACTGGTTTCAAAATCTTATAATTATTATGTATCGTAGTGATATTATAATCTTAAAACATTTTCCCCAAAATTTACAGTTTTCTATATCAATGTTACAGGTACCCCTCTAAATTACTTTATAAAGACAACCTTTTGAAATCAGCTGTTGGTTGCCAACAGGGTGATCCTCTTGGGCCAGTCATTTTTAGTTTGGCAATAAATCCAATCATTCGACAGCTAAGTTCAAAATTCAACGTATGGTATTTGGATGACGGAACCCTAGGAGGTGATGTAGACACAGTCATAAAAGACTTAACTTTTTTTAAAGAAAAATTCAGTGTTATTAGCCTAGACCTTAACTTTTCAAAATGTGAAATTTATCTTCCCGAAACCACTGACAGACAGAGTACCTTAGCAAAATTTTGTACCGGAGCACCAAATATCAAAATTACGGAAAGAGACTCTCTTCACCTCCTAGGGTCCCCAATTTTTGACGAATCCTTTCCAACGTCCGTTGAAGAAAAAATAGAAAAATTCAATGATGTCTCGGAAAGACTTTTCAAAATTAACATTCATTCGGCCTTCACACTCATTCGATACTGCTGTTTTGGACCAAAATTTACATATAATCTTCGCTCCTCCCATCTGTGGAAACATCCACAACTTTTAGAAAAAGTAGACCAAGTTATTAGAAACACACTAACTTCGATCCTAAATGTGGCCCTGGACGACCGAGCGTGGCAGCAAGCCACACTTCCCATTCGCCTAGGTGGTCTCGGCGTCCGCAAAATTTCAAGTATAAGTTTACCGGCCTTCCTCTCCTCGGTCCACAGTACTGATAAATTAACCAGGAATATTTTATCTTCTTCACTGGTCGAATTTGAAGTACCGTGTTTGACCGATGCGTTGAACGCTTGGAAAATGGCTTGTCCCAATACGGTTTTCCCCGACAACCCGTCCTCCCAGAGACGGTGGGACGTGCCGCTCTGCAGTATTATACGGAATACCCTGATTAACACGTCACCTAATACTGTTGAGCGTGCCCGTCTGCTGGCTGTGGGAGAATGGGAGTCAGGCTTGTGGCTTCAGGCGCTCCCGTCATCCACCATAGGCACTATGATGGATGACTCTTCGTTTCGGCTCGCTACATGTCTCCGCTTGGGTGCACCTTGTGTTGCTCCGCATCGGTGTCACTGCGGTGAAGCTGTCGACAGTCTTGGGCACCATGGCCTGTCCTGTTACAGGAGCGCAGGTCGCATAGCACGGCACGCTAGCATCAACTATATTATTCGTCGAGCCCTTGTCACCGCCGGCGTACCTGCGGTTTTAGAACCAAACGGCTTGGTACGTGACGATGGAAAGAGACCAGACGGTATGACGTTGTTGCCTTGGAAGGTGGGTAGGCCTCTGGTGTGGGACGCAACCTGTGTCGATACCCTTGCTCCATCTCATGTTCCTAGCACGGCGAACTGGGCTGGCGCTGCTGCTGCGGCTGCTGAGACCCTCAAGCGGCGCAAATACTGTAACCTTATGGGTAACTACAGTTTTGAGCCGTTTGGGGTCGAAACGCTCGGGTCATGGGGCCCGAGTGCGCATCTAATTTTTAAACAAATTTCTCACCGACTAGTCGACACTTCACGTGACCAGAGGGCTGGGTTGTTCTTTGGACAAAGAATTTGCATTGCCATTCAGCGTGGCAATGCTGCCAGTCTTCTGGGCACTTTTCCAGATGACAGCGATGCGGACGAGTACTTCGACGCCTGAGTATTTTTTATATTAATTTGTATAGGTAGTTAGTTAGTTATTTAGTAATTTAATTTAGTTATAAATATGTTGTTATGTTTATGTATCGTAGTGATATTATAATCTTAAAACATTGAGAATGGAACTGTCACTAAACGTGATTGAAATCAAAATTAAAGTAATCATTTTTTTTTTACACAAAGTTAAATTCAAGAAAAAATAACATAACACATATCATCACGCCTGTAATCCCTGAACAGTTAGCAGAGGTGTACCTTTATAGATAAACCCACATTTCATAAGAAAAAAAAGGAAACGATTTGAACAAATGTAGTTCAAAGAAAAGTCGGTAAAATAACATTTCAAAAATGGTTTGGAAAGCGCTGCTTAGAAAAAATATGCGAAATCAAATATGACTTCAAGTTCCTAGACTTTGATGTAAGGTTTTGTCGTTTATTTTGAGATACGATTTTTTCCATAGAATCAGCCAACCAGCCAGCATTATTAATCTACAAACCAAGTGAAAGCTTCAAACCTCATTTATCGAACCCTGCAGACTAAAGCTCAAAGCTCGCTGCTCATAGTGTAGATGGATTAGGCTACCTGCACAAATAGCGTCTCTCCGAGTTAATGTTATTCTGCGGAGTGAATTCACACTACATGAAACTCTACTTAGCTATAATAAACAAGAAAAATATTGCGATGGAGAGGCAGGGGGAGGATAGACTTGTGTTTTGTTTTGTAGTTTACTTTTATAGTGTTTTTCCCGGCAACAAAAAGGAAAGAAGTTCTGTTTCACGTTTTGAGTTTTTTTGTGATTGATTTGAGACATAAATTTAAAAAATAATTGCATGCATATTATGCATGACCTGCTGAAGATTGTAAGAATATATTTGCTTTGTATAAACTCAATCTCCTTTGTATTATATAAATGCGTAGCACAGGTGTGCTACCATTACCTGGAAATGTTTTTATATCGACTTGAATGTGCCCTGAGCGGCTGATAGTGTGTCATGTTCACTCAAATGTCTTGCTGACGGTGGCGCGTGGGTTGGATCATTTAGCTCCCTTCAAATAGGTTGAGCTGATTGGTGCTGATTCATGCGTCATGTTCGTGAACGGGCGCCGTCAGTTGGGACTGGTCATCTCTTAGCTGCCACGGCTTAATTTAATAAATAAAAAATTGGATTGTTATTTTATTTTTGCTGCTTTCTGGACGACTTTAACGTGTACGGTTTTACACATCGTTCTCACATATAAGATCAATATTAATGATGTTAGTAATATATTTGTAACAATATTATTTAAAAGAGTGTCCATAGAGTCTTGCCCTTTCTTCTCCACAGGTACCTACTACGCTTTGGAATGGGCAACTAACTTCATATTTCTGACTGACCGATTCTTTGAAAATTCGAAAGTAAATGGTTTAGTAGAAATAAATACTTTGAGTTATGAGTTTTTTTTTTGAGTTCACTAGTGAGCAAGTAATTAAAATATGATAAAAATTATTTTCAGTATGACGAGACTGAATAATTGAACTGGGCAGTACTTTAGACTGTAATATTGTATAATACAGGGTAATACTTTACGAATGGTTAATCTCTGGTCACTCTGAGGCGAATCCCGGGCGGGACCTGGGACGTGACTGCGCGCGTCGATTGTTTCAACAATTACGAAGTCACGCGACCAAACCTATGCCAATTTAACACCTCCTTACATGATAGTTGAAACAATCGGCTTTACCAAAATTTGTCTGGCATCCCTGCGGGATTCGCCTCAGTTTGGACAGAGCTTAATGATGACGAAAAGTAGGTAAACTAATTATCAAATCAAAATTAAAACATTTTATTTCACATAAACCTACATGGGCACTTATGAAACGTCAGAATCTATGTGCACGGTTCCAATTGGTCGTTTCCTATGGAGAAGAGCCGGCAAGAAACTCAATGGTTACTCACACAGTTTAAAAAATATTAGACTTTTACAATGTTTTCAAATTACAGTGTTAATAGTTATGGGAGGACAGTGTAGGCCTGTCAACAAGTACCATATAATTAACAATTAGATAAGGGTCTATAAATTTACAATCTACATGGCCGTTCTCACATTAAAAAAAATACAAAAGAATGTAATAAAGAAAAATAAAAAACCAATTTAAACCATTGCCATTTCAACTGTACTGTAACACAAATCTGAATTAACATGCTGTCCACAAAAGCCAATAATAAAGAGTTGAAAATAAAGTTGTAGGTATATAATGTCAAATAATGATAATGTTATGTCAGAGTTATGTAAAAAGATAATATCTAATATTAAAAATAAAAATTAAATACCGTTATTTGGGAGCGGTTATGACAAAATTTACCTAGTGATGTCGTTTGATTCGTTTCGTCCGTCCGTCGATTTCGTTTGATTTGACCGGCGGCAAACAGGTGAAAACATCTTGAACGTTTACAAGACAATAAGTTTTTATCTTACCCTCTTGTAAAAGACAATAAAAATAAAACCACTTTTGCTCTTTACAGATTCGAGTCGAGAGACCTACAGGACCTAGCTCTAGGTAAGTGCATAAAACAAGAATAACATGACAGAAGTGACATTTATGTTCAATACTCAGGCTTGATTATGATGCAGTATTAGAAAACCATGACTTTTGTAGAGCTTCGACTCCGCGTGTCAGTCATGTGTCTCTTTCTATAGATTTATGTGTCACACAAACATGTGAGAACTGTTTGTTAATACCTACTTTCCGTTGTGCGTGTGCCGTTGCCGCCCAAATCATCACCTACCTCTAAGTAGAACCAAATAACGGTTGATGGAGGTCGATCAGTCGATATTGATCTCCTCAAAACAGAATCGATCTGAACGGTCGATGTCATCAGTTTGACCGCAATAATTACGGTAACATCTTTACATGAATCAGCAATCGACGACATAATCTTGGCTATATATTGTAGAACGTTTCTTATGCCACGACAAAGGAGGCATTGGACAATTTACTCTTTAAAATATTTATATGTACACTGTGAACTTAGGTAGCTTCCTTTTAGACTATAATGTACACGGATATGACATGGAATAAGAAATCGAAAACCGTTATGCAACTGTTTTCTCAACTTCAGTAACGTTAGTAACGTTGAATTTTATACGAAGCCCAATATCTTCTTAGGAATAATTTATCAATGTAAGGACATCTGAAATGAGAATTCGATATCAAGAAATTGTCAAACTCAATTTTAGCATTACTCTGGAATAAGCTTTTAATAAAATGCATTATGATCCCTATTAAGCTCATAAAAACCATTTGAGGAAATCTGCAGACACATTACTTATTTTATTTTTTAATTAAAACTTGTTCCAATTAAAACACTAATCGCTTTCTCAAAACCGACCAACCTAAACACAAACTGAATTAAGTCTCAAGATCTCTGTAACCCAAAACCCTATTGGTTTTCAATTCCGAACTAACTCCTCACAGACATCTTGATGCGATCCGAACGCGATAGCAAAAAGTAATTGTTTCCGAGATAAAGCAAACAGCTCACATAGAATGTTCTAGACTCAAGGAGTTTCGGAAACTCTTCGGACGGTGCCGTCCGTTTAGTTTTACTTAATGCACTTCAGGTTCCAAAGAATAGAATAGAAGAGAATAGAATACTCTTTATTATGTACACCTTAAAAATTACAGACATTGATGTAGAAATTTTCCATTGGGTGACACAATGGGCGGTCTTATCGCTAAAAGTGATCTTTTACAGACAACCTTTGGATGGATTACAGGGAGAAGGAGAAACAATACTGCAGGTAGTCAGTCGTGTACCATATACATATTCATTATATACATACATACATTTATATACACATATATATACAATAATAAACACGAAACAAGACTCAGGAAACTATATGTGATAATGATTAAGGAGTGAGGAAGTGTTTTTTTACTAGAAATTTAAAAGTGGACAGTGATTTAGCACGCCTTATCGACATAGGCAAGGCATTCCATAACCGTACTGCTTGAACTGTAAAAGACTTGTCATAAAAACTGGTGGAATGCATCGGCATCTCTAGTCTTAAGTTTTCCGATGACCTCAGATATCTGTTATGTGTGTCATGAAGGAACTTGAAACGTTTTTTAAGATATGAGGGGGTTGTAGGGTTGAACAGAATACTGTAGAGCTGAAATAAGATATGAGAATTCCGGCGAAGACGTATGGGAAGCCACTTGAGCTTTGTACGAAATTCAGAAATGTGATCATATTTGCGCAGGCCAAATATAAATCTTATGCAAAAATATTGAAGTCGCTCAAGTTTATCTAGTTGTGCCTGAGTGAGATCGAGATAACTGACATCAGCGTAGTCAAGGATGGGAAGTAAAAGGGATTGTGCAAGCGCAGTTTTAGTGGCAGTTGGAAGAAAGTTCCGCAATCGTCTCAGGGACTTACCAGATGCAAAAAAATTGCGACTTACTTCCTGTAACTGGGGACCCCAAGAAAGATGTTTGTCGATCCAAACCCCAAGGTTCTTAACCTTTTCGCTGACTGGAATAGCAGTTCCGTTAAACTGAACTTGGGGAAGCTGCGACCAGTTTATCTTGGGGGTCATCCTTGAGCTGCCAACAACAATGACCTGAGTCTTCGATGGATTAACCTGCAACCCATGTGCCTCACTCCACTCGCAAATTGTATCTAAATCCTTATTTATGACATTAATGGCATCAGCCAAATCCAAAATGGTTGCTTGTGTATATATTTGTAAGTCATCTGCATAAAGGTGGTAAGAAGAAAGAAGTTTTTTGGAAATAGCATTTATAAATATTGCAAAGAGTAAAGGAGATAAAACGCCACCCTGAGGTACACCGGCAGAAGTATAACACCAAGAAGAGCAAGACTCTTCTATGCAAATACGTTGCCGGCGGCCATACAGGTAACTACGAAACCAGTCAATCGCCGTTGGAGATATGTTAAGTGAGCAAAGCATACCAAGCAGTATATCGAAATCGACAGTATTAAACGCGGTACTAAAATCCAGTAAGCAAAGAACCGTCAATTTTTCTGCTTCCATGCCTAACCGTATGTCATCAGTGACGTTAACTAAGGCTGTAGCGGTGCTGTGACCAGGACGAAAACCGGATTGAAATGGATTCAGCAGACTATTCTTACAAAGAAAAGCACTAAGCTGATTATGGAAAAGGCGTTCAAGGACTTTGGAGAGGAAAGGCAAAATAGAGATAGGACGATATTCGGAAAAAGAAGTAGGATTACATTTTTTGGGTAAAGGAGTGATTTTTGACTCTTTCCACATCGATGGAAAAACACCATAGGATATAGAGTAGTTTAGTATATAGCATAGGATAGGAAGGATTTCGTCGAGGACAGGAAGTAACATTTTCCGACTTACACAATCACAACTGCGTTAGATGTGATTGAAACTACGCTCTTCTTAACATCACAATCAGAGAATTGACTAAAAATAAATGGGGGATGGTCCGGAGTTGGAAGGTTTGAAAGATAGTTTATTGTAACTGCCTTCATGGTCCCATTACAGTGGGTCGAAGATGAGAAGTGTTGATTCAGTAGATCAATATTTATGTTTTTAGGAATCGAATCTTGGCGCGATTTCCCAACTCCCGAGGATTTAAAAAAAATCCAGACTTTAGCTGGATCTCCGTTTTCAACTGAGGTGTGGATATGGCGTCGTTGTGCATCTCTACACACCATATTGCAGCGATTACGAGCATTCACAAGGATCTCCCGGTTCGAAGGCGAGGGTCGACATTTAAATTTAGTTTTAGTTACAGCCTTCCTGTGCATGATACTTTTAATATCGTCTGTAAGCCATGGTGCCGGAAGATGTTTAATTTTTACAGCACGAATGGGAGCATGAACGTCATACAGCTGCACAAGATTGTCTGTTAGCAGGTTCACTTTATCGTCAATCAACTCGACACTTACTAAAGGAGACCAGTCAATGCTGTTAGCATCTCTTCGGAGATCATCTGTATTCATGCCACCAAAGTTGCGCTGCAGGAGAATTTTCGGTTTTGCCTTAGGAGGGCGAATTTTGTAGGAAAGGAATATTAGGTCATGGTAAGAAAACATGTCAGCTGAGCATTGACCATGCTTGCTGGCATGTTGAGGAGAGGAAACAATGAGAAGGTCTAAAAGTGAGGGATTGCAGTTTGGAAAGTGGTGTGTGGCATTTAAAGGAAGAATTGATAAGCTAGACGACTGAACTATTGATCGAAGAGAAGAAGATCGGGAATCGATTTTCAGTAAGCAAGTATTGAAATCGCCCATGATGATTGTATGACTGTAAGAGGGTGTAAGGTTTTCAAGGATTTTTTCAAAGGAGGATAAGAAATTTACACGAGACGAAGGGCTATAATAAACACCTAGAAGGATTTTCACGTGATTCAGGCTTACTTCCAAAAAGAGATGCTCTCCCGCGTTCTGCGGTGGAGGTTGTGCAGACATATCTACAATTGAAAAAGGAATATGTGGACGAAGGTATATGGCAACACCACCGCCACCGCCACGCGCGCGATCATTTCTTATTAGTTGAAAACCTGGCAAGGAATAGGAAGTTGAAGGAAGACATGGCTTTAGCCAAGACTCTGAGACAAGGATGGCGTGGACGTTCTTACAGTCTAGGTTAGCTAGCATGTCAGGGTAATGTGCCGGAATACTTTGGGCATTTATATGGACAACATTCAAATTCTTTGGTACATCATAAAACTGAGATTCAAGCGTGTCAGCAAGGGACGGAAAACTAACAAAGCTGTCATTACTACAGGCCGACAAAAAGCTTTCGTTGTCGCTGTCGTCATTGCTATCTGACATCGACATTAAATATACATATATGAAATGAATATATAATAAACGTAAATAAAATAATTATTAAAAACGTGAATATAAAAAGAACAATAAATTTAAATCCACCCGCCAGTTTAGCACTACAAATAAAAGCGAAAACAAAACAACACTTTAAAAATTCATCATCCGGGCAACAGAAAGCACTCGTACTCGTACATAAATTTATGATGATGGGAAAATTAAAAAGAAATTGACGTAAAATAACCTTTCTCGGCCCCGGAAACGGCTAACGTCATGTGACAAAACGCTCGCAAAATTTCGCGATAACGCGGAAATTCGCCGTTTACGCGGTTTTGATAAAAAAATACTTTTTCATAAATTTTTGGTAGATTCCACCCACTATAAGTAAATTATTTTGGGTTCTTGAATAAACATACCATATTACAAAATAAAAACAGTATTCGTAATACGAGAGTTGAATATTGTAAATAAATGACGAAATAATACTTACAATTTTCAAAAACGGTTTGTTTACGTAACACATTTTTGCACACAAAAACTTTTTTTTATGATTTTTCGCTCAAATAACTATCCACAACAATGAAATAACTATTCACAAGTAAATATCAATCCACTCACAGTCAATTTAAACACAAAAACACTTAAATTCACTAAAAAACGAACATGCGCCATTGACAGACCACCCACGGCGACAAACTACGCGACTTTAACATTTTTTTAAAAAATATTCCGACAAAATTTATGGTTTCGAACGACTGATATGAATAGAGTAACTATCTGGCTCGACCCTGACACAAACCACAGACTAATATAACCTTTATTTATTTTACTGTTAGAGATAAAATCGAGCGAAACGGTTGGAACCCAAATGGGACCAGCGGGGCTTGAGAGAATTTTCGATTACCGAA
The DNA here is from genome assembly GCA_963555695.1 of Dasypolia templi. NCBI lineage: Eukaryota > Metazoa > Arthropoda > Insecta > Lepidoptera > Noctuidae > Dasypolia > Dasypolia templi. Next base: position 10,877,551 of record OY743158.1, on the reverse strand, counting down.
CCCAAATGGGACCAGCGGGCCGTGAGCGGCAAGCAAAAATAACAAAGTTATACCGAAGAATAGAAACAAACATAAATATTCTGGGCACACTGTCAATCGGTTTCTGAACGAAAACTATGAAACAATGACAAGACAAGACCGTGACGTGACGTGACGTGACTGTTGACAGCTGACATACAACAGAAAATAAAATAAATAAAAAATTCATACTTTGTGGAAGTGAAATGATAGAGGGTAGAGAAATTAAAATAAATTTGTGAAATTGAGAGGGTATAAACAAAGCTGCTACTCGGACAGTGAATACTACCTAAAAAGTGCACAAAATCACTTCTTCTTAGCGGCAGCACGTCGGGCCTTCTTCGGTGCCGGTGATGCGGACTGTGACGACAGCAATGCTGATGCGATGGGAGACATGGCCTTTTCACTGACCTGCTCGATGTTATTTAGGTCATCCAGTGAATTAACGCGATGCCGGGACCCGTCAGCTCGAAGTACATATATAAGACCCTGCTTAGTCCTGTTGAACGTAGCCATAGAGCATAAGGCAATAAAATAATGTAGCGTCTCATTGTGTTGTCTTTGGGTTCGTGCTAATAAAGATGGCGGCAGCATTTATTTTACGTGAACTGCATTTCTCATTTTAAACTCCTAATAACAGGTTATGGGCCCAGACGATTTCCTAACTCTGTTATTCAGGAGAGCAGTCACGTAGGTCGAGCTGTTTTTTTTTTCGTCGGTTAGTAGTTCGGCAGCAAGGGCGGCGGCGGCAGCGACGTCTGGGGGCAAGCGGTGCTAAGGTGTAGAAGTACTGCATCAGACGTTACTACGTACAGCTTGCTGTTTCTACGACGAGGGAGGGCGCAGAGTAATCCGGGGAAATGGATCAGCTCACGTCGGTGGGAGTTTTCAGCTCGAAGGCCAACGGAACTGGAGTCTTTGGAAGTTCCAAGTAATAGTATTGTTGAGATCGCATGATTTACTTTCGGTGGTAGATGACTCAGAAAAGAAGCCAGGGAAAGACGCAGCAGACTGGATCAAGAGAGATGCAAAGGCTCAGGGATTGTTAGTGACCAGGCTAAGTGAAAATGCTATGATTCACGCAACAACCTGCGAGACAGCAGGTCAAATGTGGAGTAAGTTGCTGAGTGTGTACGAGCAGAAGTCCAGTACTAGTTTACATTTACTTCAGACACGCTTCTTTAATTTCAAGTTTGAGGAAGGAATAGAGATGTCAACTTTCCTGTCCAAGTTACAAGAGTTAAAGAGTCAATTAAAGCAAGCAGGAGAGGAAGTAACAGAAAAATTTATTATGACAAAGGTCCTGATGTCGTTACCAGAAAGATATGGTCACTTTGTGTCAGCATGGGAGTCTGTGGACCCTAGTAGACAGAATTATGATGAGCTCGTTGGAAGACTTCTGGTAGAGGAGGAAAGGATGAATTCAAAAGGCAGTGGAAGTGAAGAAAATTTTGCTTTGTTGGCGAAAAAGCAGAACGCGAGAAATGATAGAGAAGAAAGAAAATGTTTTAAGTGTGGTCGCATCGGACATTTTATTATAGACTGTAAGAGTGCTAAGGAGAGTAGAAAGTGTTTCGTTTGTAATAAAATTGGTCATTTAAAGCATCAGTGTCCTAGAAATGAAAAAAACAACAACCATAATGGTAAGAGGGATAACACGTTTGTTGCTATGACAACAGATAGTCAATCTCATTCGATCTTGTCAAACAAGTGGATCGTAGATAGTGGCGCGAGTGAGCACATGACTTCTGAACGCAACCTATTTAAGTCAACGTCATTCTGTCAAACGTCAGATCGTTTTGTTGTTGTTGGGGATGGGAGAAAATTACCGGTTTTAGGAGTCGGGGAGATAGAGTTTGCAGATAACAATAAGTTGATTAACGTCTTATTCGTACCTGACTTAAAGTTGAACTTATTTTCAGTATCAAGCGCGACCAATAAAGGGTTTACAGTGGAGTTAACTAACAAAGAATGTTTCATAAAAAAGGGTGGGATTTTATGTGCGTCCGGACATAAAGAGGGCAACAATTTCTTTGTTTTGAACTTTACTAAAGATGATCAGTGTGCAGCTGTGACGTTAAATGAGTGGCATGAGCGACTTTGCCATCAAAACATGGACTTTGTAAAGGCTGTACTAAATGAAAATAACCTCGCCTTTAGTGTTGATGACAACAAAAAGTGTAGGGAATGTATGAAGGGTAAAATGCACAGGCTAACATTCAAAGACGGTACGTGCCACTCAACTAAAGCTTTGGAGTTAGTTCACGGGGATGTGTGTGGCCCGTTGGAAGTTTCCTCAATAGGTGGTGCAAAGTACTTCTTATTATTGAAAGACGATTTCACAAAGTACCGTCATGTCTATTTTATGGCGAAGAAGTCGGAGGTTGTGGAGAAAATGAAATTGTTTATTCTGACAACAGAAAGAGAAACAGGCTGTGTACTTAAAATCTTCAGGTCTGACAACGGCAAAGAGTTTGTCAACAAGGAGATGGATGAGTTGTTCAAAAGCAAGGGTATCCAACATCAAACCACTGTAGCTTACACTCCGGAACAGAACGGTCAGGCGGAGAGAGACATGCGTACTTTAGTAGAAGCTGCTCGGACAATGTTAATTGCTAAGGGTTTGAGCAAGGAGTTGTGGGCAGAGGCGATAAATACTGCGGTTTATGTTCTGAATAGAACAAGCAAAAGTAGGATAGAAGGAAAGACACCTTACCAAATGTGGACCGGACGAGACTTTGATGTGAGTAGCTTAAATAAAATATTTGGAACAAAGGTTTGGATACATATTCCAAAGCAGAAGAGGCGTAAATTAGATCCAAAAGCTGAAGAAGGAATATTTGTTGGCTATGATAGTACAAAAGGTTTCCGGATATTTTATGAGAAAGATAGATTAGTTCATACTAAAAGAGATGTTGTATTTGTGATGGGCAATATAGAAAAACCAGAGACTGAGAGCGAAGATGAGGAAGTAGTATACCTGGAGTCATCAGACATGGAAAATATTGTCGAAGAAGTAGGTTCTATAGAAGTGCAACAAGAAGTGGAGCAAGAACAGGCACAGACAGAGGAACAGCAGGAAGTATCTGAGATAGAAAATGAGATCAGTGAACATGACAATTTTGATTCATTTGTTGAGGCTGAAGATCAAGTAAGAACAAGATGTGGGAGAGTAGTGAAGAAACCTGGTTGGTTATATGATTACCTTGGATTAGTTACCACAAAAGGAGAACCGGCAAATTACAAAGAGGCAATGAAAAGAGAGGATGCTGATAGTTGGAGGAAGGCTATGGACAAGGAATTGGAACAACTGCAAGAAAAGAATACATGGACATTAGTAGAAAAGGTGCCAGAAGGGCAAGAAATTATAAGTACCAAGTGGGTATTAAGATTTAAGAAAGATCAAGAAGGGAAAACTATTTACAAGGCAAGACTAGTGGCTCGTGGGTTTCAACAGAATGAGTATGATGATTATGACCTTTATTCTCCAGTAGTAAAGTTAAATACATTCAGAATTTTTACGGCAGTGGCTACTAAACTGAACTGTAAAATAAATCAGTTGGATGTGTGTAATGCTTTTTTAAACAGCAAAATAGATGAGGATGTTTATTTAAAGTTGCCTGAAGGAGTTGATTCAAAATACAAATATTGTAAACTAAATAAGTCCATTTATGGGTTAAAAAGGTCACCTAAATACTGGAACGAAACTTTTGATGAAGTGATGAAAGCACATGGGTTTAAAAGTTCAGATAAAGATTATTGTTTATATTCAAAGCATGAGAAGGGTAATAAAACTTTTTTATTGTTAAATGTTGACGATATACTTTATTTCAGTACATCTGAAGGGGAGGCTTTAAATTTGAAAGATGTTTTTGAGTGAAGCTTTTAAAATGAGGGACATGGGGCCAGTAGGAAAATTTTTAGGGATAGAAATAAAACAAGATCTGAACAAGGGTTGTACTACAATTAGTCAAAAGGATTACTTAAAAAATGTTCTAAGTTGCTATGGTTTGTCTGATTGTAAACCTTTATCTTTGCCAATTGATAAGAACTTCAAATTTGAGTTATTGAAGAGGGAAGGGTCAGATAGTCAATTTGAGCATAAATGTAGAGAATTAATTGGAAAATTAATGTATGTTGTTACAGGATCTAGACCAGACTTATGTGTTGTAGTTAACATGTTAAGTAGGTATTTAAGTAGTGTGAGTAAACTGTTATATAAATTACTACTAAATGTGTTAAGATATGTGAATGGAACATTAGACTTATGTTTAACATATTACAGAGATTGTGATGAGGAAGTTACGGGTTATGTTGATAGTGACTGGGGAGGAAGTGATGACAGAAAATCAACAACCGGTTATTGCTTTAAAGTTTTCGAGTGTACTGTGATTTGGTCATCTAAAAACCAGCAGTCGGTAGCATTGTCTTCAACGGAAGCAGAATATGTTGCCTTAAGCCAAGCAACCAGCGAAGCCTGTTGGCTTAAGTCAATATTAATGGATTTTTGTATAGATTTGGGGTCTATAGTCATTTACGAGGATAACCAGTCTACTATAAAAATGGCTCACATGGCTACTGGTAATACTAGAGTTAAACATTTAGATATAAAACAGAGATTTGTCAAAGAGAAAATTGATAAGAAAACTGTTGTGTTACAGTTTGTTAGTTCGAGCAATCAAGTCGCTGATATGTTAACCAAACCATTGGGAGGTGTTAGGTTCAAGTATTTGCGAACAAGATTGTTAATTCGTTAGTTTTTTTTTAGATGTTAAGTATTTTATTGAGGGGAGGTGTTGAACGTAGCCATAGAGCATAAGGCAATAAAATAATGTAGCGTCTCATTGTGTTGTCTTTGGGTTCGTGCTAATAAAGATGGCGGCAGCATTTATTTTACGTGAACTGCATTTCTCATTTTAAACTCCTAATAACAAGTCCAGCAATTTGTTTCGCCAAGTCTCTCACGCGCAGACATGAAAAGCTGATGCCGCGATCTCGTTAGGAACTCAGACACAGAAATGCCAGTGCCTTTCAACTTCGTCTTGGCAAACCAGATACTGTCCCTGACACTGACGTCCCATAGTTTGCAAAGAATGGGCCTGGGTTTGCTAGCACCTGTTTGTCTTCCCAACCGTTGGCACCGCCTGATATCAGCAGCTGTAAATTCGGTCAACTTCAGATGACATCGCACAACCTCTGCGACTACCTGTGCTGTATCTTCCTTGGCCTGCTCGGTAACACCATGTAACAACACCATCTTCCGGCGCCCACGCATCTCAAGATTGTCAAGTCCCTGCGCCAATGCCTCCAACTGCTGCTGAAGACAGCCCAACGCCTCTAGTATAAACTTCTTGAACAAATTGAAGTCTGCTGTCAAACTTTCTGTTGTGCTACTTGTAGTTCCTGAAGGATTCTTCTGCAGTTCTGCCTCAAAGTTTGACATCCTGTTTTGGAACAGTGACATCATATCTGACAATGACACCTTTAGTGCTTCCATGGTGTCTTCAAGTGTGTTGTTTTGATTGTCGTGTAATACGTTCTATAACACTATACTGGTGGGTACTTTATGTCAGCATGTATATGTATACATTAAAATAGTTCAATTAAAGCTATTTGTAATTTTTATAATTTATTAAAAAGAGAGCAATATTTTTTTCACCTTCCGTATCAACTACCCACAAGGGAAATTATTATTCAAAGTTTTGTTTCGTATTGTTTTCGGGCTTTGTCGATTATTGTTTCCTGTCGGTTTTTGGGTTTGAATTAAGAGGATGTTTCGGTTTTTCGACCATTACATTCGGAGTACATCTGTGTTACACAACAAGACCTCTGATTAAATTCAAACGTAACTCTTCAGGTCGCATTGAAAATAGAGTTCCAACTTTAGTCTATCAGCCTGTTGCACAAAGACAAAAATCAATGCCCCGTTACATAATGGATCATTAACGCGAACGATTTCATTAATTTAATGATGTTGCACATAACAACTTTAGCTAAAGTTAATGTTCCATTACCTAAAGTCGTCTTTGAACAATGTTGCTAGTAGTATTGAGTGAAAAGAATGCATATGAATGAAGGTTTCCATGATTTTCTCCTCACTTTTCGCATAAAAAACAACATATTTGACAATTTTGTCATTTTGATCTTAGTTGTGATTTTTATTTCATTCAAAGTTCTCCATGTAATTTCGTTGTTTTTACTATGTTTTTTTTACATATTTTTGTTAAAAACACAAAACAATAGGCTAGTTAAAATTTGACGTCTGCAATAGTGTTTTCTGGGAAAGGTTACAGAAGTTCCTAATAAAGTTTCTATAATTTGGTCCTGAATTTAAAATATATAGCATATGATTCCAAAATCGTGTGATAGCTGTGGCTATGATGAATACAACGCTGATCATGCTGTATGTTGTAAAAAGGGTGGTCTAACAACACGTCTTATTGAAATCAGATATTTATTATGTGAGTTATGTCAACATGCATGAGCAAACATAGTCAGAGAACCCATCATCTCCGGAGACTTTTCTAGTCGAGACATTTGGGATGCTCAGAGGGAGGCGTTATTTGATATGCGTGTCGTAGACACTGACGCTCCTTATATTTAATTAAATCCGCGGATAAAGAAAAAATAAGGAAATATTCAATCGCTTGTGAAATACGACATGCAACATTCACCCCCCTTGTTGCATCCGTTGACGGAGTCTTCGCCTCACAAATGTCTAACTTCGTAAAACATCTCGGAGCTGCATCGCTAACCTCTGGATTAGATCCTGTATTGCGTGATGGGTTGGCTATGATCAAGAATCATCATCGCAATAAACCGTACGACTAGCATATGCGTTCGAACCACAAGATATAAATTTAAACCAATAGCCAAGTTATTCAGTTTCGACGATGGAGTAGCCCTACCTAGACAAGACGGATGTGGATGCGGCCGACGAACAGAGAAGACGTCAATTGCAATAAATCGCGATGGATAAATGAGGTCGTTTTATAAGTTAATTAATTAATAACCAGCTGAAAAGATCTGGCGGCACAAAATCTATGGCTATTGAATGCCTTATTTCTATGGGTAATTCTTTTGAAATTCTGTAACGGTGACGAATATCCTCTTCATCGTTTATTGAGAATATATCTTCTCTGTTTGGGATATAACGGTGAGGTTTTTGACTGTCAAAATGACCGGCATTGCCATCGTTAGTGCGCCCATTACCCCGCAGTATTGAAATAAGTTTTGCTGTAGCATATCTCAATCCAATACATTTTTGACTTCTTCGCCATCATCGTTATCGCTAATAATGTCACTTGATGTAAAATGTCAATAACGAGTATTCCAGTAGGCCGTTGAAGAAAATTTTGCCTCGTGTGAAATACAGATATTATCTAAGGTGAATTTTAATTAGTGACCGATACTTAAACACATGAGTGTACTCATCATAACAAACAACTTTCCCAAAGAAACGATTTGTTTTTATTAATTAATTGATTTAAAAAAAATGCCCATTAGAATATTGAGTAAGAACGTAACAAGAAAAATACACTATCAGCTGTGATTTTATTTAGTGACTAATCCATATTGTATTTACAAAAAAAAAAAAACAATCCACTTTAATTAAGTTTATACAATCGATGTCGATGTGTAATTAAACTAAAAGGTGGCAACACTGATTACTAATAATTAGATTTTATAAGTTTTTCAATTTTAACAAAAATTAATAGTTTTATAAGAAGAAATGAAGATTTTTATCATACAAATTGTATACGGCAATTTAAAAAAAATACTATAATATTTAAAACAAAAAAATCACGAAACATTTTATTTATTTTATTAAATACCTTAAAATAACCTATCATTCTTCCATTTTCTATGTCTGAAAATCCCTAGATTCTGTTGATGTGTGTATATTTACTGTTCACTGTTCTGTTGCGAATAAACCTGGTTTTTATCCACACGTTGTCTTCTTAAAAAATCACGGCAAACAAAAATCAACCTTACACATTAAACACTGTCTCAGCATTAATAATTTTTATTTATTTAGTTAGACTAAGAGGTCTTTTTTTTGCTTTTATTTCTTCTTTTAACAGAACACATTCAAAAATGAAATGTAGTTTAATTTTCAAAATGTTCACTTGAAAAATTTAGTATCTATTTTTAATCAGAAAAATAATTAAAAAATCTAGTACTTAATTAAAACAAAAAAACGTTTTTTTTTCTTCGATGGCAGAGTTGTCTCATGGCTCGATAGATGGCGTTGGGATCGAATTAGATCTCGCTATGGTTTCGTTACCGCGGGTCATACATATATGGGTCGAGGTGGAAATAGTAATTTGTCATTTTGACGTCCAAATGTCTACGATTTTATTTTTGAAAAGATCGAGTCTTTTGAACCGATCTTGAGAATTTTGCCAAAACAGTAGCGTTGGGTAATCTTTATTCCGGCAAGTGAATCGATTCACTTATTCCGACTCCGGGTCCGGTACCGGTTCACCTTATTTATTCGTTTGGCACCGGCACTCACTCGCTCATTTTGGTTCCCCGGTTTCGCAGAACATTTTATTCATTTGGTTCACTGGATCATTTGGCACATTTTGAATTGAACAGTTGGTTAGTTAGAGCGATACGACGTGTTCCGAGTACTTCCGAGTGACTTGAGCGAGTGAACGAGAGTGAACAGTGAACGCGCGCTCCGGAATCATTTGGTACCGCGGTGCCGGTAAGGATTGTGAGGAATAAATAAGGTTTACGTATCCGCGTTCGGTACCGGCTCCTTTGGATCAGTACCTCCGGAGTTACCCACCGCTACAAAACAGTAAGTTACTTATTATTTCATAATTTTCAAAATATGTTTTTTTCACCAGCTGCTGCTCTCAATTTAAATTTATCTGTAGCATTAATTACTCTCGTTAAATAATGGGTCAGCAAAAGTGAGCATTTCACGCAATTATCACACTGTAGGGTTGTTAAATATAGCAGGCCATTCAGAAAGTATAGCTAAGAAAAGTTTTTATGTATGAGAGACGATTCTCGCAATCGAACAATGAACTGACCTTTTTTTTCTTAAGTTTTTTGACGTCTAAATGATGTCATGTTTTAGTGAAGCTTTTATCTTGTAAAAATTGAATGAGAAAGTGTGTTTTTTTAAATTGAATATTGTGAAATGGTGTATATTAATGTAAATTAAACAAAAACTTTGGAACTTAACTGTTATTTTTTTAATTATAAATTACCTTAACACAAGAAACTGGGAAAAAATCCCTCACACTGAATACAAACTAGAATTACTAACACATTGCAAGGGATTGCTGGGCTTATCCATACATAATCTGTTAGGTTATTTAGTAACGATTCTAACAACGTAACTTTTACACAGCCCCTGTATATATTTACGGAGATATCGTCGTTTTAATCATACGCGCCATTTTGCACCAGACCACCCAAGAAGTAGTATGACACGTTTCCCTCATCTGTCAAAAATGGCGCGGCAGTTGAATGGTTAACCATAATTTAACTCTTTTCATTCATATAACAACCGCACGGAACACGCGCGCGCAATCAGCTGCGAATTGCTTGACCCCTCAACTCAACTCAAAGCATTTATTTCAATTAAACCATTTACAGGCACTTTTGAATTTGCAAGGAGTCGGTCAGTCAAAATCAAAAATCAATCGAAATCAAAATATTTTATTTCACATAAACCTACATGGGCACTTATGAAACGTCAGATTCTAGTTGCACGGTTCCAATTGGTAGTTTCCTATGGAGAAGAGCCGGCAAGAAACTCCATGGTTACTCTTTTAAAAATGTTTGTCTTTTACGATGTTTTTTTAATTACAGTGTTAATATATATGGGAGGACAGTGTAGGCCTGTCAACAAGTACCATATGTTAAACAAATAGACTATGGTCTTTAAATTTACAATCCACAAGGCCTACGGAGTTCTGACATTTACAAAATATAAAATAGTCTAATAAAGTAAAATAATAAACTAATTAAAAATTGTAAGTATATAATGTCAAATAATGAAAATATTATGTCAGAGTTGTGTAAAAGTCAATATCTAATAATAAAAATTAAAAATTAAACACCATTATTTGTGAGCAGTCATTAGAAATTTACATAGTGATGCCGTTTATAAGGCACCAGGGAATTATAATAAGAAAGTATATTGGCAAAAAACGCATTAAATGCCTCAGCTACGTCAACTGCCTTGTTAACTAATTTGTTTTCGACCATAATTTCTAGTTGATTTTCTTGTTTAGCCGACTTACCCGTTTCATTGTTAATAATTTTCCAAGTGGTTTTTACTTAATTATTAGAATTTTTAATTGAATCTCTTAAAATTGTTGATTTAGCAAAAGCGCAAATCTTTTAAAATAATTTTGAATATTTTTTTACATACTCTAGAAAAGGAGTATCAAACCTGTATTTTTTCAAACCATATAACTCGTATAGTCTCGCTCTACTTTTATAAATAACTGGAGTAGCCCATTGGTTGAAGCCAACAGAGGTGACATTAATGTTAATAACTAATTTTTATTACCCCCTAATTTTTATTCCCCCTAATTTTTATTCCCCCTAATTTTTTATTTCCTCCTAATTTTTACCTCCCTAATTTACATCCCCCTAATTTTTATCCCCTTAATTTTTTTTATAAATGAAATTATTACAATAATTTCATATGTTAATGTTAAAGGTTTAATTAATAAACGCCGTCATGTTGTAAAAAGTCGTAAAAAATATTATTATATGCTTATAAAGGTGATCCTAGCCTGTAAAAGTGTCGTTATTTTTATAAATGTAACTGTTACCTACTTTATTTTTTTAAGTTCTACAGCTATGTATATGTTATGTCAATAAAGAGTTTTTATAAACTAAACTATTAATGTTAATGGTTTTTGTCTTGAAAAAAGACTGGTATTCTTTTTGCACAACATCAAAAAGGGCTCCGTAAATTTCATTAGGATTTTCGTGTTCTACTAACGATGGTGTAATTCTATGGGCTATATTATTTTTAAACTTGTTACAAACGACTAGCTGTATAAGGCCTGCATTCAAGTTTATGCGGCTTTTTAGGTAACGACATCGGGAAGCTAGCTAATAAACCACAGTGGTCGGACGTTAAGTCACTTAAAACTAATTTCTTTTTGGCATCACAATTACTAAATATATTATCAAGACAAATTGATGAAGATGCCGTGATCCTAGTTGGTTTAAAAAACAAGTTAATTAAATTATAAGACCTAAACAGATTGAGAAGTCTAATACTTAATGGTACTCCATTAAGTATTAGACTTCTCATCTAAAATATTAATATAAAAATCTCCACATAAAATTATACTCTTATTACTTGTTTTTAACCTATTGAGAGAATCCTCCATTACCGATTCAAAACTAATAAAATCACCAGAAGGGGGTCTATAAACGCAAAATATAACGTATCGCTCGAGTTCAACACAAGACAACTCAATAGTGCGCTCAATGGAAAGATTAACTAAATCTAAACGTTGTTTGCATTTCTACTTGTTTGAGACAAGAACTAAAGGGCCACCGCAAATGGCACTTTTCCTTGCAAATGCGCTTTGTACAGTAAAATTATCATCATTGATAAACAGTACTTCATGTTCCTTCAACCAGTGTTCAGTCAAACATAACACCTGAACATCATAGTTTTCCATAAATAAACTTAACTCTAGTTCTTTGCCGGACAGACCCTGCATATTTTGATGTACAACGTTCAACATATGCGTCTGACCCGTTGTCGCACCTAATAGTTTAAACTACAAGGCGTATCGAAAGTAGTATTAGTACCACTACTAACTGTAATCAATGGTACACTACATGTACCCTTGTCACTGTGTAAATTGTACGCTAAAAGATTAGCAATTTGTCTCCAACATCTTGGTGGCAAATACATTGTATAATTTGTCAGTTTGTAATCAGTAATAAAGTGATTACAATCAAAATATAAAATAATGTCACCATAACGGCAAGTCCTATTATAAATTAACATATTTAAATTATTAATGTGCCTATTTTGCTCATCAGACAAATACTGAGAATAAGGCAAGGCACAGAAAATAAATTTACAATTAATATTCTCATTGAGATGTAACATCAAATGGACACATTCAGTTATGTCCTTTTTTCTTACAGATAAGCTATCCCCGTATAATAATATAACAGTTGAACCGGGATTTATTTTTGACAATCTAATATTACAAATTAATTGGCTAATACTGGCACCATGTAAACAATTATTAATAACAATGTTGTGAACACTGATTAAATATACAACCAAAACCTTGACCAAATTTGTCAGAGAATACATATGTAGTGTTAACCGAATTATTAATAATATTCTTGTCATTATTGCAGCTATCTACTGGCTGTGCCAGTGTGGGCATGGGTGTAATAAATTGAGGCTGGGGTGCCTGGGAGCAGGCACAGCTAAAAGAGAGGTTATTTGTCAGAGATTCATACCTTTATATACTCATTGGCCTCCTGCATGCGTTTACTCAGGTCCTGTTGAGAAGCCTCAAATTTACTAAAGATATCCTTTAGAGCATATTCCTTAACAAACAACTCATCCTGAAGGTGCTGAGTATCAGTGTCATACATAGTATTACATAATTCCAATTCCATATTACACTTCTTTAATTCTTGTATTAAATGTAGATTTTTATGCCTGTTTTATGTTTTGTTAACTTTTTGACATTTCAAAGATTTCTTGTATTTTCTAATTAGTCTATTAATTTTAATATTTTTTATTCTTATTATGACTAGTAAACAATTTGCTTTTTGTGTTAGTATCATCAGTTAGGTCTATAGTAACAATTGGCTCAACACATGTGGGTCCGGACTCGTTACCAACCAACTCATCATATAGACTGCAGGTGATCGCAGTCTCTTCACTGGTTTTGAGAGATTCCACATGGGTTATTGTGTTGTGGGCCCTGCTTAATTCTCGTTCTAGTTCAGATATGCGTCTCAAAGCCAGTTCGTGTGTATCACTACATTCCTTGAAATTTGGCACATGTTGACGGAGGTGGTGATGCTGGTCAAGTATGTCCATATGCTGTTTATGTAGTTTAGCCAACTGGTTCTTAAGCTCAGTGTTGTTGTTATTAATTAACTGCATTTCCACCTCGCTGTCATCCCTTTCCTGTAGCAGCTGATTGCACTGGTTTTTGCTAGATTCCAATTCTTTCAATGTAGCCCTCAGTTTTTCCTCTAAGGTTGCAGCTCTATGGGTTAACATATTGACAGGCCAACCCTAGATGCACCCTGGAATGCAAGAAGAAAAAGCTAAGTGTGTGATAGAAATAAGAGAGAGGGATGAGATGTGGATAGTAAGTACTAGGATAAGGGCCTACCGGAAGTTCAAAATAAAAGTCGACAAAAACAAAAGAATTTAAGAAAAGTGTAAAATCTCAATTGTGGGATAAAATGTAATTATTCACAGATATGTCTTGATTGAGATAGTAATATTCTACAATAAAAATGGAAAAACAACACAATTAAGTTTGCAAAATGGTTGAGGGTAGGTACTACTATTGTAAATCCAGTTTCTAACAATAATTTAATTAAATGATCCTTATTCAACATTTAAACATAACAGAGGTATGTCTACAATTAAATTACAGTGATTTCTATATCGTCAATAACGTATTTTTTTAGATTTTTACAAGTTTTCATCAAAATAATAGAAGAACATAATGTCCACCACATTAATTACAATTAAAGGGTTGTTTACGACGAAGCACACTGGGACGAGCAGTAAAAACGTTAAAGGGAAAAAGTTGCAATAAGAACTATTTTTTTTTTGTATTTAAAAACTTAAATTAAAAGATATACTCCCCGGGTTTGGTGATGATTTCAAATCCGTCCGTTGAGATGACAGCTGGTACTAGTTAATTGATTTATCAACTGTTATTGCAGCGAAATAACTCACAAACACAGATCCTTAATATTAATAACTAAATCTATCGAAATTAAGTTCGTTTTTAGATTATTAAACGCGAAAAACCTTAATTTTACAATTTAAACATGAAATTTTTTGACAACCGGCTGTTAGTATTGCCAGACTCAGTCCCTCCAATGAGGTTGTCGTCTGCTTAAACCGACTTGCCTGTGGTTGCCCTAATAAATTAAGGCCTCCAGCCAGGACTTAAACTTAAATACTAACTAGAAACTAAGCGACTACAAGGCAGAGGATCATCAGGATCTTGGACGGGTGGGAGGGAGGCTCTCCGTTCGACTTCAGCGTCGACCTTGTTCAGGTGAGCTTGGTCTACTGGTTGAGAGCTGGGAGAACATTGGGACTCTATGCTGTCGGCAAGACATTCGGCCTTGTCGGTACTCTCAAAAGCGACGTAATTGTCGGTGCGGACGAGAGGAGGCATAGAGACCTGTTCAGAGGAACGCAATTTCCTCTGCAAGTGGGCGTGGGCTCGAGTTCACTGTGCATCTTGTTCCAGCCCTCAGAGCGAACCTCCCCTATGCGTTCCTTTACAGCACGCTGTAAATGGCGCATAAATAGCCGCGTTCTTCTCGGTTATCAAGTCACGTACGTCAGTAGGTAGTTTCCAGCGATGGTCTTCCATCACCGGAACTTCCCGTGAACAATCCGTCAATACGGATTGGACGTGCTCTGTAAACGAGTAGATTGCGGCCGTAGTGTCGGCGACACTATGTGATCGGGGATGGTGTCCAAGTGAGCCGACGTGGTGGATTGAAAGTCTTTCGCTTACTTTCCTCCAGTCGGTTATCATCTGGGTCTGAGGGGCAAGATGCATGACTACTTGGCGGTGGTCAGAGTTAAGCTCGTGGAACGTCTCTATCGATTGCAAACGGAGCTTCACATTTTTGAGCAGCGCTACATCGAGTACATCAGGAAGGTGGACGAGTCTATGCAGGCTTCGTCTATTTATAAGCGTGGCGGCGCTGGATCGTCGCTGCGTGGGGATTGTCCAGTGTTGTCATCTAACACGGCCTCTCCTGACATGGCAGCATCCTCGCAGCCAGCTTCAGTTCTTGAAGATGAACCAGCACCATCGTGATTAATTGCTTGATCTCATGATTAATTGCTTGATCTTTATCGCAACCTGAAAACACAGTGCACATACGTTAAGATCACACACTCAAATTTATTACACATGAAAGCAAATGAGTTTTAATTCAAATAACAGTGACCTTATGTACCGAACAACACAAACACTTGGCGCAAAAATCAAACAGTCGTACACATCGACTTTACACACCGAATCCCATGCGCGCATCAGGATTTACATCAGTTACAGCAGGTCAACCATAAGACCTACTTCAGGATTTACACTCGGTCTAGAGTCAGCATGGGCCCCACCGACATCAACCTCGATACCTTCACCATGAGCTGCACTCAATAGTACCCACAGTCTGTGCCACCCAAAATCATGTACCACACAACATGAGATTCGGCACCAAAAACAGCATAAAACAAACGCAACCAGTGATTGTTTGGTACACATAGTCTATAAAGTGTAAGCAAAAGCTGGGTGCATACAACAAAAATAAACAGTGAAAGTTCTCAACTAACTTTCAAAGAAACCAGCGCATGTGTCGGGAGTCCACTCGCCACACCAAAACACCATTACCCCAGCAGCTGCGTGACTAGTTAAACCATAAGAACCAGCTAGCAATTTTAATTCGTACCTGTCGTTAGTCAGAACACTCTCAACCCTGTACGCGCCTCGCATACCACAATCTAACTTGCAAGTACTTTGTGATATCTTAATGACGCAAACTCGTCATTAACATTGAACTTCTTAGGAGGGCTTCTATTATTATTGACATACGCGTCTTGATTCGATTTGTTTTTATTTAATTATTCATCTGCGCGTTGCCTACGTAACTCGCGGATCGCTTCGCGGTTAGGATTTGAGCCCTCAAACGTAACATCTGAATTAAAGAGTTAATTACTGGCGTTGTCGATTCCGTGCCACTTAATAGATTTTACGCGGAATATTGTGCAGTCTTATGTTTGGTAATGTTTAATATGGGCTGTAATTTCCACAAAACGTTCGGCCATTCGTTATCGTTATTATCAACTTCGATCCTGACCATATTCAGCACAGTACGGCAGTATCGTTCAACCTGACCGTTTTCCCGATTCATTTCAGGCGTAATGAAGTGGACTTCAATGCCATAGTCAGTTAACCAGTGTACAAAATTGTGGTTATCAAACTTCCGACTGCGGTCGCACACCAATCGCTTGAAAGTACCGAACAAAGAAATTGTTTGAGTTATCACTCGCTTTAACTCGTCACAATCCTGTCTGTGCAAGCTGTACAACTTACAATACTTTTTATACGCATCAACTATGATCAATACGTACTGAAATCCGTAACACTCTCTAAGCGGACGGTATCAACGGTGTTGGATTCGTTTGCCAAGAGGATATCAGTTGTAAGGGGGCACGGGGTACTTGTTTATGCGATATACAAACGACGCAGTGTGTTATGTACTTAGTAACAAATTGTCTCAAACCCGGGAAACAAAAGTATTTGAGAATCAAATCAATCGTTTTGTCTATACCCAAGTGTTCGTTGTCGTCGTGGAATACACGTAACAAGCTTAGACGAAACGCTTTATGGACATAACATAGGTAACGCTCTTGCTCGCCCTCAACACAGTACTTACAATACAAAAGATCGTTACGTTTTACATAGCGACTTGAATCTAACGCACCGTTATTTAATTTTTCTAATGGCTCATAACTATGATACTCCGATTAGCTTACTAAAATAAGCGACGACACGCTTGCGACCATCTTCGTGTATTTGCATCAAAATACCGCCGTAACCTATCGCACTCGCGTCAGTATGTAACTGTGTGGGTAGATCGGGATCGAATATCGCTAATAGAGGCTCGCTAGTTAAAAACTAAATAATTTCCTGCCTAGCTTCTTCTTGTTCATTGTTGCAGTTAAAAACAACACACTTTCGAGTTATCTTGCCGGGGCTACACTCCGGGATACACACCGCACAGATTTTCTGGGATAGTATTATAGTGTTCCACCATGCATGCATCTTTCTATGTTCATTCTACGGAGATGCTGATGGGGGTCATTGAACAAATGCATATTTTTCATTGAGAGGTATTCCTGCAAATACTTTGCCATGGCTACTCTATGGAGGTACGGGTAGGAACACCGCGAGATGTCCACTCTCACCTTGCCGGGGCTACACTCCGGGATGGGTGTGGATATATGAATTTGTTTTGGTGTTTTTCGACAAAGGAGTGCCGTACTGGGCACGGGTATTCTGCTGTATCTTGCTGTTAGTTTTATATTGTGCTGAATGGAATAAATACACCTATGCACAGCACACAGTGAAAAGTGAGGGTATTTACACAGTAAAGGAATTTAATACAATGATGATTACTCGAATGATATTTAATGGAATAATTATGTTTATTACTTTAGTGACAATTTTATTTCCCTGTTTTTTTTTTTAAAATTAATGTTCTTTTTGTCGTTATAAAATTTGTGTCAAAAAAAAATCTGATGAACCTACTAAGGTTCTAAGAATACTATTCTAATCATATCAATATTTTCCTACTATCCTGATTCCGATTTGACCTTGACTTGACAATAATAATAAAAGATTGTGACAATGTCGCATAGGACGTCTGCTAGAGAGGCTATACACCTCCACGTGTTATCGAGCGTATAATTAGATCTAAGGAGAGGAACACGCGGGTTCGTTCTCGCGGACTCAAACGTCCTCACACACACTCGCGATCAGTTTTAATCAAAAAATATATTGCTCTATTATTTCCTTATTTTTATTTCTCTGTCTTTTATGTTTATTTTGTTTTTTTCACTGTGTTTTGACGACTTGACAAAACATTGAGATTTATTTAAGTTTTATAGAATATAGGCCCATTGGTATCGGCCGCGACTTACAAGTTGTATGTAGGTCGTAGGTTCGAACCCAGACGGACGCTTTACTTTGTGTAATTTATTTCATCACCACTGATCTCAAAACGGTGAAAGAAAACATCGTGAGGAAACCGTCATGTCTTTGAACCAAAAAAATCGAAGACATGTGACATCTACCAACCCGCACTGGGCCTGTATGGTGGATTACGGCAAGTTTTATACTCATGTATTATATTTTTAGTACACATAAACCTTTCGAAATAAATTCTTTAAATGATCGATGGTGAAAACTGCGTTTGAATACGTTGGGTGGTTAATAAAAGCTTTACGGAATAGAAATACAAAAAACTGAACCCCAGAATCAAAAATAATCCTGTAACACCGGGTGAACAAATTCATATTTTTTAATCTTTTTTTAGGTGAAACACTCTCGATCCAAACAATCACCATTCAAACAAAACAAAAAAAAACGTACTCACAACACTCCTCTTTTTCATTCGGGGGTTGTGTATCATGGTCAAACACATTCCTTTTCATATTTACGTACTTTTGGTTGCAGTGCTTATGAACATGTACACCGTCGAACAAAACTAGAACCCAAAGCTGTAAAGTATGTTATCGTAGGATATTATTAGACCCTGAAAATCCTAAAGATTGCAGGCTCGGGATGTTACATTTTTAGAAGATAATTTTATTAATGAGAATATTGTGTCTAATGATGACAAAAAGTAAAGAATAACAGAGAATCATCTACTGAGGAAAATATCTCTAATGAGGTCCATTCTGATAACAAAGAAGAATGCCCATTTTTCACCTGACTATGTATAGAAATGAAATAAATCTTAAAATACAGCTAATTGAATCGAATATTTATTACGCTAATCACAATGTTAAAAGAAACGCAGGGAAAAAATATTTTTAATATTTCTTTATACTTATTCTACGTCAAGAGTAAACATATTAGCATGTTTTGAACGCATCTCAACTTTCCTTTTTTAAGACGTTCCATTTTCTATACTGCTACTTGACATTATTGAACTATGTTTCTGAGTTTCATGCATTATTTTACGTTTTTGCATCAGTAATAATGTTTTATTAGTCTGTATAATACAGATTAATTAAAAATAACATCACAATGGGGAAGGTCGGGCAAAGCTAATTATAGATGGCGTGGCCATAGCTAGGTCCCTACGGCCTACAAATTTTTTGACATTTCGTTCATTCATTTCGTTTTATGTTCATTCATGAGTTTGATTTTATTTCACTATTTCGTTATTTTCGGTGATTTCAGTATTTTAAATCAAGTAATTGACATGGAAAATGTCAGAATTAATATTTCCTCGTAATCACTTTCTTCAAAATGTTCACGACATAAATTCGAACTCAAAAAAATCTGTACGAATAGCTTTAAAGCACAATCTTCTAATTTTAGGGGCTTACGAGAAATTCGAACTCCAATTTCTGAGTATCTAGGAACACAACATCGAGTCAACTTTCGCTAAAATAAAATAAAACCACATCACGCCTTGTATTTTTAGCTTGTGTTGGGAACTAGCTACGACAGCGCCATTTTGAAAGTTGCCTTCCCCATTAAATTAAATAATCTTGCAATATGTAATTGAGTTCGAATGAATGCAACGGATTTTTTTTGACGTTTGACAGTTAATGTTTGACACTCAATTTATAGTGACAATCATCTTGAGTCTAAGCAGTGACATAAGGGCAGTTGGTATCAAGGAATTCACAAAGTAAAAAAGTCGCTTAAGACCATAGATTTGTATTATTAGGTAAGTTTTCGTATTTTAGACTAAACTTCGAGCGTTATTTAATTCGTTTTAGCACATTTATTTATTTATATTTGGTAAAGGCAAATCCTAACCTAAAAAGTAACATTAATATTTTTGGACTTCGTAGCTTTTAAATCGTAAAAATGACTATATGACATTATTTTATAAACATACAGGTACTCTATTTACTATACCTTATCACTATACATAAACTTTCATTATCAGGTTTTTACATGTATGGGAAGTGGGCATTGTTCTTTCAAGTCAGCCTGAACCAAGACATAGTGCGATAATGGTAAATGATTCTGATAGTGAAGAAAGCTTTTATACAGATCATTATTCGGATGAAACTAATATTCCTGATATAGATGCAGAACAGTCGTCTTCGAGTTCGCATTTAGATGGCTATGGTTGCTCATCTCGTCAATGAAATATCCCGTACCAGCGATACCGATGAACCACAGACAGTACAGGAGGCGCTGGGTAATCCAGAAGCAGATGGCTGGAAGCAAGAGATGAAAGACGAGTATGACTCATTTATCATTAATAAATGCTGGACACTCACTGATCGAGTTGATGATCAATTGCCTGTAAATGAGTATTTAAAAAGAAACTAGGTGTTAATGGTGAACTCCTCAGATATAAAGCCAGACTTGTAGCAAAGGATTCACGCAAAAATATGAAAAAGATTGCAATGAGACTTATTCTCCTGTGGTCAGATATTCAAGTATTAGAACACTCTTCGCTATATCTGCTGAATAAAACAAGGATATTCATCACTTAGATGTAAAGACAGCCTTTCTCAACGGTAACCCACAAGAATTGGTATTTATGGATCAACCTGAAGGTTATAAAATAAAGGGCAAGGAGAATAAAGTCTTCAAGCTTACTAAAGCAATTTATGGTTTAAAGCAAGCTGCTAAAGCCTGGAATGATAAAATTAGTAAGGTTTTGTCTGACAAATTAAATTTCAATAAGTCATCATAAGAAACATGAGCTTATTATAGATTGGGTCGTGAGACGTCCTAGAGAGTGGTTGTCTCGGCTGTGCTGTCGGCGCACAGCTGAGAATAAAAAAACAAAACAAAAGGCGTGCGCGACACGTGTGCCAACTCTGCGCGTAGTTTCGGACAACGGATTGTTAAGTGTAAAATGGTGTGCCCTGTGTCGCGAAATAAAATTGTTTGGAGCTGTGCACCAATGCATGCGAGGAGCTGCTTGCCTGCCAAGGAATTCTGAACTTCGAATTTGGTGAGATCCATCCATTTTATGGTTAAAGAAAATAAGCAGCTATTGTTTTAATTTATAGCAAATCATTTAAGTACGTAATAACATTTCATTGCGTACGCAAATAACACTACCGAACACCAAACCTAAAACTTTTCGATCCACCCGCAAAAGAAATAATTATCGTGGTCACAAATATTCCTAATAGATAAGGAAGACGAACCCGGTGCCACAATAAAGCAACGCGAATCATCATTTTAACAATGTAATTTCTTAAATTTAATTTTGAAAATACCAAACGAGTTAGCATTCTTCATTACCCCAATTCCATCCTTTATTTTTTGTAAAGCTTATTCTTATTTTATTTTGTCACGATATGCATCATTTGTATATTTCCGTGACTCTTTTGCTTGATCTTACAGCACATCTTTTACTCCTGAATTTTGTTAACTAGTAGTAATTAGGCAATTTAGATTTTAGACAATATAATTTGCAAGTTTGCCCAGTTTTACGAGTATCTTAATTAAACAATTTAACATTTGATTTTTCAGTTAATTTCGTAGGTTCTACTTATACTTAAATACTTAATTGTAATCTTAAACTTTTTCAAATAATATCTTGTCTCTCTAACCGTTTTGTAAATTAGCATGTCCTATCTAAGAGAGCTGGTTGATCTGTTACTCAGGACCGACACCGTACTATCACAGACACCTTCCTATATTTATAATTGTACATTCTATTAACCAGTGCCTGCAATAGGATGTTGAGATAAATACAGATTTATGATTATGCTTATAGTGATCCATAGCGGCACCAGTAGCAAACTCGCAAAAATAATTGTATTAGAGAAGACATAATAAACCAGTTTATAAAAGTAACACGAAATGTAACTAGCTAATGAGTTATGATTATGAATGACTAGCTGCGAATTAAGGAACAGCTGATGCGAAGATAACAAGGAAGCATGAAGTTTGAAGTTTTTTTCCGTGCTGACATTGATCTCTGAAGGACCAATGTTAGCGCGGGGTGCATCTAAAGAGTGGACCATTATATTTAAGGCAAGGGTTTAATGACGTGCTTATAACAATAATAAAACTGTACAGGACAAACAGCTGATAAAGAAACTTAAATAAGAGGAGTATCGTCCGTCGCAGTGAAGTCATAATAAAACTGTACAGGACAAACAGCTAATAACGAAACTTAAATAAGAGGAGTATCGTCCGTCGCAGTGAAGTCATAATAAAACTGTACAGGACACACAGCTAATAACGAAACTTATGTAAGAGGAGTATCGTCCGTCGCGGTGAAGTCATAATAAAACTGTACAGGACAAACAGCTAATAACGAAACTTAAATAAGAGGAGTATCGTCCGTCGCAGTGAAGTCATAATAAAACTGTACAGGACAAACAGCTAATAACGAAACTTATGTAAGAGGAGTATCGTCCGTCGCGGTGAAGTCATAATAAAACTGTACAGGACAAACAGCCAATAAGGAAACTTAAGTAAGAGGAGTATCGTCCGTCGCGGTGAAGTCATAATAAAACTGTACAGGACAAACAGCTAATAACGAAACTTAAGTAAGATGAGTATCGTCTGTCGCGGTGAAGTCATAATAAAACTGTACAGGACAAACAGCTAATAACGAAACTTAAGTAAGAGGAGTATCGTCCGTCGCGGTGAAGTCATAATAAAACTGTAGGTACAGGACAAACAGCTAATAACGAAACTTAAGTAAGAGGAGTATCGTCCGTCGCGGTGAAGTCATAATAAAACTGTACAGGACAAACAGCCAATAACGAAACTTAAGTAAGAGGAGTTTCGTCCGTCGCGGTGAAGACAGAAGAAGCGAGTGGTCATCAGGCCGAACAGGGTCGTCGCCACGACTCGCCTCATCTTGCCGATGACGCGCTAAACACGCTGCCTGCACGTGCAGAACCCAACAGTACCCATTCTACTTTTGGATAGTTCGAATAACAACATTTGAGACTCGAACGATAGCTGAAGACTTAAAATATTTCGACAAGGGATTCAATTATTGGATAGACACGGTGGAAGATCAAGAACGATGCTAACGAGACGTACAAAAACCGGAAACGGTTAGTAGTAAGAACTCAGACGAAGACTTCAAAAAGGAAAAGCAGCAAAATTTATCACTGCAGAGCAGTGATAGAAAAGAACCAAGAAACCAGCTGAACCCCGCCCAAAGATTCACCGATGAAGCTCGACCTGAATCAACCCTGCTGCGACGTCGTTAAAAGATGCCCTCCCATAGACAAATATCACCCGCCTCTCCACTAATCCCATGCTTACGTTATGGTGCATACTCCGTAGGCTCTTAATCCTTCCTATCCTAAGGGCACGTCTTCCCTACCATTACAGTGCCCCCCGGTCTATTCCTTGATATGCAATGGTCTTTGTGCACCATGAAGCATGAGGCTTCAAGGGCTAGTGCAAATCTTTGGGTTCATTCGATTAATAGAGTCTGGTCAAACCACGCTGGGGTCGGTGCATTTCATTCATTCATTCATTCATAAGAAACATGTGCTTATTATAAACAGAGTAATGATAAACATAAAGTAATAGCTCTATATGTCGATGACATTTTGCTAATGTCAACACCTAACACTTGTAAGGAAATAATTGATATTTAGAAAAAACTCAAAAATGAATTTGAAATAACACATAGGGCCAGCAAAGTTTATCTTAGGAATGAGAATTTGCAAGTTTCAGGAAAGAATAACCTTGGATCAAACAAATTAAATTGAGAAAGTGTTAAATAAGTTTCAAATGGAAGATTGCAAACCCGTAGCGACTCCTATGGAGACTGGTTTAAAACTTGAAAAATCAAATGTTGATCAAAAGGACAAGTTTAATAGGATCACTGATGTACATTGCAGTAGGATCACGAACAGATATTACACATGCAGTCAGCTACCTGAGCCCGTTTAATGAGTGTTACAATGAAACACACTGAAAATCAGCGAAGAGAGTACTTCGCTATCTCAATGGCTCAATAGAATTGTGTCTAAATTTTGATAAAGGTGAATTTACTAATACAGGGTATGCAGATGCCGACTGGGGAAGGAACGAGACGGAAAAAAAATCTTATACCGGTTATGTATTTTAGGTTGGCACATCTGTAGTTTCCTGGGAGAGCAGAAAACAACGAACCGTAGCCTATAACAAGCACAGAGCCTGAATATATGTCTCTTTCTGTTAGTTGTAATGAGGCACTATTTCTTCGTAATTTATTGCATGAAATACTGGGCGCATTGCCTAAAGTTACTATTTTCAATGACAATCAGTCCGCTCAAAAGTTATGCAAAAATACTATGTTCCATGCTAGAACGAAACATGTCGACGTTCGTCACCATTTTATCAGAGAACTTATTTGTAATGGTTCTATTGATGTCAAATATTTATGTACTAAAGAAATGTTAGCATATTTATTAACAAAGCCATTGACTAAAGAAATGCACAATAAGTTTGAAATGCAAATCCATAATGTAAAAATGCCAAGATAGTAATGGTTAAGTTATAATAAAAATCTCACCCAGTCGCACCAATAAACACATACTAGGTTAAATACTAGATTAGCCTAATCTGGTCTTCAACCCAACTATATTTAACTTATTTAACCTTTGAGCCCCTTATTTCCGGCGAACGTAACGTTCCCTCAGGTCCCTCGCGATCACAAAAAGTTTTTTCATAGTTTTTTGTTCGACGCTACCCACTATAAGTAAATTATTTTGGGTCCTTGAATTAACAGACCATATTACAAAATAAAAACAGTATTCGTATTAC
Organism: Dasypolia templi; assembly: GCA_963555695.1. Taxonomy (NCBI): domain Eukaryota; kingdom Metazoa; phylum Arthropoda; class Insecta; order Lepidoptera; family Noctuidae; genus Dasypolia; species Dasypolia templi. Next base: position 10,852,793 of record OY743158.1, on the reverse strand, counting down.
GAGAGTTGAATATTGTAAATAAATAATGAAATAATACTTTTTTTAAATTATAATTACTATTGTAAATAAATGATGAAATCGGTCTCCTACAACAGCCCACATGGACATGGCCCTTCGCATACACATATTCTCCTAACTTCCTTAGCCTTGCCTTAAATCGACCGATTCCTACCGTTGTCTCATACCCACCCTTTTCTCTTTTTCCCTTTTCCTCAATACATCTGTCTCCTAAATCCCAAAAAAAGCCACGCTCAGCCCGAACTCCCACACAATTTCCCGATTGTTTTAAGGGTCCCTTTGAGTAAGCGCTTTTGGTTGCGAGATGAGACGCTAGCATTGTGAGTCGAAATAGAAATCGGACATTTTAGTAGCCTCTAAAGAATTCTTTGAATTATGGCATTCGACCTGTCCGCCGTTACTGGTCCCTTTGTTTCCCACTAAATGATAAATTTATGTGTTTCTGCCCCAGCCCGAACCATCTGCCGGTTTTAGAAGAAATGTAATATTTTGTTATATATAGGAATATGCGAGAGACAGTCATATATTGGAACAAATTATATGAAAATAGTCGTTGTTTTTCATAAATTATTACCTATTCAGCAAGGTGTGGACTTTTATTTCATACGTATGGACATGAAGGACATGAACTTAAATATTTTACCTTTGTGCAAGATTCGACAGCGATTCTCGGAGAGGATTGAGAGAAATTTGATGGTATTACAAATATCTATTTTTGGAAACGAATGATGAAATAAGTGTTTTCTGAAATTTGCAATCGTTATTTCATGCAAAATCGCTGCTTAATTTTGCATGAGTCTAAGGTATTTTTGCTCGTGACTGTACGCGAAAACATTATTTCTAAGAAGTCTTTGGCGAACATAGAGTGAGTAATAATGGAACATATTTCACCACTTTTGCTCACTATAATAATTGTTCAAATAAATAAATCTTTATTTCCAGTTTTAAAATATAATATTTAGCACTTGGTATTACAGGAATAATTTTGTAGATAAATTGTAGGTTCATACAGAGCTATAAACCTGTGACACTCAAACTAAGATTAAACTTGTGTTATGGGTGACAGTACTCTCAAGTTCTCATCTCATCTCATCAGCTCATATGAGAAAGAGGTGGAGGCGCCTTTCACTAAAACAAAACACAAGCTAATATTATTAATACAACAGCTAAGTAATTGCAATTCGAAGCATGAGATCAAGAGACAAACTGACGACTAGGCATTGTGTAGGATAAGACTTTTTTAAAGGTTAAATAACTGCAGGCTTTCTGATTGGAATCAGTGAATGAATGGTTTCTGAGAAATAGTATTAATTAGAATTGATTCGAAACTACAACATAGCGAGGGTATGCCAGCGCTTGTAGCTGTAATTGTGGGGAAATAAAATCTTTGTTCCACGCACCCAACAGCATTCACAATTTTATTGAAATCCTACGGAAGCATTTTGGTACTCAATCAACACTAGTAGTATATCACCAAATGCATAATTATAATCACACAGAGAGCGAAAAGTTGGTTATACTATTAGCTTGGCTAACTGTCTAAAGTTTGAACTAAAAGCAAATAGACTTTCGATTTCGAGCACAATGGTAATCGTTCTGATGCCTAGACACGACAAAATTTTATAATTTACAAACAATTGGTCTTCGGGACGACTTTTTGATCTTCAGACAACTGCAATCTGAAAAATATAAATTGCGATTTAACAGATGTGTATAGAAAATACAGAGGAGTATGTCAAACAGCCATATTTGTTCTTCACATAAAAGTTGTCTGACGATTTTTTTTTTACTGAAGTAAAGAAAGAAAGAAAAATTGCGGTATGCATGACGCAGTCATCGAACACATAAACACCCAAAAGAACAAGAACGACCATCGCATCATATACGGTCATGAGCTTAATTGCTTTACGTTTTTGCTTTATGAAATAAGTATACATGACGCAGTGATCGAACAAAAACACCAAAAAGAACAAGTTGGGGGAAAATATGCGTCACATTCACGCAAAACGACCATCGCTCAGCTTAATGCTACGACCCTGTGCGATACAGAGCCCCAGCGCTGCTAGAAAAGCCGACAAACTTCCACTGCAGGACATAGGCCTCCCCCAAGCACCGCCACTTCGACCGGTTCTGTGCTTCCCGCATTAAACGCAATCCTGCGGCTTTCACAAGGTGTTTTGGGCTGAATTTATATAACGAATACCCCGCACCCGGTCAGACTGGAAGCCGACCCCATCATAATTAGGATAATGCTAGGCAGATGATGATGGGTGCGTTTTATATTATATAAAGTTATTTGGTAAATTTTCATTTCAATAACGTTCACAAGATGTAATAACCGTGAGATATACCAACTGTTGATATAATTTCATTACATACTCGTATAACATTTAAATACCTTTTAACTTATTTCGTATAACCTTATTGGATATAACGTTTATTTAGTCGAAATCATTAGGTCTATCGTTTAAAAGACATATTGAGGTTAACACCAATGATATAATTAAGACCCAAAAATTAACTCATAAAGTTGATTTCAAAATTAGATCACGTTTAGTTACCAATAGCCATTACGTCTGCGGAGTTTTGCTAAATAATTCAATTTGACATAAACAAGCCTGAGACACGTATAGAAAAGGGGAAGAAGACTTTGTCAGTTGTAAGATCATTTTTTTCCTAATTGCAAAGCGTAACTGAAATGAACATAACAAAAAAAAACGGAAAAACTTATGCTAAAAAGTGTTTTCCAAGACCCGTTTCTTAGTATTACATTCACACACACATTACGTTTATTGGACGATACCCAAATGCGAAAACACGTCCGCAGGGAAATTTAGATCTTATCGCGTAATGTTTCGAACTCGCTGCATCATTACTCATATAAGTTGTAGAACAAATAAAACAATGGGAAAATTGCTAATCTAAAACAAACTAACACCGAAAAAAGTTGTGATCAGATCTATAGGGCTTTATCTTGAGGTAAATAGTACTTAGGCACTGGGACAACTGTCAAACTGGAACCGCGCTTTCCTCTCGCCCAATAGAGATTTTTAATCGATCGAATGGGAGCACTTATCACATGACGTGGGAACGCCTTTGAAAATCAGTTTGTTTTCTAAAATAATAATTGTAATATACATAATTATAATTGTCTGAAACAGTAAAAGTTACACTATCTGAACAACGTTTACGATGCAAGTCATTTGTAGCTTCAATTTCATTGTGTGGCGGCATCTACACCGCCACATACGAACGAACGCATCAATCCTGCATCGCGCAAGCAGAGTTTACCGCGCAGATAGCATATATACAACTTCCCGACAATAATCATGATCGGGCAGTTGCCCACCAGATACGACATCCATCTGGTCGGAGGATCCTCCCTTTTCCAAGAGTATGAGTGAACTTTACACCCTGTTCCTCATATCTCTAAACTGGTGACCCCGAGTATGAACGTCAGCGTAGCCTTCGTGCAACTACTTCAGCGTGACGCGCGAGCGCATACCTGGTCATCACCCTCAGCCTCATCAGCAAAACTTGACACAGCACACTGCACATTCGGCCGGTCCACAAGCAGAGCCCTTAATTACTCTCCTGGTCGAACAGCAGCAGCCAGCCACAACCCGGCGCTGTACCACATCCGACCCACTGGAGTACAAGCAGCGCCACCCCGACTCACTGGGGGCATCTTCGCAGACAGTTCCGACTCACCGCGAACTACGCGACACCTGGTTCCGACCCACTGGAACCTCAGCTGGCACTGGCAAAAAAGCATCGCAAGATACAAGACTTAGCCCACTATCGACCTCCGGTCTCCGGAGGGGAGTGATGTGGCGGCATCTACACCGCCACATACGAACGAACGCATCAATCCTGCATCGCGCAAGCAGAGTTTACCGCGCAGATAGCATATATACAACTTCCCGACAACAATCATCATCGGGCAGTTGCCCACCAGATACGACATCCATCTGGTCGGAGGATCCTCCCTTTTCCAAGAGTATGAGTGAACTTTACACCCTGTTCCTCATATCTCTAAAATTGTTCGCTATTTATTGTCAAGAAACTTGCATCGGGCTTCGGTACATCTTCTGCCGCATGAAATTGAATCATAAGAAACCCATTTCACAATAAAATTGTCTCGACGATACATTGAAGCACGTCCGGCTCACCCTAAGCAGCTACCACCTTGCTGACTAGTTAATGTATAACGTCATAACTATTCGCTATTTTTACATAATTCGTAATCGTGTCCACATCATGAGCTATTGTTACAGTTATAGCGATAGCAATGAAGAAGCTGAGATACATGCCAGTTCTGACTAATATAATATTTCGCAGGTTTTAAGACTCAGTCACTTAACAGCTAATATCACAAGGAGTTCCCTCGCTTGATAGCAGTACTTCAAGATCTGCCTACTTATCAAAAAGAAATGGGATGATATCTCATTAAATGAAATTAACGCCAACCTTACACTCGTGATGGTATATGTGAAAGTTTACGTTCAAGGTGATGTTGTTCTATGTAGGGCTGTCAAAACGTTGTCTTTTGACAATGGATGTTACTTGTAAGAAATCTTGGATAAATCGAGGTATTTCTTTTTGGGTTCCCATTAAGACTAATGATAAGCAATTTTAAACCGACTGCGCGACAGTGAAGACAGGGTCATTGTTTTCAAAGCGTATCTAGGTAATATGTTTCGTCGCTTGTAGATTTCTTAAAGTTATACCTTCGAAGTATTAGATAAATTTTGATACATGAGTGTCCCTATGCTGGGTTTTTGTGAAATCAAAATAGTGTGTTTTGGACGTCAAACATCAATGACAAATATGAAAAAGGGTGTATGCCATGGAGAAGATTCCAAAAACATATCAAATGAAACATTTTATTTGAGAGAATAGCTGCTGGACACCTTATTCGTGTACCTTTGGCAAGGCAAGTGTGTGCCTGTGCACGTTGCCCTTCACAAAGACGTTGCCCTACCTTAAAAAAGTGACGTCATTTGAATGCTAAATCACTGTGGAAAATTCAAAAAAATACTATGTGCGTGTGTATATGTGTATGCGTGTGTGTGTTTGTGGGTGTTTATGTGTGTGTAACTGCAGTGTTGCGTAATTAGTACTTTTGACTTTCAAATTTAAGTGTACGGTCGTATACGCTGGCAACACAATTGTTTTCGATAACTCCGCGTGTTGCAAGTGCCCAGAATCGTCAAACATTCACGCAGTCATTCACATAGGCAACGCAGTCGACCCATTTGTCACCAAAAATACGTTCACAACAATCCGAAACGACAAAATTTCACACGTTGCACCGTCAGTAATAGTGAACGCCCTCCAAACCGCTACAATTGCTTGTTTCCTTGTTGAAAAATGCTGGCCTCTTTCCTCACAAACATGAAATAAAAATGTTTACCAACCCTGCACACGCTACCGTATTTTTGGGTAACAAACAACAGAGCTGTCTTCTCATATTTAGCCAGCAATATTTCTACTACCCATTTTGTACTGAACGAAATCTCGAAACGAAAGCCCCGTCAGATGTAGTGAAACGTCTTCTTATGAATTACACGGTAATTTAATCTTTGTATCCCACAAAATAACGATCATTTTTGTTTGAGGATGTTTAATGTGAAAAACTACAGAGTTTGAACTATAGGTAGAACAGTTAAGAGTTATTTTATTGTGTTTACGGCAAATTTCAGTGGCTACTTGAAAGTTATAGCAAATCTGTCTAGAATTTGTCAGTGTAATGCTCTTTACTTTATTGCCATTGAGATCTGCAAAGTTTTAATTTAGAAAATCCTAATATTCTAATATCCTACTTCCTATTCATACTAATTTAAAAATGTTTAAGTTTGTATGTTTGGCTGTTAGTTATTCAATCATGCAAAAACGGCTGTAAGGATAGGGGTGGGGAGGTTAGGGTGGTTAATTTTTTGTTTCTTATTTTTGTTTTGTTTTCAAATACATATTAGTAAAAATATGCATTAAATTAAAAGCTTTAACAGCAATAGTAGTAGTAACAACTAAACAAAGAACATCATGATAACCAAGATTTTTTACAGAAATATGATTATTAATTTTCTATACAGGTATATTTAGGTACAACATACAACACAGTATAAACATAATGCTTGCTGTTGTACATGTCATATTTAAAGTTCCACGTCCTAACAACATCAAACTATAGTGTAGTTTAGTTAACTGTAAATAGATTGGAGAAAAAACATGATAATAAACTATAGCTATCAACCATCGGTATCAGCAAACTCAATCTCCGAAACCCGTATCAATCCAATCCCAAAATAAACTCCACAAAAAAGTAAAAAATAAAGTAGACACATAAATAAAAATATCCTGCCAAAATCCATCACGGAATCTAAATATTTATCAAACCTGTACTTTCCCAAATCATACACAATAATGTTGCTTATTTAGATTGAATCCTGTCATTTGAGTAGATAAATAAACAACATTACGCGGGCCAGTGTACTCGAAAATTGCTGTACGTATACATCGTCCCCAGCGGTTTCATTTGCAAAAGAATCTTTTTGGTGTCTGTATTTGTATACGCAGTATACCTATGTTTGGTTGGGTGTCTGTTTATATCTAAGAACACAGAAAATGTTTTGATAAAGAAGAGTTTTTGGGTTTTCATGTAAAGTTTTAGATCTGTTATTCGGTGTACGTCTTTTATGTAATATTTCTAGAAACTTTGGTAAAATACGTGGCACACTCAGAAAGTTTTGCGAAAATAAAAATAAGTGTTCTATCAGTAAATATTTTTACTCTTACGTGGGTCACTCAGAAAGTTTTGCGAAACTAAAAATAAATGTTTTATAGGCAATTTTTTATCATTAAATCTCTTCAAATAACTCCCCACTAAGCCCTATAGACAAAGTTTAAAAGTTTAATGTGTCTGAACCAGTTTGCGAAACACTTTTTCCAGTCCGCAGTAGACACCTTGTTAACAGCCTGCTCGAACGCTGACAGCGCATCTTCCGGCGACGAAAATTCTATCCCTTTGAGCAGTTTTTTTTTATTTCGGGAATAAAAAGAAGTGTGGTGCTAGGTCAGGGCTGTAAGGAGGGTGATCTAGGAGTTTGATCGGCGTGCTGTCCAGGAAGTCCCTCGTTTTGAGCGCGATGTGCGAAGGCGCGTTGTCGTGGTGGAGCAGTAGCCTGCGGAGCCTTGTGTTTGTGGTCGCTTGTTGCTCACAACAGAGAAAACTTCTGCCAAGCATTTGGTAGTATACCATTCAGCGTTGATGCTTCTTTGGTTCCGTAAAGGAATTGACATCGAGTAGCCAGATAAATTGAAAAAGCTCGCGATCAAAATCTCCCCTCGCTTCTAGATTGCTTCACTTTGGTAGGCGTTGATTCGTTTTAAAACACCCAAACCGTTGACTGGCGCTTCGTTTCTGGATCGTATTGATAAATCCAAGACTCAACCTGTAATGATGTCGTTAACACGCCGAGACGAGCCTGCTTCAAATTTGTTTATCGGGCCACCGATGCTCAGAAGCAGGCTCGGGTTCACCCGGGCCTGCTTCTGAGCATCGGTGAGGTTGTGCGGCACCCAGCATGAAACTATCCTCCTCACGTGAAGATGCACGTGTAGAATTTCGTGAAGGCTTCCCGATCCAACCTGCAGTATGTGCTGAATCTCTTGATACGTAACAGCCGTCTGTTTTCCTCCGTAACAGCCGTCAAAGGGCTATCACTTCTTTCTTCGTCCCCCAAAGTTAGTCAACCACGTTTGAATTCGTTTTACAAACGATACACGGATGCCATAGAAGGGTCTTCATCCATGAATGCTATTTGAAGTCTGTCATACGATTCGTCCAGTTTCACGCGACACTTGAAGTCGTAAAAAATCATAGTGGCAATGTTCCCGGTGCAGATCCATTTTTAATGACACAATAATTTAAATTAGCTCGCAAACTATGTGGAGGAAAATATTGAAATTGGAACGTACCTATTTTTACTAACAAATAATCATATTTTCAAAATAGACTATACTGGAGTCTCTCATACATAAAAACTTTTTTTCACAATACTTTATGAGATGCCTGGTTTTTATCATATCCAAAGTATGTATTATAAATCCTGTCAAAAAATATCGGGAATGGATGATTTGTTTATGGTTCCCAATTCATTTTTTCGTTTTGTTGTTAGATTGGCACAACTGTTTTCCAATTTGACACGGAGTTTGAGTTGCATCTGTTATTTAGATTAAATACAGTGCTGTTTTTAGTTAGATCATATCTAGTGTGTTTTGCAATTTCATAATGGACAAAAAGTTTGTCTTAAATTTTGCAATTCGTGTTCGGAGTCACTGAAAATGTTACAGAAGGCTTACGGTGAAGACGATTTTATCAAAAACAAGTACATAAGAGTGGTAAAAAGCGTTCAAAAGCGGTCGAGATAGGACAGAAGATTTGCCTGGCTCTGGTAGGCCATTAACGTCTTCAACATAAGCTAACATCGCAATAGTGAATGAAGGAAACAAAAACTGTAAAATCCTCATTCAAGAATAAGAGAGATAGCCGCTTAACTTTCTGTGTCTCCCGAGGCGAAACGTACCATTTTAAATAATCACTTGGTTATGAAACATTCTGCCGCTCGCCTAGTCCCAAGAGACCTGAATTTTCTCCAAAACTCAATCGCATAAGAGTTGCTGAGGACATGCTGAACGAGTAAATTCCGACCCAAAATTCATGAAACGCATTGTCACTGGTGACGAGACGTGGGTTGACGAGTTTTTCATGCAAACTAGTCAACAAGCTTCGGAGTGGCGCCAACTGAACCGAAAACGAATAAACCAAGCCAATGTCGATCAAAAGTCAAAGTCATGTTGACTGTTTTCTTTGACTATAGCGGTGTTGTGATTAAGAGCGTTTTTGCGAAAATTCTTGGATTTTGCATCACGATGATGCGCCTCCCCACAAGGCCATCATTTTGAACGAATTTTTGACCATAAACTCAAAAAATACCACCGAGCAAGCACCATCTTTACCAGATATGTCTTAGTGGCACCCGTTTTGGTTCGGTAAAGGACACAATGGAGAATTCGCGGCGAGAACTGAACTCAATTCAGGAAAAAGCTATTACTAAATGTTTTGATGATTGGATTATTCGTTGGCGTATCGTTTCTGAAGGAGCATACTTTGAAGGTGATACAACCCATTTGGATGAACAACTAACATTTTGTGTATTATTGATCTTTTACCGGTACTTTCTTGACATTTGATTTTTCTCTGACATCGTTTTGTTTAAATATGGAAAACTTAACATATTTTTCTATTTACCCATACACGGTCTACCGTGCCACTTTACTCCATTTTCTTTTAGGGGCACACTTTGTGCTAAAAGTACAACAAACATTATTGCAGTCAAGATTGATTTGGAGTTAAATATGCTGCACTAAAAGTATCGGGAATGGAATATTTCCACTGTTCCTGTCATATTAAAATCTTTTTAATTGAAAACTCCTTGATTTTAAAAATCGAATATCATTTGTTTATTTAAAAAAAGATTCTCGGTCTTGTCACAAGGTTTTGTCAAACTTGTTTAGTCGTTGAGAAAATGGAATTGACTCGAGAAAATTCAAGAGCGATGATTTATTATGACTTTCGAAGTGGTTTCTGCATTTGGTGATGAAGCCCCATCCAAAACCACAATTTATCGCTGGTTTGCTGAATTTCAACGTGGACGTGTCAAGCTCAGTGATGATCCCCGTCAAGGTCGTCCAAAAACTGCAGTCACCCAAGAAAACGTTGATGCTGTGCGTAAGCTGATTGAGGAAGATCGACATGTGGCATACCGCGAAATTCAGGCAACTTTAGACATTGGCATGAGTCAAATACAAATAATCTTGCATGAACAATTAGGTGTAAAAAGTTGTTTTCCCGATGGATACCGCATTCGCTCTGTGAAGAGCAAAAAGCGGCTCGCGTTACGTAGTGCATCAGAACTCTCGAAAGATTCCACGCAGGATTCTCAATTGCTGTATACAACATCGTATCAGGTGACGAATCCTGGATATACGCGTACGAACCCGAAACAAAAAACCAGTCACGAGTTTGGGTGTTCGAAAATGAGTTAAAGCCAACAAAAATTGTTCGTTCATGGAGTGTTGCAAAAAAAAGGTGGCCACGTTTGTCTCCAAAACCGGCCATGTTACGACTATTCCTGTTGAGGGACAAAGAACGGTTAATGCAGAATGGTATGCTAGCATTTGTTTGCCACAGGTCGCTTCTGAACTCCGTAAAGAGAATTGCAACCGCCGCATCATCCTCCATCACGACAATGCGAGTTCTCACACCGCACACAGAACAAAAGAGTTTTTAGAGCAAGAAAACATAGTTATTAGACCATCCGCCGTACAGCCCCGACCTAAGCCCTAATGATTTCTATTCTTTCCCTAAAATAAAGAATAAATTGCGTGGACAGAGATTTTCATCACCTGAAGAAGCTGTGGACGCCTACAAAACGTCCATTTTGGAGACCCCAACTTCCGAATGGAATGGTTGCTTCAATGATTGGTTCCATCGTATGGAAAAATGTGTCAAATTTCGCGGAGAATACTTCGAAAAGCAATAAATACATTTTTAAATAGTAATGTTGATTCCCGAAATTTTCAGTGCCGCCCTCGTATAATAAATTTAAATAACAGCTGTCACACTTAATCGTACTTATTTAACCACTCCAACCTCACCTTCCGAAACTACAAGGCTCTTATCTAATATTGTTTAGTTTTAACATAAAATATTGTCGTGTCAATGTCTAAAATCTAAAAGAAGCAGGGGCGGACAGTACCGGGAACGTTTTTCATGTCACGATAACTCTACCAAATCTAAAATGTTACCTATTCCCTTCATAAGTTCTAGCAGCACCTGTTTTTTTTTAATTTTGTCGGTTTATAATGTCATCCATTCGTCAAATTCCGTAAATAATCTGCAGTTGTCATTTACTTGTGGATAGTTGTGAATGCTACGCCTTTTCTCGTTGTTGTTGCTGAATTTTCGTGGTTTATTTGTAAACTGTTACTCTTTTTCTGTTGTTATTGTTTTGTTATCCTTATTAGTGTTACTTTTGTGTTGTTCGTGCAAAGCGGTACGTTTTGTTGAACTATGGACAGGGATGATCCCGGTGCAGGCCCGAGTGGCGTGCAAGCGCAACATGTACGCACTGAAACTGCTGGTAACACTCATCTGTGTCAACAGCGAAAAAAACTTGGCCCCAAAGCTGATCACGATGTTAAAATGTTGTCTCCCAAGAAAAAGAGAATAACGCAAACACCGCTTCGTTCTATAGAAAAAAGAACAGTGATAAATATTTATAAGATGTTAATGGCCCGAAGGTACTCCTGAAATTGCTGGTAAGGATCATAAAGTTATTACCATAAAAATATTTGAAAGTAACATGCCATGTGAGGTAGTAACATCCATTACCAATCTTATTTTTAAAGGTAAATCTCGTGCAACAGTCTATAATGTACCTACTCAAAGAGTACAATACAAAAGGTTGCCTGCAATCTCCTCGCCAACGGAAATACTCAAAATCTGACGATTATGGTGATATAACGTTAAGTGGAATACGAAGACAAATTCATTATTTTTCTTTTAAAATGAGTTACCAACGTTGGACAAGATTCTGGAAGCAGTTAAAAGTGATGAGTCTCTACCCGATTTCACAAGAAGCAATTTATGAAAATTAAAATTTACATATATTAAAATAAGTAGAAAATGTGCCATAATTGACAAACAAGAGATGGTATTATAGAGGGTGAAATATCTCCATTAAATTAAGAGATTAAGGAACGAAGGAAAAACTATATTAAATTATTTAAATTTTTTAGACTTGGCTAAATGAAGGTACCGTGCCACTAACATTTATAAAGTCTTTTTTGCATGAAGGAGGATTTACAGAACTTGGTAAGCTATGTAAAACCTCCTTTATATAAAACAATATAGTGAAGTATTATTAGTTCAACATAAGTCGATTTAATACTATATTTACATCTAATATTATATAACTATATTTAATATTATATAACTTTTATTATACATACAGGACACACGAAAAGCAAGGTGCAAGACAACACTATTAAGTCTTCAAAGGAAGCACACCAGGCAGGTTTAGCAACTGGTTTTAAGAACCCAACCGGAAAAAGAAGACGGCTTACCATTGACAAATTGGTAAAACATGATTTAGATGTATTTCTATTGAGTTTACTTTACAATTGTCACATTACCAAATCATGAAATAAAATGATCACTCCATTGTCACCAAAAACTGGTTTGATCTTAAAGCCCTCCCCTCAAAGAAACATTAACCTGATCAAGGACAGTTATGTTGCAGTCAATTTCGGTTGCTAATTAAAGGTTAAGATCTAGTTCTAGCGGTCAAGTAATCTATGCCACCGGTGCATTGAGTACCGGTTTTAATGGATGGTGAATTAATATTTGAAGCCAAAAAGGGTGATGGAGGCTACCATTCTGAAATGGATGCACACAATTGAAAAGTGGTTCAAATTAATATTGTCAAAAATCGAGAGTGGTGCTGTTAATGTTTTGGATAATGCGCCATTTCATTCGAGGAAAGTAGAGAAGCTGCCAACTACAGCCACACGAAAGGCTAAAAACAAATATCCAATTCAGGAGTGGCTAAAAACAAAAATACTCTTTTTGAGGAAAAATACCTTAGGGCCACTTTATTACAAAAAATGAAACAAATAAAACATTTGTACTTAAAGTTTGCTGTAGATGAAATGGCTAAAGCAAAAAAAAAAAAAACACCTCCCTCCTTACCACTACGAGCTCAACCCAATAGAATAGTATGGGCTCAAATGAAGGGGTATGTAGCCCAAAACAATTAAAGTTGGATATTACAAGAAGTGAAGCGATTGCTCCCTCAAGCACTCGAACATAACTGCAGAGAAATGGCAATCTTGCATTGCTAATACAGTTAAAGAACAAGAAAGGTTTTTCCAACTCGATGGTATAATGTATGATGTTGTAGAAAGATTTATTATTAACATTGGAAACTTCTTCATCATAATCAGAGGATGATGAATAATTAGTATTGAAACTCTATCATCTCTAGCAAAACCTTTTCTCTTCTCTAATAGCAACAAATCTAATATCACACTTCTATGTCTCTGAAAAATGTTTTCATAGTTGGTGTGCATTTTTGTTAATCTTCTGGCATTCTAAATTATTACAGTTAAAATAATGACTTTTGTAACCAAAAATGTCCATTATTTATTATCATTTGTGATGACTGATGGTAGCAGTGACTAAATAGTTAATTGGTATTTCGTGTCGTATTTATTTGGTTTGTTGTAAACAAAATATGGACATACCATTGTAATAAAGATGTGTTTGATAAACGGATTGTTGTAAAATTGTTAGAACTTAACTTGGAAATAAAAGGTTTCGTACTCCTGCTTCTGCGAGCCTCTTTTTCTAATGTTATAACAAATGGAGTATAGCTCTGCAGAAACAGCTCAAAGAATAATTAAATTAAATGGGGAAGCTACTGTTAAAGAAAACACGGTACGTTTTTGGTTGCGACGTTTTCGAAATTTTGACCTATAAAAAAAACAACGTTGACAGACGGACATCCTAGTTGAAAAAAAAAAGTGGTTGTGGAATTGGATCCATCGGAAACCACATCTGAGTTAGCCGCAGGCTTCGGTGTGAGTCATTTAACAATTTAACTAGGGGAAAAGTGAAAAAGCTCGAAAAATGGGTAGGTACCGAATGAACTGCGTGAAGCACACCTACAAACACACGCGTCTGTGCTGCGTTACATTACTCTTCCGTCAAAATAATGAAGAGCTTTTCAATAGTATAGTTACTTGTGATGAAAAATGAATCATGTACGATAATCGGAGACGAAAGTTGACTCAGAAAAAGTTACTGGTAAGTGTCTGGTGGACCATTGCTAGTGTCATCTACTACAACTTCCTAAGATCTTGGCAGAAGATTACGGCAGATCTGTATTGTAAAAAGTGGAAACCGTGATTGAAAAACTAGTCGTTAAACAACCAAGACCTGTCAATTGCTGTAGCCCACAGCTGCTGCAGGTCAACGCAAGAAAAAATTGACGGTCTCTAAATTAGAAGAGCTGCGATTAGAATGTCTCCGACACCCACCATATTTCCCGGACCTTGTTCCAACAGATTATCACTTTTACCGGAATTCGGACAATTTCTTACTAGGAAAAAAAAACTATTCTGATGAGGCAGTCAAAACCGCTTTCAAAGACTTCGGTTTCAGATCCGACTCCGGCAGTTCAAACAAAAAAAAAGGTCAACGTGTAATTTTGTTAAGTTAATATTGTAGGTCAGTGGATTTTTTTTAATAAACAGTGTCCCCCCTTTACACCACAACAGGACTGGTTAATATATACCAATTATCTACCAATTTACATTCATTTTTAATCGAAGTATCAGGTCTGCCGTTTTTCATCTGTCTGCAAGTAAGATAATTTTGTAGTGCCCTAATCTGTCTTTGTAGCTAATAACTTTTTAAACTAAACGATTTTTGAAACATATGTAGTACCTAGTGAGGATTCCAAACCTAGACTATTCTACAATTTTATTCTGGTAGACGCCTTTTTTAATCTTAGCTGTTACGTAAATCCAAGGATCTTTAACCCCTTTGATGTCATGTTTAAGATACATTTGTCAAGTTTAAGTTGTATATCTTTTGTGACTTCCAAGTCGCGTATTTCCTCTACCTGTTTTAGTTTTTGTTGACTAATCGCGTAATTAATGGGGATGGTTAATGGGGATGATGTATTTTTTATTATTTTTAACTAAAAAAATTGTATGTTGTAACGTAACGTTTAGCCGACTGGCCAAACGTGGTTACAAGCCATTCATAGAAGCATGTTCTAATATAAGATCTAGATTTCACATGATAAATTTAAAATTTGAAAATTTTAGGAGCACTCAAGTAGAGACTTTTGAACCAACTCCTTTGTCAGTCCCTCGGACACCCCCAATAGCTCAAATTGCAGTTCCTAATACAAATGTTTTTGATCAAACAATGTTGTTTTCCCAGGAATCGAATACTCAGACTTTTGTTAATACGATTCAACAACCTCTTTCTATTCCTCAAACGATGCCTATATCTCAAGACTCTCCAATTACCTACAATCTAATTAGAGAATTAAAAACATTCTCATTTAATGGCAATACCTGTCCTAGATCATTCTTACAAAAAATAGAAGAATTCAGACTATCTCGAAATATTTTAGAAGAAAAGCTTTGCGAACACGCTTTTGAGATCTTCTCTGGAGATGCTCTTCATTGGTTCCGATTCCAGTATAATAGAAACCCTAACTTAACTTGGAAAAACATTCATGACTTACTTATCAAAGACTTTGGAACTTATGACTACGACTATAAACTACTTGAGGCTATAAGAAATAGAACTCAAGGTGCGACAGAAACAATAATTGTTTATATCTCAATCATGTTCGGAATGTTTGCCCGTCTATCTAAGAAACTCAATGAAAATGAACAACTCGAAATATTACTTCATAATGTAAGACCTTGCTACTCAGTTTTTATTGCCCTTAAAGATGTAAAAACGATAGACGACTTAATAACAACATGTCAAACTTACGAACGTTTTTCTGAAAAAGACCGAGACTTTCATGAACCTCAACGTGAAACTAATTCCTATGCTAATGAGTTTGCTTATAAACCCTCAACCTCTAAAAATTCTCAAAACTTAAATACAATATCCACTGACAAACAATCGAGTTTTTTAAACAAAGATAATTTTTGCTTTAGATGTCGCATTACGGGTCATACTTTAATATCCTGCACTAAACCTAGATACTTGATTTGTTTTAAATGTGGTCGGAAAGGTGTAAAAATTACTAACTGTCCTAAATGTTCTCCATCTGACCATCAAAAAAACTAACAAACGACTTGAATAACCCTATAAAAAACAAAAAAGACTATTTTGACCTATGCGATTGGAAGAAATGGTTGTTAACTATTAAAAATTTTGTGAATTGTTATAAAACAACTTCCGTGTTATATGACGAAGAGAGAGATTACAACCGACCTTTTATTAAGGTATCAGTAAACAACTTAAATCTTTCTGGATTATTAGACAGTGGTAGTTGTATTACTATCCTAGGAAACAATTCACACCAAGTCTTCCAAAAGATAGGGTTTAAGTTATTCAAGTCTTCTAATCAAATTATGGTCGCTAATAAACAGAAATCAATATCTTCTGGTTACTTTCATTTACCAATGAGATTCAATAACCAAACTCATATTGTCAAAGCTCATGTCTTCCCTGAAATAATTCCTTCACTAATACTTGGGTGGGATTTTTGGAAATTGTTTAAAATATGCCCTAAAATACTCGCTCTTGAGCTAAAACTCGATTCCAACGATCACGCAATCTGTGCCGTGGAAAATAAAGTTCAATCACTCGAACATTTTTCCGTAAACCAAAAAAATATTGCACAAGATTTAATTCAACGTTTTAAGAAAATTTCTTTTGAGGACAGGGGTGTACTTGGTCGTACTAATTTAGTAAGTCACCGAATCGATACTGGCGATTCGCTTCCTATAAAACAACGTTGCTATCGACTGTCCCCAATAAAACAAAAAGCTCTTGTTGCTGAAGTCGACAAAATGTTAAAGCTAGACGTAATAGAGAAATGCGAAAGTCCTTGGTTATCACCTGTACTCATATCCCCTAAAAAAAACGGTGAATGGCGTTTCTGTGTAGATAGTAGAAAGCTCAACGCAGTTACCCGTAAAGACGCTTATAGACATCCTTTTGTATCTGAAATTTTAGACAATCTTAAAAATGCTAAATATTTATCAAGCATTAATATTGCTAAAGCCTTTTGGGAAATTCCTTTGAATCCTGATGACAGAGATAAGATAGCATTTTATGTCCCAAGCAAAGGAATGTATAGATTCAAGGTTATGCCTTTTGGTCTTACTAATGCACCGGCAACTCAGCAAAGGTTGATGGATACCTTATTTACCCCAGAATTCGATAACAAATTATTTTGTTACTTAGATGACATCGTCATAATTAGCGAAACTTTTGATGAACATATCTCACTGCTCCTTAAAGTCCTTCAAAAATTGTCTTACGCGGCTCTTACTATAAACTTTGAAAAATGTCAATTCTTTCGTAAAGAACTTAAATACCTCGGTTACATAGTTGATGAGCAAGGCTTACGAACTGATCCTAATAAAGTACAAGCTATATTAGAATATCCCACTCCAACTTCAAAAAAAGAAGTTAGGAAATTCCTAGGTACTTGCAGTTGGTTCCGTCGCTTTATACCAAATTTTAGCTCTATTGCTTCCCCTCTCAGTAAATTAACCTCTATGGGGAAAAATTGTCCAAAATTTTTATGGAATAAAGATGCTGAATCTGCTTTCGCTAAATTAAAAGAATGTTTAATTTCAACTCCAATTCTGGCGTGTCCTGACTATAATCTTGCTTTTTCGGTTCACTGCGATGCCTCAAATTTTGGCATTGGTGCCATGCTTACTCAGGATCAGAATGATAAAGAAGTAGTGATTGCTTACATAGGTAAATCCCATAATAAACATGAACAAAATTATTCTACTACTGAACGCGAAACTTTGGCAGTAATTTCTGCTCTTGAACACTGGCGTTGTTATCTTGATAATGGTAAACAATTCACAGTTACACTGATAATGCAGCTTTGAAGTGGTTTCAAAATCTTTCAAACCCTTCGGGGAGACTTGCAAGATGGACTTTACGATTATCTTGTTTTAATCTTATCCTGAAACATAAGAAGGGTAAAGACAATGTTGTCCCAGACTTACTCTCACGTAATAAAACTCTAGATATTGCTGTAATAGGCATGTCAGAACCTATCACTAGGAATAACGAGTCACAGTTAGAACTTTATAACAGACTTTTTACCAATTGCAATGATAATCCAGATGACTATCCAAATTATAGAATTCTCAATTCTAAATTATATCGTTACACTAACTCTTCTGATTATCTTAATGAGGATTTCATTTGGAAAGAAGTCCCTTCTCCATCTAGGAGACAGGACTTAATAAATTCTTGCCATGGGGGTACAGATAATCCTCACTTAGGAATTTTCAAAACCTATAAGAAACTGTCTCTTAGTTATTATTGGTCTGGCATGTTTAAAGATGTATCAAAGTTTTGCTCTTTATGTGACACTTGTCTCGCTATCAAACACTCGAACCACTCCCCTTATGGTCCTATGGGTAAACCTAAAATATGCTCAAGACCTTTTCAGACAATTTCGTTAGATTTAATGGGTCCTCTCCCAATAACAAGACAGCGTAACCAATACATCCTTGTGGTTACCTGCTGCTTTACTAAATATTGTTTAATCTTCTCAATAAAACGCGCTACAACCGCTAATATTATACAACACGTGGAGAATTCGGTATTCTTGTCGCATGGTGTTCCCCAATGTATTATAATGGATAATGGATCCCAATTTCAAGCAAATGAATTCAAAGCATTTCTTGAAAAATATAAAGTCCCGTTTGTGGCCTATTCACCTAAATATTGTCCTCAAGTTAACCCTACAGAACGATATAATAGAACAATAATCACAGCACTAGCACAACTAGTTGGGGAAGATCACAGATCATGGGATTCATACTTACAGAAAATTCAATACACCATGAACAGTTCAGTAAACGTCACTACAGGTTTTTCTCCATCCTTCCTTGTTTTTGGTCGTGAAACCATACCTTGTGGTTCACTTTATACTCAGTGTATTAATCTGGACGAAATAACATTTCTTCCAAGAGATATATACGCCATTAATATGGGTTTATTATCTGCTTTCTTTGATAAGGTTCAGACTGCTTTACATATTGCCCATACACGAAATACTGCAAATTACAATTTAAGACATACTTTTAAGGAATTTAACGTAGGTGATACTGTTTGGCGTAAGAACTACGTACAAAGTAACACAGCTACTTATTTCAGTGCAAAGCTAGCACCTAGATTTATTAAATGCACTATTACAGAGAAATTGTCACCTCTTGTATTTATTTTACAAGACCCTAATGGTTCTAGAGGGAAATGGCATGTTAAAGATTTTAAAACTTAATATTTAATTTTTATATTTCATTACTCTAAGTTAGTTTTAAGACCCTCATATGCACTTAACCTATTAGGCTAACTTTGTAATACCATTATTTATTTATTTCATTCTTATGATTGTATTTAGGTTCTTTAACCATACTCTTTCGAGCGGTGGGCAACTCTATAAAAAAGCCCCTAATGCCATGTAGTTTTAACATTCTTCTTAAACTTGGTTTTTCTTAAACTTGGTTTTTCTTAAACTTGGTTTTCTTAAACTTGGTATTACATAAACTTGGGCTTCTCTTAAACTGGAACTTGGGTTTCTCTCAATTTAAGGTTTCTCTTAAACTCTTAAAACCGAGTTTTATCTCAAACTTGGTTTTCTTAATCTCTAAACAGGCCAATAAAGCCTCTTATGATTTGCATTTATTGTAAATAATTTTTATATGGTTTTCAAACAGGTGCGGGTTACGACACCTAATTAAAAAAAAATAAGCCTTCGTAATTTAATTAAATATTTCCTTGTGGAGTATGCGTCATCGAATGTGAACCATATCCCCTCCGTATGATTGAATGAGAGAGTTTGCTGAAAGAATGAAAGAGATTGTATGTTAGGTCAAGGAATTATTTTAACCATCAAAATTTTCAATGAGTTGAAAATTTTCCGGGGTTGTTGGGGAAATGTGGTATTTTGTTACAACAAAATCACATCTTATAATCTATTTAACACCTGAGGAGCTGTTGTGCACAGTAATTCTTTCTATGATTCAATAAGTACCAAAGTTTTTATGAAAATTGTATGAAACTCATTTTACTTACATTTCTGATAATTATTGTACTGCCGAAAAGCAAACCTTTAGATACATCTGTCTATTTTTCCACATCCTTTTATATCATTTCATGTGATCTCTTATTATTTTCTTGTATTAAATGTTGTGACATTTTGTATGTAACATTGTCATCTGTCAGTTTTTCTTTTTCTATGGTATAGAGCTAAGAGGTCGTCTATTTTATTATAAAGGTATCGTAAAATTAGTGTTAAGCCAGGTTCTCACTGTAAGCCATCTTTATTGTTCCTGGCCGATAATTAATTAAGAAGTATTTGATTTAAAAAGTCACTTCTAGAACGATCGGCCAGAGTCTATAAAAGGCAACCGTTAGTTTTTACCAGGTTCTTTCTTTTCTTTTCCTTTGCTCGATACTCACTAGTCAAAAAGTATTTCTAAAGCTTCTGAAATATAAACAGTTTGAAACTAAGTGAATTTATTTATTATAAACATCTTGTGTGCGTGAAAGTATTTGACTCACTTACATCACCTCCGACCCTCTCACTTTCGTCTTCGAGAGGAGTTGGAGACATATTGGAGAGAATTGAAAACGTGGTGTAAGACGCCGCCAACTGAAGGTGTTCGAATTAGTCGATCACCCCCGACCCTCCGACTTGCTTCTACTACAGGAGTTCAAAACGAATTCGAGAGAATAACTTGGCGTGAGACGCCACCTCCAGTACAGTGAGACGTAAGGTCCTCACGTCTACACTATTAAAATTTATATTTTATTAATTTCTAAGATAGACCACCACGCGGTTTTCCTTCCGACGCGAGCTCCCTCATAACGGGCTGCGGGCTGGTGGAGTGGCTGCTGCGAGCTCTCACTCGACGGACTGCGAGACGGAGGAGCGGCCGACGAGAGCTGCTTCAACCTCGAGGAGGATCGTCCTACGCGAGCTAACCTACTAATCATTTCTAATCCTTAATCTTGTTGTACGTAGTTTTGTATTACATATTTTAAAAATTATCTTTTAACTTGTAACCACGTTTAGCCAGTTGGCTAAACGTTTCGTTACAATGTTTCCAAAACAATATTACAAAAAACTGTAAAAGCTTAAAAATTGCCAAGTTATAAATGTTTTAAGATAATTATTAGACAAGGACAGTGCTATCGTAGAAGTGACGTCACGACTATGTAACTTCATACTAGCGCCGTACATTGTCCGTACCGCGCGACAAGGACGGCAATAATCCCCCCCAAAGAACTTTTAAAGCGTGTATCTTCTATATATATAATTATATATATATATATATATATATATATATAAATATCATAATTATATATATATAATTTTTACTATGCCTTCTTTGAAATAACATTATTTTTGTGAACATTTTTAATATTAGTCATCATCCCAATTGTTAGATTTGTCAATTTTGTGACGGTAAATTTGCATGTAGTGACATTTTGAGGTGATATGAAGCATTTTGTATGTTTTGCACCAGTTGGTCAGTCTTTCTAGATTAAGTCAGTGACAAATTCAGTTAACACTAGTTTAATTATTCCATGCCATCGGCAAAAAGATAGTACTTTGGATGCATATAGCAGTGCGCGTTGTCGTGTATGGAAATGTTGAAGAGAGGGCATAAATGTGAACCTTGCGGAACACCGGATGTAGCTTTAAAAGAATATGAATTTTCGCCACTCATACTCAGAACAACTTTTGAAGGTTTATGTGAATAATGCAATTAATGTTGAATTTGCATATAATAAATAAATCTCTATGTTTTGTCAAGTCATATAAAAGCCGTGCGAAGCAGTGGCGAATCGCTAATTAGGTTATGAGGCGCTGTATAAGCCAGCTACCATCGAGAATCCGGCAGTTGGGACTCGAAGTGGCCCTGCACAAGTCCGGGACCATGTGTTTTCATGGTCCTCGGAACACGCCACAATCGGGTACCCAGATAACGGCAGGAGGGGTTCACATCGGCGTCGAGTCGACGATGAAGTACCTGGGACTCGTCCTCGACAGCCGTTGGAACTTTGTGGAGCATTTGCGATGTTTGGCGCCCAGACTGGAGCGGGCTGGGTCTGCCTTGAAGCGGCTCCTGCCCAATCTAGGGGCTCCAAACGCTCTACGCGGGGGACGTCCGGCCCATGGCCCTTTACGGGGCACCGGCGAGGGCACGTTATTTGAGGTGCCGACCAGCCCGCTGGTTGAACGCGTCCCAAAGGGTCATGGCCATCCGGCTGGTCCGGGGATACCGCGCGCTCTCCTGCGAGGCGGCGAGCCACCTTGCCGGATTGCCGCCATGGGATCTGGAGGCAAAAGCCCTCGCGCACGTATGGAAGTGGCGCGAGGAGGCAAAACGCCGGGGTGTAACTTCGCTGCCGCGAGAAATCACGGTACAGCGGAAAGAGCTCCGGCGGGATCTCATGGTGACATGAAGTGTGCGATTGTCGCAACCCAGTGCTGGGCACGCCACAATAGGGGTGGTAAGTCCCCTCTTTGAGGAGTGGTTGGAGAGGCGCCACGGCATCCTCAACTTCCACTGACACAGGTCCTCACCGGACACGGTTGTTTCGGGAGGTTTCTGTTTCGCATAAGGCGGGAGGAAACGCCTGGGTGTCACGATTGTGTGGATTGCCCGGAGGACACGGTGGAGGTCTGCCCAGCTTGGGCGGAGCACCGCAGTGTCCTCGCAGAGGCGATCTTCGGCGGCGACCTCTCGCGTCCGGCCCTGGTCCAGGCCATAGTACGGAGCGAGAGGGAATGGAAAGCCGTCAGCTCCTTCTGCGAAGCAGTAATGCTCGCGATAGAGGAGGCGGAGCCAGCCACATCAAAGCTTCCTATTTATAAGAAAAACAATATTTAACCTAATGAATAAATGTCAACAAATATCAAATTTCGAGTCGGACTCGCACACGAACGGTTCCGTACCACCGTACAATATTTAACACTACATATGTTTTAAAAAACTCGTGTCTAGTATTGTTTGTTTTTATAACAGCAATAGAAATACACACTCTGGAAATTTCAACTGTCTACCAATTACGGTTCATGAGATACAGCCCGCTGACATACAGACGGACGGACGGACGGATTTAGTAATAGTGTTCCGTTGGTACCCTTTAGGTCGAAACCCTTAAAACCCTTTTATGACCCGCCTGTAGTGTGAAATTATTTTTAATATGGTGCTGACCGCCGAATTTTGCGTCAGCCTTAATAGGCCATTGATTATGATGACAAATCGGATCTTCCCTTTTCATCCAATTTAAAGAGAAAACTGATCCCAGTTGCTGCAATTAACAGCTTCAACCACCAAAGCTGATCAAACATCACACTCAATAATAAAACTGCCAATCACTTACAACTTCATCTACATAAATACATGCGAAAGCTACATATTTACAGCAACAGATACAGCTAGTACGCTGCATATTTTATAAGTCCATCCATCTACTCAAACGGAATACTAAATATGAGTAATGAAACTGACAAAGTGATATTTGAGAGCCATTCCGAATTCACGTGTTTGAAAATGTAAGCTCTAGTAGGGTTTGAGGTATTCCACTCAGAGCTCTGATTTCAACAGCACTTGTCCGAACCGTACCTGAGCACTTCCACTAACCGCACTGAAACAAAATTTTGTAACGTGCGGTTCGGTAGAACAGTTTATTCACGTAATTTTCAGTGTCCGAACGGCACCTGCATATAGTTTGAAGTGATGGGACATATGTATTATTTGTTCAGGAGTTTACTAATATATCGATACGGCAGTGCGTGCGAACCACGCACAGTAAAAGGCCGTTGTCGTACGTAATTAATGCGGTTAAATGTTTACGCATCGATTTGTTCAACGTTGGATTCAAATCATTTAATCGCCTGTCATTTAATCCCCTCATGTCGCCTGGGTGAATCGGGAAGATATATGTCGAAATGGCGCTGTCGTAGCTAGTTCCCAAAACAAGCAAATAATACAAGCGCGAGGTGGTTTTATTAAATTTTTGTGAAACCTACTAATTGTTGTGTTCGTAAATACTCTGAAATTGAAGTCCACCACTTTCAGAAATACCGTAAGATTATTAGATTGCGGCTTAAAGCTATTCGTCATATGTTTTTTTTTAATTGAAAAGAGTTCTTGATAACGTCGTTAACATTTTGAAGTCAATATTGATGAATTCTAACATTTTCCATTTCAATTGCGTTATTGATTTAAAAACACCGAAAATAACGAAACAGTGAATTATATAGACTCATGAATGAACACGAAATGGAATGAATGGGCGAAATGTCAAATTTATTGCAGGCCGTAGGGACCTAGCTATAGTCACGCCATCTACAATCAGCTTTGCCCGCCTTTCCCACTAAAAGGGGGAGTGTTGGTAAAGCAACCTCTGTAGTATTTCAATGTTATTCAAATATGTACGTGGTTAGCACATCGCCGCTGTGAACTACGGTGCGAAAAAGGGTTTTTAATTCAAAGGTGCGTTTAATCAATCAATGGTACTTACGTTACTAAACTTAGTTTTTTTATTCTCTAATCTGGTGGCCTGAATTGACTGGCGCTACATCGAATAATTGAGATGTTTGCATAATGCTGCCACGATGACTGTCCAGATCCAGGACAAGAAAACCAGTCCCAACCCACCTGAAAGAGAGACTGGATGTGGTAGGTGGAAAGTATGGTATTGTGGCTCAGTCTGCGAGAGGCCTATTTCCAGCAATGGAATGCGATAGGCTGAGCTGATTGATTGGTGTGTAACCGGTGTTACATATTTAAATATCTTTGTAATAGTTTTAAGGACAGAGTTTGCTTTACAAATTAAAGATTTCTCTCGGCTTTCCACTAGTCGTTTTTGTAGTTTTTGAGGGTGGTAAAGCCAATAGTGAGGTCGAAATTAAAATCAAAGATGGCGGCTGCGATAATTTTAATTTCTTTTAAGGATAGAATTGTGAACAACCGCTTGCGAGCCGAGCGGGCGTAGCGAGCGGTGTCGCGGTAGCGACAGGCGAGTGCTACTTTCAAGTTAGATTTTTTACTGACTAATACTACATCCGTCCAATCTACGAGTACAGTAAAAAACTTTCACATTTTACAGGAAATAGTAGCCTATGTCCTTACTTTGTGCCAAGTTTCATTCAAATCCGTTTAGCTGTTTTGGCGTGAAAGTGGAACAAACAAAAAGACTCACTTTCGCATTCATAATATTAGTTAGAATTAGGAAAGTAAGGATGTCAGATATTACAGACTGATGAAAAAAAAAGTTGACATAAATACAAAGGAACGTACGATACACGAACAAGGTGGAATTATTCAATGCAAGATTACTGCTGATTTATATCGATATGATTTGTTTAAAATGCCCTAAAAGTGCAAAATAACTTTTGAATAAATTACCACAGCCCGATTATGTTGTTAATGTGTGTAGAGTCGGAACGCGTAAGCATACGTGGGACACTGAAAGTTTTGCGAAAATAAAAAATACGTTTTGAAACATCCAAACCGTCGACTGGATGGCGCTTCGTTTCTGGATCGTATTGATAAATCCAAGACTCATCACCTGAATTGACGTCGTAAACACGGCGAGACGAGCCAGCTTCATATTTGTTTATCATATCACGGCACCATTCCACCCGGGCCTGCTTCTGAGCATCGGTGAGGTTGTGCGTCACCCAGCGTGAAACTATCCTGCTCACGTGAAGATGCAAGTGTAGAATTTCGTGAAGGCTTTCCGAACCAACCTGCAGTATGTGCTGACTCTCTTGATACGTAACTTGCCTATTGTCTTGGATTAAATTTTTCGCTGCTAGCACGTTTTCTTCCGTAACAGCCGTCAAAGGGCGACCACTTCTTTCTTCATCCCCCAAAGCTAGTCGACCGCGCTTGAATTCGTTATACCAACGATTCGTCCGGTTTCAGGCGACACTGGAAATCGTATAAAATCATAGCGCGAAAATGTTTCCATTTTTTAATAAGAAATGATAATTTAAATAAGCTCGCAAAACCATGGCCGCACGTTACCGAGTTGCTTGTTCTGCAAAGTAAAACCTAAGCTGTAACTCCTCCCATCTTGATAGTTTTAAAAGATGAATGAACTCATGACTACTTAAAGACTTTTGTTTCAAGATACAGCAAAAGTTTTCATTTATCTTACAAAGGAAATAAAAGAATTGTGGTCGCCTGTTACTCAGCCGAAGGTCATGAGGCACTCAATTGTGGACTCTGCTCCGAAAATATTGGATTCCACACTTTTTACCGCAAAGACGAGAGGACCTCCGAAGCTGTGATCTGCCCGATTTTGCAGAAGATAATCTAAAAGAACTTGGATCACTTGGCTTCAGGGATGTTATTGTGAGAAAACTCAAGATACCTAAGGACAAAAAAGCTTTGTGCCCACCGGTGTGTGTTCTGGTACAACTTTGCCCAGGCACATTATAACATACGCACCAAGCCGAAATAGGAGTGGCTTTGATACTACACTGGGAAATAACGATTTATGTATAATTACGATGTTCAATAACTCGACATGGGCCGCAGCGAACACAATGCACTCACGTACCTTGGACTGCACCGGCACTCGTTGAGCTTCCACCTTCGATTGTTCTTATGCTAGCTTCAGGGTTTCACGTATACCGGGTTGATCACACGCGAAATAGGGGATGATTCGATTTCCCTTATGATTTCGACCGATTTAGACGATGCGCGCGCGTCTTGCTTGTTCTCACACGATTTCTACCTTCGCTCCAAAAAGACGAGTGCGCGTGTGCAACAGCTCGTTAAGCTGATTTTGGTGCTGCCATCTTGCGAAAAATCGAGACATCGATACGTTTAGAAATTGATCTACAGTGTTAGAAGAAGCGTTACGTAGACGGAACATATAAACCAATACAGAAAATTAAAGGTTTCATTAAAAACAAACACTATAAAGGGAAAAAAGAATTACAAATTTTGAAAACGTGTACGTACAACGAATAACAAATAAACACAAGACTTCAACTCATACAACCCAATACAATTTTACACCAGTAGGTTATTATTTGAATTCGGGTGAATGAAAATTTATTAATTTATCATACAATTATTTTTCTATTTCATGGTCTAAGTGTGTACGTACAGTAAGGGCAATTAATTGTTCAGCAAATTGACACCATTGGCATTTCATAGAACTGTTAGAAAATGACAGTTGTGATTTGGATATACGGACAATTTAAGTTTCTACCAATTTAATTTTTCCGAATTTACAAACTGCCAAGGATCAACGAATTTCGATATTTACTAAAGTCTATAACTTTATTTATTTTATCATATCATTTCAAATAATTTGGGCTCAGTAGTTTTGGAGATTAGGGGGAACGGTAATTTTTTATTTAATATCTTTAATAACTTCAAAACTGTTTATTTTAAAATTATACAAAAATATGATTAAGATCCTCACAACAAGCCCTTTCATTTGATATCTCACAAGAACTATTTTTCACCCCGAAAGTGAATCAAATTTGGGGGATGTTCCATTACGTTTATTTACGTTACACCACCGTGCTTGCGTCGCAGAAATTCATAAGTGTACCAAATGTTAACTTAATCAATCCAGTAGATTTGGAGCAAATTGGCTGTGACAAACGGACAGACAGACACACGAGTTGTCCTACATGGTTTCCGTTTTTCATTGGGGCGTACGGAACCCTAAAAATAGCCGAATGTTTATTAAAACCTTTATTCAACCTTAACTCTTTACTGAATAAATATAAGAATTTTCATAAATATTTTTTCATAGAACATCCGCTTGCATTCTCATACTTTAATAAAACCTTTACTTAAATAAACATAGCGTCTACAAACCGTCTACGTAAATGCTACGCTGCTACGACGTCTACGAAGGTCTACGAGAGTCTACGTCTTACAACCCAAAATAGTGCTATAACATTTTATTATACATTTAAACACAACATTAATTGGAGTGTCTAAATCAGCGGTACTCAAAGTGTGTTCCGCGGAACCCAAGGGTTCCGCGATACCCCTGTAGGGGTTCCGCAAGAATTTAGAAAAAAAATCAAAACACCTCTCTCTGGTCACTGGTCGAACGTTTTGACTCCTCCCGCCGCGCGTATACTTGTGAGCGCGCAGTTCCTTTGATAAAATACATTAAAATTAATAAATACATTGTTAAAACTAAAAAGATGGTTAAAAGACATAAGTTCTTATTAAAAATGTCAAACTTAATAGAGAAAGGCTAAACTTACTTAAACAATTAGATATGTATTCTTTTAATTTGGAACAAAGTACCAGGAGATACAACAATGACACAGAGGTCTTGCAATCTCAACTTGACCATTTACAGGAGAAACTTAGTTCAATGACTATCAAGTATAATACCTCTGAAGATCTCATGAGGGAATATGTGTTGGCAATGAATGAACTGGTAAACTCACAATCAAGCATCTGTGAGCATTGTAAAACACCATCCCATGTGTCTACACCGGACCATTCATTGTCGACATACAATACCACCTTACCGCAGCCTTGTGTTGATTTGACATTTCCTGTTATTAATAATTCCAATAAAAAATGTAAAGATAGAGTAAAAAATGATGTAATATTATTTTGTGATGAGATTGGAAAGGACTTAGGCCACTTACTGACAGGTGAATATCCAGGACACTCCATAATAAACTACTGTATGCCTGGCTGTTCCTTATTTGATGTTATGAAAGAAAATATTAAATGTAACTTTAACCAACACACTACATTAATAATTTTCTTGGGTAATAGGGGAAATGTTAACAAAGGAGAATTTCTCCAATATTATAAAACATTGTGTAATCTCAAGTTAAGAAAAATTGTGTTGTTTACATTCCCATATAGTAACAGTTTGCCACAGGAAGAAAATAACATTAGATTTAAAATAAATATGACATTGCATAATCTGACATTAAATAATAATCAATTTCATTTAGTAGATACTAACAATTATGTTGGTAGAAATTTGTATTTGACGAAAGATAGGTATAATATTTTTATGTACTATCTTTCTAACTATCACAAAAGACAGATAGCTGTGTCGCTATCATATTTTTTTTCAATTACAGCCAAGAATTTGGCTAAACAACTTGCTTCTTTTGAGCAATGCAATGACATCTTAAAATATTCTGCCAATAATTTGGATCCAATTGATGACATTGATTTTAATTTAAATTAGAAATTAGGACAATAGAGGTAGCCTCTTGCAAAAATGTAAAGAAAGCAAATAAGAAATCAAATGTGTGTGTAAAAAATTTAAATAGCGTCAACCTGGTGCATCAAAACATTCAAGGGTTTTTAAACAAAGATTTAGAAGTAGAATTATTCCTGAATTGTAACAATATAGATATTCTTTGTATAACAGAACATTGGCTTAAAAGCCACCAGTTCATGTTCAATTTTAGTAATCACCAGGTTGGTAGTTCATTCAGAAGAGTTAATGCTATACATGGTGGCTCATTAATTTTAGTAAATAACCAGATTAAATTTAAAGACCGTAAGGATATTGTGAGCCTCTCTGTTGAACGGACAGTTGAAATAGCCTGTGTAGAATTGGAGCAGTCCATTATATTAAGTGTGTACAGACCTCCTTCAGGATTGTATGATTGTTAAAAAAAAGTTATGGATGAAGTGTTAAACAAAATCTGTACTTCAAACAAGTCTATCGTCACTTGTGGTGATTTTAATGTTAATTTGTTGGAAAACTCTGGGATTAGTACTAAAATTATAAGTTTGTTTCAGTCATACAATCTTGCTAACCAATTTTTGGAGCCCACTAGAATAACTCCCACTAGTGCCACATGCCTAGATAACATTTATACAGATGTTAAACCAACTTACAAAGAAATTATTAATTTTATAGACTCGGATCATTGCGGACAGTTGATCACTATTTCAAATATAAGCAAAAAGTTATTAAAAAAGATATCACTGTTAATCCAAAAACAACTAAACGTTTGGAAACATTTAAAACTAAACTTTTGAGTAATTTACTACTTTTGACAACTAATGAGGACTCTAATCATCAATATAATGCTTTTTTAAATATGTATTGCACACAATTTGATAAAACTTTCATTCCAAAGACATTCTCGGTTAATGGTAACGCTTCCTTCAGTGATTGGTCCACTGTTGGTATACATAAAAGTAGAAAACGTCTTTATGAGTTGTATGATGAACGGACTTGTATAAACACTGCTGAATTTAATTTATATGTTAGAAATTATTCGAAATTATTTAAAAAAGTTTGTTGCATAGCCAAGTCACGTTACTTGAGTTCAAAGATTAAAAATAGCAGTAATGTAATTAAAATGACATGGAATATCATTAATAGCGAAACGGGAAGATCATGCAACCGAAGTAGTGACTACAGCCTTGCAATTGATGGCAATTTAATTCAATCGGATTCTCAAGTCGCCGCGACCTTCGAAAATTTGCAGAGATTCCCGTTTCGACTACTAAATCTCTAAACTCATCGCCCACTGCTGCAGAGTCTTTACTTAAAGAAAACGTTCCAGTTTGTGATTCTGAATTTAATTTCCAATATGTCACTTGTAGAGATATAATTAAAACCTTTCACACATTAAATGTTAAAAAAACCGCAGATCTATGGGGTAACTCTGTGGATGCTAAGTCCATTATAAATATTGTAGCACCTACTTTAGCTGTTATTTTTAATAATTGTATTGACCGTGGTGAGTTTCCTGATCTTATGAAAAACAGTAAAATAATACCATTGTTTAAATCTGGTAGCACATCAGACCCTACTAATTATAGACCTATTTCAGTGGTGCCTACCTATAGTAAAATTTTTGAAAAACTTATTTTAGATCAACTGCAAAGATTTTTTAATAAACACAAATTACTGCATAACAAACAGTTCGGTTTTACAAGGGGTCGTTCAACTACTGATGTTGAACTTTTAGGACATGTTTACAAGGCATGGGAGGACAAATGCGATGCTTTGGGAATCTTTTGCGATTTGTCCAAGGCATTCGATTGTGTTCTTCATGAAACATTGATCAGGAAACTGCACCACTACGGAATCCGGAATGCCTCTCTGGATCTTCTTACTTCTTACTTAAGTGATAGGATTCAGACAGTTGATGTTAACGGAAAAAGATCACCTGGATCTGTAATAAGAATGGGGGTCCCCCAGGGTTCAATTCTTGGCCCATTTTTGTTTCTTATTTATATTAATGACTTGCCTTACCTCATAAAGGATAATCATGATATAGTGTTGTTTGCAGACGACACGTCACTTTTATTTAAACTCAAACGTCAGCAGCTGGTTACTGACAATGTAAATAGCGCCCTTGCTAAAGTAGTTAACTGGTTTAATGTTAATAACTTACTTCTAAACGAGAGAAAAACTAAATGCATTAAGTTTACGATACCTCATGTTAGACAAGTAGAAGCTAGTGTTCTTATTAAGGGTGAAGAGTTGAAACCCGAAAACACCACAGTATTCTTAGGCATAACTTTGGATGCCAAGCTTCAATGGGGCCCCCATATAGATAAATTGTCAAAAAAACTAAGCTCTGCAGCATACGCCGTTAGTAAAATTCGTAATTTAACTGATTTAGAGACAGCCCGTTTAGTATACTTTAGTTATTTTCATAGTGTGATGTCGTACGGTATTCTTTTGTGGGGAAATGCCGCCGATATACAGACAATTTTTGTTTTACAAAAAAGGGCAATTCGTTCAATTTATAAACTAAGTCCCAGACACTCCCTCAGAGACAAATTTAAAGAGATTAATATAATGACTGTGCCTTCTCAGTATACCCAGAATATCCACTGCCCCCAGTCACGCCCGACGAAGTGCACGACCTCATCAAAGGTCTTAAGGCTCGTAAAGCCCCCGGCTCAGATGGAATCACCAATAGGGTATTCCAACTTTTCCCTGCCCACCTGATAATGCTACTGACCACCATCTTCAATGGTGCTCTGAGCAACAACATCTTCCCACAGGCATTCAAAGAAGCCACCGTCATCGGTATCCCGAAGCTCGGCAAGCCAAAGTCAGAGCCTAGTAGTTACCGCCCCATCAGTCTGCTCAATGTCCTCGGCAAAATCTATGAGAGGCTTATTTATAAGCGCCTCAGAGACTACGCCGAGACAAAGGGCCTCATCCCCAACGAACAGTTTGGTTTTAGAACCCAACACTCGTGCGTACAACAGGTCCACCGTATAGTCGAACACATCAACTTCGGTTTCCAACGAGGTTTGATGACCGGTGCTGTCTTCTTCGACATAGCGAAAGCGTTCGACAAAGTCTGGCACAACGGCTTATTATATAAGCTGTACCAACTCGGTGTGCCAGATCGTCTCGTGCTCATCTTACGGGACTTTTTGTCGAATCGCACCTTCCGTTATCGCATCGAAGGAGCGCTATCCTCCCCCCACCCTATTCGCGCAGGAGTGCCTCAGGGCTCTGTGATCTCTCCTCTAGCTTTCACGCTATTCACCAGCGATATGCCCAAGTGTAGCAAGGCGCAGTTGGCCCTGTTCGCAGACGACACGGCCATCTACTACACCGGCCGTGATGAAAATTCGATAGCTCGCATTCTCCAAACCCAAGTGAACAAGCTTGGAATCGAAGTCAATCCCGACAAAAGTCAAGCGGTTCTTTTCTCAAAGCCGCGTCGCAACCCCTGCCCCCCTCGACCGATCACCATGTTCGGCAAGCCGATCCCTTGGGAGAAGCGAGCCAAATACCTGGGTGTCGTACTAGACGAACACCTCTCTTTTTCAGAGCACATTAAGGCGGCTCGTTCGCGCGCCGCCTTCGCTCTAGGTAGACTTCACTTTGTCCTCAATGCACGTAGCAAATTGTCACTAAAGTGCAAAATGCGTATCTACACAGCGTGCATCCGCCCGATCATGACATATGCCAGTGCAGTCTTTGCACACGCCAAGCCCCATCGCTTCAATAGAATGCAGACCCTCCAGAAGAAGTTCCTCCGTAGGATTACAGGCTCCCCCTGGTACGTTCGCAACGAGATCCTTCACGTTGACCTCAAGATTCCCACTATCCGCCAGTTCATGAAACGCATTTCAAAGCGTTTCTTCGAGACCGCCGCGAATCACCGCAACCCTCTGGTTGTCAAGGCCGCTAGCTACATTCCCACCTCCATTAGTCATGTCCGCCGTCCCAAGCATGTCCTCACCGATCCCGATGACCACATAACTCTCATTCAGGAGAGCAGTAGGGCCACCAGTACAGTGTACAAACACAGACCGACATTCCGACCTCGCCGCCGAGGTTCCTCGCGAAGATCCCGACGTAATTGTCCCCCCCGACACTTGCTCGACGAAGTGCCAGCCCGCGCCGTAGCTGAGCCTGTAGCTTTAAATTCCCCGATTAATAATAATCAACTAAACTTGATCCAGCCTGTCCCATCTTGCTGTCCTCCCGTCAGCGACGCCCTAAGCCGAGGTCCGTACCCCACAGGGGGTGCCCTTAGCAAGCGTTCGCTTAGTAATGTAAGTAGTTTTACGCCCCTGGCTGGAGGCTTTGAGTCCGCTTAAGGCAGCCACAGGATAGTCCGGTTAAGTAGTCAGGACCTCTCAAGGTCAACTACGAGATGCCATTCAAAAAAAAAAAAAAAATCACGCCTCGTCAGTCAGTTGTCGATTAGCGTTCGGAGCGAGAGTTCCTACCTACCAACTTACAAGCTGGCCAAACTTTCTTTGGACTAACCTTTGTCTCATAAACGCAGTAACGATTGTGCATTATTTTGACCCCACCATCCTGACGTGTAACATTATTAATAAAGAAGAATGAAACGTTGGCTTAAAGGCGTTAAACGTATTGCAACAACATCTTCTAATGACGCTGAATGTTCAAAAGCAGTACGCGCGGAGAATACAGCAATTACCGATCCAGACGATGATGCCACAACGTCAAGCTCCACGGTTTCAAAGACGAAAAAAATGAAGTATGATGAATCATATATCATTTTCGGATTTGTTGATTCCAACGGCTCACCTCTCTGCATGTTATGTAGTAAACTGCTTCCTAATAGTTCCATGGCACCTACAAAATTGCGCAGACATTTAGAAACTGTACACCCCGAGTCTAAATACAAGAATAAAGAATTTTTTGTTCGCAAAAAAGAACCGTTATTGAAAAGTCAAAAAAATATGATGCATGTAACACAAACTATCAACGAAAAGGCCACGGAGTCATCATATTTAGTTAGCTATCGCATTGCACAAGCAGGTGAAGTGCACACTATCGCTGAGAATTTAATAAAGCCATGTGTGTTAGACATAACAAAATGTATGCTCGATGAAAAATCTGCAAAGCATCTTTCTACTGTACTGCTATCAAACGATACTGTTTCACGGCGAATCCATGATCTAACAAGCTACGTCAAACAAGAACTAGTTGCACGTCTACAAAAAACACGATTCGCCTTGCAAATGGATGAGTCAACTGATGTCACTGGTCTGGCTATCTTGCTGGTTATCGTGAGATATCCATATGGACGTTCTTTTGAAGAAGACATGCCTGTGTTCACCGCTGCCCACAAACACTACCGGGAAAGATTTTTTTATATAAAATAAACATATTTTTAAAGAAAATAATCTTAGTTGGACCGACTGCATTGACATTTGTACAGATGTGGCCAAGGCGATGACAGGTAATACAGCAGGAGCAGTATCACGAATAAAAAGTAAAGCACCTAATTGTAGTTCCAGCCATTGTATTCTGCATAGACAAGCACTTGCGATGAAGCAAATGCCGTCAAATCTAAAATTGGTTATGGATAAAGCGGTAAAAATAATTAATTTTATCAAATCACGACCACTACAATCCCGATTGTTCTCATTATTGTGTGAAGATTATGGCAGCAAACATAAAACACTGCTGCTTCATACAGAAGTACGATGGCTGTCTCGGGATAAAACTTTAACAAGGCTATTTGAACTAAGAGCCGAGTTACAAATGTTTCTTTCAGCAGATACAGCTTCTTTTAATTTGAAAGACCATTTGTATGATAAAACTTGGTTGTTCCGATTGTCTTTTATGGCGGATATCTTTCAAAAACTGAACGAATTGAATTTATCATTGCAAGGTAAACAGACAATAGTGTTCCAGGCCTATAACAAAATGACTGCCTTCAAAAGCAAATTAGATTTTTGGATTATTTGCGTTGGTAAGAGAGAAATAGAAAGCTTTACGTCACTCAGTGAGTTTGTTAGCGATAACGACTCAGAAATGTTTCAAGATGATGTGTTTGAAGAATTGGTCCAATATCTCACTTCGATGCGCGCATCTTTTGAAAAGTATTTTCCCGAAGAACAGAATACAAAAATGAAGCTGAATTCATGGATTCATAATCCTTTTTTACCCAACTTAACAAAAGCCCGAAAGTATGTCAAACGAGATATATGAATCTCTTTTAGAAATGTCATCAGACACAAGTATGGAGTCACTGTCCAAAACGACGCCTCTCAACGATTTTTGGCGCAGAATCCGTGATGAATATCCAATGCTTGGGAGAATGGCTCTGAATATTCTTCTCCCGTTCCCAACAATATATTTGTGCGAAACAGGATTCTCAACCTATGCAGCCACGAAAACAAAATATCGCAATAGACTGGACGCCGAACCTGATATGAGACTTCAAATGTCTTCTATCAAACCTGACATCAACCAATTGATGAAAAATAAAAAACAGTTTCACACCTCCCATTAGTTAAGATTTTTTCATTTTTAATATCTTCTATTATTGTACTTGCCATGTGGTAAAGTAAGTATTAATTAATAACTTTTACATTGTACTTTTATTATGCTTTTATAATAAAGAATACACATTTAAAAACTATTGTTTTATTGTATGGTTCCGTCAAGTATTTTGCTTGTCAAAAGGGTTCCGTAACCAAAAAAGTTTGAGAACCGCTGTTCTACACAATGCAAAATGTTATAGAATTAAATAAATAAATAAATAAATTCTTATGTCAGTGGTACCGACGGCTGTCTTTAAAGCTCATTGTCATTGAATTGTTTATCAAAAGGGCACTGACGCAAATGCGTCTTCGTTGATAATTGTGGCTAATACATTTGTACTCACATACCTACCTAAATTTTAGCTATACAGAAACGCTAAGCGTATTTGCTTTGATGCTTCCAACTTAATCACTCCTGCTTTGAATGTTAGGTGTAGATAGTTTTTCAAAGTAACCTTTGCTCGTTATGAGGTAAGGCCAAGGGGTATCGTGTTACTCAGCTACTGGGTTATGAAAATAATATGGACAATTTCTTCACAATATTAAGTACTGGTTTTCGGCTGCGTCTGGTAAGACTGGAAGTCGACCCTCACATAGCCGGGAAAATTCATGGCAGATGGTCAAGAACCTTCTTTGTTCTTTCCGTCGTGTTTGATAAATGCCATTATTTCAATGGACATGGGGTCTCAACTCGAACAAATTATAATTTGACTTGAAAAAAAATCACAGTTAGCAGCTTATGTAACCGTTATGAATTTAATAATCTTTAAAAGCTATGTTAACGCCTACGTTAATAGTGTAGACATTCAGTGTTTGTGTATGTCCTGGTTGCCATTGTAAAGACGCCAGGCACCATACGTTTTTAATTTACTTTTACCGTCACAAATTTTATTATTAGTCGAAATTTTTTCACCATCGTCGCGAACTTGTACGCTTCACATAATTTAATGTAAAATACAGTTTATACCAAATTAAACAACCATACCTCGATACGGGAGTTTCATTGGAGATCATTGAAGCCCCAACATCTGGCGACCTACGACAAAACCTGCAATTTTGGCGAAAAACAAGTTCGATCATTGCGACCACGCGCTGCCGGTGTAACAATTGCGCCGCAGCCACCTTTCATCTCAATCAAGCATCATACCTGGGTTCCCTGGAGGTGTACCAGCCATTGCAGCCACCGCCGGTTAGCGATCAGCATTCAGCATCGTACCGCAGCCTCGGCCAATGCAGCTAAGTGCCCTATTACCTACTTACCCTTATATTTTACACCCTTACCTAAATAAATCTATCCAATACCTATTTAGAATAGCTTCTAGGAGTGCATTGGTGTCTGTAGTAATTGAAGTATCCTAAAACAATTACATTAATATACCAACGCACCTCAGTAAAGTAAATTGACTTTATCAATTGGTAAACGTTTACGAATATAATAGTAGGCTATCTTCATAGGACATTATCATAGTTTTTATTCGTGTTTCCTAACAAGCTTATAGCTATTTTAGTAAGCATATATTTCACCCACATCGCCGAACATTCCAGGTCAATCTCCGTGTAACGCAACGTCGGGCCGCCTGCCGTGTCACCGTGTGACCGGAGCGGAGCCCTACCCATTGCTGCGCCGGGCCGGCCTCAGGTGACGTTAGGCGAGGAGCGCGAGCTAAGTTTTTAGTTTTTTACACTATCATCACCTAGTTTGTGTGTGTATATTTCCATAATCAAATCAACTTGGAATCAGTTTGTTTATTCAATCCGATTTAACCATATTGGCAAGTTTTGATTTCACAATGGGTAAAGATTATGGAGGTGAATCTAGCACTAAGAATCTTCAAGAATTACAGGATCTTTTAGTGAAACGTAGTTCCATAAAAGGTCAAATCACAAAATTTAGAAACTTTTTATCAAATATTACCTCTAAAGAAATGCTAACTCAGATTGAGTTAGCTGAGTTAACATTAAAACTAAGCAAATTTGAATCTATTTATAGCCGTTTTGATGACTTGCAAAATCAGATAGAAGTACTAAACTCTGACAATTTATGTAATGAGATTGATGAACGTGATACTATCGAGCAACTATTTATATCCAACATTGCAATTGCTCAAAGTATTACACAAAAACATAACTCGAACCGTCATGATGAAAGTAATTACAAGGATTTAAATTCAAGTCAGATAACTGCTGGGCACGCCACAATAGCGGCGGTAAGTCCCCTCTTTGAGGAGTGGTTGGAGAGGCGCCACGGCGTCCTCACCTTCCGCCTGACACAGGTCCTCACCGGACACGGTTGTTTCGGGAGGTTCCTGTTTCGCATAAGGCGGGAGGAAACGCCCGGGTGTCACCATTGTGTGGATCGCCCGGAGGACACGGTGGAGCATACGGTGGAGGTATGCCCAGCTTGGGCGGAGCACCGCAGTGTCCTCGCGGAGGCGATTGGCGGCGGCGATCTCTCGCGTCCGGCCCTGGTCCAGGCCATGGTACGGAGCGAGACGGAATGGCAAGCCGTCACCTCCTTCTGCGAAGCAGTAATGCTCGCGAAGGAGGAGGCGGAGCGGGTGAGGGAGAGAGGCTTGCGCCCTCATGCCCCCACTAACCGCCGCAGGAGACGCCCTGGGCGTCGGGAGTCGCCTGCAGATTCCCGGCCACCGTAGGCGCGGGCTTGCGGACTGCGAGTAATGGGTAGCTCGCCGTCCGGTAAGGACCAGGCCCGGGTCGACGGCGCGTTGTGTTCCACGCGCGCCTCAAAGAGATGTCAGCACATAGTGACGGGGTCCGATAGGGCCGATGCCTCAGGGTCGCGGGTTATTCTACAGAGAAAACCGTGGCCCTGGCACAGGCAACTGAAGGAACACGGGTGGGTTTTAGTCAGTAAAAGTCTGACACGCCCTCCCGCTCCACCCAGAGCGGGAGAAGTCATTTGATGATTTCCCACCCAAAAAAAAAAAAAAAAAAAAAAAAAAAAAAAAAAAAAAAAAAAAAAAAAAAGTCTGATAACTGCAGGTCCATGTAATCATGATCACCATGATATAGGTTTTAAATTGCCTCAAATTCAAGTTGCTAAGTTCGACGGGTCTTGCTTTCGTTGGCTTGAGTTTCGTGACACATTCTTATCTATAGTACACAATAACGACCGCATCGTTCCCATTCATAAATTCCATTATCTTATTTCCTACTTGGCTGGCGATGCAGCGCGCATTATTGCTAACTTGGAGGTATCCAGCGCAAATTATGCGTGTGCATGGAAATTATTATGTGACAGATATGACAATGCACGACAATTAATAACTCATCATATAAATTCATTATTATATATAAAACCAATCACAAGTGAGTCTGATAAATCATTACGATTCCTTGTGGATCATGTTAATAAAAATTTGCGTGCATTAACTAGTCTCGGTCTTGGTTCACGCGACTGGGATATTTTACTCATTCACATAATGAGCCCCAAGCTTGACAGCCACACCAAGACCAAGTGGGAAGAGTACCGGGGCACGTTGGACACTAATATACCTAATTTACAACATTTCTTTAAGTTTCTTATTGATCGCGCGGATGTACTTGAGTCAATAAATAGTAGTCAATCATATTCTAAACCTAAGACTCAGACAACGTTAAGGACAGATTCTAACAATAAAATAAAATCTCATCAGTCATACATTTCTAATAGTGAAGATAATTGTATTTCTGATAATATGTCATGCGGCGTTTGTAATGATAATCATCGCCTTTATGATTGTCCCACCTTTTTGGCTAAAAGTGTGGATGACCGGATCAGTGAAGTAAGCAGATTGAAGCTTTGTCACAACTGCTTAAGGACTGGCCACTCTGCACGCAATTGTCGCATGCACCCGTGTCGCATGTGCAACACTAGGCACAATAGACTCTTGCATAAACAATCTAGTAACAAAAATATTTCCAGTGTTGTCACCATTTCACCCGATACCACTGACGATACTATCGTTAATTTTGCTAATCAAAATAATCATCAAGTTCTACTATCTACTGCTTATATTGAGGTAGCTAATCCTACCACCAATCAAACACAGAAGGTTCGTGCTCTTTTGGATTGCGGTAGTCAGTCATCATTCATCACTCAATCTCTTAAAACAAAACTATTTTTAGAACCGACCACCACTATGCATGTCAATATTATTGGCATAGGCAATAAAACCACTACTCAAGCTACAGAAACTTGCGTGGTTCAGTTGAAATCTTTGATGAAGCATTTCACCGTCACATCTTCTTTTCTGGTGTTGCCAGTGTTGACCGGTAACATACCTCGAATACCCGTTGACGTTAAAAAACTTAACATTTCGAGTGATTACTTTTTAGCGGACCCTCACCAACCAGCACCTGTTGATGTTGTCATCGGTGCCGATATTTTCTGGGACATTATTGGCCGCGATCAATTATCTCTCGGTCTTAATTCACCTGTGTTGAGAAGTTCTCATTTTGGTTGGTTGGTTTCAGGTCCTTTGTATTTTAATTTACCTACAAATAATAAGTTAAGGAAGAATGATAATACTATAGATTCTAATCATTCAATTCTTTCTTATTTGTCGTCTGTTGACAAAATACACCAAGAACTTACAAAATTCTGGGACTTAGAAAATGTTCCTCAAACTAAAACACTTATGAGTCATTGCGAAAAGGCATGCGAAACACATTTTTTATCGCACACCCTTCGTTTAGAAAGTGGTAGATTCTCAGTCAGTCTACCCTTAAAGGATACACCTGATTGTCTTGGTGAATCTTATTCACTAGCTAAAAAACGCTTGTTCAATTTAGAAAAGCGATTTCGCAAACAACCACACGTGAAATCGCAATACATAGAATTTCTGCGTGAGTACGCAGACTTAGGTCACCTTTCAGAATCCGCTGTACCTATACCTTCTACATCTTACTTCCTCTGCCATCACGCTGTCTTCAAAGATAGTAGTGAGTCCACAAAAATAAGAGTCGTATTCGACGGTTCGGCTCCTACTTCATCCAGTCAGTCTGTCAATGATATCCTCATGGTAGGGCCTAATATGCAAGACTCACTGTTCTCAATCTTAATAAGAGCTCGACAACATAAGTTCCTCCTCACAGGTGACGTCGAGAAGATGTACCGTCAGGTCCGTGTCCGTGAGGACGATCGAAATCTCCAACTCATTTTATGGAGAGAGGATGAGTCGTTGCCCATCAAAACGCTTCAGCTGGGTACGGTGACTTATGGAATGTCAAGTTCCAGCTACTTGAGCACTCGCTGTCTATGGCAGATTGGTGAAGAATCTTCTGATCCTATGGTTAAGGACACAATTCAACATGATTTTTTTGTAGACGATCTCATTACTGGCTCTGAAAGTGAGGATACCTTACGTTATATTCACCAATCTGTAACTGAAGAATTAAGGAAAGGATGCTTTAATCTTCGTAAGTTTAAGACTAATTTACCATCATTGTTTGATTCAAATACTCAAAATGATGATAATCTTTTAGTAAGCGAGTCAACCAGTACTCTAGGCATGGGATGGAACCCATCAACCGATCAGTTACATTTCCCTATCAAATGCCCACTTTCCTCTTACAATAATTTAACTAAAAGATCTTTTCTATCGTCTCTTTTTAAGATCTTTGACCCCTTAGGACTGATCAGTCCATGTGTAATAAAAATGAAAATGTTGTTACAACAACTGTGGCTGCATAATTTAACTTGGGACTCTCCAGTCCCACACGAAGTTCAAAGAGACTGGAACAATTTTATGCTGTCTTTACCTTCTCTGTTAGCTCTAGAAGTTCCACGGCGTGTGCTCTGTAATGAACCCGCAGCAGTAGAATTACATTCATTCAGTGATTCATCTCAACACGCATACGGAGCTTGCATTTATTTACGTTCGGTTAATGCTGCGAATGAAGTCACAGTCAATTTGCTTTGTTCGAAGTCCAAAGTAGCTCCTATTAAAAGTACGACTATCCCTCGTCTAGAATTGTGCGCTGCCCTACTGGCAGCAAGGTTATGCAAGGCTGTCAGGAAGTCACTGCGATATGAGGTTCAGCATCAAGTACACTGGTGCGATTCATCAGTAGTGCTAGCCTGGCTCCACACCAGTTTTATAAATTTGAAAACATTTGTAGCTAATAGAATTTCGGAGATCTGTGAGCTAACAGATGCCTCGTCGTGGCGCTATGTGCCTACATCTGTCAATCCTGCAGACCTCATATCTAGAGGAATCAGTCCGGATAAGCTCGGCAGTACCCACCTATGGTGGGCAGGCCCTCCATTTCTCACAGAGCCTGAAAGTAATTGGCCTATCTTAAAACCTAATAAAATAAATAATAATGATTTACCGGAAACTAAACCTAATTGTACTACCACTCATGTTGCTAATCTAAATGAACCTATAATTAAATTTAAAAACTTTTCTAGCTTAACTAAAATAAAACGATCTTTGGCTTATGTGCTAAGATTTATTAATAATTTAAAAATTAATCAAGATAAACTACTCGGCAATCTCACTGTTGATGAATTAAATAATTCGTTTCTTTATTTGTGTCGTCTCGCACAGCAAGAATCATTCTTCTGTGAATATAATTTGTTATGCAACAATAAAGCTTTAAGTTCTAAATCAAATATTTTATCATTGACCCCATTTTTAAGTGACGACAAGGTCATCCGAGTTGGTGGCCGACTAGGCTCATCTGATTATAATTATAATAAAAAACACCCTGTTCTCCTCCATGCATCACACCATTTTACCAAATTGATATTCGAGTACGAACATAAACGCGGATTGCATGCTGGTCCACAATTATTGTTGGCCGTTGTTAGGGAATACGTTTGGCCGATTCACGGCAGAAAATTAGCTCGACGCATTTTTCATAATTGTTCGAGGTGCAGACGCTTGCAGGGCAAGACTATTGCGCCAATAATGGGACATTTGCCCTCACAACGTGTCACGCCAAATTTTCCATTTCATACAGTGGGAATTGATTTTGCTGGCCCATTCCTAATTGTAAACAGAAAGGGACGCGGTGCTTCGCTAGTAAAGTGTTATCTTTGTTTTTTCATATGCCTTCGATATAAAATTTCTCACCTCGAAGCCGTGAGTGATCTATCTAAGGACGCTTTCGTCATGACATTTCGAAGGTTTGTGTCACGAAGAGGCAGGCCAGCGGAGGTATTCTGCGACAATGGACGCAACTTTGTCGCAGGGGCTAAAGAAATTAATGATTTTTTCAAGATTTACCAAAACGATATATCTGACTTTGCATGTTCGGAAGGCATTCAGTTTAACTTTTCACCAGCTTACGCTCCTCATTTTGGCGGTATTTTTGAGGCCGGTATCCGTTCAGCAAAATTTCATATTAGGCGAGTAATGGGTAATTCTCATTTAGGTTTCGAAGAACTTCAAACTCTTTTCGCGCAGGTAGAAGCTGTTTTAAATAGTAGACCTCTCTGTCCCTTATCCGCCTCTCCTGACGATTTCCATTGTCTTACTCCTGGGCATTTTCTCATTGGTCGGGCTCTTACCGCGCTACCCGAACCAGCTTTGGAAGATTGCCACTCAACCAACTTGCAGCGCTATGCCAGGCTGCAGCAAATATACCAACATTTTTGGCGGCGCTGGCAATGCGAGTATATCGCCGAATTGCAACATCGCCGCAAATGGAAGACCAACACTGACACAGTCAAACTTGGAGACATGGTCCTACTTCAAGAGGATGGCGTGCCACCCCTATGTTGGAGGCTTGGACGCATCACAAGGCTGTTCCCAGGACAAGATGGGGTTTCAAGAGTAGCCGACATAAATACCGTTAGAGGAATTATACGGCGCCCTCTGGTTCGCATCTGTCCCTTACCCACCGAAGAGGAGTTATTGAAGAGTTGAAACCTCCTGAGTTTCAACGGGGGGAGGATGTTAACGCCTACGTTAATAGTGTAGACATTCAGTGTTTGTGTATGTCCTGGTTGCCATTGTAAAGACGCCAGGCACCATACGTTTTTAATTTACTTTTACCGTCACAAATTTTATTATTAGTCGAAATTTTTTCACCATCGTCGCGAACTTGTACGCTTCACATAATTTAATGTAAAATACAGTTTATACCAAATTAAACAACCATACCTCGATACGGGAGTTTCATTGGAGATCATTGAAGCCCCAACAGCTATATACGGAAGAATTTTGGCTGAATTATGATTGGTAAATGTCAAAACTACCTTGTTCAGTGCTGCTTTATCTATATCCACTCATCATGCACGTATTTTAAAAATAAAACAATAATGAAGCCTTTAACTTCAATTCGAACCCTTTTAATGATAAAAGTAGCCATCTGTTAATCGTTTTGATTAGAGCTTTTTGCAATAGATGGCGTTTTACTCAATTGGTCCTGTCATGATTTGATTTAAATAAGTAACAATGTTTCCTTTGATGTTACTAATTTAAATTGAACAACTTTTTTTAAATCTATTCCTTTTCAAAAAAACTAAAACTTTGTCTGAAAAGGATTGCACGAAACGTTTTAAAAGTTGGTCGACTCTTAGATGGCGTTGTAAAACTACAGTCTCTGGCAATTAGTAAGTCGCTGATGCTGCCATCTGTTGAAAAATGGGACGATGAAAAATTGCAAGCTCAATAGCCAGACGTGTTAAATTGTTTCTCCTGTTTTGCGTTGAGCATAGCGACAATATGCAATATTTGCCGTCAAAACACACACACACACACACACATACCACACACACACACACCACACACACCACTCACACACACACCCACACGCACAACACTCAAATAACACACTATTGAAATGTTTTTTTTAATATTTATATTTGTTGTTGTTGTAATTGTTTGTGTACAAAATCTTAATTTTCTCTCTATAGTACCTACATTGTGAACTTCCGAACGTCTGTTTTTTTTATATCTGATTGTTGTTAACTTGAGAGCCCTGTCACCCATAAATTCTGGAAATAAAGATTTATTTATTTATTTAAAACAATATTAATTGCTCAATCAATATCAAAGATT
Source organism: Dasypolia templi (assembly GCA_963555695.1). Classification (NCBI taxonomy): domain Eukaryota; kingdom Metazoa; phylum Arthropoda; class Insecta; order Lepidoptera; family Noctuidae; genus Dasypolia; species Dasypolia templi. The sequence goes on along the minus strand of OY743158.1, from coordinate 10,808,106 downwards.
AGGCAATTATTTTTCCGATCATGCTCAGACAAACATATAATATCGCTTCTTAAAAATCTTTGCAATCCTAATACAAGTTTAATTGTTTCAGGTACAACTCTATCACACTATGAAGATGTAGTAGGATTTGCGACGCAACATTTGGAAAAGTAAGTTTCATGCTTTTATGTTTTATGTTTTTTGAGTAGCGGTTAAAAGGCTGTACGGTTAAATGGTAACTGTACAAACTCAAATTCACATCAATATTATAAATTTTGTCAAAATTTTGAGATTGTCATCCACGATTTTAAATGATTGATCCCTTCAATTATTCATCAGTTGCATTGTTGCTATGTTATTGAGTTTTTTTTTTTAATTTATTAAATTTACCATTTCTGTCAAAAAGTATCGGGGAACCATAAACAAATCATCCAGATTTGTTTATGGTTCCAATTAAATTTTCATGTTTTTTGTTGTTGTTGTAGATTGGCACAACTGTTTTAAGTTTTGGCGCGGAGTTTGAATTGCATCTGTTATTAAGATTAAATACAGTGCTGTTTTTAGTTAGATCCTAACTAGTGTGTATGGCGAATTCCATAAAGGACGAAAACATCGAACAAAAGGTTTGTCTTAAATTTTGCATCGCCAAGGGAATTTCGTATTCAGAGTCACTGAAAATGTTCCAGAAGTATTATGGTGAACCGATTTTATCAAAAACACGTGCTTATGAGTGGTACAAAGCGTTCAAAAGCAGTCGAGATGTGATGGTAGATTTGCCTCGCTCTGGTAGGCCATCAACGTCTTCAATTGAAGTTAACATCGCAAAAGTGAAGGAAATGGTGACTGAAACTCCTGATTCCAGTTTGAGAGAGATAGCCGCTGAACTTTCTCTGTCTCATGAGTCGATCCGTACCATTTAAAATAATCACTTGTGTATGAAACATGTTGCCGCTCGGCTAGTCCTAAAAGGCCTGAATTTTCTCCGAAAACTCAATCGCATAAGAGTTACTGAGGACATGCTAGAACGAGTCAATTCTGACCCAACATTCATGAAACGCATTGTTACCTACTGGTGACGAGACCTGGGCTTACGAGTTTGACATGCACACGAGCCAACTGCAAGCTTCGGAGTGGCGCCTTCCAACTGAACCAAAACCAAAAAAAACAAAGTTGATCAAAAGTCAAAGTCATGTTGATTGTCATTGTTATTTGACTATCGCGGTGTTGTGGTCAAACGGTAAATAAATAACATTAATTGTGCGTTATGCGGCGTTTAAGAGAGCAAATTCGACTAAAAGAGCAAGATTTGTGGAAAGAAAATTCTTGTATTTTGCATCACGATAATGCGCCTTCGCACAATGCCATCATTATGAACGAATTATAGACCAAAAGCTCAACTCATACGATCGAGCAAGCACCTTATTCACCAGACATGTCTCTAGTTGACTTTTTTATTTTTCCTAAACGCAAATTTCCACTTCGTGGCACCCGCTTTCATTCGGTAGAAGACATAAAGGAGAATTCGCGGTGAGAACCGAACTCAATTCCAAAAAAACATTTTAAAAAATGATTTGATGATTTGATTATTCGTTGGCGTGTGTATCTTTTCTGAAGGAGCATACTTTGAAGATGAAATAAATTTGGATGAATAACTAACATTTTGTGAACTATTGATATTATTCCGGTACTTTCTTGACAGAGTTGTACATGATAATTGATGATCGATTAAAGACCACAGACAAGTAGTCGATAAATTATATCATAATGTAGTGAATGTGCTTAGAGAAGCTGCGGTGGCGTGCTCTAAAAGTAGAACAATAAAGAATAAAAATAAAGGTTATGTGACAGGCTGTAACAAACATTGTAAAAAGGCATATGAGGAGGCTAGACTTCGGTTTCTTGAGTGGGTCGCCCAGGGCAAAAATAAGTCTGGCCAGGCTTATGACCAAATGCGAAGCTCACGAAGTCTGTTCAAACATCAGCTCAAGTGGTGTAGGGACAATAAAAACCAGATAAAGATGGACATTCTTGCATCACAACATGCCACAAAGAACTTTTCAAAGTTTTGGAAGGAGACCAACAAATTGAATCCGAGGCCGAGTGTTCCAGTTAGTGTAGAGGGGGTTAGTGATGTCGACCAAATTGCCAACTTATTCAGGGAGCATTTTAGGGTACTTTCTCCACTGGAACCCGCGACGGCCACTACAGAAGTGGAACGTAATAGCCTGGAGAATCCGCTTGTTCGGATCACTGCGAAACAAGTTGCTAAGGTGATTACAGGCATGAAGCGAGGAAAGTCCCCGGGCCATGACTCGCTCAGTATAGAACATTTGCAGAATGCGGGTATTCATCTGCCGAGGGTGCTCGCTATGCTGTTTACATTCTGCATAAGGCATTCATACATTCCTGAGGCAATGATGAGAACTTTAGTTGTCCCCATAATAAAGAGTAAGACAGGAGACGCTTCTAACTTAAGTAGCTACAGGCCTATATCACTCGCGACAGTCATTGCTAAGGTGTTGGACGGTGTTATTGATATTCAGTTAAGACAACACCTACAGCTTCATGATGCACAGTTTGGCTTTCGCCCTGATTTGTCAACAGAAATGGCTATACTGAATCTCAAGCATACCGTCCGATACTACACTGACAGAAGCACACCTGTCTATGCCTGCTTCTTAGATTTATCTAGAGCTTTTGATCTTGTTGCTTACGACACGTTGTGGCAAAAGTTGTCGGATGATACGGATCTACCTACTGAGTACATAAGTCTCCTGAAGTATTGGTATGGCAACCAGAGCAATTTTGTGCGGTGGTCGGGGTCACTTTCGGTTGAGTATGGGTTGGAATGTGGTGTAAGGCAAGGCGGGCTAACGTCGCCGACCCTCTTCAACTTGTACATTGACCGTCTGATCCGTGAACTCAGTAGCGCCGGTGTGGGCTGTTCGATTGATGGTGTTCTTGTCAACAACATCAGTTACGCGGACGACATGGTGCTGCTGAGTCCATCGATCAGTGCCCTTCGAAAACTGATTTCGATCTGCGAGCGGTATGTGGGGGCCCACGGGCTCAGATATAACGTCATCAAAAGCGAGCTCATGGTGTTTAAAGCGGGTTCTAAAACTTATGACACTGTCCCGCAGGTGATGCTGAATGGCAGTGTCCTTAAAAGAGTCTCGCAGTTCAAGTATCTGGGCCACTGGGTTACCGAGACGCTTGTAGATGATATAGATATAGATAGGGAGCGCAGGGCTCTGTCTGTTAGAGCTAATATGCTGGCTCGTAGGTTCGCGCGCTGTACTACGGAAGTAAAAGCTACGTTGTTTAGAGCATTTTGTCAATCGTTTTACACGTGCAGCTTATGGGTCAAGCATACAAAAAAATCGTGCGACACTCTGCGTGTTCTCTACAACAATGCTTTCAGGGCGCTGATGAAGCTGCCTCGCTACTGTAGTGCGTCAGGTATGTTTGCGGGCGCAAATATTGATGGGTTTGGTGCGATTATTCGTAAAAGAGTTGTGTCTCTGATGCGCCGCATACGGGGCAGTTCCAACAGATACCTTCAGCTGTTCGCATGGAGGATGGATTTGGATCTGGATTGCCTAATAATGCGGTACTGGACTAGGCTGCATGTTGAGCACTCCGGATTCAAATCTAAATTTAGGCTAAGATGACACGTAAAAGTCAATTTGTTTAGTGTCAAATTGTAATTTATAAGGTTTGTATTGTATGATGATTTTCCTAATTGTAATCTTTTAATTAATTCTTAATGTGTGTATTTAATATTTTTAATTTTCATATGTATTCTTATGGACTGGTTCTGAAATAAATGAAATTTAATTTAATTTAAAGGAGAGTAGAATACGAAGCATCATTCACTTAACATCATTTATAAGGACTTGAAACTTATGACTCATTCACAATCATAAATCATCCATTCCATTCTACTATAATTCTAATTGCATTCTTCTCTCCTCAATATATCACTTTCCATCAATACAGGAAAGTACCTCACAGATTCGACTTTCCACTTGCGTCAGGATTGTCAATTGTCATTTACGGAATATACCTTTAGACGAAATACCTGAGGGAACCTAAGTGCTACAGTCGCTAGGTAACAGACGAGAACTAGGCTATATTTTGTACTAATTTTGAAAAGGATTTGGGCTGTCTGTTTGACTTGAGAAGTAGAAAAATTTTTTTTTGTTTGTTACCGCATGTTGATCTGATTGCAAAGTCAATTTATTTGTTATCAGTTTATCAAAATATGTCATCGGTACATACTTAGAAATTCTACTTTTCGGGCTTTTAAGCATATTTTCAAGATACAGTTTCTTGCAATGTCTTTTTGTATGGTTGTGACCCCTTGATAATGATAATTCAAAATTACCTACGTAATTGCGATAGATGCTGTAAAATATAGCTTCATAATATAAATAAGGCGATGTTTTTTTTTGTTTTTGTGCTCACACCATAAATAACTATTATGAGTCTATACGCGAGGATTTGTATTTGGCTTTCTGGTGACTATGGTCTCTGTTTTTGTCTGTTTTTATTATCTGTAAATCCTCCATGAACTATAAATACTTAAATAAATAAACAATGAATATTCATGTTTGTACGCACTACTGGTAGTGCGGCTGGTAGTGTCGTAGCCAAAGAATGAAAAAATGTAAATATTTTATTTTACATATACCTACGGGCACTTATGAAACGTCAGAATCTAGGTGCACGGTTCGGTAGGCCTGTCAACAAGTACCATAATTATGTTTAACAAACAGACAATGGTCTATAAATTTACAATCTACAAGGCCAACAACGTTCTGTTATGACGGTATCACATAAAAATTACGGTATATAAGTACTTTATATATTGGTATATAAGCACGAAACCAATATTTTTATATTGGTTTCGTACTTATATACCAATATATAAAGCAAACCAATGTACCAACCAACCACATTATTGTTTTCCTAGTAATCAATAAAGTTACATTTCTGAAGTTTGCTGTTACTATTATTTCATGATTTACTTAGTAATAAATAAATAATTATATTTCTGAACTTTGCTGTGTTGACTGTACAATTTAATCCAAAATAGGATTGGTAGTGTCGTTAATTGGCAACGACACTACTGGTAGTGCGGCTGGTAGTGTCGTTGCCAAAGAATGCAAAATGATAACCTTTGCACTCTCTATTCGTCTAATTTAACTTTTAAAGAATATCATTTATTCAGACAATTGTGTGTTCAAATCCTTTCCTTTAAGCGGTTTTCATCGGTTTGCATAAAAATTTCCAAAGTGAATTAGGAAAACTTAGTGATCAAACCTCGTTCTATCGAACTATAAAATGCTCTTAATACGTAATAAAGGCGCTGCTCAACAGATCGTGTAGTAGTACGACGTATGAAAATGTAGGTGGGAAAATCGATCATTCGATCCACCCCAGCTCCTCGAGTAAGGCCAGCAACGCCTTGGTGTTACTGACAGCCTCGCGTAGGGTACCTGGGTTACCGAAGTACTTTGCCCGGTATGTGGCGACCACCGGGCAGTGTAGAAAGAAGCACATGAGCTTCTGTCTCGTCCACCTCCATGCAGGCCCTGCACAGCGGACTGTCTGTGACTCCTATGACAAACATGTGTTTATTAAAAATGACCCGTAACCAGTTAAAGCTGCCCTAACTGTACGCAGCTGTTGTTTGGTTAGTCGGCGAACCTGTTTCGTGAGGCGGCCGTCAATAGTGGGGAGTGCTTCCCTAGCCTACCTGCACTCACCTTGTTCCGGCCATAGTTCGTGATGTTGTTCCCTGGTGCGTTTCCTTACCAGAGTGTGTAAGTACCCAAAGTGGAGTGGCAAGATGGGTTCAGGTGCCACTGGTGCCTCACTAGACCCCCTTCTGACAAGTTCATCAGCTGCATCGTTGCCCAGCGAACCGCTGTGTCCTTTGATCCATTGAATGGTTATGTTATTGAGGCTAACCACCTGATTAAGGCACTGGTGACACCCGTATATTAGCCCAGATTTAACTGTCTGGCTGTTCAGCGCTTGCAAAACAGCCCTGCTGTCTGAGAGTATCCGGATCGAGTGTTGAAGTCCTCCGAGAAGACTCCACCAACTGAGCCATTACCTATTTTGGATCCGTCTGTGAATATACGCAGCTCTGCAGGGCACAAACCCTCGCACCTATGATCCTCGTGAAGCTGGATCTTGTATTTTTTATCGAAGATAAATTGTTTGGGTACCCGATCATTAATAGCTTTCGTAATGGGGGCTACTTGAGGGACTCAACTCCTTGTTGAGTCCCTCAAGTAGCGCAGTGTGGTGTGGCTCTCTTACCCCAGAGATGTAGTGCCTTAAGACGTACCGCAGCCAGTGTCGCTTCCTGCTGTATGAACAGGTGGAGCGGTGGCAGTTCCAGCATGGCTTCAACTGCTGCAGTCGGAGTGGTCCTCGTGCAGCCTGTAGCCGCCATGCAGGCTAGTCCTTGCATGCGTTGTAGTTTGTTTGAGGCTATAGCTAGCTTGGTTCGGGGCCACCAGACCGCGGCCCCATAGGTGATCATACAATACTTGGGAGGCAAACAAATGAACTGCCCAGCTAACGTAGCAAATCCTTCCGTGCCTTTCCTGCGTAGCAGTGGACGGTCAAATTTATCACCACCATTATCCAAACATCCTATTAGCAATAGACTATACAGTATTAACTAAAACCCTTACATAATCAGCCTATTATGTTGCCACATCTGAGACACTGGCCTCCTCTCCGTGAGAGGGGATCTAAAACCCTTTTCAACACCTAATACATTATTTCTATTATCTAGATTAACTAAGTAAATGTTTCCGAATGCTTTTGAAACTGTCTTGAAAGACACCCTTTCAATAATTGCGAAGAGCCTTTAAATTGATGAAGGGACCGTTTGGATAGTGATCCCATTCCATTTACGGTAAGCTGGGTAAACAAGGGACAAGCATGCACATGATAATTTATATGATATATTATATTTTTTTGTCCCACAGCCTTTTGTGTCCCACAGCAGGGCAAAGGCCTCCTTTTCCTCCTTTCACCGAAGGTGAATTTCACAAATGAAACCGAACGCGATCAGCATTTCTAAACCAAGTTCAAGGACTGCCAGTGTCATCATTGTTGTGGAATATTGACACTGTCAGCTCTTGAACGCGCTTTTGGTTAGCTGTTAGGTGATGGTGTTCAGTTTCATAATTGAACTTTCTTAACCATGAGAGCAGTGTTGGCCCAGTGGTAATGAAGAGCAGTGGTGGCCCAGTGCTAACGGCCGAGACTTACGAGTCAATATGTCCGTCGTGTCACTATGTGATTATGAAGTCGGATATTATTAATTGTATAAGGTACCTATTATCAGAGGAAGTGGCTACTGGGTACAGGGGAAGGTTATTTGCTGAGTCATTGAGTTTGAAATTTGAATTTTCATAAATAAACGATTTTTATTATTATTTCGTTTATTTATTTTTATACGTATTTGTATTCTCAGAGTGCAAGAAAACAGATTATTGTCTTTACTTCCTTGTTTTTAACCTAAGAAAAGAAGAAAATAAATATTTTATTGTTTTCCAAATGTTTTCATCCATCTATTCATTCATTTTATTTACATAAAAATAAGTGTTAAAAATGTCGGATACCATACACTTTTGTGTTGTACAGGCGTAAAGTTATTTTTCCGAGCTCTGCCTAATCCGGGTTGTCATCCCTATGAGTAATAGTTATTAAGGTAATAGTCGTGTGTCTGAACTATAACATGTACCGTCAAACTGGTTTCAAAATCTTATAATTATTATGTATCGTAGTGACATTATAATCTTAAAACATTGACAATGGAACTGTCACCAAACGTGATTGAAATCAAAATTAAAGTAATCATTTTTTTTTTACACAAAGTTAAATTTTAGAAAAAATAACATAACACATATCATCACGCCTGTAATCCCTGAACAGTTAGCAGGTTTATCTATTAAGGAACACCACCTTAATAGATAAACCCACATTTCATAAGAAAAAAAAGAAAACGATTTGAACAACTGCAGTTCAAAGAAAAGACGGTAAAATAACGTTTCGAAAATGGTTTCGAAAGCGCTGCTTATTAAAAAAATATGCGAAATCAAATAAGACTTCAAGTTCCTAGACTTTGATGTAAGGTTTTGTCGTTTATTTTGAGATACGATTTTTTCCATAGAATCAGCCAACCAGCCAGCATTATTAATCTACAAACCAAGTGAAAGCTTCAAACCTCATTTATCGAACGCTGCAGACTAAACCTCAAAGCTCGCTGCTCATAGTCTAGATGGATTAGGCTACCTGCACAAATAGCGTCTCTCCGAGTTAATGTTATTCTGCGGAGTGAATTCACACTACATGAAACTCTACTTAGCTATATTAAACAAGAAAAATATTGCGATGGAGAGGCAGGGGGAGGATAGACTTGTGTTTTGTTTTGTAGTTTACTTTTATAGTGTTTTTCCCGGCAACAAAAAGGAAAGAAGTTCTGTTTCACGTTTTGAGTTTTTTTGTGATTGATTTGAGTCATAAATTAAAAAAAAATACATGCATATTATGAAAAACATACATATTTATTCCTCTATGCCCGCCTTTAGGTTCATACAGACGGTCGTGCACAGGTCATAAATAATTTAAAAAAAAGTTCCTAAAGTAGCCACTGGCGGCTTAGTTAGTTAGTACAAATGAGACGAAATTCAAATATTTTATAAAACCCACACTATGCAGGCAGGCATATTATATGGGATTACATCGCTGATAAAAATGCCTGGCTCAATGCTGGACCTGCTGAAGATTGTAAGAATATATTTTTGCTTTGTATAAGCTCAATCTCCTTTGTATTATATAAATGCGTAGCACAGGTGTGCTACCATTTACCTGGTAATGTTTTTATATCGACTTGAATGTGCCCTGGGCGGTTCACAAAAATGTCTTGCTGACGGTGGCGCGTGGGTTGGATCATTTAGCTCCCTTCAAATTGGTTGAGCTGATTGGTGCTGATTCATGCGTCATGTTCGTGAACGGGCGCCGTCAGTTGGGACTGGTCATCTCTTAGCTGCCACGGCTTAATTTAATAAATAAAAAATTGGATTGTTATTTTATTTTTTGCAGCTTTCTGGACGACTTTAACGTGTACGGTTTTACATATCGTTCTCACATATAAGATCAATATTAATGATGTTACTAATATATTTGTAACAATATTATTTAAAAGAGTATCCATAGAGTCTTGCCCTTTCTTCTCCATAGGTACCTACTACGCTTTGGAATGGGCAACTAGCTTCATATTTCTGACTGACCGACTCTTTGAAAATTCAAAAGTAAATGGTTTAGTAGAAATAAATACTTTGAGTTATGAGTTTTTTTTTTTGAGTTCTCTAGTGAGCAAGTAATTAAAATATGACAAAAAATATTTCCAGTATGACGAGACTGAATAATTGAACTGGGCAGTACTTTAGACTGTAATATTGTATAATACAGGGTAATACTTTACGAATGGTTAATCTCTGGTCACTCTGAGGCGAATCCCGGGCGGGACCTGGGACGTGACTGCGCGCGTCGATTGTTTCAACAATTACGAAGTCACGCGACCAAACCTATGCCAATTTAACACCGCCTTACATGATAGTTGAAACAATCGGCTTTACCAAAATTTGTCTGGCATCCCTGCGGGATTCGCCTCAGTTTGGACAGAGCTTAATGATGACGAAAAGTAGGTAAACTAATTATCAAATCAAAATTAAAACATTTTATTTCACATAAACCTACATGGGCACTTATGAAACGTCAGAATCTATGTGCACGGTTCCAATTGGTCGTTTCCTATGGAGAAGAGCCGGCAAGAAACTCAATGGTTACTCAAACAGTTTTAAAAATATTAGACTTTTACAATGTTTTCAAATTACAGTGTTAATAGTTATGGGAGGACAGTGTAGGCCTGTCAACAAGTACCATATAATTAACAATTAGATAAGGGTCTATAAATTTACAATCTACATGGCCGTTCTCACATTAAAAAAAATACAAAAGAATGTAATAAAGAAAAATAAAAAACCAATTTAAACCATTGCCATTTCAACTGTACTGTAACACAAATCTGAATTAACATGCTGTCCACAAAAGCCAATAATAAAGAGTTGAAAATAAAATTGTAGGTATATAATGTCAAATAATGATAATGTTATGTCAGAGTTATGTAAAAAGATAATATCTAATATTAAAAATAAAAATTAAATACCGTTATTTGGGAGCGGTTATGACAAAATTTACCTAGTGATGCCGTTTGATTCGTTTCGTCCGTCCGTCGATTTCGTTTGATTTGACCGGCGGCAAACAGGTGAAAACATCTTGAACGTTTACAAGACAATAAGTTTTTATCTTACCCTCTTGTAAAAGACAATAAAAATAAAACCACTTTTGCTCTTTACAGATTCGAGTCGAGAGACCTACATGACCTAGCTCTAGGTAAGTGCATAAAACAAGAATAACATGACAGAAGTGACATTTATGTTCAATACTCAGGCTTGAAGATGCAGTATTAGAAAACCATGACTTTTGTAGAGCTTCGACTCCGCGCGTCAGTCATGTGTCTCTTTCTATAGATTTATGTGTCACACAAACATGTGAGAACTGTTTGTTAATACCTACTTTCCGTTGTGCGTGTGCCGTTGCCGCCCAAATCATCACCTACCTCTAAGTAGAACCAAATAACGGTTGATGGAGGTCGATCAGTCGATATTGATCTCCTCAAAACAGAATCGATCTGAACGGTCGATGTCATCAGTTTGACCGCAATAATTACGGTAACATCTTTACATGAATCAGCAATCGACGACATAATCTTGGCTATATATTGTAGAACGTTTCTTATGCCCCGACAAAGGAGGCATTGGACAATTTACTCTTTAAAATATTTATATGTACACTGTGAACTTAGGTAGCTTCCTTTTAGACTATAATGTACACGGATATGACATGGAATAAGAAATCGAAAACCGTTATGCAACTGTTTTCTCAATTTCGCTTTTCTTGGTGTGCGTTTGCTGCGCGTTTTATGAGCACGCGTTTTAAGAACTCGCGCTGAGCGTATAAAATTCAACGTAAGTAACGTTGAATTTTATACGAAGCCCAATATCTTCTTAGGAATAATTTATCAATGTAAGGACATCTGAAATGAGAATTCGATATCAAGAAATTGTCAAACTCAATTTTAGCATTACTCTGGAATAAGCTTTTAATAAAATGCATTATGATCCCTATTAAGCTCTTAAAAACCATTTGAGGAAATCTGCAGACACATTACTTACTTTATAACGTTTAATTAAAACTTGTTCCAATTAAAACACTAATCGCTTTCTCAAAACCAACCAACCTAAACACAAACTGAATTAAGTCTCAAGATCTCTGTAACCCAAAACCCTATTGGTTTTCAACTCCGAGCTAACTCCTCACAGCCATCTTGATGCGATCCGAACGCGATAAAGTACTTGTTTCCGAGATAAAGCAAACATCTCACATAGAATGTTCTAGACTCAAGGAGTTTCGGAAACTCTTCGGACGGTGCCGTCCGTTTAGTTTTACTTAATGCACTTCAGGCTCCAAAGAATAGAATAGAATAGAATAGAATAGAATACTCTTTATTATGTACACCTTAAAAATTACAGACATTGATGTAGAAATTTTCCATTGGGTGACACAATGGGCGGTCTTATCGCTAAAAGTGATCTTTTACAGACAACCTTTGGATGGATTACAGGGAGAAGGAGAGACAATACTGCAGGTAGTCAGTCGTGTACCATATACATATTCATTATATACATACATACATTTATATACACATATATATACAATAATAAACACGAAACAAGACTCAGGAAACTATATGTGATAATGATTAAGGAGTGAGGAAGTATTTTTTTACTAGAAATTTAAAAGTGGACAGTGATTTAGCACGCCTTATCGACATAGGCAAGGCATTCCATAACCGTACTGCTTGAACTGTAAAAGACTTGTCATAAAAACTGGTGGAATGCATCGGCATCTCTAGTCTTAAGTTTTCCGATGACCTCAGATATCTGTTATGTGTGTCATGAAGGAACTTGAAACGTTTTTTAAGATATGAGGGGGTTGTAGGGTTGAACAGAATACTGTAGAGCTGAAATAAGATATGAGAATTCCGGCGAAGACGTATGGGAAGCCACTTGAGCTTTGTACGAAATTCAGAAATGTGATCATATTTGCGCAGGCCAAATATAAATCTTATGCAAAAATATTGAAGTCGCTCAAGTTTATCTAGTTGTGCCTGAGTGAGATCGAGATAACTGACATCAGCGTAGTCAAGGATGGGAAGTAAAAGGGATTGTGCAAGCGCAGTTTTAGTGGCAGTTGGAAGAAAGTTCCGCAATCGTCTCAGGGACTTACCAGATGCAAAAATTTTGCGACTTACTTCCTGTAACTGGGGACCCCAAGAAAGATGTTTGTCGATCCAAACCCCAAGGTTCTTAACCTTTTCGCTGACTGGAATAGCAGTTCCGTTAAACTGAACTTGGGGAAGCTGCGACCAGTTTATCTTGGGGGTCATCCTTGAGCTGCCAACAACAATGACCTGAGTCTTCGATGGATTAACCTGCAACCCATGTGCCTCACTCCACTCGCAAATTGTATCTAAATCCTTATTTATGACATTAATGGCATCAGCCAAATCCAAAATGGTTGCTTGTGTATATATTTGTAAGTCATCTGCATAAAGGTGGTAAGAAGAAAGAAGTTTTTTGGAAATAGCGTTTATAAATATTGCAAAGAGTAAAGGAGATAAAACGCCACCCTGAGGTACACCGGCAGAAGTATAACACCAAGAAGAGCAAGACTCTTCTATGCAAATACGTTGCCGGCGGCCATACAGGTAACTACGAAACCAGTCAATCGCCGTTGGAGATATGTTAAGTGAGCAAAGCATACCAAGCAGTATATCGAAATCGACAGTATTAAACGCGGTACTAAAATCCAGTAAGCAAAGAACCGTCAATTTTTCTGCTTCCATGCCTAACCGTATGTCATCAGTGACGTTAACTAAGGCTGTAGCGGTGCTGTGACCAGGACGAAAACCGGATTGAAATGGATTCAGCAGACTATTCTTACAAAGAAAAGCACTAAGCTGATTATGGACAAGGCGTTCAAGGACTTTGGAGAGGAAAGGCAAAATGGAGATAGGACGATATTCGGAAAAAGAAGTAGGATTACATTTTTTGGGTAAAGGAGTGATTTTTGACTCTTTCCACATCGATGGAAAAACACCATAGGATATAGAGTAGTTTAGTATATAGCATAGGATAGGAAGGATTTCGTCGAGGACAGGAAGTAACATTTTCCGACTTACACAATCACTACCAACTGCGTTAGATGTGATTGAAACTACGCTCTTCTTAACATCACAATCAGAGAATTGACTAAAAATAAATGGGGGATGGTCCGGAGTTGGAAGGTTTGAAAGATAGTTTATTGTAACTGCCTTCATGGTCCCATTACAGTGGGTCGAAGATGAGAAGTGTTGATTCAGTAGATCAATATTTATGTTTTTAGGAATCGAATCTTGGCGCGATTTCCCAACTCCCAAGGATTTAAAAAAAGTCCAGACTTTAGCTGGATCTCCGTTTTCAACTGAGGTGTGGATATGGCGTCGTTGTGCATCTCTACACACCATATTGCAGCGATTACGAGCATTCACAAGGATCTCCCGGTTCGAAGGCGAGTGTCGACATTTAAATTTAGTTTTAGTTACAGCCTTCCTGTGCATGATACTTTTAATATCGTCTGTAAGCCATGGTGCCGGAAGATGTTTAATTTTTACAGCACGAATGGGAGCATGAACGTCATACAGCTGCACAAGATTGTCTGTTAGCAGGTTCACTTTATCGTCAATCAACTCGACACTTACTAAAGGAGACCAGTCAATGCTGTTAGCATCTCTTCGGAGATCATCTGTATTCATGCCACCAAAGTTGCGCTGCAGGAGAATTTTCGGTTTTGCCTTAGGAGGGCGAATTTTGTAGGAAAGGAATATTAGGTCATGGTAAGAAAACATGTCAGCTGAGCATTGACCATGCTTGCTGGCATGTTGAGGAGAGGAAACAATGAGAAGGTCTAAAAGTGAGGGATTGCAGTTTGGAAAGTGGTGTGTGGCATTTAAAGGAAGAATTGATAAGCTAGACGACTGAACTATTGATCGAAGAGAAGAAGATCGGGAATCGATTTTCAGTAAGCAAGTATTGAAATCGCCCATGATGATTGTATGACTGTAAGAGGGTGTAAGGTTTTCAAGGATTTTTTCAAAGGAGGATAAGAAATTTACACGAGACGAAGGGCTATAATAAACACCTAGAAGGATTTTCACGTGATTCAGGCTTACTTCCAAAAATAGATGCTCTCCCGCGTTCTGCGGTGGAGGTTGTGCAGACATATCTACAATTGAAAAAGGAATATGTGGACGAAGGTATATGGCAACACCACCGCCACCGCCACGCGCGCGATCATTTCTTATTAGTTGAAAACCTGGCAAGGAATAGGAAGTTGAAGGAAGACATGGCTTTAGCCAAGACTCTGAGACAAGGATGGCGTGGACGTTCTTACAGTCTAGGTTAGCTAGCATGTCAGGGTAATGTGCCGGAATACTTTGGGCATTTATATGGACAACATTCAAATTCTTTGGTACATCAGAAAACTGAGATTCAAGCGTGTCAGCAAGGGACGGAAAACTAACAAAGCTGTCATTACTACAGGCCGACAAAAAGCTTTCGTTGTCGCTGTCGTCATTGCTATCTGACATCGACATTAAATATACATAGATGAAATGAATATATAATAAACGTAAATAAAATAATTATTAAAAACGTAAATATAAAAAGAACAATAAATTTAAATCCACCCGCCAGTTTAGCACTACAAATAAAAGCGAAAACAAAACAACACTTTAAAAATTCATCATCCGGGCAACAGAAAGCATATTACTCGTACATAAATTTATGATGATGGGAAAATTAAAAAGAAATTGACGTAAAATAACCTTTCTCGGCCCCGGAAACGGCTAACGTCATGTGACAAAACGCTCGCAAAATTTCGCGATATCGCGGAAATTCGCCGTTTACGCGGTTTTGATAAAAAAAAAACTTTTTCATAAATTTTTGGTAGATTCCACCCACTATAAGTAAATTATTTTGGGTTCTTGAATAAACATACCATATTACAAAATAAAAACAGTATTCGTAATACGAGAGTTGAATATTGTAAATAAATGACGAAATAATACTTACAATTTTTAAAAACGGTTTGTTTACGTAACACATTTTTGCACACAAAAACTTTTTTTTATGATTTTTCGCTCAAATAACTATCCACAACAATGAAATAACTATTCACAAGTAAATATCAATCCACTCACAGTCAATTTAAACACAAAAACACTTAAATTCACTAAAAAACGAACATGCGCCATTGACAGACCACCCACGGCGACAAACTACGCGACTTTAACATTTTTTTTTTAAATATTCCGACAAAATGTATGGTTTCGAACGACTGATATGAATTCCCACAACTCTTCATCGTTTATTGAGAATATATCTTCTCTGTTTGGGATATAACGGTGAGGTTTTTGACTGTCAAAATGACCGGCATTGCCATCGTTAGTGCGCCCATTACCCCGCAGTATTGAAATAAGTTTTGCTGTAGCATATCTCAATCCAATACATTTTTGACTTCTTCGCCATCATCGTTATCGCTAATAATGTCACTTGATGTAAAATGTCAATAACGAGTATTCCAGTAGGCCGTTGAAGAAAATTTTGCCTCGTGTGAAATACAGATATTATCTAAGGTGAATTTTAATTAGTGACCGATACTTAAACACATGAGTGTACTCATCATAACAAACAACTTTCCCAAAGAAACGATTTGTTTTTATTAATTAATTGATTTTAAAAAAATGCCCATTAGAATATTGAGTAAGAACGTAACAAGAAAAATACACTATCAGCTGTGATTTTATTTAGTGACTAATCCCTATTGTATTTACAAAAAAAAAAAAACAATCCACTTTAATTAAGTATAAACAATCGATGTCGATGTGTAATTAAAGTAAAAGGTGGCAACACTGATTACTAATAATTAGATTTTATAAGTTTTTCAATTTTAACAAAAATTAATAGTTTTATAAGAAGAAATGAAGATTTTTATCATACAAATTGTATACGGCAATTTAAAAAAAATACTATAATATTTAAAACAAAAAAATCACGAAACATTTTATTTATTTTATTAAATACCATAAAATAACCTATCATTCTTCCATTTTCTATGTCTGAAAATCCCTAGATTCTGTTGATGTGGGTATATTTACTGTTCACTGTTCTGTTGCGAATAAACCTGGTTTTTATCCACACGTTGTCTTCTTAAAAAATCACGGCAAACAAAAATCAACCTTACACATTAAACACTGTCTCAGCATTAATAATTTTTATTTATTTAGTTAGACTAAGAGGTCTTTTTTTTGCTTTTAGTTTCTTCTACACATTCAAAAATGAAATGTAGTTTAATTTTCAAAATGTTTACTTGAAAAATTTAGTATCTATTTTTAATCAGAAAAATAATAAAAAAATCTAGTACTTAATTAAAACAAAAAAACGTTTTCTTTTCTTCGATGGCAGAGTTGTCTCATGGCTCGATAGATGGCGTTGGGATCGAATTAGATCTCGCTATGGTTTCGTTACCGCGGGTCATACATATATGGGTCGAGGTGGCAATAGTAATTTGTCATTTTGACGTCCAAATGTCTACGATTTTATTTTTGAAAAGATCGAGTGTTTTGAACCGATCTTGAGAATTTTGCCAAAACAGTAGCGGTGGGTAAGGGTAATCTTTATTCCGGCAAGTGAATTGATTCACTTATTCCGACTCCGGGTCCGGTACCGGTTCACCTTATTTATTCCTTTGGCACCGTTTGGCACCGGCACTCACTCGCTCATTTTGGTTCCCCGGTTTCGCAGAACATTTTATTCATTTGGTTCACTGGAAATCATTTGGCACATTTTGAATTGAACAGTTGGTTGGTTAGTTAGAGCGATACGACGTGTTCCGAGTACTTCCGAGTGACTTGAGCGAGTGAACGAGAGTGAACAGTGAACGCGCGCTCCGGAATAAACAGTAAGTTACTTATTATTTCATAATTTTCAAAATATGTTTTTTTCACCAGCTGCTGCTCTCAATTTAAATTTATCTGTAGCATTAATTACTCTCGTTAAATAATGGGTCAGCAAAAGTGAGCATTTCACGCAATTATCACACTGTAGGGTTGTTAAATATAGCAGCAATTCAGAAAGTATAGCTAAGAAAAGTTTTTATGTATGAGAGACGATTCTCGCAATCGAACAATGAACTGACCTTTTTTTTCTTAAGTTTTTTGACGTCTAAATGATGTCATGTTTTAGTGAAGCTTTTATCTTGTAAAAATTGAATGAGAAAGTGTGTTTTTTTAAATTGAATATTGTGAAATGGTGTATATTAATGTAAATTAAACAAAAACTTTGGAACATAACTGTTATTTTTTTAATTATAATTACCTTAACACAAGAAACTGGGAAAAAATCCCTCACACTGAATACAAACTAGAATTACTAACACATTGCAAGGGATTGCTGGGCTTATCCATACATAATCTGTTAGGTTATTTAGTAACGATTCTAACAACGTAACTTTTACACAGCCCCTGTATATATTTACGGAGATATCGTCGTTTTAATCATACGCGCCATTTTGCACCAGACCACCCAAGAAGTAGTATGACACGTTTCCCTCATCTGTCAAAAAAGGCGCGGCAGTTGAATGGTTAACCATAATTTAACTCTTTTCATTCATATAACAACCGCACGTAACACGCGCGCGCAATCAGCTGCGAATTGCTTGACCCCTCAACTCAACTCAAAGCATTAATTTCAATTAAACCATTTACAGGCACTTTTGAATTGGCAAGGAGTCGGTCAGTCAAAATCAAAAATCAATCGAAATCAAAATATTTTATTTCACATAAACCTACATGGGCACTTATGAAACGTCAGATTCTAGTTGCACGGTTCCAATTGGTAGTTTCCTATGGAGAAGAGCCGGCAAGAAACTCCATGGTTACTCTTTTAAAAATGTTTGTCTTTTACGATGTTTTTTTAATTACAGTGTTAATAGATATGGGAGGACAGTGTAGGCCTGTCAACAAGTACCATATGTTAAACAAATAGACTATGGTCTATAAATTTACAATCCACAAGGCCTACGGAGTTCTGACATTTACAAAATATAAAATAGTCCAATAAAGTAAAATAATAAACTAATTAAAAATTGTAAGTATATAATGTCAAATAATGAAAATATTATGTCAGAGTTGTGTAAAAGTCAATATCTAATAATAAAAATTAAAAATTAAACACCATTGTTTGTGAGCAGTTATTAGAAATTTACATAGTGATGCCGTTTATAAGGCACCAGGGAATTATAATAAGAAAGTATATTGGCAAAAAACGCATTAAATGCCTCAGCTACGTCAACTGCCTTGTTAACTAATTTGTTTTCGACCATAATTTCTAGTTGATTTTCTTGTTTAGCCGACTTACCCGTTTCATTGTTAATAATTTTCCAAGTGGTTTTTACTTAATTATTAGAATTTTTAATTGAATCTCTTAAAATTGTTGATTTAGCAAAAGCGCAAATCTTTTAAAATAATTTTGAATATTTTTTTACATACTCTAGAAAAGGAGTATCAAACCTGTATTTTTTCAAACCATATAACTCGTATAGTCTCGCTCTACTTTTATAAATAACTGGAGTAGCCCATTGGTTGAAGCCAACAGAGGTGCCATTAATGTTAATAACAAATTTTTATTCCCCCTAATTTTTTATTTCCTCCTAATTTTTACCTCCCTAATTTACATCCCCCTAATTTTTATCCCCTTATTTTTTTTTTATAAATGAAATTATTACAATAATTTCATATGTTAATGTTAAAGGTTTAATTAATAAACGCCGTCATGTTGTAAAAAGTCGTAAAAAATATTATTATATGCTTATAAAGGTGATCCTAGCCTGTAAAAGTGTCGTTATTTTTATAAATGTAACTGTTACCTACTTTATTTTTTTAAGTTCTACAGCTATGTATATGATATGTCAATAAAGAGTTTTTATAAACTAAACTATTAATGTTAATGGTTTTTGTCTTGAAAAAAGACTGGTATTCTTTTTGCACAACATCAAAAAGGGCTCCGTAAATTTCATTAGGATTTTCGTGTTCTACTAACGATGGTGTAATTCTATGGGCTATATTATTTTTAAACTTGTTACAAACGTCTAGCTGTATAAGGCCTGCATTCAAGTTTATGCGGCTTTTTAGGTAACGACATCGGGAAGCTAGCTAATAAACCACAGTGGTCGGACGTTAAGTCACTTAAAACTAATTTCTTTTTGGCATCACAATTACTAAATATATTAACATAACATCACGCCTTGTTTCCCCGAAGGGTTAGGCAGAGGTGTACCTATAGTACACCCACATTTCGCCAGTTATGTTTAAGTCCCATGTAATAGGGGGCGAGCCTATTGCCATCTACCGGGCACAAATCCAGACTTCGGGCTGCTACTGAGAAATTCCAGATAGAAAAACCCAATAACACGTTGCCCGACCTGGGAATAAATATATTATCAAGACAAATTGATGAAGATGCCGTGATCCTAGTTGGTTTAAAAAACAAGTTAATTAAATTATAAGACCTAAACAGATTGAGAAGTCTAATACTTAATGGTACTCCATTAAGTATTAGACTTCTCATCTAAAATATTAATATAAAAATCTCCACATAAAATTATACTCTTATTACTTGTTTTTAACCTATTGAGAGAATCCTCCATTACCGATTCAAAACTAATAAAATCACCAGAAGGGGGTCTATAAACGCAAAATATAACGTATCGCTCGAGTTCAACACAAGACAACTCAATAGTGCGCTCAATGGAAAGATTAACTAAATCTAAACGTTGTTTACATTTCTACTTGTTTGAGACAAGAACTAAAGGGCCACCGCGAATGGCACTTTTCCTTGCAAATGCGCTTTGTACAGTAAAATTATCATCATTGATAAACAGTACTTCATGTTCCTTCAACCAGTGTTCAGTCAAACATAACACCTGAACATCATAGTTTTCCATAAATAAACTTAACTCTAGTTCTTTGCCGGACAGACCCTGCATATTTTGATGTACAACGTTCAACATATGCGTCTGACCCGTTGTCGCACCTAATAGTTTAAACTACAAGGCGTATCGAAAGTAGTATTAGTACCACTACTAACTGTAATCAATGGTACACTACATGTACCCTTGTCACTGTGTAAATTGTACGCTAAAAGATTAGCAATTTGTCTCCTACATCTTGGTGGCAAATACATTGTATAATTTGTCAGTTTGTAATCAGTAATAAAGTGATTACAATCAAAATATAAAATAATGTCACCATAACGGCAAGTCCTATTATAAATTAACATATTTAAATTATTAATGTGCCTATTTTGCTCATCAGACAAATACTGAGAATAAGGCAAGGCACAGAAAATAAATTTACAATTAATATTCTCATTGAGATGTAACATCAAATGGACTCATTCAGTTATGTCCTTTTTTCTTACAGATAAGCTATCCCCGTATAATAATATAACAGTTGAACCGGGATTTATTTTTGACAATCTAATATTACAAATTAATTGGCTAATACTGGCACCAGGTAAACAATTATTAATAACAATGTTGTGAACACTGATTAAATATACAACCAAAACCTTGACCAAATTTGTCAGAGAATACATATGTAGTGTTAACCGAATTATTAATAATATTCTTGTCATTATTGCAGCTATCTACTGGCTGTGCCAGTGTGGGCATGGGTGTAATAAATTGAGGCTGGGGTGCCTGGGAGCAGGCACAGCTAAAAGAGAGGTTATTTGTCAGAGATTCATTCCTTTATATACTCATTGGCCTCCTGCATGCGTTTACTCAGGTCCTGTTGAGAAGCCTCAAATTTACTAAAGATATCCTTTAGAGCATATTCCCTAACAAACAACTCATCCTGAAGGTGCTGAGTATCAGTGTCATACATAGTATTACATAATTCCAATTCCATATTACACTTCTTTAATTCTTGTATTAAATGTAGATTTTTATGCCTGTGTTTAGTGTTTTGTTAACTTTTTGACATTTCAAAGATTTCTTGTATTTTCTAATTAGTCTATTAATTTTATTATATTTTTTATTCTTATTATGACTAGTAAACAATTTGCTTTTTGTGATAGTATCATCAGTTAGGTCTATAGTAACAATTGGCACAACATGTGGGTCCGGACTCGTTACCAACCAACTCATCATATAGACTGCAGGTGATCGCAGTCTCTTCACTTTTGAGAGATTCCACATGGGTTATTGTGTTGTGAGCTCTGCTTAATTCTCGTTCTAGTTCAGATATGCGTCTCAAAGCCAGTTCGTGTGTATCACTACATTCCTTGAAATTTGACACATGTTGACGGAGATGGTGATGCTGGTCAAGTATGTCCATATGCTGTTTATGTAGTTCAGCCAACTGGTTCTTAAGCTCAGTGTTGTTGTTATTAATTAACTGCATTTCCACCTCGCTGTCATCCCTTTCCTGTAGCAGCTGATTGCACTGGTTTTTGCTAGATTCCAATTCTTTCAATGTAGCCCTCAGTTTTTCCTCTACGGTTGCAGCTCTATGGGTTAACATATTGACAGGCCTAATAAAACTTCAGAGTGGCTTTCAACAGACTGACATTTATATTTGGAAAGTTCTAGAACATCACATAGTTACAAGTATTGACACAGATGCCGCTACTAGTATGTAGACTTACTATGTAGTTCTTTTGATACATATTTAACATCCTCACGTAACAAAATAAACTACACAAACATAAACAAAATATAAAACTATGTTGAGACAAAACTTATATTTTCTCAACACCCATTAAACTTAGAAACTTATAATGTTTATTGCTACCAAGCTTTGTCATCAACAGAAGCTGAATACATGGCATTTCAGAGGTAGATACATATTCTAGCTTAACTCTGTTATGAAATACACATTCACGAACAAAATGATGTCTAACATCTATGTGTTTTGTTCGCTTATGAAATAAAGGATTAGCAGCCAAACTTAGTGAGCTTTGGCTATCACTGCACAGGCTTACAGGTATCCTTTCATCTATTTCTAACATATCACATAGCAAATTGTTTAAATAAATCGCCTCTTTGCAGGCTTCAGACATTGCCATGTATTCAGCTTCTGTTGATGACAAAGCTACTGTTCTTTGCTTCCTGGACTCATAAGAGATAACACAACCTGACATAATAAAACAAAAGCCGGTATAAGACCTTCTGTCTAAGGTACATGATGCCCATTCAGCATCAACAAAGCCATGTAAAACAACTGTCACTATCCTTTTTAAACACTAAACCATAGCTTTTAGTCTTCTGCAGATATTTCAACAATCTCTTTAAATGTTTCCAATGTTTCTCTTTGAAACAATTATTGTATTGGCTCAAATAACTAACGCTAAAAGCTATATCTGGTCTTGTCAACCCAGATAGGTACATAAGACTACCAATCAACTGTTGGTAGGGGTATTTTTTATCACAAATATAATTTACATCTTTATCTAACTTTAAATTAACTTCCATGGGAGTATCTGAGCAATGACAATCTGTCATATTAAATTTATCTAAAATATTTTTTATAAATTGCTCTTGGTCAACAGTAATACAGTCTTTCTTAACATTGACTCTTATGCCTAGACACTGTTTAATCTGACCCAAATCCTTTATTTTAAATTTATTTATAAGTTCAGTCTATATCTGTAAATAAGAGTTTTTACAATTATAAAATACAAAGAAATCATCTACAAATAAAGCTACAAACACTTTAACATCACTACTACACTTTATAAAGAGACAAGGTTCATAATTAGATTTTCTGTAACCTAAACCTAACAAACAATGTTCTACTCTAGTATACCAGGCCCTAGCAGATTCCTTGAGACCATAGATTGCTCTTTTTAATTTTTAAACACTTTATTATGACAATTCTCAAAAGAAGAGCACTCAGGTATTTCTGTAAAGACATTTTCTTTTAGAAAACCACTCAAAAAGGCTGTTGGTACATCAAGGTGATTCATATTAAGGTTAAGTTTAACAGTTAAAGCAAAAAGTAGTCTAAGGGTAGAATACCTTAATACAGGTGAGAAAGTTTCAGTAAAGTCAATACCTTTCTTCTGGGTAAAACCCTTTGCAACCAGCCTTGCTCTGTACCGCACTTCACCATCACTGTTGTATTTCTTTTTGAAAACCCACCTGTTTTTCACCACTGTACCATTCTTTGGTCTGTCCACAAGCTCCCAAGTGTCATTGTCTCTAAATGATTTCAGCTCTTCCTTCATAGCACATTGCCACTGCACTTCTTCAGGTCCACTCATAGCTTCATTTAGTGAAATCTGCTCACCTGTCACATCTTCCACACACATATTGGAATAACCATAGTAATTTGGTTTTCGTCTAGTACGCTTGTTTGAAAGATCCAAAACTTGTGACTGAGTCATAACAGTTGTATCAGCAGGTTTAAGAGGATCATGGAAACTGTCTTCTGATTCACTTGATGTTTCATCAGGAACATAAGTTGCATCACTCGCATCATCTTCTATCACATCTGTGCTATCTGACTTACTGTTATCTGTGCACTCTGCTGGCTGTTGGTCCTGTATCAGTACCATTACTGATGATTTGCTATTGGTGTCCTCCATGACTACCACATCTCTGGTAAAAATGATCTTCTGTAATTGTGGGTCAAACAGATGGCATCCTTTGGTATTCTCTGAGTAACCAACTAGGAACATCTTGTTTGCCTTTTGATCCCACTTTTTACGCTTGTCCTTGGGCACATGGACCATCACTGGGCTACCAAAGATCCGCAAATGACTTACATTTGGCTTTCTGCCCGTCCATATTTCATAGGGTGTAATTCTTGGATCGCTGATTCTCGACTAACCTTTTGAACTCTTTAAAGTACTTGAATGTTTGATGTTTTGACTGTAGAAAATACACAAAACTCATTCGACTGTAGTCATCAACAAAAATCAGAAAATAAGAAGCCATTCCAAGTGATTTATTTTCCATTGGTCCACATAGGTCCGTGTGGACCAAATCCAGCACATCCTGACTTCTACTCGTACTCAGAGGGAACGGTAACCTTGTCTGTTTTCCCTGGCAGCATACTGTACAGCTGGATTTATCAACTTCACCACCTTTGTCTAGGAATGTTATGCCTTCAACTGCTCCATTTTTCATTTTGCATAGGTCATTAAAATTTATGTGACCTAGCCGTCTGTGCCACGTCGTACTTGAAGTTTTGACTGCCGCTGCTAGTACTTGCTGAGACTTCACAATGCTTAATTTGTATACTTCGTTTTCTAACCTTGCTTCACCAATGCAATCATTCTGTGAGTTGTAAATAAAGCATCCCTTATTAGTGAATGTCACATTGTTTCCACTTCCGATAATACGACTCACAACACATTGTTGACCTGTATTCTAGCGGTGGGTAACTCCGGAGGTACTGATCCAAAGGAGCCGGTACCGAACGCGGATACGTAAACCTTATTTATTCCTCACAATCCTTACCGGCACCGCGGTACCAAATGATTCCGGAGCGCGCGTTCACTATTCACTCTCGTTCACTCGCTCAAGTCACTCGGAAGTACTCGGAACACGTCGTATCGCTCTAACTAACCAACTGTTCAATTCAAAATGTGCCAAATGATCCAGTGAACCAAATGAATAAAATGTTCTTTGAAACCGGTGAACCAAAATGAGCGAGTGAGTGCCGGTGCCAAAGGAATAAATAAGGTGAACCGGTACCGGACCCGGAGTCGGAATAAGTGAATCAATTCACTTGCCGGAATAAAGATTACCCACCGCTACTGTATTCCATATTGCTTGTTTCCGACTACAGTCGTAATTTGCAAGTCTCCCGAACATACAACTTGTACACTTGTTCGATTAGCCACTAGTATTTCTTTAGTTTTAGGTTGATAGGAAATGTTTGTCAACATGTTTTTATCCGACACTAAATGAGTACTCGCGCCCGAATCA
Source organism: Dasypolia templi (assembly GCA_963555695.1). Classification (NCBI taxonomy): domain Eukaryota; kingdom Metazoa; phylum Arthropoda; class Insecta; order Lepidoptera; family Noctuidae; genus Dasypolia; species Dasypolia templi. Next base: position 10,782,870 of record OY743158.1, on the reverse strand, counting down.
ACGTACCAATCGTCTTGACTGAATTCACTCGTTAGGAATACCGCGCTGAATGCGTTCATCTTTTCCTTGCCTGAAGGACCTGGACATTGATTCTTATAATGCCCAATTTCTTTACACTTGTAGCAACGAATAACTTTTGACGTTTTGCTTGTTGACGCCTGACGATGCGTTTCGTTGTCGGTATGCTTGGAGTTTGAGTTTTTTTTACTGTTACCTCCAAATCGTCTACAATGATTTTTTGCGATGAATGCTCCTTCTGATTTCACCTCGAAATCTGTACTCATATCCAATAGCTTGGTCTTAATAGCATCTGCAATTCTGCACTTATTGTCAAACCAGAATGCTCAATGGCCATGATCATATGGCTAAATTTCTCCGGAAGTCCCGCCAACAGTAATGAGCCGATCCATTCATCGTTTATTTCGAAACCAGTACCCTTTAGCTTCTGTGCTGTTTTCACGACTTGTGTGACGTAAATAGTCATGGACTCACACGTTTCCAAGCGAATGGAAATAAGATTCCTTAACAAACTGATCTTGCGTGTGTAACCGGAGTCGTCAAACAATGACTTTAATTTCTTCCATAAAGTTAGCACTGTCTTTTCACCTTTTATATTGACATAAAGAGATGGATCGATAGTCATAATAATCTTCGCTTTGGCTTTTTTGTCGTTTGCTTCATCTAACGGTTGCTCGCTATTCAAATCGACGCCTTCCAATATGAGATAATTTTCCACCGCAAACGCCCAATCATCATAATTCTCTCGCCCCTTCAACTTGAGAACGTTTACTGAGTAATTTCCTGCCATTTTTATAACTGTGCACTATTTAAAACTTGTCGAAAAAACTAGAGATTGCGGATCTGGGCCCATAACCTAATAAAACTTCAGAGTGGCTTTCAACAGACTGACATTTATATTTGGAAAGTTCTAGAACATCACATAGTTACAAGTATTGACACAGATGCCGCTACTAGTATGTAGACTTACTATGTAGTTCTTTTGATACATATTTAACAAGGCCAACCCTAGATGCACCCTGGTATGCAAGAAGAAAAAGCTAAGTGTGTGATAGAAATAAGAGAGAGGGATGAGATGTGGATAATAAGTACTAGGATAAGGGCCTACCGGAAGTTCAAAATAAAAACAAAGTCAAGTCGACAAAAACAAAAGAATTTAAGTTAAGAAAAGTGTAAAATCTCAATTGTGGGATAAAATGTAATTATTCACAGATATGTCTTGATTGAGATAGTAATATTCTACAATAAAAATGGAAAAACAACACAATTAAGTTTGCAAAATGGTTGAGGGTACTACTATTGTAAATCCAGTTTCTAACAATAATTTAATTAAATGATCCTTATTCAACATTTAAACATAACAGAGGTATGTCTACAATTAAATTACAGTGATTTCTATATCGTCAATAACGTATTTTTTTTAGATGTTTACAAGTTTTCATCAAAATAATAGAAGAACATAATGTCCACCACATTAATTACAATTAAAGGGTTGTTTACGACGAAGCACACTGGGACGAGCAGTAAAAACGTTAAAGGGAAAAAGTTGCAATAAGAACTATTTTTTTTTTGTATTTTAAAAGCTTAAATTAAAAGATATACTCCCCGGGTTTGGTGATGATTTCAAATCCGTCCGTTGAGATGACAGCTGGTACTAGTTAATTGATTTATCAACTGTTATTGCAGCGAAATAACTCACAAACACAGATCCTTAATATTAATAACTAAATCTATCGAAATTAAGTTCGTTTTTAGATTATTAAACGCGAAAAACCTTAATTTTACAATTTAAACATGAAATTTTTTGACAACCGGCTGCCAGTATTGCCAGACTCAGTCCCTCCAATGAGGTTGTCGTCTGCTTAAACCGACTTGCCTGTGGTTGCCCTAATAAATTAAGGCCTCCAGCCAGGACTTAAACTTAAATACTAACTAGAAACTAAGCGACTACAAGGCAGAGGATCATCAGGATCTTGGACGGGTGGGAGGGAGGCTCTCCGTTCGACTTCAGCGTCGACCTTGTTCAGGTGAGCTTGGTCTACTGGTTGAGAGCTGGGAGAACATTGGGACTCTATGCTGTCGGCAAAACATTCGGCCTTGTCGGTACTCTCAAAAGCGACGTAATTGTCGGTGCGGACGAGAGGAGGCATAGAGACCTGTTCAGAGGAACGCAATTTCCTCTGCAAGTGGGCGTGGGCTCGAGTTCACTGTGCATCTTGTTCCAGCCCTCAGAGCGAACCTCCCCTATGCGTTCCTTTACAGCACGCTGTAAATGGCGCATAAATAGCCGCGTTCTTCTCGGTTATCAAGTCACGTACGTCAGTAGGTAGTTTCCAGCGATGGTCTTCCATCACCGGAACTTCCCGTGAACAATCCGTCAATACGGATTGGACGTGCTCTGTAAACGAGTAGATTGCGGCCGTAGTGTCGGCGACACTATGTCATCGGGGATGGTGTCCAAGTGAGCCGACGTGGTGGATTGAAAGTCTTTCGCTTACTTTCCTCCAGTCGGTTATCATCTGGGTCTGAGGGGCAAGATGCATGACTACTGGGCGGTGGTCAGAGTTAAGCTCGTGGAACGTCTCTATCGATTGCAAACGGAGCTTCACATTTTTGAGCAGCGCTACATCGAGTACAGCAGGAAGGTGGACGAGTCTATGCAGGCTTCGTCTATTTATAAGCGTGGCGGCGCTGGATCGTCGCTGCGTGGGGATTGTCCAGTGTTGTCATCTAACACGGCCTCTCCTGACATGGCAGCATCCTCGCAGCCAGCTTCAGTTCTTGAAGATGAACCAGCACCATCGTGATTAATTGCTTGATCTCATGATTAATTGCTTGATCTTTATCGCAACCTGAAAACACAGTGCACATACGTTAAGATCACACACTCAAATTTATTACACATGAAAGCAAATGAGTTTTAATTCAAATAACAGTGACCTTATGTACCGAACAACACAAACACTTGGCGCAAAAATCAAACAGTCGTACACATCGACTTTACACACCGAATACCATGCGCGCATCAGGATTTACATCAGTTACAGCAGGTCAACCATAAGACCTACTTCAGGATTTACACTCGGTCTAGAGTCAGCATGGGCCCCACCGACATCAACCTCGATACCTTCACCATGAGCTGCACTCAATAGTACAACCCACAGTCTGTGCTACCCAAAATCATGTACCACACAACATGAGATTCGGCACCAAAAACAGCATAAAACAAACGCAACCAGTGATTGTTTGGTACACATAGTCTATAAAGTGTAAGCAAAAGCTGGGTGCATACAACAAAAATAAACAGTGAAAGTTCTCAACTAACTTTCAAAGAAACCAGCGCATGTGTCGGGAGTCCACTCGCCACACCAAAACACCATTACCCCAGCAGCTGCGTGACCTAGTTAAACCATAAGAACCAGCTAGCAATTTTAATTCGTACCTGTCGTTAGTCAGAACACTCTCAACCCTGTACGCGCCTCGCATACCACAATCTAACTTGCAAGTACTTTTTGATATCTTAATGACGCAAACTCGTCATTAACATTGAACTTCTTAGGAGGGCTTCTATTATTATTGACATACGCGTCTTGATTCGATTTGTTTTTATTTAATTATTCATCTGCGCGTTGCCTACGTAACTCGCGGATCGCTTCGCGGTTAGATTTGAGCCCTCAAACGTAACATCTGAATTAAAGAGTTAATTACTGGGCGTTGTCGATTCCGTGCCACTTAATAGATTTTACGCGGAATATTGTGTAGTCTTATGTTTGGTAATGTTTAATATGGGCTGTAATTTCCACAAAACGTTCGGCCATTCGTTATCGTTATTATCAACTTCGATCCTGACCATATTCAGCACAGTAAGGCAGTATCGTTCAACCTGACCGTTTTCCCGATTCATTTCAGGCGTAATGAAGTGGACTTCAATGCCATAGTCAGTTAACCAGTGTACAAAATTGTGGTTATCAAACTTCCGACTGCGGTCGCACACCAATCGCTTGAAAGTACCGAACAAAGGAATTGTTTGAGTTATCACTCGCTTTAACTCGTTACAATCCTGTCTGTGCAAGCTGTACAACTTACAATACTTTGTATTATACGCATCAACTATGATCAATACGTACTTAAATCCGTAACACTCTCTAAGCGGACGGTATCAACGGTGTTGGATTCTTTTGCCAAGAGGATATCAGTTGTAAGGGGGCACGGGGTACTTGTTTATGCGATATACAAACGACGCAGTGTGTTATGTACATAGTAACAAATTGTCTCAAACCCGGGAAACAAAAGTATTTGAGAATCAAATCAATCGTTTTGTCTATACCCAAGTGTTCGTTGTCGTCGTGGAATACACGTAACAAGCTTAGACGAAACGCTATATGGACATAACATAGGTAACGCTCTTGCTCGCCCTCAACACAGTACTTACACTACAAAAAATCGTTACGTTTTACATAGCGACTTGAATCTAACGCACCGTTATTTAATTTTTCTAATGGTGACAAAGTTTCTTCGTCTCCCGCCTGAGTTATCTGTGCCCAATTAAGTGGTTTCTGAACGGCATTTATGACATTAACCAGATTTCGGGTCAAATAATCTACATGAGACATTAAACAACCCTTGCGGTATTCTAACGTAAAGTCAAAGTCCTGCATATAGATCCACCAACGTGCTACTCTAGGTTAAAGATCTTTCTTGCGTTGGGTCATTTTTAACGCGTTACAGTCGGTGATTATCGTAAAATGCTTACCAACAAGATATTGACGAAAATGCTGCTCATAACTATGATACACCGATTAGCTTACCTACTAAAATAAGCGACGACACGCTTGCGACCATCTTCGTGTATTTGCATCAAAATACCGCCGTAACCTATCGCACTCGCGTCAGTATGTAACTGTGTGGGTAGATCGGGATCGAATATCGCTAATAGAGGCTCGCTAGTAAAAAACTAATTAATTTCCTGCCTAGCTTCTTCTTGCTCATTGTTCCAGTTAAAAACAACACACTTTCGAGTTATCTTGCCGGGGCTACACTCCGGGATACACACCGCACAGATTTTCTGGGATAGTATTATAGTGTTCCACCATGCATGCATCTTTCTATGTTCATTCTACGGAGATGCTGATGGGGGTCATTGAACAAATGTATATTTTTCATTGTGAGGTATTCCTGCAAATACTTTGCCATGGCTACTCTATGGAGGTACGGGTAGGAACATCGCGAGATGTCCACTCTCACCTTGCCGGGGCTACACTCCGGGATGGGTGTGGATATATGAATTTGTTTTGGTGTTTTTCGACAAAGGAGTGCCGTACTGGACACGGGTATTCTGCTGTATCTTGCTGTTAGTTTTATATTGTGCTGAATGGAATAAATACACCTATGCACAGCACACAGTGAAACGTGAGGGTATTTACACAATAAAGGAATTTAATACAATGATGATTACTCGAATGATATTTAATGGAATAATTATGTTTATTACTTTAGTGACAATTTAATTTCCCTGTATTTTTTTTAAATTAATGTTCTTTTTGTCGTTATATAATTTGTGTCAAAAAAAGTTCACATGAACCTACTAAGGTTCTAAAAATACTATTCTAATCATATCAATATTTTCCTACTATCCTGATTCTGATTTGACCTTGACTTGACAATAATAATAAAAGATTGTGACAATGTCGCATAGGACGTCTGCTAGAGAGGCTATACACCTCCACGTGTTATCGAGCGTATAATTATATATAAGGAGAGGAACACGCGGGTTCGTTCTCGCGGACTCAAACGTCCTCACACACACTCGCGATCAGTTTTAATCAAAAAATATATTGCTCTATTATTTCCTTATTTTTATGTCTCTATCGGGATAGGCCCTCATCAGCGATATTACACTTGCACTTTGTAAGTAGGCGTGGATTGTCGGGCGAAGAAAATAGAGATACTAGTTACAGCACAATCACTTTATTTCACTCACAATTTCTTATAAAATAATCACCATGAAATAACCTGAAGGCAGAGGTTCGACATATTAAATGAAAGTATGAGATATAGCAGTAACCAACTCTTTTATTCCGACAGCTTGTTAATTAATTAAATAGATCGCGATAATAGCTCTAGGCGCTACGGCAGGCGCACCGGGCCGAGCCTGCCACAAGAATGCTCCCCCTCTTCGCTGCGCACTAGCTTACATTAAGTTGCTCGAGAAGTGGGGAGAGTGGGGAGGCGAACGTCCGCTTTGCACAGCGTAACTCGGCCCGCTGTACCTACCGCTAACGGTGACGCCGACACGGCCATACTGACGTGCGGACGTCCTCGTACGCGTAGACTCATCAAGCATTGTCTAAAAAGACATAACGTTATTATTGATGTTCGTTCATCCTGACTAGCAATCTCGATGAGCAAAAAAGATCCAGGTCATCCCTACTGACTGTGCAACCAACTCTGGACCGCTCAATATTGAGCCTTCAGGACTTATACTAGTAATCTGGTCCGGTTCAGCCCTGCAGAGTTTACTACTAATTCGGGACCGCTCGTTATTGAGCCTTCAGAACTTTAGCAATCTGGTCCGGTTTACCCCTTCAGAGTTATAATCTTCTGGCCCGGTCCAGCGACCCTTCAGAATTATAACCGCCTGGTCCGGTCAAATGACCCTTCAGAATTATAACCTCCTGGTCCGGTCTTACGACCCTACAGAGTTATAATCTCCTGGTCCGGTTATAACAAACCCTTCAGGATTGTCACTGCTTGGTCCGGTCATGAATGACCCTACAAGATCACTCCAGTTTATACAGTTTTTTTTTTCTCTTTTTTTTTTGCTCTTTTTTTTCTCTTTTTGTCTCTCTTTTGTACCTCTTTTGTCTCTTTTTTGTCTCTCTTTTGTCTCCTTTTTAGTCTCTTTTTAGTCTCTTTTTTTGTCTTTTTTTTGTCTCTTTTTTGTATCTTTTTTTTATCTCTTTTTTTTGTCTCTTTTTTTTGTCTCTTTTTTTTAGTCCGGACTAAAATGGTCCCTGTAGATTATATAATCAAATGTATTAAAGTACTTGTCTCAACAATCCACACATGCTATGTTCATTGGTAGTTTCACTACCACCAAAGTCATTTACTTTAGAGCCTATAACAGAAACAAACTATTTTAATCTTAAGAATAGACTTGACTTAGACACTCCACCGAATGCGTAGCACGCCTGTGCGATGCCGACCGAGTCTCATGTCATACAGCCAGCAAAATGTCACTGAGTGTCATGTCATTGAATGTGTCGTAGCAGACACATAATTCATGTTCACACACACATAACACTCTAAAAACTAACAAACGACATCTATGAAAACTAAATAACACTAATTTAAGTATTGAAGCGCCGTCACGGCCAGACTGACATTCACACGTCCTTGTGCGTCTCCATCCCCTTAAAGTCACCGCGGGCCCATTTTTCTGTAAAAAGAATAAAACTGGTAGATTTTCCTGTACGCTCGTCCATCGGTGACAAACATTACAACGTTTTATAACCCACAAAATCAACCTTTAGGAGCTGAGCCGGACTACTTAAATAGGCCTCCCTTGAGCTAGTTATCTCTCCAGATAACATGGACCAGGCAGCCAATCAGCGTCTCTCCGATCACTCACTAGTACCACACATATCTCCATTGATCTCATAGCCTCTCAGACTAGACGATCACTTTATAATATGACCCAGAATATCGGCCTGCATAAGCCAGTTCTTTAGACTACCCAATAACATACACCATAGGATGTCAACCCGCATGAGTCGGACCCTTACTTTATCTCACAGATTAGTACCAATTTTACGTTTAATTACGTTTCTTCACTCTCAGAGGCCGAGAGGTTTTCAGAGCTGGCGGATAACGTACGTGAACTACAAATAGACAAAGCATCACTAAAACCACCCGATGACGCCCACTCCATTCGTCAATCGCGGACTGCCGCCACCTCGGCCTCCTTCAAGCTACCCGTCAAAGTGGTAGCTAAATGCACCAAGCCCTCACTTCCAGCGGGCATTACACGAAAATGCTTACGACCATATTTGCATTCTCTATTAGACACACAACAAAGGGAAGTCTTTACTCCCTGCGAAGCCCAAATGAACCCAGAGGGGGGTCACATACAATGAAGAAGAAATAACAACTGTAGAACGGTCTCATTTTTCCTACTGTGACGCAGCAACTCTCCCAATATTCTCCAATGCTAACTTACGAATTTCACCCAAATCTCACCAAAACCCAGACTCAGAATATGAAGCCACACTTAAAAACCGCGCCCGAGTCCCAAACACAAGTTCTGTTTGTGTTACCCTAGACCTTGGACCATCCGTCGCTAGCTGCACTTCGAGAAGCTCGCCGCGCCAGGTCCCACCAGATTCACTTTCGATTATAACAAGTAAGCACCTCAATGTCCTCATGACTCTCTCTACCCGAACACATGCCCTGCCAGAACCGTTAGCAACAAGGTGCAACTCTACACCATGTTCACCATAAAATTGCTCTGTCTGCGCCAATACAATACCCACCCCGATCCGAAATGATCCGCGAAGTCGCACCGAAAAGACAGAGCGTCCTTTAGTGCTTCATCTGCACCTGCTGCATCCAACTAAGAAGCGCACTCGAGAAGGACTCATTTAGTGAAAGAGTCAACAATGACAAGAATACTCCCTACCATCGATTTCTCCACACAACTTCTCCGCGATGTCTAAATGTACAGTATAACATTGTGCAGAAACCCTAAGCATAGGATGGAGCGAGCCCCGAACAATCCCTTGAGGCCCAGCACACAAGTGTGAAGTTCAATCAGTGCGTTCCAGTCAAATCATTTTAGTCAGAACCCGTTCTGATGTTAGTATTTCGATCACTTTCTTGTAAATATCTTGTCTGTCCATTTGATAGGCCCTTTTAATTTGATTCAAGATTCTTAACGTAAAACACGTGAAATATGGGGCAAACCGCCAAAAACTAATCTAAAGGACCTACACATCGCTCAAAATAAAATTATTAAACTATTATTTCACTATGATTACCTTACACCTACAGTTAAAATTTACAGGGAAACGAAACTCATGAATATTAAACAACTTCCTGCATATTGCACCAGAATACTTAAAAATTCTAAGTAAGTTCATTCACACAAAAATACATCAGGTACACAATCGCAGCAATAGTAGGAATGATCACATTTTACTACCGCGAGTGCGGACAGTCAATGGCGAGAGAACAATTATTTTTGCGGGAGGGCAACAATATAATAAGCTACCTATAGAAGTAAAGAATGCGAACTAAACGTTTGGTATTTTCAAGATTAAATTTTAAAAAATCACTTTCTAAATGATCAAACACATCCATTAAACAGACTTGCCCTACTACTGTATTGCTTTATTGTGGCACCGGGATCGCATTCCTTATCTACGGAAATTATTTCTTTTGCGGGTGGATCGAAAAGTTTTAAGTTGTGTTAGTTAATAATGTTATTTGCGTACGAAAAGAAATGGTATTACAACTTAGATGATTTAATATAAATTAAAACAATAGCTGCTTAGTTTGTGTGTCCAAGTTATATTTTAAGTTTTAAAACGTTCTCAAGTAAGTGAAATCTTTGTAATTTATTTTCGAGAAATAAATTTCTTTAACCATAAACACCATACCACCAATAAAGAATCAATTATCCTTTCGCACTGAACTAATGCGAGTTTATCTTCACCATGTAGGTCAGTTTTGATGTTGTGGTATATGATAATGAAACTCTTTAGTAACGTTAACTTTCTTACCCCAAATAGAATGTAATTTTGCAATATCGGTACGTACATGGATCTACTATCTAATAGATCCCTACCTATAATAACTGGTTCTGTAATTGAGTTAACAGGCACAACATGAAACAAAAAGGACACTGACGTGTTGAATTTCACCACGGCTCAGTTATTCTGCGATTCATATTTAACGTTTTCTTTACACAGGTATACCTGTAAGGTAAACTAAATCACAGCGCATAGTACCCTGGATTTTTTGATAAAGCTAAAAGCTACAAACGAACTACCAGATTATCTATTAAAAAGAAAAGGAACGAGCTCACCGGATGATGTGGTTGTCCATACACGTAGCAGGTGAGACGGTTCGTATCACGACTCTTCGGTGCTGGTGCTCGATTCGAATTCTTCACTTCGGTCAAAGGTTCGTACTGCCACTTGCTTCAATCACTTGATTTTTGGACTGTTGTGCTTTAACGATGGCATGTGCCATTGAAGCGATTGTCATTATCAGGATCAAACCGTATCAGTCGCGCAGTTGCGGTGAAATTTGACGTTTGCGGTTAAGTGGTTGCCGGAAGTCGTGATAGCAAAAACTCCATATTTTGAATAGATTAGACGTTAGCCCACACTTCACTGTCGTCATTATTTTCTTCAGGTTTTTGCCCTTCGAATCCCACTTCTGATATCGGGATAGGCCCTCATCAGCGATATTACACTTGCACTTTGTAAGTAGGCGTGGATTGTCGGGCGAAGAAAATAGAGATACTAGTTACAGCACAATCACTTTATTTCACTCACAATTTCTTATAAAATAATCACCATGAAATAACCTGAAGGCAGAGGTTCGACATATTAAATGAAAGTATGAGATATAGCAGTAACCAACTCTTTTATTCCGACAGCTTGTTAATTAATTAAATAGATCGCGATAATAGCTCTAGGCGCTACGGCAGGCGCACCGGGCCGAGCCTGCCACAAGAATGCTCCCCCTCTTCGCTGCGCACTAGCTTACATTAAGTTGCTCGAGAAGTGGGGAGAGTGGGGAGGCGAACGTCCGCTTTGCACAGCGTAACTCGGCCCGCTGTACCTACCGCTAACGGTGACGCCGACATCTCTGTCTTTTATGTTTATTTTGATTTTTTCACTGTGTTTTGACGACTTGACAAAACATTGAGATTTATTTAAGTTTTATAGAATATAGGCCCATTGGTATCGGCCGCGACTTACAAGTTGTATCTAGGTCGTAGGTTCGAACCCAGACGGGCGCTTTACTTTGTGTAATTTATTTCATCACCACTGCTCTCAAAACGGTGAAAGAAAACATCGTGAGGAAACCGTCATGTCTTTGAACCAAAAAAATCGAAGACATGTGACATCTATCAACCCGCACTGGGCCTGTGTGGTGGATTACGGCAAGTTTTATAATCATGTATTATATTTTTAGTACACATAAACCTTTCGAAATAAATTCTTTACATGATCGATGGTGAAAACTGCGTTTAAATACGTTGGGTGGTTAATAAAAGCTTTACGGAATAGAAATACAAAAAAAAACTGAACCCCAGAATCAAAAATAATCCTGTAACACCGGGTGAACAAATTCATATTTTTAACCTTTTTTTAGGTGAAACCCTCTCGATCCAAACAATCACCATTCAAACAAAACAAAAAAAAAAGTACTCACAACACTCCTCTTTTTCATTCGGGGGTTGTGTATCATGGTCAAACACATTCCTTTTCATATTTACGTACTTTTGGTTGCAGTGCTTATGTACATGTACACCGTCGAACAAAACTAGAACCCAAAGCTGTAAAGTATGTTTTCGTAGGATATTATTAGACCCTGAAAATCCTAAAGATTGCATAAAGGCTCGGGATGTTACATTTTTAGAAGATAATATTATTTATGAGAATATTGTGTCTAATGATGACAAAAAGTAAAGAATAACAGAGAATCATCTACTGAGGAAAATATCTCTAATGAGGTCCATTCTGATAACAAAATTTCAAGTCAGCCTGAACCAAGACATAGTGCGATAATCGTAAATGATTCTGATAGTGAAGAAAGCTTTTATACAGATCATTCTTCGGATGAAACTAATATTCCTGATATAGATGCAGAACAGTCGTCTTCGAGTTCGCATTTAGATGGCTATGGTTGCTCATCTCGTCAATGAAATATCCCGTACCAGCGATACCGATGAACCACAGACAGTACAGGAGGCGCTGGGTAGTCCAGAAGCAGATGGCTGGAAGCAACAGATGAAAGACGAGTATGACTCATTTATCATTAATAAATGCTGGACACTCACTGATCGAGTTGATGATCAATTGCCTGTAAATGAGTATTTAAAAAGAAACTAGGTGTTAATGGTGAACTCCTCAGATATAAAGCCAGACTTGTAGCAAAGGATTCACGCAAAAATATGAAAAAGATTGCAATGAGACTTATTCTCCTGTGGTCAGATATTCAAGTATTAGAACACTCTTCGCTATATCTGCTGAATAAAACAAGGATATTCATCACTTAGATGTAAAGACAGCCTTTCTCAACGGTAACCCACAAGAATTGGTATTTATGGATCAACCTGAAGGTTATAAAATAAAGGGCAAGGAGAATAAAGTCTTCAAGCTTACTAAAGCAATTTATGGTTTAAAGCAAGCTGCTAAAGCCTGGAATGATAAAATTAGTAAGGTTTTGTCTGACAAATTAAATTTCAATAAGTCATCATAAGAAACATGAGCTTATTATAGATTGGGTCGTGAGACGTCCTAGAGAGTGGTTGTCTCGGCTGTGCTGTCGGCGCACAGCTGAGAATAAAAAAACAAAACAAAAGGCGTGCGCGACACGTGTGCCAACTCTGCGCGTAGTTTCGGACAACGAATTGTTAAGTGTAAAATGGTGTGCCCTGTGTCGCGAAATAAAATTGTTTGGAGCTGTGCACCAATGCATGCGAGGAGCTGCTTGCCTGCCAAGGAATTCTGAACTTCGAATTTGGTGAGATCCATCCATTTTATGGTTAAAGAAAATAAGCAGCTATTGTTTTAATTTATAGCAAATCATATAAGTACGTAATAACATTTCATTGCGTACGCAAATAACACTACCGAACACCAAACCTAAAACTTTTCGATCCACCCTCAAAAGAAATAATTACCGTGGTCACAGATATTCCTAATAGATAAGGAAGACGAACCCGGTGCCACAATAAACCAACGCGAATCATCATTTTAACAATGTAATTTCTTAAATTTAATTTTGAAAATACCAAACGAGTTAGCATTCTTCATTACCCCAATTCCATCCTTTATTTTTTGTTAAGCTTATTCTTATTTTATTTTGTCACGATATGCATCATTTGTATATTTCCGTGACTCTTTTTCTTGATCTTACAGCACATCTTTTACTCCTGCATTTTGTTAACTAGTAGTAATTAGGCAATTTAGATTTTAGACAATATAATTTGCAAGTTTGCCCAGTTTTACGAGTATCTTAATTAAACAATTTAACATTTTATTCATTCATTTGATTTTTCAGTTAATTTAGTAGGTTCTACTTATACTTAAATACTTAATTGTAATCTTAAACTTTTTCAAATAATATCTTGTCTCTCTAACCGTACGTAACCTACGTAAATTATTTTGGGTCCTTGAATTAACAGACCATATTACAAAATAAAAACAGTATTCGTATTACGAGAGTTGAATATTGTAAATAAATAATGAAATAATACTTTTTTTTAATTATAATTACTATTGTAAATAAATGATGAAATCGGTCTCCTACAACAGCCCACATGGACATGGCCCTTCGCATACACATATTCTCCTAACTTCCTTAGCCTTGCCTTAAATCGACCGATTCCTACCGTTGTCTCATACCCACCCTTTTCTCTTTTTCCCTTTTCCTCAATACATCAGTCTCCTAAATCCCAAAAAAAGCCACGCTCAGCCCGAACTCCCACACAATTTCCCGATTGTTTTAAGGGTCCCTTTGAGTAAGCGCTTTTGGTTGCGAGATGAGACGCTAGCATTGTGAGTCGAAATAGAAATCGGACATTTTAGTAGTCTCTAAAGAATTCTTTGAATTATGGGATTCGACCTGTCCGCCGTTACTGGTCCCTTTGTTTCCCACTAAATGGTAAATTTATGTGTTTCTGCCCCAGCCCGAACCATCTGCCGGTTTTAGAAGAAATGTAATATTTTGTTATATATAGGAATATGCGAGAGACAGTCACATATTGGAACAAATTATATGAAAAGAGTCGTTGTTTTTCATAAATTATTACCTACTCAGCAAGGTGGACGTTTATTTCATACGTATGGACATGAAGGACATGAACTTAAATATTTTACCTTTGTGCAAGATTCGACAGCGATTCTCGGAGAGGATTGAGAGAAATTTGATGGTGTTACAAATATCTATTTTTGGAAACGAATGATGAAATAAGTTTTTTCTGAAAGTTGCAATCGTTATTTCATGCAAAATCGCTGCTTAATTTTGCATGAGTCTAAGGTATTTTTGCTCGTGACTGTACGCGAAAACATTATTTCTAAGAAGTCTTTGGCGAACATAGAGTGAGTAATAATGGAACATATTTCACCGCTTTTGCTCACTATAATAATTGTTCAAATAAATAAATCTTTATTTCCAGTTTTAAAATATAATATTTAGCACTTGGTATTACAGGAATAATTTTGTAGATAAATTGTAGGTTCATACAGAGCTATAAACCTGTGACACTCAAACTAAGATTAACTTGTGTTATGGGTGACAGTACTCTCAAGTTCTCATCTCATCAGCTCATATGAGAAAGAGGTGGAGGCGCCTTTCACTAAAACAAAACACAAGCTAATATTATTAATACAACAGCTAAGTAATTGCAATTCGAAGCATGAGATCAAGAGACAAACTGACGACTAGGCATTGTGTAGGATAAGACTTTTTTAAAGGTTAAATAACTGCAGGCTTTCTGATTGGAATCAGTGAATGAATGGTTTCTGAGAAATAGTATTAATTAGAATTGATTCGAAACTACAACATAGCGAGGGTATGCCAGCGCTTGTAGCTGTAATTGTGGGGAAATAAAATCTTTGTTCCACGCACCCAACAGCATTCACAATTTTATTGAAATCCTACGGAAGCATTTTGGCACTCATTCAATACTAGTAGTATACCATCAAATGCACAAACATAATTATAATCACACAGAGAGCGAAAAGTTGCATATACTATTAGCTTGGCTAACTGGGTAAAGTTTGAACTAAAAGCAAATAGACTTTCGATTTCGAGCACAATGGCAATCGTTCTGTTGCCTAGACACAAATTTTATAATTTACAAACAATTAGTCTTCGGGACGACTTTTTGATCTTCAGACAACTTCAATCTGATAAATATAAATTGCGATTTGACAGTTGTGTGTAGAAAATATAGAGTATGTCAAACAGCCATATTTATTCTTCACATAAAAGTTGTCTGACTACTTAACTTGTCTGACGACTTAAAGTTTTTTCCTGAAGTATGTAGTATAGCTTAGTTTATGTAGTTTTATTTATTTATTTAGATTAAGCACACCAACAGCACAGTCACTTACAATTCTAATAAAACAATACATAAAATTAGCATTTCAGTAACTATGCAAATAACAGGTATGCATGATGACATTGACATTATGAATATTATTAGAGACAAAAGTTAAAGTAAAGTGTGTCTAGAAGACCTAGTTCTAGAACACTACCGAAACAAACCAATTTGAGCTATAGATAGTGCAATCCACGAAGACGCGCCCCACTATTCCTCCTAAACGTTTATAGTATATGTGTGCAAGCTTCCGTCAATGTTTGAATGTTATCAGTACACACTAATTACCTATGAGTGCACACGCACACTACAATGAATAGACTAATAAGGAGAGAACGTCATGGTCAAAGTGAAAGATGCTCTACTTTAATTTTGTATTTTTTACCCGACTGCAAGGAAAGGGTTATGTTTTTTTATTATTTTTAGGTGTGGATATTTTATGTGATTATTAGCTACTATACGATAATATTACCATTTTTATAATAGGGGGTAATTATAGACATAAATGAAAGACACTCCCTCAGAGACAAATTTAAAGAGATTAATATAATGACTGTGCCTTATCAGTACATTTATGAATTTTTTTATATGCACATAAAAATATTAATCTGTTTAAAAAATACAGTGATATCCATAACAAAAATACTAGGAATAAACACAAATTTGTTGTTCCCACTACCAGGCTCAAGAAAATAGGTGGCTCGTTTAAATGTCAATGTATACGTTTTTATAACAAACTTCCTAGCCACATTCAAGAACTAAGCCTTAATAAATTTAAAACTTTTATAAAGCGGAAATTATGCCAGAAAGCCTATTATACTGTCAAGGACTATATTGAGGACAAGAAGGCTTGGGATTGAGCTGCTCCAATAAGTTTACACAGACATAATTGATGTGTAATTTGCTATTTTTTCTTTTTTTTTTCTTTTAGTGTATTTTTTTTATATATACGTACCTTTTATCTAAACAATGACATGTATATATTTACTGTATAAAGTATAATATTGTTTTAATTTTGTGAATGTGCGGACTATGTGGGTCTTTGCATTTTTTTTTCTCTTCTTTTAATGATGATGGTCTGGCTGTTTGAGTACTTTACGCGGCCTCCCCAAATGTCCTTTCTTTTGTATTGTTCGTCGGATCGTTGAGCTCCTTAGTTCTGAGTTGAGCTGCACGATGATTGACAAATGCGTGCACTGACTGGACAGGTCCACTCATTCTGTGTGGTTCTTTCCTCGAAAGACCATTTCAGATATCAATCCACATGCTCTTCACATGACCTGACCAAGATTATGTCTGGACTTTAAAAGAGACTGTGACCTCTGAGTTTGTTTCGGCGTTTCTTCTCAGAGTAGTCAGATAGGAAATGCCGATGTCACCTAGTTTTTAAAATATGATTGACGTGTAAAAGTGTTTTTACAAACCTATTTACAGAAATAAAATCATTTATCATTTACGTGAAAAAGTTTTATTGAACTTTATTGAGAAATGAAAATCGTCATTCACTCGTTTCAGAAATATCTGATTCAGAGTCTGATGTATCACCGTCATTTATAATAAAACTAAAATCAAGATCACAGTGTCTCATGTATTCGTCTTCTATTTTTTCCACGTGCTGACATGTATTGAACCAGACATCTTTATTTACTCTATCAAATGATTCATTTAAAATGGGCATAATCGAAGTGTAATTTGATTGATATTGCGGCTAGCAACGTCGTTTTTTACAATACCCCAAATGTTTTCGATTGGGTTTAAATCTGGATGATAAGGAGCCAGCCGAAACACTGTGAATCCATGTTCTTTCAATAATTCGTCAACTTTGTACCTGCGGAAGTTTTCTTTGTTTTTTAATATAAGGTCACAAAGTTCAGGTTTTTTGTAGCTTGGTTCAAAATGGATATTTTTTGCATTCAGCCAAGTCTTCATGTCTAATTTGTTGGAGTTGGATGTTGGTATTTTTTCCGAACTCGTATTGTGATAGGCTGCATTATCCAAGACTACCACGGCATCATTTGGGAGATTTGGTATTAGTTTCTCCTTTAGCCACATTAAGTAATTTTCTGTGTTCATGTTATCGTGGTAGTCTCCGGATTTGATCTCTGCTCTGTATGTCAACAACGCATTTGGTACGAAACCCTCTGCACTTCCGCCATGTACTATAATTATGCGCACTCCTTTTGTTATATTTTGTTTTATTGCTGTTTTAGAACATTTTTCGGCCCAGGATTTTTTTTGCACGTGGTTGGTATGAATATATGATTCATCTGTGTAGACTATAGGTCTACCTGCATTACGAAAACACTTTACCTGTTTTAAATATTTCAATCTTAACATTTGAATATCATGTTTTTCGGTTAGCACCTTCCTGTTATTTTCAGTTTTTCTCCATTTATAACCCAGTTTAAATAACAATGTTCTTAGGGTTGTAATACATCCGTCAAATTGTATACGGTCTTTCAAAACAATATTAAGTCGTGATAATGTTGGAAATTGCCTATGTTCTCTATGATACGTTAGGATAGTTCTTCGGACTACACCAATATCAAATTCGTCTAATTATTTTTTAGTGCTCTTCTCTTCATAGGTGATGTAAAAATAGAAGCACTTCTGCCTACTAGATTCGAATGCGACGTACTCGCTTCATTTTCAGACTCAATATCCGCTTCCGTAGTCGGCTCTGTTGTACGCTCCGCACTTGGGACTACAGGAACTATCGCATCCGTCTCCATTGTTATATTCGATTCCATAGCAGGTACTGTAGTTTGCTTCATTGTATTAGTATATTCCTTTCTTTCGCGTAGAATTCTAGTCACTGTGCTTTCAGATACTCCAACAGCCTGTGCGGTTCTCCATCGCGCATCAGTGAGTTTTTCTACATAATTTTTACTTGCATCTTTTTTCATAAAATCATAAACTTTAGAAATAATTTCTCTTGCCTAAAATAAAAAAAAACATTCAATAGTTTTACTTATTTTTAAAGATGAAATGAAGTCTTCTTTTTAGTAAAATTTGCTATTTTCAAAATTAAATTACTTTCCTTTGCTTTTGTCATGTGTTTTAGTAACTACGAACTTCTAAACAATCATTTACATACCTGGCTTTTAAGTACAACACGCTGAGATTTTCTCGACATTTAAAAAATATATAAAGTAGAGCAACTTTCGTGCCAAGTCTGGATTTTTGCAACATAGGGTGTAACTACTTGTGTGCATCGAACCGCTGACGGTTCGCGACTGACGCTGACGCTCGGAGCAAACTCCCCGCACCCCGCGATCCCCGCAACCAAAAATTGGTGGGGCGCGTCTTCGTGAATTGCACTATCTATACATAGACGTGCACTGTTCGCACTGTTTAAATAGGGAACGACGATGCCGCGAAACTCATGCATTAATCCATCATGAGGCCTGAAAGATAAATAATTAGTGATTATTATTGGATTAATAAATGCAGAGTTTAATACTATATTGTTATATTAAATAAAGATTATTTTATTATATAAAAATGGAGTCACTTAGTATTTTGTTATAGCTGCTTAATATATTTTGTTTTTTTGTTTTAGAGGAATACTGTAAGTCTCTGGATTAAAAGACATGAGGAAGAGGGTAGCCTTGCTAGTAGACAGCGAAGTGGAAGGCCATCGCCTATTAGCGAGGCGCAGCGACGACATATGGTTCGCGAGTATGAAACAAATGGTTTCACACCAAAAATATGAATACCTAGATGTTTGTTTTAATTATTAGACGGTCTAACTAAATAATAAGTGAAATTAACATATCTAGAAGACCTAATTCTAGAACACTACCGAAACAAACCAATTTGAGCTACATAGACGTGCACTGTTCGCACTGTTTAAATAGGGAGCGACGATGCCGCGAAACTCATGCATTAATCCATCATGAGGCCTGAAAGATAAATAATTAGTGATTATTATTGGATTAATAAATGCAGAGTTTAATACTATATTGTTATATTAAATAAAGATTGAAGCAAAAGAAGCAGCGACGACATATGGTTCGCGAGTATGAAACAAATGGTTTCACACCAAAAATATGAAAACCTAGATGTTTTGTTTTAATTATTAGACGGTCTAACTAAATAATTAGTTAAATTAACATATCCGTAATTATTTAATGATCCTAAATTGAGGTTTAGTTTCAAACTTCTTTTCGTCAAGAAAATGAACACTTAAGCTATAACCCCAATATTATAACCCATTATGACGTTACATAAAAAGCATAAAGTCTTAATCATTATATTAGTTTTCAATAAACTGTGCTGAATACCTATAATAAGTGGGTATCAACAATTAAATTTGTGTTATTAGAATATTCTTTCCTTGTTATGATATTTTGAATTGAATAAGTGGGTATGCAACAAAAAAACTTATGAACGGTTACATGAAAACTTATTTTATCTAGGTAGGAACGTGACGTCACAATTGTCATAAAAGTTTGTTAATTTTATAAATATATAAAACGAATAAAAACAAATATTATCATATGCAGCACGTTTTTTTTTTAATTCCACCTTCCAACACCGAAGAGATAAATAAAAAATCACATAAATAGTTCAATAATAATACACTATGTAATATTTAACTTCTTATAAAAATAAATAATAAGCATGAAACAAGCATAAATTAACATAAATACCCAACAAATTGTTTCAAAAAATTCAAATTAAAATATGATTTATGGTTTCAAAGAAACAAAAACAGCCACACATTGATACGAACTCAGATCTCATTGAACGTGAGTTCATTATTAGGCCAAACGGCTACCAGCACATGTTAAAATTACGCGAATTTTAGCAATACGATAAACTGGCCAGATCACGCGCATGATGCGTGTCCAACGCGACGCAAATATATTTTTGTTTCGTGCGATGCGAGTACGCGACGATACATCAGTGTGTGCCGTGCAAAACTGCGATCTTTGTGGTGTGTGGCGTTTGAACACATACAGTCGTACCGCGAGTTCACAGCAATATGACTCTTAACGTGCCTATGCACTTTTGAGCACTTACTGTACGTATGTGGACTGTAGAGGACACTTCTCGGAGCCCTACTACACCAAATCGGGTGTCAGTCATGGTACTAATTTGGGACCCTTTATTTATTGTTATGGTAAATGATTTACCAAGTGTAGTCAGTTCAACATGCATTCTATTTGATGACGACCTTAAGTTGTGTCCGTGTCTTTTATGACTGCAGAGTCATAAAAGACACGGGAGATCGTGACATACTGCAGCATGACTTGGATAGGGTCACTGAATGGAGCCACTGCATTAAGCTATACTTTAATGTATCAAAGTGCTCGGTGTTTTCATTCACACGCACACGAATCCCACAACGCCACTAGTACAGCACGGACGGGGAGCCGCTGCAGCGTGTCATGTAGGTTAAGGATTTAGGCATTCATTTTGCCAGTGTGATCTGCACTTTCGCAGACACGTAGTACACGTTTGTAAAAAAGGCGTACAGGAATCTTGGATTTGTGCTGCGTCAGGCAAATGACTTCACAAACATCAGAGTATAGAGGGCTTTGTATGAGGCTCTTGTTAGGAGTCATCTTTTAACTTATTTCGTATAACGTTATTGGATATACCTAACGTTTATTTAGTCAAAAATCATTAGGTCTATCGTTTGAAAAAAAAAAAATTCTTTACAAATAACATTTAAATACCTTTTAACTTATTTCGTATAACGTTATTGGATGTAACGTTTGTAAGATACATTGAGGTTAACACCATTGATATAATTAAGGTTAACACCCCGATTCAGAGCAATCCGACTCGGATAGGTTAGGTTAGAAACCAGATCCCCTCTACTGTTCGTGAATAATTTGGGTTAGGTTAGGTTAGGTTAGATCAGTGACCTTATTACCCTTATCACGTCTGTGTAGTTTACACAAAGAAAACACATTTTTCAAACTGATAATTCAAGTGAATAACACTACCTGCGTGATGACTCCAAAATTAACTCATCAAATTGATTTCAAAATTAGATCACGTTTAGTTGTCGACAGCCATCACGTCTGCGGAGTTTTGCTAGATAATTCAATTTGACATAAACAAGCCTGACACACGTATAGAAAAGGGGAAGAAGTCTTTGTAATTTGTGAGACTATTGTTTTCCTAATAGCAAAGCGTAACTAAAATCAACATAACAAAAAAAAACGGCAAAAAGGTGTTTTCCAAGACCCGTTTTTATTATTACGTTCACACACACATTACGTTTATTGGACGATACCCAAATGCGAAAACACGTCCGCAGGGAAATTTAGATCTTATCGCGTAATGTTTCGAACTCGCTGCATCATTACACATCTAATTTGTAGAATAAATAAAATAAAATAAGTATAAGTATCAGCTGATATTTTATTGTAGGCAAAGACGCATAGTGACCCCGATTTCTGACCTTCTGTTTATCAAGAAACAATTGTTATTGAGTTATTGTGATGTGCTTTTGGCAATGTACCGACTGTAGGTATCAGTTTATTAAAACATTTACTTGTTGCATACCTCGGAGATTGTGTTCCACATTTTGCGTTCCAGTCTATCTCGAACATTGGTACACATTCGACACATTTTTATTAAATTTGCACGTACTCTTCGCAGCGCACTTGTGAACGATTTCAGTGAGTCGAAAGCTTCCACGATCCGAGTTCTTACTTCGATTTCCGAATCACACTCACTCACAAATAAAAATTAACATATTCAAATAGTCCTGATTAGAATACGACATTGTTCGCGATACGATAGCGGCACGTGATACGTACGGACATCCGATCGCAAGCTATCTCCACGTGAGACTGGCGAAGTGGCCAAACAAGTAGCGTGCCAGTAGGCAACCAGTCGGCTACATCAAAGGGTCGAGGACTCGTTATGAGTACCTACAGTGCGGCTAGTGAACGGCGGTGTCCTTTGAAATAAAAATAGGCAAAAAATAAAAGATTTCGCCGGCCGGTGGAGTGTTGTCAACTTATGAAAATTTACCATATTTAGTGTTACATTTCGCATGGTAAGTAAAAATAAAAAATCAATAACTTTTGGTTTTTATGAGTTACATTTTTTTCTAGTACATATGTTAAACCGGGAATACACCCTTTTTTGTTACATATTGTATAATATATAATTGTCTGAAACAGTAAAAGTTACACTATCTGAACAGCGTTTACACGATGCAAGTCATTTGTAGCTACAATTTTATTGTATGCTATTTATTGGCAAGAAACTTGCAGCGTGTAAATGGGGCTTCGGTGTATCTTCTGCCGCATGAAATTGAATCGTAAGGAACACATTTCACAATAAAATTTTCGCCACGATACATTGAAGCACGTCCGGCTCACCCTAAGCAGCTACCACCTTGCTGACTAGTTAATGTATGACGTCATAACTATTCGCTATTTTTACATAGTTCGTAATCGTGTCCACATCATGAGCTATTGTACAGTCATAGCGATAGCAATGAAGAAGGTGAGATACATGCCAGTTCTGACTAATATAATATTTCGCAGGTTTTAAGACTCAGTCACTTAACAGCTAATATTACAAGAAGTTCCCTCGCTTGATAACAGCAATAAAAGCAGCAAAAAGAAACGGGATGATCTCTCATTGAAATTAACGCCGACCTTACACTTCTGATGGTACATTTGAAAGTTTATAGGTCGTATACGCTGGCAACACGCGTTGTTTCCGATAACTCCGCGTGTTGCAGGTGCCCAGAAGCGTCATTCACATAGGCAACGCAGTCGACCAATTTGTCACCAAAAAATACGTTCACAACAATCCGGAACGACAGAATTGACATCACACGTTGCACCGTCAGTAATTGTGAACGCCCTCCAAACCGCTACAATTGTTTTTTTCCTTGTTGAAAAATACTGGCCTCTTTCCTCACAAACATTAAATAAAAATGTTTACCAACCCTGCACACGCTACCAAACAACAGAGCTGTCTTCTCATATTTAGCCAGCAATATTTCACCTACCCTTTGTGTACGGGACGAAATCTCGAAACGAAAGCCCCGTCAGATGTAGTGAAACGTCTTCTAATGAATTACACGGTAATTTAATCTTTTTTCCCACAAAATAACGATCAATTTTGTTTGGGGATATTTAATTTTAAAACACTGTAAAAGAACTTGGACTTTATGTAGAATAGTTTAGAATTGTTATGTTTACGGCAAAGAAGAATGCCCATTTTTCACCTGACTTTGTATAGAAATGAAATAAATCTTAAAATTCAGAAAATTTAATTGTATATTTATTACGTTTATCACAATGTTAAACGAAACGCAGGTTTTTTTTTTTTAATTTTTTAATTAAAAATAAAAAACTTAAATTAATTATTCATGCAACAGGTAATTGAGTTCGCACGATTGAATCGATTTTTTTTGACATTTGACAGTTGCAAGTGCTCGACACTTAATTTATAGTGACAATCATCGAGAGCTTAAGCAGTGACATACGGGTAGTTAGTTTTAAGGAATTCACAAAGTAAAAAAGACGTTTTAGACCATTGCTAGGTAAGGATTCCTTATTTTAGACTAAACTTTGAACGTTATACAAGCGGTAAGCGCAAATCCTAACCTAAAACGTAACATTAATATTTTTTGAATTTCGTGGCGTTTACATCGTAATCGTTAAAGACATTATTTTCTAAACATACAGGTAGTCTTTCTACTATACCTTATAACTTTACATGAACTTTCGTTATCAGGTTTTTAAATGGATGGGAAGTGGGCATTGTTCTTTCATTGGCTGCTTGAAAGTTATAGCAAATCTGTCTAGAATTTGTCGAAGTAAATGCGTATAAACATAATGCTTGCTGTTGTACATGTCCTATTTAAAGTTCCACGTCCTAACAACATCAAACTGGAAATAGATCAACCATCGGTATCAGCAAACTCAATCTCCGAAACCCGTATCAATCCAATCCCAAAATAAACTCAAAAAAGTAAAAAATAAAGTAGACACAAATAAAAATATCCTGCCAAAATCCATCACGGAATCTAAATATTTATCAAACCTGTACTTTCCCAAATCATACATATCGGGATAGGCCCTCATCAGCGATATTACACTTGCACTTTGTAAGTAGGCGTGGATTGTCGGGCGAAGAAAATAGAGATACTAGTTACAGCACAATCACTTTATTTCACTCACAATGTCTAATAAAATAATCACCATGAAATAACCTGAAGGCAGAGGTCCGACATATTAAATGAAAGTATGAGATATAGCAGTAACCAACTCTTTTATTCCGACAGCTTGTTAATTAATTAAATAGATCGCGATAATAGCTCTAGGCGCTACGGCAGGCGCACCGGGCCGAGCCTGCCACAAGAATGATCCCCCTCTTCGCTGCGCACTAGCTTACATTAAGTTGCTTGAGAAGTGGGGAGAGTGGGGAGGTGAACGTCCCGCTTTGCACAGCGTTACTCGGCCCGCTGTACCTACCGCTAACGGTGACGCCGACACGGCCATACTGACGTGCGGACGTCCTCGTACGCGTAGACTCATCAAGCATTGTCTAAAAAGACATAACGTTATTATTAATGTTCGTTCATCCTGACTAGCAATCTCGATGAGCAAAAAAATCCAGGTCATCCCTACTGACTGTGCAACCAACTCCCGACCGCTCAATATTGAGCCTTCAGGACTTATACTAGTAATCTGGTCCGGTTTAGCCCTGCAGAGTTTACTACTAATTCGGGACCGCTCGTTATTGAGCCTTCAGAACTTTAGCAATCTGGTCCGGTTTACCCCTTCAGAGTTATAATCTTCTGGCCCGGTCCAGTGACCCTTCAGAATTATAACCGCCTGGTCCGGTCAAATGACCCTTCAGAATTATAATCTCCTGGTCCGGTCTTACGACCCTACAGAGTTATAATCTCCTGGTCCGGTTATAACAAACCCTTCAGGATTGTTACTGCTTGGTCCGGTCATGAATGACCCTTCAAGATCATTCCAGTTTACACAGTTTTTTCTCTTTTTTTGCTCTTTTTGTCTCTCTTTTGTCTCTCTTTTGTCTCCTGTTTAGTCTCTTTTTAGTCTCTTTTTTTTTGTCTCGTCTCTTTTTTAGTCCGGACTAAAATGGTCCCTGTAGATTATATAATCAAATGTATTAAAGTACTTGTCTCAACAATCCACACATGCTATGTTCATTGGTAGTTTCACTACCACCAAAGTCATTTACTTTAGAGCCTATAACAGAAACAAACTATTTTAATCTTAAGAATAGACTTGACTTAGACACTCCACCGAATGCGTAGCACGCCTGTGCGATGCCGACCGAGTCTCATGTCATACGGCCAGCAAAATGTCACTTCAAGGTGCATAAGCGTTCTGTGTTGTGTCAGAGTGTCATGTCATTGAATGTGTCGTAGCAGACACATAATTCATGTTCACACACACATAACACTCTAAACTAACAAACGACATCTATGAAAACTAAATAACACTTATTTAAGTATTGAAGCGCCGTCACGGCCAGACTGACATTCGCACGTCCTTGTGCGTCTCCATCCCCTTAAAGTCACTGCGGGCCCATTTTTCTGTAAAAAGAATAATACTGGTAGATACATTACTTTGTACGCTCGTCCATCAGTGACATACATTACAACGTTTTATAACCCACAAAATCAACCTTTAGGAGCTGAGCCGGACAACTTAAATAGGCCTCCCTTGAGCTAGTTATCTCTCCAGATAACATGTACCAGGCAGCCAATCAGCGTCTCTCCGATCACTCACTAGTACCACACATATCTCCATTGATCTCATAGCCTCTCAGACTAGACGATCACTTTATAATATGACCCAGAACATCGGCCTGCATAAGCCAGTTCTTTAGACTACCCAATAACACACACCATAGGACGTCAACCCGCATGAGTCGGACCCTTACTTTATCTCACAGATTAGTACCAATTTTACGTTTAATTACGTTTCTTCACTCTCAGAGGCCGAGAGGTTTTCAGAGCTGGCGGATAACGTACGTGAACTACAAATAGACAAAGCATCACTAAAACCACCCGATGACGCACACTCCATTCGTCAATCGCGGACTGCCGCCACCTCGGCCTCCTTCAAGCTACCCGTCAAAGTGGTAGCTAAATGCACCAAGCCCTCACTTCCCCCGGGCATTGCACGAAAATGCTTACGACCATATTTGCATTCTCTATTAGACACACAACAAAGGGAAGTCTGTACTCCCTGCGAAACCCAATCGAACCCAGAGGGGGGTCACATACAATGAAGTAGGAATCACCACTGTAGAACGGTCTCATTTTTCCTACTGTGACGCAGCAACTCTCCCAATATTCTCCGATGCTATCTTACGAATTTCACCCAAATCTAACCGAAACCCAGACTCAGAATATGAAGCCACACTAAAAACCGCGCCCGAGTCCCAAACACAAGTTCTGTTTGTGTTACCCTAGACCTTGCACCATCCGTCGCTAGCTACACTTCGAGAAGCTCGCCGCGCCAGGTCCCACCAGATTCACTTTCGATTATAACAAGTAAGCACCTCAATGTCCTCATGACTCTCTCTACCCGAACACATGCCCTGCCAGAACCGTTAGAAACAAGGTGCAACTCTACACCATGTTCACCATAAAATTGCTCTGTCTGCGCCAATACAATACCCACCCCGATCCGAAATGATCCGCGAAGTCGCACCGAAAAGACAGAGCCTATTTTAGTGCTTCATCTGCACCTGCTGCATCAAACTAAGAAGTGCACTCGAGAAGGACTCATTTAGTGAAAGAGTCAACAATGACAAGAATACTCCCTACCATCGATTTCTCCACACAACTTCTCCGCGATGTCTAAATGTACAGTACAACATTGTGCAGAAACCCTAAGCATAGGATGGAGTGAGCCCCGAGCAATCCCTTGAGGCCCAGCACACAAGTGTGAAGTTCAATCAGTGCGTTCCAGTCAAATCATTTTAGTCAGACCCCGTTCTGATGTTAGTATTTCGATCACTTTCTTGTAAATATCTTGTCTGTCCATTTGATAGGCCCTTTTAATTTGATTCAAGATTCTTAACGTAAAACACGTGAAATATGGGGCAAACCGCCAAAAACTAATCTAAAGGACCTACACATCGCTCAAAATAAAATTATTAAACAATAATTTCACTATGATTACCTTACACCTACAGTTAAAATTTACAGGGAAATGAAACTTAAACAACTTCCTGCATATTCCACCAGAATACTTAAAAATTCTAAGTAAGTTCATTCACACAAAAATACATCAGGTACACAATCGCAGCAATAGTAGGAAGGATCACATTTTACTACCGCGAGTGCGGACAGTCAATGGCGAGAGAACAATTTTTTTTTTTTTTGCGGAAGTGCAACAATGTAATAAGCTACCTGTAGAAGTAAAGAATGCAAACTAAACGTTTGGTTTTTTTTTTTTTTTTAATCACTTTCTAAGTGATCAAACACTACTCCATTAAACAGACTTGACCTACTACTGCATTGCTTTATTGTGGCACCGGGATCGCATTCCTTATCTACGGTAATTATTTCTTTTGCGGGTGGATCGAAAAGTTTTAAGTTTTGTGTTAGTTAATAATGTTATTTGCGTACGAAAAGAAATGGTAAGGTAAGTGTGAAGTTCAATCAGTGCGTTCCAGTCAAATCATTTTAGTCAGACCCCGTTCTGATGTTAGTATTTCGATCACTTTCTTGTAAATATCTTGTCTGTCCATTTGATAGGCCCTTTTAATTTGATTCAAGATTCTTAACGTAAAACACGTGAAATATGGGGCAAACCGCCAAAAACTAATCTAAAAGACCTACACATCGCTCAAAATAAAATTATTAAACTATTATTTCACTATGATTACCTTACACCTACAGTTAAAATTTACAGGGAAACGAAACTCATGAATATTAAACAACTTCCTGCATATTGCACCAGAATACTTAAAAATTCTAAGTAAGTTCATTCACACAAAAATACATCAGGTACACAATCGCAGCAATAGTAGGAAGGATCACATTTTACTACCGCGAGTGCGGACAGTCAATGGCGAGAGAACAATTATTTTTGCGGGAGGGCAACAATATAATAAGCTACCTATAGAAGTAAAGAATGCGAACTAAACGTTTGGTATTTTCAAGATTAAATTTTAAAAAATCACTTTCTAAATGATCAAACACATCCATTAAACAGACTTGCCCTACTACTGTATTGCTTTATTGTGGCACCGGGATCGCATTCCTTATCTACGGAAATTATTTCTTTTGCGGGTGGATCGAAAAGTTTTAAGTTGTGTTAGTTAATAATGTTATTTGCGTACGAAAAGAAATGGTATTACAACTTAGATGATTTAATATAAATTAAAATAATAGCTGCTTAGTTTGTGTGTCCAAGTTATATTTTAAGTTTTAAAACGTTCTCAAGTAAGTGAAATCTTTGTAATTTATTTTCGAGAAATAAATTTCTTTAACCATAAACACCATACCACCAATAAAGAATCAATTATCCTTTCGCACTGAACTAATGCGAGTTTATCTTCACCATGTAGGTCAGTTTTGATGTTGTGGTATATGATAATGAAACTCTTTAGTAACGTTAACTTTCTTACCCCAAATAGAATGTAATTTTGCAATATCCGTACGTACATGGATCTACTATCTAATAGATCCCTACCTATAATAACTGGTTCTGTAATTGAGTTAACAGGCACAACATGAAACAAAAAGGACACTGACGTGTTGAATTTCACCACGGCTCAGTTATTCTGCGATTCATATTTAACGTTTTCTTTACACAGGTATACCTGTAACGTAAACTAAATCACAGCGCATAGTACCCTGGATTTTTTGACAAAGCTAAAAGCTACAAACGAACTACCAGATTATCTATTAAAAAGAAAAGGAACGAGCTCACCGGATGATGTGGTTGTCCATACACGTAGCAGGTGAGACGGTTCGTATCACGACTCTTCGGTGCTGGTGCTCGATTCGAATTCTTCACTTCGGTCAAAGGTTCGTACTGCCACTTGCTTCAATCACTTGATTTTTGGACTGTTGTGCTTTAACGATGGCATGTGCCATTGAAGCGATTGTCATTATCAGGATCAAACCGTATCAGTCGCGCAGTTGCGGTGAAATTTGACGTTTGCGGTTAAGTGGTTGCCGGAAGTCGTGATAGCAAAAACTCCATATTTTGAATAGATTAGACGTTAGCCCACACTTCACTGTCGTCATTATTTTCTTCAGGTTTTTGCCCTTCGAATCCCAATTCTGATATCGGGATAGGCCCTCATCAGCGATATTACACTTGCACTTTGTAAGTAGGCGTGGATTGTCGGGCGAAGAAAATAGAGATACTAGTTACAGCACAATCACTTTATTTCACTCACAATGTCTAATAAAATAATCACCATGAAATAACCTGAAGGCAGAGGTCCAACATATTAAATGAAAGTATGAGATATAGCAGTAACCAACTCTTTTATTCCGACAGCTTGTTAATTAATTAAATAGATCGCGATAATAGCTCTAGGCGCTACGGCAGGCGCACCGGGCCGAGCCTGCCACAAGAATGATCCCCCGCTTCGCTGCGCACTAGCTTACATTAAGTTGCTTGAGAAGTGGGGAGAATGGGGAAGTGAACGTCCCGCTTTGCACAGCGTTACTCGGCCCGCTGTACCTACCGCTAACGGTGACGCCGACATACACAATAATGTTGCTTATTTATATTGAATCCTGTCATTTGAGTAGATAAATAAACAACATTACGCGGGCCAGTGGACTCGAAAATTGCTGTACGTATACAACGTCCCTAGCGGTTCCATTTGCAAAAGAATCTTTTTGGTGGCTGTATTTGTATACACAGTATAGCTATGTTTGGTTGGGTGTCTGTTTATATATAAGAAAACAGAAAATGTTTCGATAAAGAAGAGTTTTTGGGTTTTCATGTAAAGTTTTAGATCTGTTATTCGGTGTACGTCTTTTATGTAATATTTTTAGTAACTTTGGTAAAATATGTCGCACACTCAGAAAGTTGTGCGAAAATAAAAATAAGTGTTCTATAGGTATTTTTTTTATTCTACTTTTCAAAGTACTCTACGTGAGACGGGACACTCAGAAAGTTTTGCGAAAATAAAAACAAATATTCTTTAGGTAATTTTTTGTCATAAAATCTTTTCAAATTACTCTCCACTAGCCTACAGACAAAGTTTAATGCGTCTGAACCAGTTTTCGAAACACTTTTTCTAGCATCTATTTTAATTTCGGGAATAAAAAGAAGTCACACGGCGTGCTGTCCAGGAAGTCCCTCGTTTTGAGCGCGGTGTGCGAGAGCGCGTTGTCGTGGTGGGGCAGTAGCCTGCGGAGCCTTGTGTTCGTGGTCGCTTGTTGCTCACAACAGAGAAAACTTCTGCCAAGCATTTGGCCAACCATTCAGCGTTGATGCTTCTTTGGTTCCGTAAAGGAATTGACACCAAATAGCTAGATAAATTGAAAAAAGCTCGCGATCAAAATCTTCCCCCCGCTTCTAGATTGCTTCACTTTGGTAGGCGTTGATTCGTTTTAAAACACCAAAACCGTTAACTGGCGCTTCGCTTCTGGATCGTATTGATAAATCCAAGACTCAACCTATAATGATGTCGAAAACACGCCGAGACTCAGAGTTCAAATTTGAAGCAGGCTCGCTTCAAATTTGTTTATCATATCACGGCACCATTCCACCCGGACCTGCTTCTGAGCGTCAGTGAGGTTGTGCTGCACCCAGCATGAAACTATCCTCCACACGTGAAGATGCACGTGTAGAATTTCGAGAAGGCTTCCCGATTCAACCTGCAGTATCTGCTGAATCTCTTGATACGTAACAGTCGTCCGTTTTCTTCCGTAGCAGCCGTCAAAGGGCTACCACTTCTTTCTTCGTCCCCCAAAGCTAGTCAACCACGCTTGAATTCGTTATACGATACACTGTTGCCTTAGACCCTTCTAAGGCAACAGAATGCTATTTGAAGTCTATCATACGATTCGTCCGGTTTCAGGCGACACTTGAAATCGTAAAAAAACATCGTGAATATGTTGGTGCAGACGTGAAGGTGCAGATCTATTTTTAATGAGACACAATAATTTAAATTAGCTTGGTTACAAATTTACAATGTGGAGAAAAATATTGAAATTGGAACGTACTTATTTTTACTAACCAATAATCATATTTTCAAAATAGACTATACTGGCCAGTCTCTCATACATAAAAACTTTTTTTCGCAAAACTTTATGAGATGCCTGGTGTGTATTTTATCATATCCAAAATATGTATAATATATCGTCAAAAAATATCGGGAATGGATGATTTGTTTATGGTTCCCAATTCTTTTTTTTTGTTTTGTTTTTGTTTTTTTGGCACAACTGTTTTCCAATTTGGCGCGGAGTTTGAGTTGCATCTGTTATTTAGATTAAATACAGTGCTGTTTTTAGTAAGTTAATCATATCTAGTGTGTTTTGCGACTTTCATAACATACATAACATAACATCACGCCTTGTTTCCCCGAAGGGTTGGGCAGAGGTGTACCTATAGTACACCCACATTTCGCCAGTTATGTTTAAGTCCCATGTAATAGGGGGCGAGCCTATGGCCATCTTTCGGGCACAAATCCTGACTTCGGGCTGCTACTGAGAAATTCCAGATAGAAAACCCCCATAACACGTTGCTCGACCTGGGAATCGAACCCAGGACCTCATGCTCAGCAGTTGCGATTGCGACCACTAGACCAATGAGGCAGTCTCATAAAGGCGACTTTCATAATGGACAAAAAGTTTGCCTTAAATTTTGCAAATCGTTTTCGAAGTCACTGAAAATGTTATAGAAGGCTTACGGTGAAGCGATTTTATATAAAAAAAGTAATTATGAGTGGTGAAAAGCTATCAAAAGCGGTCGAGATATGATGGAAGATTTGCCTCGCTTTGGTAGGTCATCAACGTCTTCGACTTAGGTTAACATCGCAATAGTGAAGGAAACGAAAACTGTAAAATCCTCATTCAAGATTAAGAGAGATAGCCGATGAACTTTCTGTGTCTCCTGAGGCGATCCGTACCATTTTAAATAATCACTTAGGTGTGAAACATGTCGCCGCTTGGCTAGTCCCAAAAGACCTGAATTTTCTCCAAAACTCAATCAATCAAAATCAAAATATTTTATTTCACATAGACCAACATGGGCAATTATGAAACGTCAGATTCTAGGTGCACGGTTCCAATTGGTCGTTTCCCATGGAGAAGAGCCGGCAAGAAACTCCATGGTTACTCTTTTAAAAATATGTCTTTTACAATGTTTTACAATTACAGTGATTAACAGGTATGGGAGGACAGTGTAGGCCTGTCAACAGGTACCATATGTTAAACAAATAGACAATTGTCTATAATTTATAATCCACAGGGCCTACGACGTTCTCACATTTACAAAATATAAAATAATCTAATAAAGTAAAATCAAAAAATAATTAATTCGCATAAGAGTTGGTGAGGACATGCTGGAAAGAGTCAATTCCGATCCAAAATTCATGAAACGCATTGTCACTGGCGACGAGACGTAGGTTTACGCGTTTTACATGCAAACTAGTCAACAAGCTTCGGACTGGCGCCAACTGAACCGAAAACGAAAAAACCACGCCAATGTCGATCAAAAGTCAAAGTCATGTTGACTGTTTTTTTTTTACTATCGCGGTGTTGTGCGCTCGAAGGTCAAACGGTAAATAAAGAATATAACACCAACAAGACGACCCACAAGGCCATCATTGTGAACGATTTATTAACCAAAAACTCAAAAAATACCATCGAGCAAGCACCTTATTTACCAGATGTCTCCAGCCGACTTTTTTCTTTTACTTAAAATTAAATCAACGCTTCGTGGCACCCGTTTTCATTCGGTAGAAGACACAGTGGAGAATTTGCGGCAAGAACTGAACTCGACTCCGGAAAAAGCGATTAAAATGATTGGATTATTCGTTGGCGTATCGTTTCTGAAGGAGGATAATTTGAAGGTGATACAACACATTTGGATGAATAACTAACATTTTGTGTATCAATGATCTTTTACCAGTACTTTCTTGACATTTGATTTTTCTATGACATCGTATCGGTCTTAACATGGAAAACTTAAAACATTGCTCTATTTACCCACAATACACGTTCTACCGTGCCACTAGCTCTGCAGAAACAGCTCTAAGGATTAATTAATTAAATGGGGAAGCTACTGTAAAAGAAAACACGGTACGTTTTTGGTTACAACGTTTTCGAAAATATGACCTACAGAACAAACAACGTGACGGCCTGAGATCCTAGTTGACAAAAAAAAAAGTGATCGTGGATGCGGATCTATCGCAACCCACGTCTGAGTTAGCGGCAGGCTTCGGTGTTAGTGATATAACAATTTAACTCACTTGAAACAATTGGGAAAAGTGAAAAAGCTCGAAAAGGGGTAGGTACAGAATAAATTACGTGAAGCACAGCACACCTACAAACTCACGCCTCTGTGCTGCGTTACATTCCTCTTCCGTCAAAATATTGAGTAAAAGATTGAGTTTTTTAATCGTATAGTTACTTGTGATGAAAAATTAATAATGTACGATAATCGGAGACGAAAGTTGACTCAGAAAAAGGTACTGGTAAGTGTCTGATAGACCATTGCTAGTGTCGTCTACTACAGCTTCCTAAGATCTTGGCAGAAGATTACGGCAGATCCGTATTGTAAAAAGTGGAAACCATGATTGAAAAACTAGTCGTTAAACATCCAAGACCAAGAATTGCTGCAGCCCACAGCTGCAAAGCGCAAGACACATAGACGGTCGCTAAATAAGAAGAGCTGCGATTGGACTGCTCCGACACCCACCATATTTCGTGGACCTTGCTCCAACACATTACCACTTTTTCTGGAATTCGGACAATTTCTTACTAGGAAAAAAAATACTATTCTGATGAGGCAGTCAAAACCGCATTCAAAGACTTTATTTATTTACGCTTTCACAGTTTTTTTTTGGCAAAAAAAAATCAATTAACTTAGGTAGTAAATTGTTTTTTTTAAATGGCGAAAGTGCATAGATTTGTTTTGTTCCCCCAACCCACCGCGTCGCAACGCATCGCCGCCCGCCCGCGTTATTAATTTGTTTTCCCTTAGCATTATTTTTGCATTTTTGCCTTAGCTCGTCTCCTAAGGATCGTATCCTATAGTAAAATAGCCTCTAACCTTCCTCAAAATTGGGCTGCCAAAAGAGTTATTCAGATCCGACTGGCAATTCAAACAATTCTTTTTTTTTGTTTGAACTGTGAGTGGATTTTTTAAAATAAACAGTGTCCCCCCTTTTCAAAACAACAGGGCTTGTTAATTTACACCACTTTAGAGTTTATTGAAGCAAGCAGTAAAATCCAAACTTATTATACTTTTCCACACCGTTAAGAGTTGGCTTTTGAAAAACCCTAAATTACGTAGGTACTTTTTGTTTTTGTTTGAAATATTAGCAATGAGTTTAGAGTAAATCAGACAGCGAATTTACTTACTAACTTTTACATCCTCTAAATCCTGTGTGAGGAGCTGTTCAAAAATACTAAAACTCTTTATAATTTATTGCCAAGTTTCAAGTTTATAACCAAGAAATAAGATTTTTCGTATAAAATGTAACTGTTTTCCCCCTCCAGGAACGGAATTTTGAGATGTTTCCATATCTTAAACTAAAGATTATTCAAACCCATTTTAAAGTTAACTAAGCCACGCAGAGGTGCCCCTGCAGAGCACGATTTTCGAAAAACCCTGATACGCGTTATACATTATTTATGATCTTAGGTATAATTATATTTTCGTCGAGAGAATCCGGCAGTTGGGACTCGAAGTGGCCCAGCACAAGTCCAAGGCCATGTGTTTTCATGGTCCTCGGAACGCGCCACAATCGGATTACCCAGATAACGGCAGGAGGGCGTCGAGTCGACGATGAAGGAACTGGGACTCGTCCTCGACAGCCTGGTGGAACTTCGTGGAGCATTTCTGACGTTTAGCGCCCAAACTGAAGCGGGCTTGAGTTGCCTTGAAGCGGCTCCTGCCCAATCTAGGGGGTCCAAACGTCTCCTGCCGGAGGCTCTACGCGGGGGTCGTGCGGTCCATGGCCCTTTACGGAGCACGGGTGTGGGCGCGTTCGTTGAGGTGCCGACCAGCCCGCTGGTTGAACGCGTCCCAAAGGGTCATGGCCATGCAGCTTGTCCGGGGAAACCGCACGGTCCTCCCATGGGATCTGGACGCATAAGCCCTCGCGCACGTATGAGAGTGGCACGAGGAGGCAAAACGCCGGGGTGTAACTCAGCTGCCGCGAAAAAATTTTTATAGCGGACAGAGCTCCGGCGGGATCTCATGGTGACATGGAGCGTGCGATTGTCGCAACCCAGTGGTGGGCACGCCACAATAGCGGTGGTAAGTCCCCTCTTTGAGGAGTGGTTGGAAGGTGCCATGGCGTCCTCACCTTCCGCCTGACACAGGTCCTCACCGGACACGGTTGTTTCGGGAGGTTTCTGTTTCACATAAGGTGGGAGGATACGCCTGGGTTTCACCATTGTGTGGATTGCCCGGAGGACACAGTGGAGCAAACGGTGGAGGTCTGCCCAGCTTGGGTGGAGCACCGCAGTGTCCTCGCGGAGGCGATCAGCGGCGGCGATCTCTCGCATCCCGCCATGGTCCAGGCCATAGTACGGAGCGAGAGGGAATGGAATGCCTCCTTCTGCGAAGCAGTTATGCTCGCGAAGGAAGAGGCGGAGCCAGCCACATCAAACCTTCCTATTTATAAGAATAATAATATTTAACCTAATTAATAAATGTCAACAAATATCAGATTTCGAGTCGGACTCGCACACGAACGGTTCCGTACCACCGTACAATATTTAACTCTACTTAAGTTTTAAAAATACGTGTCTAGTATTATTTGTTTTTATAGCGGCAATAAAATAACACACTGTGAAAATTTCAACTGTCTACCAATTACGGTTCATAAGATACAGCCCGCTGATATACAGAAGGACGGGCGGATGGATTTAGTAATAGTTTTCCGTTAAAACCAAAAACAAAAAAATAATGATTGAAGAACCCCTTGAACTGCATTGAATGAAAAGAACCACAACTGCGAGTTAATGGGATATGAACAAACAGATTCAACAATATGAATTCATCACAATTGATTTAACGAAATCACGTGAAATGACGCCGTAAAATGAATGCATTGCAGAAGAGATGGGGAGTGAGGTATGCCAGATATATGACTTATAGGTCTAACACCTGCCACGTTCGCCTTTCAAGTCTCTTGTTCTTCGGTTTGCACCCCAATTCGAGCAAAGAGTAATTAGTTTTTCCCTTTAGTGTGCCCGATACTAGATTTTTGCATTGTTAGACTATGTATTTTATATTTGTACACACCTTATACTTCTTTGGATTTATACTTCACTTTTTTATTTATTTAAGATCGCTTTACTCTTGACTCTAGTCTAGGTCAGAGGTGACCGAGATAAAGTCTACGTTGGAGTGAGCTTACCCAGAAGAAGCCTGTTTACTCTATCTTTTTCACCAAATAACTATAAACCAACCTAAAGGTAGACATCGTCAGAGACAAAAGAGATTTCTTTTTAAAATCACCTTTACAATTTTTGTTTAGCTGGTAAAGCTATGACGCCAAACCCTTAGTTGCTAACGAACCTTAAAAAAATACTTCTGAAACAAACGAAAGCTGAAACGATAATATGCGCTGAATCGGTCGTTACAGCAATAACAACCACAACCCAGTTGAGTGTCAAAGCACCACTAACCACAAGAGAATGTGAAAACCTTGTAAAACGATGGATGAACGAAGTTCTCTAGGCAGGTGCCAAAGATTTTATAATGCGGTATAGTCGACCTCGTAATTGCGTATTTATCACTTTGATAACAATTCCCAATAAATTGAAAGTTCTTTAGGATTGAAAAAAAAATTTTACTGTCACATAGACAAATAGACCAGAATAAAAGAATGTGTGCTAAAGGAATGATCACGAGGTCGTAGTCATCCCAATCGTGCATGACTTTGACACGTGACTTTGAACGGACAGCTTAGATTAGGCGCTTAGCATAAATAGCCTATAATGTTGCTACATGCGAACAACGCATCACAATGACTTCACACAAATCCTGCACCGCGCAATCAGAGTTTACCGCGCAGCTAGCGTGTATACAACTTACCGACATCAATCGTCGGGCAACTGCCCACCAGATACGACATCCAAATGGTCGTCCTCCCTTTTCTAATGAGAATGAGTGAACTTTACACCCTGTTCCTCATTTCTCTATAAATTATAATACATTCAATTATCGACTTCCATGATCTTTATATTAAGTCTTTTGTACCTCTCTTGACTTGACTATCCACTTATGTAATCAGTTTCTTATCGTTTTGTGGAATGTGAACCTTTTGTTTTAACATTATCTTCTGACAGTAACAACAACCGATGATTTATGAGGGATCTTTGTTTCTAGCTAACGCTGGGTTGTCGATCAGTATTATTAAAGAATTTTGTGAAGGAAAAATTGATGGATGATGATGAAACTAAATACTTGTTATAGGACCCTTATCGAATGGTTTTATTTTTTACAATTTTGAAACGTGAACTTATTATGCCTTTATCATGGGCATAGGAAGAAATTAACATCCTTCAATCCTGTTTTCAACATTGGTATCCAAATTGCTACGTCCAGTTGATCATACAAACATGCGCCGGTAGCGAAATATGAATGATTCAGTATTTAGAATATTCTTCATAAAAACTCGTAGTAAAGTTGTGGCAAACTTAAACCTTGAAATATGTATCGATAATCTTTATATTGTTTTACTATTTCCTCAGTCCGATATTTTAACTACTTCAAAAGTCATAATTACTGAAAAATAATGTGTTCTAGGTTCCAAATTATGTGACACATATATTTTTATAATAATCATTTTGAAGTAGTTAAAATATCAGACTGAAGAAATAGTCTGTTGTGTATGGTAAATTTCAGGATTGCTTAGTTCAAGATTTGGGTCCTCACTAACCTCGGACTTGGAAACCGATGTAAATGTCATACATAGACAAGTTTGGGAGTCTACCCGTCAGATTTAAGACAGTTTTTAAACCATGAAGCATAAAAAGCACTACTTAATTCTAGTCTACTTTGTATAAACGTGCCTTTACTTTGCACAAATCGGCCCCTTCACTCAAACGATTAATTATTTTCACGCAATAACAATGACGGCCTATAACCTTGAATGTTTTCGCTTGAGCAAAACAAGTAGAGTATTGTATGATTGTGTAAAATAGACAATCCTACACGATGAAATAAAAATGCTGTGCAATAAAATTGAAAATCGATAATGCTTTTGTTCAATCACTGTGCAGACTTCAATCCTACAAACAAACGATCTAAAACCTTGCATATTTCATGCTATTGCACAAAATGTAGGCTTTAGACAATTTCGATTCGCCTTGTATTACACAAATTTGTAAGAACGATAGATACCTACTGTTTCTATAAGTAACAGTCAAGATGACAACTGTAAAGCTAAGCGCACGTTATATCCATTTTAAAATTTTAAACAATTACCTTTTATGATCCGCCTGAAGTGTGCAATGATTTTTTATATGGTGCTGACCTCCCAATTTTGCGTCAGCCTTAATAGGCCATTGATTATGATGACAAATCGGATCTTCCCTTTTCATCCAATTTAAAGGGAAAACTGATCCCAATTGCTCCAATAAACAGCTTCAACCACCAAAGCTGATCAAACATCATCACTATTCAATTCCAAATCTGCCAATCACTTACAACTTCACCTACATAAATACATGCGCAAGCTATATAAATACCGCCACAGTTACATCTAGTACGCTGCATATTTTATAAGTCCATCCATCTGCTCAAACGGAATACTAAATGTGGGTAATGAAACTGACAAAGTGATATTTGAGAGGCATTCCGGATTCACGTGTTTGAAAATGTAAGCTCTTGTAGGGTTTGAGGTATTCTACTCAGAGCTCTGATTTCAGTAGCACTTGTCCGAACCGCACCTGAGCACTTCCACTAACCGCACTGAAACAAAATTTTGTAACGTGCGGTACGGTAGAACAGTTTATTCACGTAATTTTCAGTGTCCGAACGGCACCTGCCTGCATATAGTTTGTAGTGATGGGACTTATGTATTTTTTGTTCAGGACTTTACCAACATATCGATACGGCAAGTGCGTGGGAACCACGCACGCACTTGCCGTAAAAGGCCGTTGTCGTACGTAATGAATGCGGTTAAATGTTTACGTTTCGATTTGTTTAACATTGGATTCAAATCATTTAAATGTCGCCTGGGTGAATCGGGAAGATAGATGTCGAAATGGCGCTATCGTAGCTAGTTCCCAAAATAAACAAATAATACAGGCTTGAGGTGGTTTAATTTCATTTTTGTGAAACCTACTAGTTGTTTTGTTCGTAAATACTCTGATTTTGGATTCCACCATTTTAAGAAATACCGTAAGATTATTAGATTGCGGCTTAAAGCTATTCATCATTTTTTTTATTTTTTATTTAACAGAGTTCTTGGTTACCTCGGAAACTGTCTACCCTGCCTTAAATTACGACTGCACCAGAAAATAATAATATTATAATGCTTTCGCATCGCCCCACAACGATCATCATTGAGCGCACACTGTTCAAAAATGTAGAATTCGAAACGCAAATGCCTACTGAGAAACGAATAATCAGACGAGTGTGGACAGTGATGGAAATCAGATGTAAAATAACTGAAAGTACAATTGACAAACTGAAACCGTCGTCCGTTTGTCACCACTCTGTCACGTCAGCACAAACCAAACATGTCATAGACAATATTCTGGAAAATGAGTACATATGTTGCTGTTTGGTCTAAACTCTTTTCGTTAAATTGTGGAATGCTGTACACACCGGCCTTTCATTGGTCCCGTTTGAACGGTATAGCAAACGCCAACTATTTGTCATTGGCGTTTTCTGGTTATCCGAAGTATGGCAGTAACATCAAAGAGATGGAAGCAATCAACCGTTCATTGACACGACCACGAAATATATTTGGACGGATCTTCGAAGGCCAACGAACGTGCGGTAGATAAAGCCGAATATTCTTCGATGGCGTCCGTCGTGTGTACGCAGCATAAAATGTATTCCAATAATATTTTCAATTTTATCGACGCAATATTTTGTAAGACTATTTAGGTACTTACCAAAACTT
This sequence comes from Dasypolia templi, assembly GCA_963555695.1. Lineage (NCBI taxonomy): Eukaryota > Metazoa > Arthropoda > Insecta > Lepidoptera > Noctuidae > Dasypolia > Dasypolia templi. The sequence continues at coordinate 10,742,234 of OY743158.1, read as the reverse complement.
TGGTATCACTGCAATGGTGGTGGCGGAATAAAAAATACAAAAATATGTTGTATTGTCATGACTAGCTGTTGCCCGCGACTTCGTCTGCGATCCTGGATGAAAATTAGCCAATTTCCTTACCAAGGTCATGGTCTATCTGTGTGCCAAGTCTCATTCAAAACCGCTTAGCTGTTTTGGCGTGAAAGAAGAACAAACAAACAGACTCACTTTCGCATTTATAATATTATTTAGGATTAGGATAGTAAGGATGTCACATATTCTAGATCGTTGAAAAAAAGTTGTCATAAATAAAAAGGAACATAAGGTATATGAACAAGTATTTAACTTCTGCCGATTTGATCGATATGTTTTGTTTGATAATGCCCTAAAAAGTTCAAATTAACTTTTGAATGTTATTATTATCACCAGTGTTATGTTGTTAGTGTGTGTAGTGTCGTAACGCGTAATTCCCCGCATTCGCGAGACACTCTGAAAGTTTTGCGAAAATTAAAACTGTAGTATTTTTTTTATATTAAATTTTCAAAGTACTTTCTACTAGCCTTTGTACAAAGTTTCATGCATCTGAACCAGTTTTCGAAACACTTTTTCCAGTCCGCCGTAGACACCTCGTTTACAGCCTGCTCGAACGCTGACAGCGCAACTTCCGGCGACGAAAATTGCATTTCTTTGAGCAGATTTTTTATTTTCGGGAATTTAAAAAAAGTCACACGGTGCTCGGTCAGGGCTGTAAGGAGGGTGAACCAGGAGTTTGACCGGTGTGCTGTCCAGGAACTTTTGCCTCAGCGTAGAATGTTCGACGAGTTTATTAGTGTGCTCATAATTAATGCTACGCATTGATTACTGTAGCAGATTTTGAACCGAGTTTTACTTGTGCTGGTGATCATCCGTTTTTTTAAATACACCAAAAGTTTTCATTTATCTTACAAAGGAAATAAAAGAATTGTTGTCGCCTGATACTCAGCCGAAGGTCATGAGATGCTCAATAGTGGTCTAGTGGACTCTGCTCCGAAAATATTGGATTCCACACTTTTTCCCGCAAAGATGAGAGGACCTCCGACGCTGTGATCTTCGGTCTGCCCGATTTTGGAGAGGAAAATCTAAAAGAAGAACTTGGATCACTCGGCTTCAGGGATGTTATTGTGAGAAAACTCAAGATACCCGAACAAAAAAGCTTTGTGTCCACCGGTGTGTGTTCTGGTACAACTTTCCCCAGGCACATTAATATCACGCTTTCGACAAATCAAATATCTTAGCAACTGTGCTGTTCAAGTGCGAAAGTATCAAGCTCATAACCTTAATGATATTCAGTGCTATGCATGCCAAGGTTTTGGGCATTGCTCCAAAAATTGCAATCTTATACCGCGCTGCGTAAAATGGATCCTCATCTCACAACGGATTGTCCGTAGAAAGATCGAACAACCCCAGCCCAGTGCTGTAACTAGGAGGAGGCTGGGTGAAGGGCCACCCAGCAAACCACGGGCAATGCAAAGACTGCCAAAAATATCTGGAGCAAGTACGACTTAAGGAATTTCAAACCAAAGCTGTTAGCGCGGCGTTCTCAAATCTACCAGCACTAACAAGATCGATGGACGCGCCTGGAACGAGGTCGCTATTCTATTCCTTCCTGGGCTACTGCTGCAACCACTATTCTCCCACCCACCAATAGTGCTCAAGATCTAACTACCACAGACTTGCTATCAATTCTAATGACCATCAAGTCGATAAAAAGTGAATTTAAATCATGTGTTAATATGATGGATAAAGTAAAGTGACTTTAATTCTTACTCATCTCGGAAAATATGTTTAGTGCAAACCTCTTGGTATGCAGATCGGATTCATACCAAAAATAACGAATTCTTGGATTTGGTTAGTGAGCTCTCAATCGACATTGTTTTCCTGTGTGAGACCAGAATTTCTACTCAATCATATCTCACTACTCTAGATTTTAAGTGCTATCGCAAGGAAATTTTTCGTGAAGGTAGAGGTCAGGGAGTTGCGATTCTGATTGGTTCTGATATACCCCATTCCCTTGTTAAAATTCCAAAAATTCCAAAAATGCAGAATTTGTGGATTGTTTTTTACAAATAGTTTCCAAAATTTATAAAGAAGGAAAAGATAAAATTTTGACAGACTGAAAATAGGAAAGACAGCTATCTGTTGTTTCAAGACCGCACATTGACCTTATACATCGCTTTTGCATTCTAAATACTAGTTCCTTATCGGTAGACTGCCCGCAAAAAATAATGCCATACCGCAAAACCGAGTCAACCTAACGGTTGACTTTTTAAGAAAGTTGATGGAGAGCATACGCGGATTTGCTAAGTTTTTTTCCTGTTGCTTATGATCTTTTGAATGATTCTCTGGGAATTAAGGCTTGGGAGGGTTGGGTACCATGAACTCAATATGGAAAAAAAGCAGGTCAATGTTTTTGACAAAAAGTGTCAATTCAAATTCAATGCTTTATATAATATATTCAATGATAGTTCACATTTAGTTCGAATATAATACAGCGTGGAACATAACTTTTTTATCTTTTTTCAATTGTCAATTATAAAACATTTAAAATTGTTAATAATAAAAAAGTGATTACTATTACTGTCAATTTGGCCTGCTCTGCACTAAAACTTTGTGCAAGTGATAATGATACAACCACTGTATTAACAAAGGATTCAAGTAATTTGTTTCAATTACAACATTATCTAGACACTACATCATCAATAACAGAACCCACATTGACAATAATCTCTTCTTAAACCTTTACTCCCCAATTTGGATGATGACAGTTTTTTGATTTTTGTCTCAGAAGATTGTTTGTTTCCAAATAGAGCAAACTATATTACAAAAAGTGTAAAAGCTTAAAAAATTACCAAGTTATAAACGTTTTAAGATAACTGTTAGACAAGGACAGCACTATCGTAGAAGTGACGTCACGACTATGCAACTTCATACTAGCGCCGTATATTGTCAGTACCGCGCGAAAGGGACGGCAATAATCCCCTCCAAAAACTTTTAAAGCGTGTATCTTCTTCAAATTTATACCGATTTAACTGATTTTTTCGATTATCTCATTTTTACTAATCCTTCTTTGAAATTACATTATTTTTATGTTTTTTTTTTATATTAGTCATCATCCCAATTGTACTTCAAAATTAACTTCACCATCATTTACCTTCACAACAAAGAAAAACTTACCTAAAACATTCCCCTCCACAAAACAAAAAACACAGTGTACCCCCAAGAAACACGAGCAAAACTCCATTCTAAGCAAAATAAAACAACTTTTATATTCAGAAAAGACTTTTACTTATACTCGTAAAGTCCCGAACTTGGCTGTCAAATGTTGGTGTTTCATATAATGAGGCTCGAACTACGGAACGTTTCTATTAAAACTTTTCTTGTTATACCTTGCATTGTGTAGAGTTTGGTGTGGGTAGAAGTTTGAGAACCTGGACGTTGAGAGGTCAACGGCATGACCGCATGAGTATGTATTGTGTGAGCACCAGGGTGCGATTGTTTTATTAATGTGTAAGTGAAATTATATAAAGAAAAATAATTTCGCGGGCTACTCTGATGCTTCTGACTTACGGTATTGAAATGTATGAATTTCTAAATGGAGTTATAAAGGTATGCGGAACAGGGTGGAAAGTTTTTCATCCCCCTTTCAAAAGGTTGGATCTTTCGACTGGTGTTGTACGGTGGTTATAGTCGGGTTTCTGTAATGTCTGTTAATCTCTGCTTGCGCGATGTTGGGGTTTGCGTGACGTCAGGTGTAATGCGTAGTTTGTGTGTTGTTACGTCGTTCGTTGATCTCGTGGTAGCAAGCGCGACTGCTGAGCGTGGGGTCCTGGCAAAGTCCTCGGGCAAAGTATTATTGGATTTTCCATTAGAATTTTCGCTGCAACAGCTCGGAGTTTGGAAATTGGCGGTGTGCGTCGGAAAACACGTAAAGTCTGTCCTGATCTTTCTCCGGTTGTGTTGGAATGCCGTCCCATCAAACCATGAGAGTGAGGGAAGAGTGAGTGCAATCGTTTCTGCGTATACAGTTGTGCACTATAATATCTCCCGCGTAGATGGCTAGTCTCCGCTGAGATTGGCTGCCATCGCCGAATTTCGGTGTTTCTTTTGTGGTTTTTCTTTTGTGTTATTGATGCCGCCAGAGCGTCTTTCTAACAAGTAACTTTTTTAAGGCCATGTAAATTGGTGGTTTGAACCTGACTCTTCTTGTAGGATGTTAAATGTACATATGCATCACTTTTAAATCGTGCTCTATTTTCCATCAGCCCCAATGCGAGATTTAACTTCAGTCGATGCTTTGATTGCCTAGTCTGATAAATAAAATATTAAAAATTATAAAAACGTTGTGAAACCAAGTTATTACGTAGAGGTTTGTTGCAGAAGTCGAAGTCAAGCTGGAATCAGTAAAATGTATAAAACAAACTATGTATTTAAAAAATTGCGGGCATTTATGAAAACGAGAAAATCGACGGCCTATGACGGTCTTTAAACTCCTGTTGCAATTTTTATTTTCTTTTTTGGAAAATTTAAAAAGGTTAAAAAAGTTTTTTTTTTTTGTAATTTACTGTTTACTCGTATGACTTATCAACTGATTCCGGCTTGACGTCGACTTCTGGGACCCCCTATATATATTATTCACAGTTTTTTCTACTTACTGATCGAAGGAATTTTCTGTTAAGTACAAAATAAAGTTTTCCATACTAAGCAGTTCCAAACCTCATATAACAATTTTGCAAAGAACATCGAATTCCCATTACACTTCTATATTTATGATAAATATGACAAAGGTAACACTCTCTAGGCGCACTCTCTTTTCAACTCTCCTCATACAAAAAATGCCTTTACGTTTATATCTCAAATAAAATTTAGTCTGGGTTCGAACCCACAAGAATTGGGCACCACTGCTCCTTATCTTACTTTATCAGACAAATGCCAGTCGCGAGAGCAGTTGCTAAAGTGTACGTGAGTCGCTGTACGTGAAGTGTTTCTCTGTGTGTGGACTCGTTGTATGGAGCCAACTTTCTGTAGCTACTATTCTGTGCCTGAACGCATTTGGTAGGCAAAACACGGCAGTGATAATGAGGAAACAATTTTCAACAACACCTACACTGGTTTTTACCTGGGTGCACTGATGGAGATGGTTTTAAAAGTATCTCTGTATGTGTAGGTAGATTTAAATGATATGTGTGAAAGCAAAGCTCTTAAAGCAAATGGAGAGATTAATGTGAAAAATAAGAGAAAAGTAATTATTTAAGGAAAGCGAGCAAAAAATTAATGCAAATGAATAAATGAACACGAATGTGTTAGACCCATTTTTTACCTACGAGGAATTGCATCTTGTCAGTCTTAGCTTGAATGAGATAATGTTTTAATAAGATTAGTTTCGGATTAATAGTGCAATGACATAACAGCGAATATTGTTCCCACTTTTGGGACACAATTTTGTCTACTACTACGAGGGCCAAGTGAGAATGGCCGAACACACATATAGCTGAGAATAATTGCGTTCTTTCTAAACTTATGGATTGGAATCGACACACGTTTTTTTATTGTGTTTTTGCCACTTGCATCACAGTGTCTAACTATAAATTTAAGGAGCATTTTGGTGTGTGTGACCGCATTGTTCTTCTAAATCACACAACGGATCTTGATGCGGTTCTTACCATCATAGAGTAAATTCACATTAACACTCCTAGTGTTTATGTGGTTAAGTTTTGACTTATAGGCATTGCATCCGTGCGTAACAGAGGCTAGTAGGTACTAAAATTACCACTGCAACTACCAGTGTTTGTCTGTACATCACCTAAAAGTTTACTTGTATACAATGCCTATGGCATTAAGTCCGCTTCTGTATAGTCCTGTGCGTGAAGTATTAAAAAAAAAATTGTGCAGTTTTGTTCTTTTAGGTGACTTAGAAAGTAATTTGTTTAAGAGTAAGCCTACAGTTGTATACAACTGTTAGTCTACGGAGTTTGTTAATTATGAAATACGACGGTAGTTGTACAACTCATAACTTCTGTGTATTTTATAGTGTAGGGGGATAAGGAAAGTTTATAATGTTTTTCTCTAGTGAGTACTATGTGTCCTAACCACGCGAGTAAAAAGTTGTTTCTAATCATCAAACTCAAAGCATGTATTTCAATGAGACCATCTTCAGGCACTTTTGAACTGTCAAGAAGTCGGCAAATCTGTACACATAAAAAATCTGTGGACCTCTTCTACAGATTTAATAAGTGTATAGATTTCTGTACATTGAAAATATTTCCAAAAAAAATTGTTGGGGTATTAAAGGATAACCAACAGATGCCATTTCTATCATTTTTGGACTTTTTGTCTGTTTGTCTGTTTAGATGTGAGAGATTAATATCACGTAAAAAGTACGAAACCAACATGATACACATATTTTGTATAACTGGGAGTAATTATCAGTTTCGTTTCAATGCAATCGCTTCGGTCTATCAAAAGATATAATCAATTTAAAGTGTTCAAAAATAACTTTTCATTACACATACACCTAATGATATCTATTGACGCCAAATGGTACTAACAAATATATGTGATAACGAAATTGTATAACACGTCTTCAAGGTACCTGTGTTTTATAGAAAAGTAATGTTAATCACTATAATGTTATAAAAATCGCTTTTTATTTGTGGTTGATTTGTGGCGCTAAAAGAATTTCAAATAAAAAGTGGTGATAATGTAAGATAATAATTAAGATAATAATAATTAATTAATTATTAAAATAATGTAAGATAATAATAATTGATGTTTCGTTCTGTATTTTTTGAGTGATCGTTCACAGATGCAATGTTTGATAATTATTTATTAGTTTTGTACGGGTTGTAGTGGTTAACTCCGTACACCAATTTGTCGTGAAGGTTGAAGTTCAGTTAGTATTATTAGAATATAAAAAATTAAAAACTTTTTACCGACTTTAAAATGTACATACGCCTTGCTTACGACTTTCCAAATTAAATTTATTTTCACTTAGCAGTGTTTTTTTATAGAAGTCAGTTGTCCATATATTTATATATTTATGTGTATATATATTTATATATTTATTTATATATTTATATATGTGGACACATTAAAAACAAAAAGGTAGTTCTAGCAATAGTTAACTGTAGAAAAGGTACTTATCACAATTCCTTGAAATTATTTCATCAAAATATATTTTAACTTGTGACTGGTAATATATATTTTTAGGAACCAGAAGTAGATATAAAAAAAAAAAACAATAATCACTTAGATTTACTGATTTTCTTATAACAGATTCATTTCAAATAATCATAACCAAATCACATATGCAAACAACCGTTAATTTTAATACACATGTACACATTAAAAGAAATAACGACAAGTAGCAAATAATGACGATCACCAGACAACCTTACCGCACGAGAGCCGACCGACAAAATGACCGACCTACTTTTTTTATTTTTTATTTTTATAAATGGCATCTCGCAGGTCAACCTATGAGGTTGTCGTCTGCTTAAACGGACTTGCCTGTGGTTGCCCTAATAAATTAAGGCCTCCAGCCAGGACTTAAACTTATGTACTAACTTAAAAACTAAGCGACAACGCTAAGGGCACCCCCTTCGGGGTACGAACCTCGGCTTAGGGCGTCGCTGGGAGAGGGCAGCAAGGGACTAGCTGGATCAGGATTTGAGTGATTTAGGGACGAATTTAAAGCTACAGGCTCAGCGGCGCGGGCTGGCTCGAGCAAGGGTCGGGAGGGGCGTGGATTTGGGCGTCGCGGCGGGCCTCGGCGGCGAGGACGGTAGGATGGCGATCGGGTTTTGGGCTTATGTAGTGTGCTGGTGGCCTTACTACTCTCCTGGAGGAGGGTAGTGGCGTCGTCGGGGGCGATTAAAGTATGCCTTGGTCGGCGAATACTGCTAATGCGGGAGGGAGTGTAGCGGGCGGCCGCTGAGATCAAGGGGTTGGAGTGTTTAATGCCTCAGTCAAAGAAGCGCATCGATAAGCGTTTCATGAACTGGTTTATGGTAGGCATTTTAAGATCGATATGGAGATTTATATTACGGACATAGAAGGGGGCACCCGTGACCTTTCTGAGGAAACGGTTCTGGAGGGTCTGCATCTTATGGAGATGACGTAGGTGAGCGTGCGCAAATACAACGCAGGCATAGGTCATGATGGGACGGATGACTGCGGTGTAGATGCGCAGCTTGCATTTAAGTGACAGTTTACTACGGGCTGTCAGTACAAAGTGGAGCCTGCTAAGAGCGAAGGAGGCGCGCGCGCGAACCGCCTTAATATGAGCCTTAAAGGTAAGGTTTTCATCAAGGATCACGCCTAGGTATTTGGCTTGCTTCTCCCAGGGGATCGGCTTACCGTACATAGTGATCGGGCTGGGAAGTGGGGGAGGGAGTCGACGACGTCTCGGGAAGAGAACCGCCTGACTCTTATCGGGGTTGACCTCGATTCTCCATTTCCGGAACCAAGCGCCTAAGACGTTTGCGGAGGTTTGGAGAGTACGAGCTATAGCATTGGGACAATGACCGGTATAGTAAACGGCAGTGTCGTCGGCGAAGAGAGCCAACTGAGCCTTTTTACTCTGTGGGATATCGCTGGTGAACGGCGTGAAAACTAGAGGAGATATGACGGAACCCTGAGGGACACCGGCGCGAATAGGGTGAGGGGACGAGAGTGCACCCTCGATGCGATAGCGGAAGATGCGATTCGACAAAAAGTCTCGTAAGATGAGCACGAGACGATCTGGCACTCCTAGTTGGTAAAGCTTGTATAACAAGCCGTTGTGCCAGACTTTGTCGAAGGCTTTCGCTATGTCGAAGAATAGCACACCCGTCGTCGCGTTACGCTGCATACCGGCGCACAAGTGCTCTACGATACGGTGGACCTGGTGGATACTCGAGTGTTGGGGACGGAAACCAAACTGCTCGTTGGGAATGAGGCTCTTTGCTTCGGCGTAGTCTTTGAGACGCTTATAAATAAGCCTCTCGTAGATTTTGCCGAGAATGTTGAGTAAGCTAATGGGACGGTAGCTGGAGGGCTCAGACTTTGGCTTGCCTGGCTTTGGGATACCGTTGACGGTTGCTTCTTTCCACGCTTGTGGGAAGATGTTGTTGCTCAAGGCGCCATTGAAGATGGCGGTCATAAGCATTATTAGAGGGGCAGGTAGGAGTTTGTATACCTTGTTGGTAATACCGTCCGAACCGGGAGCTTTACGAGCTTGGAGCCCTTTTATGATGTCGTGCACTTCATCTGGAGTGACGGGAGGCAGAGGATCATCAGGGTCTTCGACGGGTGGAAGGGAGGCTCTCCGTTCGACTTCAGCGTCGACCTTGTTCAGGTGAGCTTGGTCGACTGGTTGAGAGCTGGGAGAACACTGGGACTCTAGGCTGTCAGCAAGGCATTCGGCCTTGTCGGTGCTGTCGAACGCGACGCTCTTGTCGGGGCGGATGAGGGGAGGCATAGAGACCTCCTCGGAGGAGCGCAATTTCCTCTGAAGGTGCCAGAAGGCTTGGTGAGTGGGCTCGAGTTCACTGAGCATCTTGTTCCAACCCTCTGAGCGAACCTCCCCTATGCGTTTCTTTACAGCACGCTGTAAATGGCGCATGTGGGCTTTGTTCGCGTCACAAGGGAAGGAGTCGTAGGCACGAATAGCCGCATTCTTCTCGGTTATCAAGTCACGTACGTCAGTAGGTAGTTTCCAGCGGTGGTCTTCCATCACCGGAACTTCCCGTGAACAATCCGTCAAAACGGATTGAACGTGCTCAGTAAACGAGTCGATTGCGGCCGTCGTGTCGGCGACTGACACTATGTGATCGGGGATGGTGTCCAATTGAGGCGACGTGGTGGATTTCAGGCTTTCACTTACTTTCCTCCAGTCGGTTATCATCTGGGTCTGAGGGGGGCGGTTGGGATCGCTTGGGCCAGAGTAGGGGGCAAGATGCATAACTACTGGGCGGTGATCAGAGTTAAGCTCGTGGAACGTCTCTATTGATTGCAAACGGTGACCAAGCTACACGCAGAACGGTCCTTTTATAATGTGGCTGACCGGTGACGTCACGAAATGCTACTTGTCATGGCGTCTATCCTAATAATATTATCAGTAATTATCTGTGGTGACTTTAACATAAATATTTTAGAAAATAATTAAAATGCCAGTAGAATTAGATTTTTTAAATCATTCAGTATGTCAAATGTGTTTGTAGAACCAACCCGAACAACTACAACTACTGCTTCATGTATTGATTTGTTGCTGCGACTATTTAGATAAAGGTATCGTTAATAATCTCCATTCTGATCACAGCGGTCAAGCCATAACTTTTGAGTTCAACATAGCGACACAAAAAGTGCAGATGCAATCTAGACCAATAACATATGTTAATTTAAATAAATTTAATTGAACTTTAATTTGTAAGTTAAGTAAGCAGGACCTTAGAATGATTAATGTTAATATTTTGTATTAAGAATTCTTCTCGGTAGTTTAAACCGCCGTAGTTCAAAGACGCCAATAATTATAGACCTGTGTCCGTATTGCCGGTTTTCAGCAATATGTTTGAAAAGAAAATGCTTAATCAAATGCTCAATCATTTTAACACTAATAAAATTCTTCACGATCAACAGCATAGTTTCACCTAAGGGCGTTGTACGACCGACGCCGGTGTAACCTTATTAAAAACACTTTGTTAACGCTTGGGAAATGGCCCAAGATGACACAATTTTTTTTTGTGACCTCCCCAAGGCATTGGTTTGCGTCGATCACGAAACGTTGCTTTTGAAACTTGAGCATTACGGACATGGAAAACTGGCGCTTATTTTAGTAAAATCTTATTTAAATGATAGACAACACCAAGTTCAAAGGAATGGTTTCGATTCACTTGGTTTAAAAGTAAAACTGGGTGTTCCACAAGGCTCGATATTAGGTATTTTTAGTGTATATTAATTATCTACTCCATTTATAAACAAATCAACAAATGCAAATGGTGTTTTTGATGACACTTCCTTAATTTTTAAGGCAGACAGACGTGCTACAAATTTGTATGCTCTGCAGCTTGTCCAAAATTGGTTCACTGCTAATCATTTAGTATTCAATTTAAAGTAATAGTAAGATAGTGATTGTGAGATAATATTGAATCACGAGCAACTAGAATTCGTCGATAAAGCCGTTTTCCTGAGGATCACGCTCAACTCAAGGCTAAAATGGGGTCGTCATTTAACATTTCTTGCAGAACGGCTAAGTTCAGCAGCTTACGCTGTCAGAAAAATCCGTCAATTTACTTATGTACTTATGTGTGATACCTCGAGGAGGATAGTCTATTTTAGTTACTTTCATAGTATCATGTCTTACGGTATTTCAATTCAAATCTTTTCTAAAACGCACACTGTGCAGGCAAGTTAGGGGATTACATCGCTGATAAAAATGCCTGGCTCAATTCTGATCATTTGAAAATACTGTTAGAGCTGCTGAAGATTATAAGATTATATTTGCCGTGTATAAATTAATCTCCTTTGTAATAAAAAAAGAATAGCTCAAGTGTGAGTATTTACCGTTTACCGGGCAATATGTCTTTTATTGACTTGAATCTTCCCTGGTTGCTTATAGTATGTCATGCTCACTCAAATGTCTCGCTGACGGTGGCGCGTGTGTTGGATAATTTAGCTTCCTGCAAAATGGTTGAGCTGAATGGTGCTGATCCATGCGTCATGACGGTCATTTGGTTCTGGTCCATGGAGTTTCTTGTCCATTCTTCTTCACAGGCTTTGGAATGGGCAAATAGCTTCATTTTTGTGACTAGCTGTGCCCGCGACTTCATTCGCGTGTATGTCGTAAAACATTAATGTGTCGCTTAGAGAAAGTGTATGTACCACTGCTCCATTGAAAAGGAAGAGTATTCCAATCTTGCCTAGTAGAAAGCGCTACCTTAGGTTCTCCACCACAGTCCTTTCGAATGCAGTTACTGCGTCTTCAGTGTCTATAATTGAATGCGATGAAGTGTTTTATTAATGAGAATAAATAAATATCAAGGCACCAGGCTGCACCTGCCGTACTCAATAAATCGACTGCCCGTCTGGATCACGGTTTGAGAGCGCAGTTGAAAAAGTTAATAAAAAACGGGCTAAAACAACATAGGACATTATCAACATAATATTATTGTAATTTCTATTGTATCTGTGTATCCTTTGCTGGACTTGTTTTAATTAAGAAAATGATTTTCTATTAACGATGTTAGAACCCCTCTAACACCTGCTTGTCCCTCGAAAGACCTCCTACATACAGTTGCCCGTGTGAAAATATACCCATTTACTAAGATCCACCTCTGGTTATGGTTGCCATTTTGGATTTCAATTTCTGATTTTTGGCAACAGCCGCAAAAACGATGAAGATGACACCCATTACGAAAATGTTACATCTTTTTACTCCCGAAAAACACAAAATTTACACGCGAACTTTAAAATGACTACAGTATTTAAACTAGTTTGTAAGACAACAGAAGGTACCACTAATAGTATAGTAACACTTAAATTATTTGGGCCCTAATATTAGTAATATTACAAATTGTAGTGCTAATTATACGTGACTTCGACATGCTAATTATGTCTGGGTTAATATTTAAAGCTATTGGCCCAGCAATTTCACGTCTATATCTAATGGGCAGATACACAGTGTCCTTATTAGTCGACCTTAGCTTATTATACTATACATAAATGTTGGGGTCAAAAACTATAAACTTGTCACTATGGTGACTAACTAAGAAATGCATTTAATTATTTAATATGTAAATGTAGTTGTTTTGCCTATTTGACAAAGTATGGGAAAGTCACACAAAATGATTTTCTTACAATTTAACTTTAATAGTTTGGTGACACTATCAGTGTCCCTTTTCCAAAATTATCAGAAAACATAATGACTCAGTAACAAACTTTACTAGTATAAAGGAGAAAACTAGCTAGTCTACACTACTTGCAATGGACCTGGTTCAATATCTGGTGTACCTTTATTAGGAATGGAGACCTGAGCACGTCCTGACTGGGACGGATTCTCCGTTGCCTCAGGTTGGAGCTTGCCGAGTTCGAATTTCCTTTGCAATGAACATTGAGGGCTGCTGAGAGTCATCAGGTCCGCTTTGACTGCTTTAGAGTTGCACATGTCCACCATCTCATTTGCAGCAAGGATGTGCTCTTGAATTTGTTTTTCAGACCTTACATGCAGTATATTATAAAGTGAATGAATTGACCTAGAAGAGTCAATTCATTCAATGTATACTACTTTTTCCGATATGTGTGTCCATTATGAAATTCACATTAGTTACTAGATAAGATCTAACTAAAAACAGCAATGTATTGAATCTATATACCAGATGCAACTCAAACTCCGCCCCAAACAAATCCATTCCCAATACTTTTTTGAAAGAATGTACCTGTATGTTACAGTATTTTCTCAACTTCAACTATTAGTTGGTCCTTCAATTCGGAATCGAAAATTTATAAGCCGTATCTTGAAGTAACATTGAGTCTTTATTTAATGTCTACTCTCCAATCTAACAACCCACATCGGTAACAGATTCACAGAAATACAATAATAATTGAATGATATACTTACTTGTACACAGCGATCATATACCTACTTAGGTCCATTAAATAGAGCGGTTTCATCTGATTATTTTGCGTATACTTTTTACAGTAGATTCAAATACATATATCTACCGATATACGCCGGGCGCAAAGTTTCTGTTGGCGGGAAGGGATTATATTTTGTTTACGTCGTGTTTGATAAGAGGGGTAGGCAAGGAAACGCGGATGTAAGTTGTTTTTTTTTCTGTCTTGCTGCGCCCTCTTAACTGATAAGTACTAGAAGGTGTTCATAACAACTTAAACTATAATTTCATAAGCTATTTATCAGTGTTCACTGCAGGCCACGGTTGTTCTATTATGTGGGCATTGTCCTTTGCAGGAAAACAATAATCGTAAGTATTTATGCAGTTGTTTTACATTAAGATATATTAGCATAAACATAGCATAATCAGCCTATTATGCTCCCACTACTGTGACACAGGCCTCTTCTCTCTGAGAGGGAGTGGGCCGTAATCCACGACGCAGGCCCAGTGCCGGTTGGTAGATGTCACATGTCTTCGAATAGCGAGACATTTAAGTGAGCATGTCATACTATCAGCCGCTAGGGCACATTCAAGTCACGTTAAGACATTACCCGATAAATGGTAGTCTCCAAAGTACATATTACTCACACCTGTGCCATATAGAATACTTTTTATCTCACTAGTATGTTCCCTTGAGGTAATCTCCGACCTTCGCAATAATATTTCAGCAATACGCTGACTGATTCTTATTACATACATACAAGTACCTTTTTTTTGTGGGTAATCACTCAATGACTGCTGTCGCTCTGGGCAGAGAGAGGGCGTGTTAGACTTTTACTGACTAAAACCCACCTGTGTTCCTTCAGTTGCCTGTGCCAGGTGCCACGGTATCTCTTTCGAACAACCCGCAGCCCTGGCAGGCAGAAGACATGGCGGTGCTCCGCCCAAGAGGCAGACCTCCACCGTATGCTCGCTCCGGGCGTTCTAGCGTCCTAAAGCAATTGTGACCGTCAAAAGTTATTGTTCTTTCCCTCAGGAACAGTACTTTTTCTCTGAATGAAAGGTACCCTATGTCCTTTACAACGTTTATGCAATGTCAAAACGATACGCCAAGAATAAAACTACTATACCACAATAGGTAATAAGAATTAAAAATTAAGCAAAGACAGAAAATTTAATTATAGTAGATACATGGTGCTCACATATTTTCAAAGCCAACCATGCCAACCATGTTCATTTCCCGTAAACCACATGCCATCTTAACCGCAGGAGCCACGTTTCTCAACAACACAACTGTTGTAACGCATACTCCGGAAACAAGTTACCGAATCGATATGACGTAAGTCGTCTGACGTCAGAGTTAAGTATAGATATAACGTAGCTGAGTATTTTTACTGATATTGTAGTCTCAATCTTCAAGTAATCACTTCTAGGTAATAGTTTCTATAAGTACTTAAAGTATTGTTACACAACCTGTTTTTTTTTTAAACCCATAACTCTAGGGTATGATTGAGACCATATCAAATCAACAGGCATAAGAATTATGTTTCAGTCATCCTTTTCTTTTTTTTTTTCATACAAAATAATTCGGCAAAGCCACGATTATTAACGTAAAACACCCTTACGTGAAATATGACAACGTCGTATTTTCTTAACTTTAAATATGTTTGAATAAAAATTAATTACTCGTGTTTATCAATGAAACTTAGATACCCAGACACATCGAGGGTCTATTTTGTACGGTAGGCAAACAAAATTGGCAACCTCGCAAAAGTAAAGATTCGTCATACTGGTGACAATTTTTGACCTAAATACATATGATTGATGATATCTCCGAAACTATGCATTTTTGGACCACCTATTCTAGGAGTTTTAGTATTATTTTTACGTACAGAATATAACCCTAGAGTTATGGGATATAATAAAACAGGTTGTACAGGCTTGCTTTTTCATCTATTAAAAGCCTAGTAATGAGGGTTAAATTATAGGCTACACTAAATGCTTTGGGTTCCATGCGTCCTAATCAAAAAACCTGTCCGTCTGTTACAGCCAATTTGCTCCGAATACCGGACTGATTATGTTAAAATTTGGTACACATATGAAATTCTGTGATCCAAATGCGGAAGTGTAACGTAAATAAATGAATCTTGAATATGGGGTAATTTTTTGTGACACAAACTAGAAAACTAAAAACAAAAGTATGGCAAACTTTGCCGAGTACAAACCTTCTTACATAAATAATATCAAATCCAGGAACTCGTCGTGAAGATCTAAGTTATTTTCTTTTGTATATTTTCTATTTTAATTAGTTATTTAAGAAAATATATAAAATGTATTTTTCCCCGCCCCTTATCTCCAGAACTATTAAGCAAAAAAAAAACAAAACTGAAATTAGCTCTTTGCTTAGAGATGACAGGAAAACCTTTATGAAGTCTATTGTCTTAAAATAACATGGCAAAATATTTCAATATTGTACGTACAAATTAACAATTGCATTTGGAAAGTATGGGAGTACATGTTTTTCAACTACAACGTCAAGTTTGTTCTTAAGATCTGGGGGAACGCTAGTACTACCCCGCCAAGGCGAGCCAAAAGCAATCTACTGTATTTTTTTTTTGGTGGGCTACATATTCATACGAAACTCCACGCGAGTTCAACTGGCACATGCCCGGTTTTTATCAAGTGACGTACTTTAAAAAGTGTCTAGGTACTTAATGATATTCAAAACCTAGTTTCAAAAGCACGTAACATCACACATGGGTTCCCCGTATAGGTATTGTGTAGACACGTATGACCTAAACCTTCCAAAGGTTGTCTGTAAATGATCGCTTTTAGCGATAAGACCGCCCATTATGTCACCGAATGTAAAATGTCTACATTTATGTCTGTAATTTATTAGATGTACATAATAAAGAGTACTCTATCTATCTATCTAACCTGATTTTCTTTCGGCCTTTCTTCACAGAGTAGTCAGATAGGAAACTCCGATCTCATCTAGTTTTTAAAATATCATTGATGTGGTAAAACCTTCTTACAGAAATAAAATCATATATCACAACTGTGTGATATACGCAAACCGCCAGCCAGGCTGCTTTGCTTCTGAAATAAACCGATGAAAACCCCAATTACAACCCATAAACTAATCTTTGTATATAATTTATTTTCCTATTTTGTAACACAAAACATTATTTTAATTGTAGAAACATGAAACGAACTGTGGGAAACATTTTAATAACCATCCTATTTCCTATTACGGATTCGTCGTAAAAAAATCACGTAAATAAAAGCGTTTCATAAATATGGAAAAAACGGTTCGATACGCCCCGTGGAGTTCCCGCTTCATTGAACTAGAAGCCCTCAGTTCATATCCACCAACACTAACCGGGAAATGCATAACCCAGAATATCATAAAAACGTACTGGATTTCGCGATATTTTTGTATCATTTTGGGTCGAAAGAGAAGAGCATTTCGTTAATAGTGAGCTTAATGTAATGTTTTCATCAACATATAAAAAAACAAGTAAAGGCATAACCCGCAGATAAGTATTCTATAGATTATTTGTCAGTGTACGCCTTGTGAGATAGTAATAGTAGTCACTTGTAAAGTAGTAGATACTATGTTATTTAGTGGTCAATACTTTCCAAAGAAAATGTACCGGGACAGCCGATTTATTAGGCCTAGTTGTTGGCTAACAAACGGAATCAGACAAAAAGTTTGCATACGCGAAGGAGAAAGAGAAACTAATTACTACTGGATAAAATAAGACAGAGTTCTTGTCTCACTATCATTTTTATTATTTAGTGCGTGTGTTTAGTGTGTGCTGTTGTGTAGTATCAAAAAATGTACTGTTTTTATATATTTAGGTCGGTTCGCTTAGTACAGGGTTGTGAATTTCGTCGTGTTGTCAATGAGTTTGTAGGAGCGTTATGGGTATACAATTTTAAAATCTAAATGTTTTTGTAGCAAAAATACTTGCATTATAAAATATGTGATTTATGTAGGGAATAAAATTTCGTCTTCAACGAGTTGAAGTAGCTTTTCAAATAACACATTTTGAACTTTATTATTGAAATAATTATAAAAATACTCTAAAGTGGCATCGGAAACAAGGTTCCGTAAGGGGGTTCCATGTTGCATCAGGAGTTAGGATAACATTTAGAAGCGCGATTAAAGGACACGGCCGGAATTTCATTAGAGCTGTGCCCTCACAAAAAATATTACATACAGCATACAGTCCGTCATATATAAAGCTTACAGGGATGTCTTACAACAGTTTTCAACACAGTTGCTCATAAAGTGGCTCTTATTACACCGCTTTTAGGTTCATAATGCAGTGTATTAAACACTCGTGCTTTTTACTTTACAATACAGCACTCGTACCATAACAAGGGTACGAATTATATGTCCTGATTGATTATTACACTCCCTAAAAATACAATGACTAGAAGTATTCGGAGCACGTTTGTCACTAGGCAGAAAACTCATTTGGTCAATCCTTCGTGCTTTAGCAGGATTATCAGCTCGTGGAGGTGGTGGTGGTGGTTCATGTGCGACCGTAGGATTAGCAAGTGGTGGGAGTGGAGGTTAGTTCGGGCAATCCAGGTTCATTTTCCTTTAGTTCTTCAACCTGTCTGTGTATATTCAGTGCAAAGTGCCGATTACCTCGCATCGAAAAGGGATGACATGCTTGTAGATTTATCCACCGATCCTGTAACAATGTTTGAGATTTTTATTAGTATAATAGTATTAATAATAACTGATAATTATTAGGGCACAATCTCACTCGGCGTAATGTTTACGGCTGACTGTTTGTCTGAGTTAGAGTCCCAATACTATTTTAAATAGAACGTTCACTATGCACACACGCAAATAGTTGTGGCTACATGCTAAGTGAGACTGCACCCATACTCATTAATTATAAGGAATTTGCTTCATCATGGGAACTATACAATAACAATTAACAGCAGCCCGAGCAAGATAGTTGACTAAAATATAAGCTCAACAGCACACACTAACCTGATTGTGGGTATTCCATAAGAAGAAAATATCGATAAATGGAATATTTTCATCAAGGGCAATTTATCGCACTAATTAGATACTTGATATTTACCTTAGCCATACATTTCTCGGCTGTTGCGGGTGGGGCCGGATTTGGCGGAGAGCCAGTTCGGTTTTCGCAGGCGGCGCTCTACGGTGGACGCCATCATGCGCGTGCGAGCCCTCACGACGGGGGATGCTGTGGCCCCCACCCCGGGCCACCGTCACACGACAACACCGTCTTGGCGGTGTCTCTAGACATCGCCAATGCCTTCAATACCCTGCCCTGGAGTTGCATCAGGGAGGCATTGCGGTATCACCGGATGCCGACCTACCTCTGTCGCGAGGTCGAGGCCTACTTGACGGACAGGGCCGTCATCTACCCCGGTCACCGAGGAGAGTGGAACTGGCGAGAGATGTCGTGCGGTGTCCCGCAGGGATCGGTCCTGGGACCGCTTCTGTGGGATATCGGTTACGACTGGGTGCTGCGCGCCGATCTCCCTAGTGGCGTCAGCGTGGTTTGCTACGCTGACGACACGCTGGTCCTGGCACAGGGGAGGTCGCACCAGGCGGCGGCCGAGCTAGCGACACTCGGGGTTGCGACAAACGTCGATAGGATCCGGCAGTTGGGACTCGAAGTGGCCCTGCACAAGTCCGAGGCCATGTGTTTTCATGGTCCTCGGAACGCGCCACAATCGAGTTCACAGATAACGGCAGGAGGGGTTCACATCGGCGTCGAGTCGACGATGAAGTACCTGGGACTCGTCCTCTATAGCCGGTGGAACTTCGTGGAGCATTTCCGACGTTTGGCTCCCAGACTGGAGCGGGCTGGGGCTGTAAAATACAAAAATTCTGACATACCAAGCCATACTTAATGCTGTGTTGCACTTATTATTATTATTATTTATTATTTATTAAAATCTCCCTTACAACTATCATTACAGGTGATACCTAATGCGATAGCGAGGTCTTAAAATTATCCTACAATATAAATTTCAAAAACTATGAAAAACTTAAAAATACTAGTACTTAATTAATTTACTAATTTACACTATAACATAAAACAAACAATAGTATTTTTGCGAATTCACTCAAATGGCTTGTAAATACATCGATTTTCCCGTGAAGATCGTTAATCACCCGAATTGCACGGGTCAATGGTGCTTTGGCGAGAAGGTTAGTCCTGGCAGCCGGCACGGCCAGCAAAGGCGGGCGGCGCCGCCTCCACACATATCGGTCCGGTACACATATACACAGGCGCTGCAGTACTCCCGGGTTATGCTCAATTCCACGAAGTAACCTAACCAGATACGCCACAAGCGTGAACTCCCGTCGCACCCTCAGTTGGTTGTATCCGACCATACCGAGCACAAACAGTGTGGGGTACATCAAGGGGTAAAACGGATATACCCCATACAGTTTCTTGTACAAATGGCGCGTGAACTTGTTTTGTACGCGTTCCAGCATTACCGAGTACTTGGCCTCATGCGGAGCCCATATGACAGCAGCATGTTCCAAATGACTCCTAACAAGTGCGTCATACAGGACCCTGACTGTTGCGATGTTAGTGAAGTGCCTTGTCTGCCTCAGAACAAAACCCAAGTTTCTTCTTAATTTGCATAAAGCCAAAGATGCACTGAATTATTGATTATTCAAGCCACCGGCTCGGCGGCACACCCTCACACGGCGACTGGTGGCATTTCCTATAATTTTGTCTTTTCAAGTCTATCGTTTAAGCGGCAACGTAAGTTTTATATCTACATATTCAGATACTTTTGCTGTTAAATAGTAATAGTTCACTGTTATTATTTTATCAGTTTGTACCTAAATGTAATATTTCGGACTGGGTGTAGCAGCTTTTCATATTGTGATAGAACAAGCATTCATTATCCCATTATCCACACACACTTAGCACGGTAACTATTTAATTAAAAATATTTTTCGGCCACAAAATTAAGGTAATTGTTTAACGAAAATCTTAAAACTGCTTACGCACATGCAAAGATTTTGTGTTCCGAGTTCGTGCATGACCGATTATTTGGAGTACAATCCTCTTTTTCATAAAAGTGTTCTATCTAAAATTAGGATTCGAAAAAGTTTACCTCCCCTTCTCTTTGAAGATGTTGACTTCCTTGTTGGTCTTGCAGCGAGACTGCTGAACGAGTGAAGGTGGTCCGGTTTTGATGAAAAAGCGTTATTAGATTGGCTACAAACTTGTTTGGGTCGGCACGATTCTTAATTTTTATATGTTTTTTGCCACCCCGGCTGTTTTACAATTAAGAAATTATTAGTAACAGACTGGACCTAGTCTGAATGTGCCAAAACGCTTGCCCTTATTGCATGGGACTTACAACTGGAGAAGTGAACATATTTCATACTGCCTACCTCTTTAAAGAATTGGATTCTTTGTGACGTTGTGTGATATTTTAATCTTACCTTTCACCTTATTAAAAAATTACAAAGACACGTTGTATTTCCAAAGCGTTTAAAGATAAGAGTTATCTTTCTGAGGCTCAATTCACCTGGAGAGGCGCCACGGCGTCCTCACCTTCCGCCTGACACAGGTCCTCACCGGACACGGTTGTTTCGGGAGGTTCCTGTTTCGCATAAGGCGGGAGGAAACGCCCGGGTGTCACCATTGTGTGGATCGCCCGGAGGACACGGTGGAGCATACGGTGGAGGTATGCCCAGCTTGGGCGGAGCACCGCAGTGTCCTCGCGGAAGCGATTGGCGGCGGCGATCTCTCGCGTCCGGCCCTGGTCCAGCCATGGTACGGAGCGAGAGGGAATGGAAAGCCGTCACCTCCTTCTGCGAAGCAGTAATGCTCGCAAAGGAGGAGGCGGAGCGCGTGAGGGAGAGAGCCTTGCGCCCTCACGCCCCTAGTCGCCGCAGGAGACGCCCTGGGCGTCGGGAATCGCAAGCAGATTCCCGGCCACCGTAGGCGCGGGCTTGCGGACGGCGAGCCATGGGTAGCTCGCCGTCCGGTAAGGACCAGGCCCGGGTCGACGGCGCGTTGTGTTCCACGCGCGCCTCAAAGAGATGTCAGCACAAAATGACGGGGTCCGATAGGGCCGACGCCTCAGGGTCGCGGGTTATTCCACAGAGAAAACCGTGGCCCTGGCACAGGCAACTGAAGGAACACGGGTGGGTTTTAGTCAGTAAAAGTCTGACACGCCCTCCCGCTCCACCCAGAGCGGGAGAAGTCATTTGATGATTTCCCACCCAAAAAAAAAAATAAAAAAAAAAAATAAAAAAAAAAAAAGGCTCAATTCACCTGTCAGATATATTTATAGTTAGAATATGCTTTAATAAAAATAAAAAAAATGTCAAATAAATCATTTATATTACTGAATACGCATCCTGTTATAGCAGACTTTTGTGGTTTTCCTAGCCAGTTTATCTTGACCCCTCGATGAAGTAAAGAAATTGAAGGTCTTCACAAATTGAATTTTCACAATGCACAGTTTCAAAATATTGACAATGTACTGGTTTGAAATATTAAATATTGATTTCCTGATATCAACTGTAAAAATATCTAATGTTTTCATATTATTGATACTTAAAGCGGGGCTCTTAACGATCAGATATATTACACAATATCACGAATTGCGCAATGTTTTTGACCGTTTAAAGTTAATATTGAAGATTGCGCAATGATTGAACAAAAGTTTGAACGAGTACATTTTTGTTATGCGCCTTATTTTATTGCACTTTAGGGATATGCAGATCACGTTGGGGTCACCAGTGAAGGGATATGAGGAACAGGGTGTAAAGTTCACTCATACTCTTGGAAAAGGGAGGATTCTCCGACCAGATGGATGTCGTATCTGGTGGGCAACTGCCCGTTAATTGTTGTCGGGAAGTTGTATATATGCTATCTGCGCGGTAAACTCTGCTTGCGCGATGCAGGATTGATGCGTTTGTTCGCATGTGGCGGTGTAGATGCCGCCACATGCACCGTAAAGTAAAAGTATTGCGCACGTTGCGATCACACAAAAGCATTGAAGATATAGGCCGTCAACTTCATTGCGTGAAAATAATGGGTCGTTACAGTGAAAGCGCAGTTTTTGCGCAGTGTTTATATCAATCATATTGCGCAATATAAACACTGCGCAAAAACAAAGAATTGAATAAAAAATTGAGATGGTTTCAGATTTGTTTTAATAAACTTAAGGATGCTGTTTTACTTTTAATGTTAAACTTTTGATCTGGCGTATGAATGAATGAATGAATGAAATGCACCGACCCCAGCGTGGTTTGACCAGACTCGATTAATCGAATGAACCCCAAGATTTGCACTAGTCCCTGAAGCCTCATGCTTCATGGTGCTACAAATACCATTGCATATCAAGGATTGGACCGGGGGGCACTGTAATGGTAGGGATGACGTGCCCTTAGGATAGGAAGGATAATAAGAGCCTACGGGGTATGCACCCTAACGTAAGCATGGGATTAGTGGAGAGGCGGGTGATATTTGTCTATGGGAGGGCATCTTTTAACGACGTCGCAGCAGGGTTGACTCAAGTCGAGCTTCATCGGTGAATCTTTAAGCGGGGTTCAGCTGGTTTCTCGGCTCTTTTCTATGCCACTGCACTGCTGTGGTAAATGTTACTGTTCTTTTCAATGTCTTCGTCTGAGTTGTCGCTACTAACCGTTCCGGTTTTTGCACATCTCCTTAGCAGCGTTCTTGATCTTCCACCCTGTCGATCCAAGAATTGAATCCCTTGTCGAAATATTTTAAGTCTTGAGCTATCGTTCGAGTCTCAAATGTTGTTATTCTAATTATCCAAAGTTGAATGGGCACTGTTGGGAATCGAACCCAACACAACACATTGGGCATGGTCTGCACGCGCAGGCCGCGTGTTTAGCGCGTCGCGGCGACTACACGGTTCGGCCCGATTACCACTCGCTTCTGCTGACTTCACCGCGACGGACGATACTCCTCTTACTTTAGGTTCGTTATTAGCTGTTTGTCCTGTACTGTTGTATATTAAGCTCGTCATTAAACCCTTGCCTTAAATACAGTAGTCCACGCTTTAGATGATCCTCGAGCTAACATTGGTCCTTCAAGGATCTCGCCGTCTCAATTTCAAAAGGAACAGTCTCAAAAATAAACTTCGAACTCGAGGCTCTTCAGTTGCGTTCTTCAGCGGGGACAGCTCCAGCAGGAATCGTCGATGCCTCGTTGAAGAAGCTTCGCGTAGCACTGCACACGCCCAGGGGTCGAAGTCAGGTGACGAAGTCGGGCCAAGGAGAACTAAAAGAGTGTTTTCATTTATCTTCAAGTCTTTTAGTGGCAATCATTCTTATTCGTAGCCTCATATTTATCTAAAGTCACTTATATGTTTATAAAGCTAAAATATAACGGTTAGGATAATTCATCTGTTTACGCCATTCCTTCACTTCACTATAACAGCTGATAACTCGGCGACGTGATTCCTTGTTATCTTCGCATCAGCTGTTCCTTAATTCGCACCTAGTCAGTCATAATAATAACTCATTAGCTAGTTATGTTTCGTTTTTATGTCATAAACTGTTTTGTTATGTCTTCTCTAATAATTTTTTCTTCGAGTTTGCTGCTGGTGCTGCTATGAGTCGCTATAATCGTAATCATGCATCTTTATTTATCTCAACATCATATTGCAGACACTGATTATTAGAATGTACAATCTTAAATAGAGAAAGGTGTCCGTGACAGAAGGGTCCCGAGTTACAAATCACCCAGCTTTCTTAAATAGGACATGACAATTTACAGAACGGTTAGAGAGTCAAATTATTTTTAAAAAGTTTAAGATTGCAATTAAGTATTTAAGTAAAAGTAGAACCTACAAAATTAACAGAAAAAATTGGAAAAATAAATAAATTGTTCAATTTATATTTTTAATTTCCTTAACCCTAGAATGGATTGATCTCACCAAATTCGATGCTCAGGATCCTTTGGCATGGGCACGCCACAATAGCGGCGGTAAGTCCCCTCTTTGAGGAGTGGTTGGAGAGGCGCCACGGCGTCCTCACCTTTCGCCTGACACAGGTCCTCACCGGACACGGTTGTTTCGGGAGGTTCCTGTTTCGTATAAGGCGGGAGGAAACGCCCGGGTGTCACCATTGTGTGGATCGCCCGGAGGACACGGTGGAGCATACGGTGGAGGTATGCCCAGCTTGGGCGGAGCACCGCAGTGTCCTCGCGGAGGCGATTGGCGGCGGCGATCTCTCGCGTCCGGCCCTGGTCCAGGCCATGGTACGGAGCGAGAGGGAATGGAAAGCCGTCACCTCCTTCTGCGAAGCAGTAATGCTCGCAAAGGAGGAGGCGGAGCGCGTGAGGGAGAGAGCCTTGCGCCCTCACGCCCCTAGCCGCCGCAGGAGACGCCCTGGGCGTCGGGAATCGCAAGCAGATTCCCGGCCACCGTAGGCGCGGGCTTGCGGACGGCGAGCCATGGGTAGCTCGCCGTCCGGTAAGGACCAGGCCCGGGTCGACGGCGCGTTGTGTTCCACGCGCGCCTCAAAGAGATGTCAGCACAAAATGACGGGGTCCGATAGGGCCGACGCCTCAGGGTCGCGGGTTATTCCACAGAGAAAACCGTGGCCCTGGCACAGGCAACTGAAGGAACACGGGTGGGTTTTAGTCAGTAAAAGTCTGACACGCCCTCCCGCTCCACCCAGAGCGGGAGAAGTCATTTGATGATTTCCCACCCAAAAAAAAAAAAAAAAAAAAAAAAAAAAAAAAAAAGGTTCCTTTGGCAGGCAAGTGAATATTGCGACACAGGGCACACTATTAGTTTCTGAAACACTTATCACTTCGTTGTCCGAAACTGGGCGCACGTGTAGCGCACGCTGTTTTTTGTTTTTGTAGGAACACAGCCGAGATAACCGCTCGCTTCGACGGCTCACAACCGAATCTAATGTTAAACTTTTGATCTGGCGTAGACACTTATTCTAGAAGTTGATCAAATATCATTGCATAAGCATAATCAGCCTAAGTATTATGTTCCCACTTCTGGGACACAGGCCTCCTCTCTGTGAGAGGGAGTGGGCCGTAATCCACCACGCGGGCTCAGTGCGGGTTGGTAGATGTCACATGTCTTGGAATTTTTGGTTTTAAGACATGCCGCTTTCTTCACGATGTTTTCCTTCACCGTTTTGAGAGCAGTGGTGATACAATAATTACATAAATTATTTCGTCACCAATAATAATTATTTATTTTTATTGTAAGTTATTGTTTCCTGAAATAAAAATGTTTTAATTAAACCACTTAGCATAACAGTCGAATGTGACCTAAAGCATCTGTACATATTTTAATTAAAATCTCTTTTCGTGTATGTCTGTGTGAACGCGTGTTTTTTCTAAATTTTACAACGGATTGATGAACGGATGATGAAGGTAGTGTCCATCATCATTTAGATAATTTATTCCGGACGCTTATAGAAGCTGCTTGTATAATACATAAATATTGAACCTGCATTAAATAAATAACTCACAATGTTTTGTCAAGTCGTAAAAACCGTACGAAGCAGGGCAGTTCACTAGTGTCAAAATCAGCCATAAAAGAAATGCGATATAGAAGTTCAGTTTATCATTAACGTCATCACTCCTTCGGATCAGATGTGGCAATAATCTTTGGCATTTGAACCACACCTAGGACAACAGAATCACGGTCTCATATCTACAGTCTGAATCCACCAAGTACAGCTCAACCTCTCAGTTCAAATGCCGTATCCCGTCTTACCGTACCAGTTCCCAGCAAAGAGTTGTATCTCCACCCCCACAACATATCAATATGATTTCAAATCGCAGTATAAATTCATCCTGTGTAGCCTGAAAACACCTTATTTATAGGTCGAATTGCACGAGCGTGTGCAATCGGTTGCGCAGTTATGAGCTTTGTCGTTTTGCTCTGGCCACTGAGAAAGATCTAGCAGAAATATTATATCCGAGAAAATAAAACAAAAAGATTGAAAAGTATGTATATTATTATTTATCATGACAAGCAGCGTAGCGTCGTGGCGCGTGGTGTCGTAGCGTGTAGCTCGTAGCGGCCATTTTGAATTTAAAGTGCAGTCATAATATCACCTTCCTTATCGAACATAGACTAGTTAAGACATAACTTTTATAATACATAGGAATATGTCGCTTTTCGTGTTTTGCCTGTTCGTTTGCTTAGTTCTTCTCCAGTATACAATATATTTTGCGATGACACCATATTAGAGATTATTTATGTCGGATTGTGTCCTTAAATTAAATTTCAAAAATTTTGTACCTTGCTTTATAGCAATAAACTAGTTTTTCCCTTCGACTCTTCAGCTGCATCCAAAGTATTGGCTATAAACAGTAACATAGGCCGTGTTTAAAGGTTTAGATTAATCTAAAACGATGTAATCAAAGCAAATGAATGAACAATGGTATCACTTAAACCAACCAAAACAGTGAATTACAAAACTCAGAGAGGCGTCGGAGCATGCTGATGAATCATTACCGTCATAGGTTAAACAAAAGAATCAACAACAAAAGGCGTTCCAATAAATAAGGGCTTCTGTTACACTGAAGTGAGCGAGCGAAGTAGAATAGGAAGAAAAAAACAAGGGCACATAGAGGTATCGGGGAGTTTTCCGGTAAGGATTAGAATTAGAGGCACAAAGACTTTACAACATTATAGTAAAACCCCGAAAAGGTGACACAGATGTCACGAACGTCTTTATAAGAGACAATCAGCAGTTCCTTTCAGCTAAACGTTCGTATGGTATTTTTTGCAAAAAAAAAAGTTGTCAGCATTTTGAGGCTACTGTTCTATTTAAAAGAAAACGGAATATTTATTCAAAAATATTTCACCCGCCGTGTAACAAGCATCCACTCAAAGTCAGTGACGCGAAGTAAAGCCTACTCTACACGACCGGTGTCACAACCAGATTATTTATTGCCATTATTTATCCCCGGGAGCCAACTCAAATGTCTGAATTGAGTACGACCGTGTGAAGCCCACCTAACTCTAGTTTATGTACAGCGAGTTTTGCGCTAAAAACTTTTTGTTTTATTTTATTTGTATGTTTTTTTATGCTATTTAATTGTAGGTAGCTTGCTGAACAAGTCATTTCCTTATTTTACCATTGGCGAAACTCATTGATGATGTATTATTATAGGTACTAATAAGAGACGTACCTAATGAGTTAGTTACATTTATATTTAATCTTAATTCGAATTTTAATAATGTTATATAAACAAAACAAATTATTGGCAAAAGTGATAATAGGTAAAGTTTGAACCTTCTGAATACAAATGAACGTGTTACTAAATCCCTTGGAAGATTGCGTAAGAATTTATCCTAAACAAGGTTTGTATATACATTCATCAGTTACTTTTGGAACAGACTGTAAGTGATCACATTCGAGGCTCTTTTAATAAGAATCTTAGGTAAAATGAGCTAAGACTTCTTGAAAACCCATTCTGGACCGTACTACTATTAATAACAAGAACAATTCGTTTTCTATAGGTATGGAACTCCAACCAGCGTTGTGACATTACGAGAGAGCTATATTCATTGCAACACGGACGCTATTTTCCACCTGCATATTCGGCAGACATATTAGCATTTAGCAAGAGCACACCGTAACCGACAGGTAGGCAATCGTTTACGATAATTGAAGTTTGTGGTCCAGCGGCTAAACGGACGACGTAGACTTGAATGTGGCCAGATGTATCGGAAATGTCGTGCTCTGTCGGGAGCAATGTTGGGTGTTTGATGTTAGAAAACGGAGTTACACTTGCTTCAGCACCAAAATTTCAGTTTTGAAAAAGTGCTGATTTCGCACGAGAAAAAAATATACAACGCATTAACATGAGCAATACTAACTTATTTAAGTGTATTGCTTGCAGTACGAACTTATGTTTTTCCGTCCGTACGAAAGACGAATACGGAGTCATGTCACGAAATCGGTACAGACTTTACCTTATCTTTTATTTTGTTTTCACTCGTTAGGTATTTTTAAATGTTTTTGCTCGTACATAGTAGCAATTGAAAGCTGCCAGTATTTTCTCAGTACACCATTCACGTCAAAAATGCTTTCAAAATATGCCATTTCTCTACTCAAAATAATTGTATCCTGACCAATTAAAAGCCCATTAGTTTCCATTCCGTGTGCCCACATCAGACGCTTGGAACGTCCGAAATTGCAATACGCATTGTTATAGGCACACAATATGTAGGGACAGAAGGTCGGCACCATGCAACGAGTGAAAGCGCACGCACACGTAATGTGTTCTATTTCAGAAGTATTTATTTATTTATTTATTCACTTTAAACATACAAATATCCTTACAGGCTAGACACAATACGATCTTGTAGTACACTGAAAATTTAAATAGTTCCACTGTTTTAACCATAGCTAATTCTAAAGGTAGCTGTTCTTGTAAATTCACCCAATGTGCAACAGAATATGTCCAAGTCAACAGCAATGAGGTTGAGAGTGCGGAGTGCACTCGTGAGCGGCGCCTCGCACAGTAAGTTAGTTCGCGCGCGCGGTTCGGCAACGCAACCGCGGCTGACGACGACGACTCACATACCCGTCCGGCACTACTAGCTCCACCCTTCGCAATATATCCGCATTGTGTATCTTCCCTCTAATTACTTTAAAGATATAAGTCACTAGTGTGAGTTGCCTCCTGACCGTCAGTTCATTATATCCGACCATACCCAAGACAAATATAGTTGGATACATCAATGGATAAAATGGATAAACCCCGTATTCCTTCATGTATTTGAACCTAATAAATTTATTTTGTACTCGCTCCAACATGAGACTATACTTAGTTTCATGTGGAGCCCAGATACCTGCATTACATTCTAGTTGGCTTCTTACTAAAGCATTATATAATGCCATTATAGCTTTAATATTTGTGAAGTTTTTAACCATTCTAAGCACAAATCCTAGGTTTCTATATGCTTTTTTGCATACCTTAACTATATGATCACGAAACGTGAGACCAGTGGTGAAACGAACTCCCAGGTCCCTCACTTGAGTGACCCTATCCATCGGCACCCTGTCCACCGTATAAGTATATGTGATGGGTGTGTGTGCGCGCGAGAAACTTATGATCACACACTTAGCTTTAGATGTGTTAAACTGCAGGAGATTACTCTTGCTCCAAGCTACTACTCTGACTATATCTCTCTGCAGTCTTTCGCAGTCATTCAGGTTTGTGATGGGGAGATAAAGCTTGAGGTCATCGGCAAACAGTAAGCACTTAGCATCTTGTACAACGCTTGGTAGGTCGTTAATCATTAAGAGAAACTCCAGAGGCCCTAGATTATTTCCTTGGCTTACCCCAGATCTAGTGTAATATGCGTTTGATTGATATCCAGCAAAGTCAACATACCGTTGCCTGTTACTCATATAACTTGCAAAAAACTTAAGTAAATGCGGGGTGAAACCGACCCCTGCTAATTTTTTCAGTAACACGTCATTGTCGACCATATCAAACGCTTTTCTAAAATCGAAATATGCATCATCGGTTTGTCCTCCACTGTCTACTACCGGTACTACATCTGCCATGTAATTGAGTAAATTACTTGTTGTATTTCTAGTTGGCCGAAATCCATGCTGCACGTCTGTAAGTTGCGATTTGACTTGCTCAAAAACGCTCCTATGAATAGCCGATTCTAATACTTTAGCCATTGATGACAATACTGCAACCGGTCTGTATTCTTCAACTTTAGTTCCCGAACCTCCCTTCGGCACAGGTATGACCCGGGTAATCTTCCACATCTCGGGAAACACAGCTGATTTAAGGCAAAGATTGTAGATGTGCAACAGCGGTCTCGCTAATTCCATTCGACAATCCCTAAAAATGTACGGCGGAATACCATCAGACCCTGACGATTTCTTCGGCTTAAGTTTCAGCAGGGCGCGTACCACGTCATCAAACTCCAGTCTATCAAGATGAACCCACCCTGTGTGAACTCCGTTTTGACTGCCCGCTTCCACTATCGCCACATTCACATCTAATTTAGGTTTATCTACATTATACATTGAGTAAAAATATTCAGCGAATTCTTGTACCGCTTGTTCACACGTCATGGCCTCTTTGTTCTTAAAAATCTGATGAATGAGTACACAAACCCTAATCAGGTTAAATTACTAGCACATTCATCAGTATTTGGAGTTCTAACTTTATAGCTTACAACTTTTTCCAACAATTATTGATTAAAGGGGGGAAATATAGAGATACCGTGGCCCTAGCACAGGCAACTGAAAGAAACGGGTGGGTTTTTAGTCAGAAAAAGTCTGACACGCACTCCCGCTCCACCCAGAGCACGAGAAGTCATTTGATGCTTTCAAACCCAAAAAAAAGTACAAAAAAGGGGGGGAAATATGTCTTTAAATAATCCTAGTGATTGATAATACGAACTAAGAGGGTTGTATTGATGATTTTATATGTTGTAATTCTGTAAGATAAGCGTAACATGTATGTTGACATACATGTTAGGCTCGCGGACCTATTACGGATATAATATAATCTATATGTTGTCATAGAATCACGCATAAATAATTACACCTTATTTTATCATGGAAGGGTATCATTTTTTTTTTTACCTAACTATAATTTGGCTACACATTATTGCAGAATAGAACAAAAAAGGGGTGGTGCATGTATCCTTGTTAAAATGGGTTACAATGTAAAGAAAAGTAGCAAAGTTATCAACTAAAGGCATATTTGAATGCTGTGGCATGGCACTGACTGGTTATAAGACAATAATTGTGTATATATAGAATCCCGAACTCAAATAATTTAAATTATTGCTTCGACAAACTTGAATTGCTCTTGCAGGATATTTTACGTACATGCTGTAAAAACGCTGTTTTCTGCGGAGATTTTAACATTGATGTACTCAAGCAAAATAGAGCACACGACTGACCTTGAATGTCTTTTAGTGAGTTACAATATGAAACTTGCTTTGAAACAACCGACTCGCATGGCTAGTTTATCGTGCGTTGACAACTTTGCACATAATTTTAACGCTTGTAACACTGAAGTACTAGAATGGGCATTATCGGATCATACAGCTCAGCTGCAGTGCGTCAGTGTCGAGTACAAAAGATATGTTGCATTAAGTACTGATACGCAACTAGAAGGGACTATAGTACGGAAAATATAGTCAAATAAAAAAAAAAACATTAATGAATCTTACCTTTTCAGAACTATATGACACGGATGACCCAAACGTAGCTTATAATCCTTTCATTGAGATTTTCAAGCTATTATACGATCTGTGTTTTCCAATAAAATTGGATAAAATAAACACAATAAGAAGAACTAAGTGGGTGTCGAAAGGGATCAAACTATGTAGTAAAAAGAAAAGGAAACTCCTATGGCAGTTTAGACTTAAAACTAAACCTATTCTAATATCTACAAAAAAAACCTTTAGACACAAAAAGCACAGAACAATTACAATATAAGAACACCTAAAAACAAATGGAAAACTGCGTGACTAATTATAAATCGTGCAAAGTTTAACGTACCTAAATCTAACATAAATAAAATTAAAATGGGTGGCTGCGTCATATCTCGTCTCAAGGCTATTGCAGAAGCATTTAACATTTTTTTAATGATAAAATAAAGCCACAATGGGATGCCGACTGCATACCTTTTTTTTTTTTTTGGGTGGGAAATCATCAAATGACTTCTCCCGCTCTGGGTGGAGCGGGAGGGCGTGTCAGACTTTTACTGACTAAAACCCACCCGTGTTCCTTCAGTTGCCTGTGCCAGGGCCACGGTTTTCTCTGTAGAATAACCCGCGACCCGAGACGTCGTTGAGGCGTCGGCCCTATCGGACCCCGTCACTTTGTGCTGACATCTCTTTGAGGCGCGCGTGGAACACAACGCGCCGTCGACCCGGGCCTGGTCCTTACCGGACGGCGAGCTACCCATTGCTCGCCGTCCGCAAGCCCGCGCCTACGGTGGCCGGGAATCTGCAGGCGACTCCCGACGCCCAGGGCGTCTCCTGCGGCGGCTAGTGGGGGCGTGAGGGCGCAAGGCTCTCCCTCACCCGCTCCGCCTCCTCGCCGACTGCATACCTGGGGTGTGATTTCAATAACAAAACTATGTTTTTAGCCCCTAGGACATTGTCCTTGAATAATACAAGCAGTGTGGTTTATGACGGTATTGCTAGTATACTCAAACATGTTGGGAATGAAATCGGCGTTCACTTGTGTCATGTCATCAATCTCAGCATTAGCGCAGGCGATTACCCTGATGCTCTAAAAGTTTCTAACGTCAAGCCACTATTTAAGAAAGCAGACAGGGAGCTAATGGAGAACTATCGGCCTATATCACTAATTCTTATAATTTTTAAAATATTTGAGAAATACATTTTCAAGGAAGTAAATTCATTCATAGATAGATATAACATTACGAGTATATGCGAGTAACAGAAAGGATTTAGAATAGGTAAAACCATTAACATGGACATTTATGATTATTTGTATAATGTTGCATAATTACATTAAACATGGATAACAGGACACCGGTCTGTGGCGTTTTTTGTGACATGACGCAAGCCTTTGACTATGTGCATTATGGTACACTCTTAAATAAACTTGAAGCATATGGAATTAGAGGAAATTTCAACAATCTAATTAAATCTTACTTACTTAACAGAACTCAACTAACAAACATAAACCACAGTAATATGAAAAGTAAACATGAAATTGTATTTCAATCCTCAGAACGTATAATTTCGTTTGGGGTGTCACAGGGGAGTGTTCTACGGCCTCCTTTATTTATATTATACGTTAATGATCTACCGAAAGGCATCCCTCAATCTCTGACATTATTTGCCGATGATAGCACCATAACGATACCTTGTAAAAGTGTTGATAAAGTGACATAAATGATTCTATACATCTAATGGTAAAGTGGCAAGATGACAATAACTTAAAAATTAACCTAACAAAAACTAAATTAAAACATTTTAGTCAACGGATCAATGGCAAGAGTAACTTAAAGATGGTCAGCCTATATAAGAGGTAGAAACAACGAAATTTTTTGGGCTCAACATTGACAAAAAACTAAATTGGAAAACCCATATCGTAATCTTGTGCAAAAAAAAAAACAGTAATTCTGCCTACGCCCTGCAAACATTTTCGTACAGCTATAATATCTTGACATCAATTATTATTTATTTGTTTCGTAATTTGTAATGAAATTTAAAATGATTAAGTAAATTGCAATTAGATGTAATGTACCCCGTTATTGGTAAATCATGGACGCACACACCGTCTATTACTTCAATACCTTGCATGTTTGATTTGTCAGTTTATGTAAACGCATGTTTGACAAAAAAAATATCTTATCTTATCTTACACCCGATATTTCTCTAATGAGTTGGCAGGGGTGAATTAAATAGACCCACATTTCGTCACTTATGTCATAAACATGATATTCATTTTGTCCACCCACTCTTTCTGTCGGTTGCCTTTTACAACGAATCGTTCCCTACCAAATCTCTTCAAAAATACCATCTTTCCTATTTCACGATAGGTGTGCTACACCAAACTAATTTGATACTTGCCTATCCCTGTCGGCAATGGTTGCTACCGCGATTGATTAGTCGATGACACATTTGATGCCAATTAATGCTCGGGAACCTATATTTATAATACAGTTTCGGTGCAAGTTAGGTGGGTACAGTATTTATTAGTGAGAAGAGGGTGAAGAGGGTTTTGGTTATTTTTAAGTTACCGACATTAAAAGAAAACACGGAGCTTTATAAAATCACTTTTTCTCCGTCTGTCAAAGAAGGTGTTCTCGAGGACTGTGCAAAGTAGGAATTTGAATTTTGACATAAATTTACACGAAGACTAAAAAATATTAACGTTTGATTATTTTTACGAAATCAATCAATCGTTCTGTGTAATTTAATTTTTCATCAATAGGTATAATGATTCTGTGTCAAAAACCTAACTACAACAATTTTATTTTGGTACCAATAAATTATTTTCTAAACAAAAAGAGGGTATTTTTGTAGGTGTAATGAAATCCAACTTAATTAATCTGGGCTAGTCAAAACTAAATATGCCTTTTTGCAGCAATTGAATTAAAATTCCGATCTTATTGTCTCTCACAATCTTGGGTTATCACAACGAAACACTTTTAGGCATAGCTCAGAAAACTACTTTGTTATATAATAAATACCTCCTAAAAGCTGCACCAATTTTTCTGTCCTACAGTGTACACTCCACTTACGCAAGAGCTTCTAATCAACGTTTCACGGCCATCCTGTATATAGGTGCCATATTGATGACGTAATTGTTGCCCTGCAGCGCCTAAACTAGACACCCATTTCTGTAAATTAAGTAGTTCGTGACGTCACTAAATGTCTATTAACGACCCTACCCTTTGGGGTTCCAATTTATTGGGAGCATAATTTGGTGCTTTCACTCTGATTTGACTTTTGGGGTAATATTTTTGTTTAAAACCTAAAAATGAATATTGGTTGGTTATTTTACCCAACCACAACCAGATTTTATACAAAGAAAGAACCTATGAAACATTTCT
Organism: Dasypolia templi; assembly: GCA_963555695.1. NCBI lineage: Eukaryota > Metazoa > Arthropoda > Insecta > Lepidoptera > Noctuidae > Dasypolia > Dasypolia templi. The sequence continues at coordinate 10,707,046 of OY743158.1, read as the reverse complement.
TGATGATTTAAGTCTCATCCCATTTTATGTCTCTTTCAGGACTTGATAGAAGAAAAAGGCTAGCAAATATGCGGTTGGTTATCACACAACACTTCACGGAAAGAACAGTCACACCAGGTGGCGATGTAAGTATTCGGGAAATTTAATATTATTCTTCATGGTAAGAATTGCCTAAGATATAATTCAAAAAAGAAAAAATAAATTATAAACAATATGAACGGAGCACCAATGTGTGACGTAAAAGTTACTAAATTCGAACGATTTTTGGACATACATACATCTATCCAGTATTTTTTTTTTTGCGACAAGCTCAATTGAATGTTTTGATTTTGAGTCACCACTTACTAAATATTAGGTGCAAAACAAGTATTTCAAAATTTAATCGAATTTAAATTAAGTTTACTCCGCGCGTTCGTTATTGACCCATTTTTTTTAAATTAACATCCAATATGGCTGCCACAGAAAGAGCAATACCATATTTAGTTCAATTCTAATGCAGTTTAAAGAGGCCTCCCTTTTTTTCATCCTCCTTTTTTTACACAATTTCGGATCGTGTTTGCGTTTTCCAGATTAGCATGCAGTGTGCAGCGAGCGGTGACAGACCTTCACAGTTCGTGTGGGGAAGAGATGGCATTATTGTGTCGAGTAATACTGATCCAAGGTATTCTTTACCATAATTATCAAAGAAAAGAACGTTAACTAGAGCATCCTTTGCAATATTGACGATAAAACTTACAAGGGTGACCGCTACGGTAGTTGATTTTGCAAACGCACGTCATAACCACCGAGAAAACCATTATGGAATAGATTTTTAGTTAATAATAAAATGTTCCAAGTTTTTTGAAGTATATTAACCAGGAGTCTCGCTTGTATTATGTCGCAGGATACTTTTTTTTTTTTTTTTTTTCTGTGACAACCCGCGATCAGTTTTGTACTTTTAGCGGATGGGTTGGGGGTAAACATTAGCGGGAAGAGCGTGACTTCAGCGAGCCATCTACTCCGTATTCGTACTTAGGTCCACACAGGTGTGGGTGGACTACATGATGTCTTTCCTTTTAAGTCTTTTCCTGTAGCTTCTTGTTTTCAGTGCGGCAGCCAGATTGTTGGGGTGCCTTTCCAGTTTTTCCTGATACCTTTTTGTGATGTACTTGATTTCGTCCCAGACGGTATTCGTTGATAACCCCTTGTGTATTTCAGCGTTCGTGACAAGCCAAGGAACGCCACTGATTGACCTCAAAATAACGTTTTGCATTCTCTGAATGATGCTAATGCTAGAGTTACAGGCACTGCCCCAAAGTTGGATTCCATAAAGCCACACTGGCTTCAAGATTACTTTATAAATTAAAAGTTTGTTATCGGTACTCAGTTTACTGTTGCGTCCCATGATCCAGTGTAGGTTCTTATAACGGATATTAAGTTCGTGTCTCTTGGTCTTAAGATGTTTCTTCCACGTTAGACGTCGGTCGAGATGTAACCCTAGGTATCTTACGCTTTCGTGGTGAGATAGTGTGACATTCTCGAGGTGTACAGGTGGGCAGTCACCCTTTCGCAGCGTAAATGTGACGTGGACAGATTTGCTTGCGCTTGTCTTTATCCGCCACCTTTGTAGCCATGTGGTTATTTTGTCCCTTGCAGCATGTGTGAGGCCATAGCAGGATATGTGTGGCTGGCCAGTATTGCGGTGTCATCAGCAAATGTTGCTGTAGTAACCTCATCAGCCTGCGGGAGATCTGCAGTGTATAATGTGTACAACACCGGTCCTAGTACCGACCCTTGCGGTACACCAGCAGTTATATTATGGAATTGCGATGTCACATCTGCAACTGCAGGATACTTGGATAAAACTTTTTATTTTGCGAAACTTCTAGGATTTTGGCCCGGCAGACGCGCTTATCGTATAAGGGCTTAGTTCCGTTTTTACCGTAACACCTTATACAGCAGCCTACTACTCATGAACGGTTTAATTAGAAGATTTAGATATACATATTTAAATCAATAACAATTACATCATCATTATAACAATACTTTTTCGTATGACTAGACTAATACATATGTCTTAAAAAATATTTACCAAAACGCAATTTTTTGCAAATATTTCCTACTCCTAATAAACGGTGTAGTGGTATGTAACTCACACATGTACAGCCTTGTTAACTCAAGTGCCTATGACGCCACACGTCTGCTAAAATCGTGGACAGAAATCGACGTTCGTCGACGCACTGTTAGTTACTTGCCATTGCCCGCGTTACTCGCGTCACATATAATTAAACTAATTTTAGTTATTGTATATTTACTGTGTTTAGTCGTAGTAACTTTATTATGAAATTATTTCGTGATACTGAAGAAACATTTAATTTCACCTCAATAGAGAACCTAAATCACGTCCCAACAAAAGTTCTATAATGGTGACCCCGACGTGATTTAAAGACGGTTCTGTACTGTTACCCGCGAGTGCGAATTGCGTTAAATACCGACATAGACTTTCTTCAGTGTAGTTACTGTGTACTATTTTACGAATTTTCGAGATGGCCAACCCAAACAGCCACCGACCATGAAGTTACCAACGATCCTACGCACACGGCCGCCATACCTGGCGTCGCATCTGCAAGCGTCTACGCACCACAGCAAGCTGGTCCGAGTTACTCCATCGACCAGCAACAGCCACCAGAGACGGGGACGATCACCATCAACTCCCACATCGCCGACTTCTGGTCAGCGCGTCCGCGAATATGGTCCCACCAGTTCGAGGCCATAATCGGTTCACAAAAAGCAGGTGACTTACATAAATATCAACTAGTTATAGCTAAGTTAGGTCGAGACGAATTGAGTCAAATTAGCGACATTCTCGAGAACCCGCCCGCGAACGGTAAATATCAACCAGTAAAAGATAGGCTAATTTCGGCATATAAAGAGTCCGAGTCCAAGCAACTACATACGTTGCTTATGAAAGTTGAACTAAGGGATCTACGATCCACTCAACTACTCGGAAGGAACAAAATCCCCGCGGACACTAATCAAATATTGTGGTTGGACCGCCAGCCACAAACAGTCCGAGCAGTAGTCACTGCCTACGACGTTACATTGGACAATGTCGCAGCAATTGCCGACAAGATAACGGAAACTACACGGTCATCCGAACTGTGTTCGCTAAATCCTATTGCTATCCCTAGACAAACAATTGACAAAATTGCCTAGTTAGACACTAAAGTTAGTCGCGATCTCGCTCTCGGTATATTTACAATCAAACCAAATACAGACGTCAAACAGCGCAACCGTGAGACAAAAATGTATATATAAGGAAATAATGCAAAAACATGTGGCGACGAACAATGCGTCGCAAACTCGTTAAACTAAAGCTGACACCTGCGTTGGCGAGCGTAGATGTCGAAGGAACATATCGCTTGAGCGTCACCTACTGGAAAAACGGTACGCATTTTCTTATTGACACCGGCGCCGATATTTCAGTTATTGCTTACAGAAATGTGAATCGTCAACCCGCGGTTTTTAAGTTATTTGCTGCTAATGGTACAACAATCAAAATACATGTATATGGGTCTCAGAAAATTACTTTTGCCTACGTCGAGTTTTTACCTGGGAATTTGTCTTGGCCAATGTACAGCTGTGCATTATTCGAGCGGATTTCCTAGCCAATTGCTCGTTGATCTTCATGCAAAAAAGTTAATAGACAAAGTCACTCTACTCACTAGGAAGACCGACGGTCACAAAATCTGGACGACGTGAATAACTTGATTCTTCAAGTCCAATATTGGTTTACGGTAAATAATTTGGTAGTAAATGAAAAAAAACAAATGATTTAAATTACCCAATGTTAGAAGTAGCGAATGTGACATCATATTGAATGGAGAAAAACTGGAATTTATTAATCAGACTGTTTTCCTAGGAATCACGCTGGACGAGAAATTACAATGGGGACCACATATAACATGTCTTGCGGGACGGCTTAGCTCGGCCGCTTATGCTGTTAGAAAGATAAGACAGTTAAGTAACAGATATAGACACCGCGCGTTTGGTCTTTTTTAGCTACATAAACAGCATTGTGTCGTATGACATTTTACTGTGTGGTCGCGCTGCTAACATTGAATCCATTTTCTATCTTCATCGTCGCGAATCTCTCAGGGAACTATTTAAAGGGATTAATATTATGACAGTACTTTGCCAATTCATTTACGAGTATGAAAGTATTATGTATGTAAGGAAAAATCTACATCTGTTTAATAATAGAAATAAAGATAAAATAGATCAACCATTTTTCAGATTAGCTAAAGTATCATTTATAAATCATTTTTTTTTAATTAAAAAAGTACACTCGGTAAACAAGCTTATTGAACCTTCTGATTTTGACATTGTAATTACTTGGTGACATATTTTAAATTAATTTGAATTTTGTAAACTTCTCACATAAATTTTAATTATCCTTTTAAATGTATTGTTCCTGCATGCAATAATTTTATTTTATAAGTAATGTAATATTCTACACAATGCAAGTTGTTATAGAATGAAATAAATAAATATTTCAAATTGGAGGATTATATACAAGATAGGAAACATGATGGTCCAGCTCCATAGGATACTGGACAAAATCATTGTGTTTGCTAATTTAATTGTTTAATTTGTTGTTTTTACTCAACTCACACACTGACTTATTCCTAGTTATGTTTTTAGGAAAATCATATACGTTTACTGTTTGTAACTATGTGAGCACCATTTATATGTCTTCGCTTTATTATAACTTTTAACCAATTGTGGTATAGTATTTTTATTCTTGGTGCATCGTCTTCACATATAGAAATATAAATAATGTATAAAAATATATTTAAAAATTTTAAAAGATTAACGTGGAGTTTCTTGCCCCTTCTTCTCCATACGAAACTACCTTTTGGAAGGGGCGCCTAGAATCAATCCTATTTTTAATGCAAAATTTGACGTTCAAAAGTGTAATTTTATGTGCCTATTTGAAATAAATGCTTTGTATTTGACTTTGACCGACGAAGAAGACGCCTCAAATATTCCAATAATAAATATCTTCGATTCGGCTAATAAACATCACCGCATTTTAACAGACTTTCCAGACATCACTAATAGTGAGTGTTTCAAAGACCCACCCAAACACAATGTAGTGCATCATATTTGTACACAAGGCCCACCTGTCTTCGAAAAAGCACGTCCACTTAACGCTGCAAAGTACAAAGCAGCAAAGGATGAATTCCAACGCATGGTAGACCTAGGAATATGCAAGCCGTCATCCAGCCCATGGGCACATGCTTTACACGTCATTCAAAAGAAAAACGTTGAATTACGCCCGTGCGGAGATTATCGTCGTTTATACGCAATCACCGAGCCCGACCGCTACCCGATTCCTCGATTAACGGATTTATTTATTTATTAACACTTTATGCACAAGTAAAAAAAATACTGTACAAAGGCGGACTTAATGCCTGAGGCATTTTCTACCAGTCAACCTTAGGGTGATGCAGAGACAAAACATGGCAGGTGCAACAAAAGGGATAGATAACTCGAAAAATAATAATACATATATACTTTAATACATACATATAAACAAATTAAACTTTGTCAGGAGAAATAACGATAGGTAGAGGAGAAAACGAATCCAGCAAATCAGCGCTGAGATGATTTTATAAGCGTCTCACGAATATGTTCACGAGCCTTCACTTTAAAAGATAACCGACTGCTAGCCATTCTGATGTTCAGAAGGAGCGCATTCCAAAGAAAGACCGCTTGGACAAAGAAAGAAGAGTGAATAAAACCAGAGCGGTGAGAAGGACATCGTAGAAGACGATTGTTGGTGGAACGAAGATTTTTACTATGGGCTGAGCATAAGTATTGAACATGGGGGGTCAGGTAAGAAGGAGAGGTAGATTTGTCGAGTATAGAATACAACATAGAGAGAGCCCTCAACTCTCTACGCTGACGTATGGGTAACCATTTTAAAAGCAATCGGTGCGCAGAAACATGATCATACTTACGTAGATTGAAGACAAATCGAATGCAGTTATTTAGAAGGCGGTCAAGTTTATTGAGGAGATCTGCATTCAGGTCATAGTAACACACATCACCATAGTCTATTATGGGAAAGATTAGGGACTGTACAAGCATAGCCTTTATGTGTGATGGGAGGAGGTTTTTCAAACGATAGAGTGACCGCAACGTTCCAGTGACTTTTTTACTTACAGTCGTGACCTGCTTTCGCCAGTCAAGACATGTGTCGACATGCAGACCAAGATCCTTAACATCGGAGCTAAACGGGATGACTGAGTTATCAAACATTACAGGCCACGCCAAATCGATCAGACCAGTTTTTAACCACACTTAAATCCCGGTTTAGCTCCTCAATCGCATCGGATATGTTGTCCACATTTCCTGGTAGTAAAGCTGCAAATCTTCAGCATAAAGATGATACGCAACCCGAAGTTCGGTGGTAATTAGATTAATAAAAATGGAGAACAAAAGAGGAGATAGAATACCGCCTTGAGGGACGCCAGCTGCAAGATCACACCAACTCGACGAAGAGTCTCCAGCACGAACAGACTGCTGACGCCCCTGAAGATAAGAAGAAAACCATTCCAAAGCCTCTCGAGAGACCATAAGATAGGAAAGGATAGATAAAAGGACTTCGTGACTGACGGTATTGAAAGCATTGGAGAAGTCAATTAACACTAAAATTGTAACTTTTGTGTCTTCCATGCCCGGCCTGATATCGTCAGTCACTTTAAGGAGGGCTGATACGGTGCTGTGCCCGGGCCTGAAACCGGATTGAAATGGACTGATGAGGGTGTTGCAGTGAATAAAGTGGGAGAATTGTTTATGAACACTGGCCTCGAGTACTTTAGATAGAAAGGGAAGAATGGAAATTGGGCGAAAGTGACTAAAAAGAGAGGGATTGGGTATCTTAGGCAGGGGCCGAACAAGGACTTTACGCCACAGGGAAGGGAAAACACCGGTGTACAGGGAGAAGTTTATGATGTGGGAGATTGCTGGGAGGAGTTGATCAGTAGCCGCTACGATCATATGGCGGCTGACATTATCGCAGCCCACAACTTTGGTATTAATGGAGAGGATAATTTTTTTGATCTCTTCCGAGCCGACTGGGGTGAAGACAAAGGGATTAATAATGGGACGCGTCAGACCAGCAAGGTATGCGAGGGTTTGACATTTGGTTTGACTGTCTAGAGTGGGAACAGTGGAGAAATGGCGATTTAGATCGTCCAAACCAATTGTGTTAGGAAGGTTCGGACCTTCCTTTGTCGCGATTTGCCGATACCCAAAGTTCCAAGGAACTTCCAAATATCAGCAGGAGAAGAAGAATTAATATTATTTAGGATGTGGCGGCGTTTAGCGTTGCGTATCATCTGATTACACCGATTCCTAGCAGCCTTGAACAAGGCCCATTTGTCATCCGAGCGATCCCTTTTAAATTTCCGAAACCCGCGATCCCTCCGTCGCATTGCCATCCGAACTCCCTTGTTCATCCAAGGCGCAGGCGGACGCTTCAACTTGATTTTCTTGATAGGGGCATGGGCGTCAAAAAGTTTGACCACAACATCGTTGAACAATCTGACTTTTTCCTCAATTGAAGTAGCTGCTTCCAGGGGTGACCAATCAATATTGGACGCATCTTGTTGAAGCCTCTCGCTATTCACACGCGCATAAGCACGTCGGTACTGGAACGTTGGGTTTGGTTTAGGGGATTTAAGGATATAGGATAAGAAAATAAGGTCGTGATGGGAAAAGCCAGGAGCATCGTGTTGACCATGTGAGGAAACTAGGGAAGGGTTAGAGGTAAGGATCAGGTCAAGCCATACATCCTCAAAAATAAACAAATTCTATCTAAAATTGTTATTCGACGTGCATATCACATTGCACCTGCGGACATACCGAAAACCGCAATATTATTTGCTTTTGGTCTGTTCGAGTTACGAAAATGAGCTTCGGTCTGCGAAACGCTGCGCAAACGTTTCAAAGATTTTTCAATGAAGTTTTGAAAAATACTAGCACTACCTTTTGTTACCTAGATGACATACTTATTACTTCTGAATCAGAAGAACATCACATTTATGATCTCAAAGAGGTATTCAAGCGACTTAGAGAATTTGGCGTCACAATCAACACGTCTGAATGCGAATTCGGAAAATCCGAACTAACATTTCTCGGTTATCGCATTAGCTGTGATGGCATACGGCCGGACCAAGAAAAGGTCAATGCAATCATAAATTATTCGCAACCCGAAACCATCGAAGAACTGAGGCGCTTCCTCGGTCTTATAATTTTTTACCGAATGAGTATTCCTAAAGCCAAGCTAAAGCCAAACTATTTTAGACAATTACTTGCATAATGCTAAGAAAAAAGACAAAACAAAAATCGCTTGGACCGACGAAGCAGTTAACGAATACCGCTGTAGTCTAACATTCCGGGGAACGAAATGTGCCCTCAGGTCCCGTAAGCCCCTCAGGGTCGCGGGTAATTCGAAAAAGTAACCGTGGCCCTGGCACAGGCAACTGAAGGAACACGGGTGGGTTTTAGTCAGTAAAAGTCTGACACGCCCTTCCACTCTACCCAGAGCGGGAGAAGTCATTTGATGATTACCCACCCAAAAACAAACAAAAAAAAAAAAGGTCTCTTAAACCCCACGGGATTACACGATTTCGAGGAAATTTGCGGCCGCGATCACAAAAACTTTTTCTTAACTTTCGATTCTTTGTTCGATTCCACCCACTATAAGTAAATTATTTTGGGTTCTTGAATAAACAAACCATATTACAAAATAAAAACAGTATTCGTATTACGAGAGTTGAAAATTGTAACGAACGGTTTGTTTACGTAAAACTTTTTTTTTGTTTTCCGCGCAAATAACTATCAACAACGATGAAATAAATATTCAAAAGTAAATATAGCAATATACATGCAGCGGCGGTACTTTCATAGAACGAAAAGCCCGCCGTGACCTAATAAAATTATAATTCACAACAACAAACTTACGTTTGTTGTTGTGAATTAAAAAAAAACTACACCAATGAAAGAACTCGAATTCAAACATTCATGTCAAAGTTTTTTTTTTTTTTAATTCCCGCATATATTCTGCCGCGCGCACTAGGTTGCCAGATTTACGCACCCGCTTAACTCCAATCATTCAGTAATCAAAAATTTGATGAATAACATTTAAAACGGTCGTCGACGGAAAGGTATGTACCTAAATACACTGAGTTTCCTGATATTAAGTGCCTTTACTTCACTGCAACCATCCTTTAGTTATTGTATGTATTTCCCGGAATTAAAAATAAGTATTTTTTCATTGGTCGAAGAAGAGATTAAAATCTGTACCTACTCATTCGGTAGTCATGAGTATGACAAACTTACAGACAAACAGTTTAAAAGACAAAATTTGTAACACATGAATTCAGTTGGCATTTGTAGTTCTGGTAAAACAATGAAAAAAAAACCATCTCATTATATCTCATTTCATAACAAAACAATAATGTTCGTATCAAAGAGGTTCTTCTTAAGTATTTCGAAATGAAGTTTAGAGTTGGCGGGGGCATAATTTAGGTAAGTATAAGTATAAATGTTAAATGTTATATGGTAATATCTTATGTTAACCATTTTTTAATCGACATTATATCGAAAAAATTATGCGTACGGCAAAAGAGTATTAAATCGATAATTTGGAGGCCATCTAGTGGCTTTTGATGTTTTTTTTTGCATGTGATGTGTATAGATGGCGCTTATGATAATTACGTACTTGAAATATGTAGCTTCTTAGATAAAAGTTTTCTTACCAAAATTATAATAATGGTTAGTACTACTAACAACCATGACACTATTATTTTAGATAATCAGCCAACCCCTCAGTCGACTCCTTTTTTTTTGTAAGAAATCTGTTAACTTGCCCTAATTTTGACCCCTAAGCACGCCACTGTATACATGGCAATAAACCACTTTCGGTATATGATTGAAGGGCTTGATCTCACAGTGTTATAATAACACAAGCCGTTAATATTCGCCTTATCGAAGAAATAATAAAATCTGATCCACCACGACGTCTGCGTCAATTGGATTTTATTTCTCAGTTTTGCGACAAAATTTAATACGTACGGGGCGAGCTCAATAATGCCATCGACGCTCTTTCAAGATTAGAAGAGATTCATGTACATGACATTTTTGATTATGAGCAATTACATAAAAGCCAAATCGAAGATACGCTACTACCAAAAACAAAAACCTAACTTGGAATTTAAAGTGTTCCGCATGCCGTATTCAAACCATGAGCTTACGTTCGAAACATCAACGTCAATTGCGCGACTTTATTTACCGTTACAGTTTCGAGAAAAAGCGATTTCAAGTGTACATGCACTTAACCATCCTGGATTAGCCACTACGCGTCGCCTTATACCTCAGCGATATTTTGGCCCAACATCAATACTGACGTAGGAAACTTTGTAAGAGGTGGCATTCAATGCCAGAAATTTAAAGTGCAAAGGCATACAATTACACCTCTAGGAGAGTTTGAAAGGTCAGATCGTTTCTAGCATGTTTATTTAGACATAATTGGACCATTACCACCTTCCGATGGATAAACATACTGTGTCACAATGATTAATCATCATACAAAATGGCCTGAAGTCGTTCCTATAAAGGACATTAGCGTTGAAACCGTCGCGAAAGCTTTCCTCAAGCGTTGGATAGCACGTTTTGGTTATCTTGTAAGAATAACTTCGGATCAAGGTCGTCAATTCGAATCTAATCTTTTCACACAACTGACCAAACTACTTGGAATAGAAAAGATTAGAACAACAGTATACAATCCAAAAGCGAATGTACACGTCGAAAGGTTGCACCGAACGCTAAAAGCTTTCATCATGGCACGTTGCGAAAGTAGCAGTCAATGGTCACAACAATTACCTATCATGTTGTTAGGAATGCGCAATACAATTAAGGAAGACTCAGGATACAGCCCTGCTCAGATGACCTACGGGAAACCGATGCGCCTACCGGGAGATCTTTTTATTCCCACCGAAGCAAACGTTAATAACACCGATTATACCTGCAAACTTATGTAAACATTAGCGAACCTTCAACCGACCACCAGAAATCAAGCGGATAACGTTCTTTAACACCGCCTTACAACGGTCCGTATAAAATCATTAAAGGGACCAACAAACGTTACGTCGTTCAAGTAGGTTCTAGAGAAGTCGTTATTTCTCTCAATCTTCTCAAACCTGCGTATGCTATTACTGTTAACCCTGCACTTGAACTACCCCATGACGTTTTAGTTTCGCCAGCAAAAACACCGGTTCAAACACTACTTGACCAACCCGAATCATCTGTCACTTCAAAATCGGGTCGCGTCGTTGAAAAGACCGTGAGATTTGACATTTTAAGCTTTTTGTCGCCAAACCCTAATAACAAAAACATCTTTGTGAAATTTGTATTGCAGTGAAGTTTTCTGTGTTTAAAAATAAACCAAAAAAAAACAAACAATTCTGTGTTTTTCTCACACTAAAATGTCAACTTAGAACGTAGTTATTTATAAGTTATGTTTAAGTTAACTCATAAGTTTAAACCTTTTTTAATCTTTTTGTGCTAGTTGTTAAGTACCAAATTTATGACCAATGTATTTTTTTTTTACTATTATATTTAGTTTAAGCACCCACATGCGTGCTTTTGTTTTTGTGTACATTCTTATGGAATAATGTAAGCATAGTGTGTATTGTTTAATTTAATAGTTACTTATAGTGATACACTTTTACACCAAACCATTTAATTATATGCAATGTTTTTACACTTCTCTCATGTCATCGTTATTTTGACAATGATTGTTTACTGTTTTATTAAATCTGATTCATCAAAGGGGGGAGGACATGTAGTGGTATGTAACCCACACATGTACAACTTTATTAACTCAAGTGCCTATGACGCCACACGTCTGCTAAAATCGTGGACAGAAATCGACGTTCGACGACGCACAGTTGGTTACTAGCCATTGCCCGCGTTACTTGCGTCACATATAATTATATTTTGTATATTTACTGTGTTTAGTCGTAGTAACTATTTTATTAAATCATTTCGTGATACTGAAGAAACATTTAATTACATCTCAACATAGAACATAAATCACATTCCAACAAAAGTTCTATAACGGCTTTGGTATTTGGAAATATTTTAACACTGAAAAATTGGCGGTTAAAAAAGTACTACAGAAATAAGTAAAAGCCTGGACTATCAACTGAAAGTGCTATTTTAAGTCTCAAGCATACCGTTCAATATTACAAAGATCGCGGTACGCCTGTGTACGCCTGTTTCCTTGATCTCTCCAAGGCTTTCGATCGTGTTTCATACGATGTGCTCTGGAGAAAGATGGGGGACAGGGGTATTCCTGTGGAAATATGTGGGTTATTCCAGTATTGGTATGGTAACCAAGTCAACCAGGTGAAATGGGATGATGCAGTCTCTGAGTCGTATAGGCTGAAGTGCGGGGTGAGACAGGGTGGTCTGACGTCTCCCAGGCTCTTCAACCTCTACGTGGATGGCCTGATAGTAGCACTCAGCAGCATGCGTGTCGGATGCAGTGTTGATGGGGTTAGAGTTAACAACATCAGCTATGCAGATGGCTGGGTCCGTCGGCAGGAGCAATCAGAGAGATGCTTAAAACGTGTGAGACCTACGCTGCCGCACATGGGTTAAAATATAATGTAAGTAAGTGTGAGTACATGGTCTTTGAGGTCAGCGGCAAGCGACGGGGGGAAGGACCCGAGTTGCTTATAAACGGGTCACCAGTTAAAAGGGTGTCATCTTTTAAGTACCTAGGGCATTGTCTTGATGCTGACCTCAGGGACGATGTGGACGTTGAGAGGGAGCGCAGGGCTCTAGCGGTCCGGAGCAATATGTTGTCCCGTAGATTTGCGCGGTGTACAGACCAAGTAAAAGTAACACTATTCAAGGCTTATTGCCAAAGTTTGTACACGGGCAGTCTATGGGTCCATTATACTAAGAGATCGCTTGATGCCCTGCGAGTCCAATATAATAATGCTTTCAGGATGTTGTTGAGGCTGCCTCGTTACTGTAGCGCGTCGGAAATGTTTGCGCAAGCCCGAACCGACGGCTTCTTTGCAATTATACGCAAAAGAACTGCGTCGCTACTGAGGAGAGTGAGGGGAAGTCAAAACAGCATTCTGAAAACTGTAGCCGAGAGTCTCGGTTCTCCGATTATACGACAGTTTGTGCGGAGGTTGATTGTTACTAACACTAGACAATAAGTTATTTTTGTATGTATACTAACACTATATGGATATGTTGTGTCCGAAATAAAGAAATTCTATTCTATTCTATTCTATGTATATTTGCAAAGAAAATGGGCCCATTTTGAGATAGAGGTTCAGAGGGTCTCAGCGCGGGCGCGGGCGGCAGTGTTTTTTCTTCATATTATTGGCTCAAGACGGTTTCCTCACGATGTTTTCCTTCACCGTTTTTAGAGCGATGGTGATGTAAATATTTATTTAAAGTAAAGCGCCTGCCTGAGTTCGAACTCACGACCATCAACTCGAAAACAGCAGTATAACCTATCGATCCTTCAAGAATCCTCTTCCACAGACTCAATAGATTCTCATCTATCTGTGCTGGCGCAGACCCACGAAAAGTGTCGCTACTAGTTGCTGTAATTATATATTTTTTGCAACCTCACACATATGTGTACCTCTGCGCCCCTGCATATTCTTTGGTTGTCGTTTTGGTGTAGCGCGCCACCGCCGCGCGTTACGTCTGCGCGAGAGTATTGCGTTTAGCTTCGCCCACATGCGCAAGGTTATGTAGGCCTCTATACGCCTTAATGAATGACACCCATTCAAGCCATGTTCTGACCAACCAGAATAAAGATGTTATAAATTGACTCAGATTAGCCAATCAGTAATCAAGTTGCCAATCGTCCTAATCTGGGTTGTTTTGTGATCCTGATAATACTTTTTATTAAGTATCAATTGGCCAGACGCCAGTTTTGAAGACCCAAGCTCAGAAGAAATCATTTATAATCATTTATTTATTGCATTATGTACGGTCTCATCAACCGCACATTTACTTTGCGAACGCAGCAACCTACTTGGATGTCGTGCGTCATGAATATTTTGCTATAATTATAACGTTTTCGGCAATGGACATTGAGTCACACACTAACTGTGGAATTAACCACTTGTCAAGAGAAAGAATCGCTACCACTTTAACTTGTTAGCTTTCTAATTTATAATATAACTTTAAACTCAACTTGTGGTTCTTTCTGTGTACTCCATAACTAAACCAACATTAACAAAGTGATAGTGTACGGTGCCTACAACCATTGGCTCCTACATTAAATGGTCCTTCGAGCCGGATTTTTATTGTGAGTAGTGTCTCTATTTACGGTAGCGAATCGGTTCAGCTGGTCTCCCACAAGCGGGTCGCCCCAGTTGGATTGAGAAGGCGCATAATATCGTACATAGAGTGCGAACGCAATAAAAGGAAACAAACGACAACTTCAAGACGCTAAGGATTACGCAACTCTACCACAACTACGAGAGCAATTCCGTGGAGACTTGGAAGAAGAAGCCTGCAAACTGTGGTCTTCGTGTCGTGAACTAACGTCAAGCAATTCGTCTATCACCGTCAACTAGGTGCTGGACTACTGAGCTACATACATAAAACTAAACTTGTCTCTTTTCGACAACTAGAAAAGAGAACTAACTATGGACAAACTACAACTCCAACAATCCTGCTTTGAAAACATCAAAGCGCTGTGTGCTAACTATAAAAAGGATAGCCCTTCACGGAAAACTGAAGAATACTTAATCAAACGTCTAGAATCTCTCGAAGCACAGTGGAACGACTTCGAGGAACGACATGCGATTCTGGAGCAAATCTTAGAAGACAAAAACATCAACTACTTTGCGGATAACGTGCACAGCAAAACTCAATCTCAATACGAATCTACAAAAGGAGACATGCTTACCTTATTGGAACAACTACAGGGAAAAAGGTTTGTGAAGTTCGACTTAACTGGGATGCTGGATCGAGATACTGACGATACCACCAAAACATTGCTGAGCAAGCAAGAGTGCAACTTTAAAGCCCTCGACCGCGCCATGTCGAAAATTGACATAAAAACTGTCACGGAGAAATGGGAACTAGAAGACCATCTCTCCATCTTAAAGTCGAAATGGAATGTCATCGACAGACAACACTGGGAACTGGAAGCGTTACTCAAAGGCTCCAACGGTAACTACTACAACATGTTCGTCGATATGGAGGACAAATACGACGAGCTACGAAAAAGCTTGAACAGTAAGATCTGGTCGACAGTACACTACGAAAAGTCGACGCCAAAGATTGAGGTTCCTGAATTTTCGGGTAGCTATACACAATGGGTTTCCTTCAAGGATCTTTTCAGGGAAACCATTCACAACAACCCGATGATTAACAAAGCGCAAAAGATGCAGCATCTGAAAACAAGGCTGAGAGGTGAAGCTGAAAGATTGGTGCAACATATCAGTATTAGCGCAGAAAACTACACATCCTGTTGGGAAATACTGACTCAACGTTTCGACAACCGAAGGCTGCAATTTACGTCATTCCTGAACACCATGCTCAACCTTCCTGTCATTCAACAACCCGACAGCTTTAACCTCAAGAAGATGCATGACGTCATAACTGAATGTACGAACGGACTATCAAACATTGGTTTAGACATCGCAACTTGGGACCCAATTATCGTACACTTGATGTCGCAGAAACTTGACACGACTACCTACAGCGAGTACATAAAGGAATTGCGAGATCCTAGAGATGTACCAAACTTGAACGAGCTATTATACTTCCTGGGAAACAAGTTCATGGCTTATGAAACCATGAAGAATACGAAGAAAGAAGTACCTAACAAGTCGTTTAACAAACATCATTCTGAAAAACTGCATGGCTACGAACGACAAAAATCTTTCAAGAGAACTTATCATACAGCATATGGACACTGCCCACACTGTGACGGAAATCATGTATTGATGAAATGTCCAAAGTTCATCAATATGGACTCATTCCAACGGAATAACACGGTCGCAAAATTACACGTGTGTAAAAACTGCTTGTACAGTCATGGCAACACAGATTGTGCGTCAGCAAAAACGTGCAAAGAATGCAGTATGAAGCATCACACTTTATTGCACAACGCAGACAAGAAAAATACCGGCAACTCAACGAATACGGAAAGAAACAACGACAATTCAGGTCAACGACCAACCACATCCACACATAAACAAAGCTCCAACCATATATCTACTAACGAGATGGAGGTTTTATTAACAACTGTGCAGCTTAAGATAAAGTCTGCAAATGGGGATTATGTTACGCTTCGAGCACTACTAGATCAAGGTTCGCAAGTAAACTTGATCACCGAGAACGCCGCACAGATGCTACGACTACCAAGAAAACGGCTGAATGCAACCATAACAGGAGTGGGAGCTGCGCCTGGAAACTGCAAAGGACGGCTTCAGCTTACCTGTAAATCAATTCACTCAGACTACGCATTCGAAACTCAGGCACTAATCTTAAGCAAACTAACAAACAACCTACCCAACTCATCGTTTGAAAAAGCTAACTGGCCACACCTGGAGAACTTGAAACTAGCAGATCCGGAATTCAACGTATCGAGTCCTATAGATCTATTACTTGGGGCAGACATATATTCCGACATCATCCTGGACGGAGTCTTGAGAGGCAGTCAGCAGTCCCCTGTAGCGCAACAGACGCACTTAGGCTGGATCCTGTGTGGCAAACTGAAAACATTTAATTGTCACATAGCACTGGTCGACCTAAATGAATTAACTAAATTCTGGGAGAACGAAGACATAACTATCAGCACTCATGACCTGCCCAAGGATAATCAGTGTGAAGAATACTATACTAAGACAGTACACCGAGACGCAGATAACAGATACACAGTTAAGATGCCTATGAGCTCTGAGTTGCATAACAAATTAGGCAAATCAAAGTCAATAGCTATCTCGCAATTTCTCCAACTAGAAAAACGCCTGGAAAACAACACCAAACTGGCAATAATGTACCGGGACTTCATCAGAGAATATACGCAACTACAGCATATGAAACCAGCGTCTCCAATATTAGCTAATATGTCTGAATGCTATCTTCCACACCATGGTGTTTTGCGAGAACAATCCACTACGACCAAACTAAGAGTGGTTTTTAATGCCTCGCAAAGGACAACAACTGGGTACAGCTTGAATAGCTTAATGGAAAAGGGTCCAAATCTACAGAAGGACATTCAAGCC
The DNA here is from genome assembly GCA_963555695.1 of Dasypolia templi. Classification (NCBI taxonomy): domain Eukaryota; kingdom Metazoa; phylum Arthropoda; class Insecta; order Lepidoptera; family Noctuidae; genus Dasypolia; species Dasypolia templi. The sequence continues at coordinate 10,689,710 of OY743158.1, read as the reverse complement.
CTTATACTAAAGTGGAGGACCTACAAGTACGTTTTTACCGCCGATATAGAGAAGATGTACCGATGCATCGGGTTAGCTGAAGATCAACAATCACTTCTGAAGATAATATGGCGTGACTCTCCTGCGAAAAGGTTACAAGAATATCAACTTTGCACCGTGACATACGGGACCAAGTGCGCGCCATGGTTGGCCATGAGAACTATGAAGCAGTTAGCCCTGGATGACGGTCATAAATATCCAGAGGCCGCCAATACATTGCTCAACGAGTTCTACGTTGATGATGTGATTAGCGGTCACTACTCTCTGGATAAAGCTAAAGCTCTACAAAGTGCACTTATAAACTTACTGAAGGGCGGCGGCATGAACTTACGAAAGTGGTCAGCCAACCACCCCGCGCTACTAGAGAGTTTAACTGACGATCAAATATCGACTAAAAGCATATTTGATTTCAAAACTGAAGACTCGACAAAAACGCTCGGACTCGGCTGGAACCCAAACAACGACACGTTCATGTTTCACTGGAGTCTGGAAGAAAAGTTGAAAGGCCGGACAACGAAAAGGCACTTACTTTCCGAGATTTCGAAATTGTACGATCCTTTGGGTTGGTTGGCTCCCATAACCGTGTCGGCTAAAATATTATTTCAAAGAGTATGGAATGGCAATCTTGCCTGGGATGAGGAACTACCGAGCGACATACTAAATAAATGGAACAAACCGAAAAAGAACATCCAGGAAGGCGATATAGTCTTGATCAAGGACAACAACTTGCCACCAGGAAAGTGGGCCATGGGACGCGTACTTGAACTGCATCCCGGTTCCGACGGCTATGTTCGAGTGACCACGGTTAAAACTCAATCTGGTATTATCAAACGTCCAGTCGTGAAACTGTCACCACTTCCTATCGCGAACAGCATCCAAGATCACTCAGAAAAGAAGTCTCCAAACATGCCAAAGACGGGCGGAAATAAAGGTTATTCCACCCTACTCACATTGTTACTAATTGTATTTACGTTAATAACTGGGTCATATGGCGAAATCGTGACGTCTGGCGTTCAAATTACTAACTTCGAACTTGAGCGGCCGATTTATTACGACACAATAGGAAACATACAAGTGATTCATGACGAATGGACACTACTTATGTACTATAACTTAACCACTTACTGGGACGGAGTACGTCGAATTGAAGCTTATCTCAAGGGATTGAACGAACTGTGCCAAAAAACTGACCCAAGATACTGCAAGACAACTCTAGAACAGCTTAACCACGAAATGGAAATACTGAGCTACTACAACACAATACTCCTAGCTCCTCATAAGCACTTGAGTAATCGTAAGAAACGAGGACTGATTGATGGAGTGGGATACGTTGCTAACAGCCTCTTCGGTGTTCTAGATCAACGGTTTGCAGATAAATACCACAACGACATACAAGCTGTCCAAAATAATGAAAACTATTTACTCGAATTGGTAAAAAATCAAACTTCAATAGTCGAACTTCAAAACAATATGCTGAAGAAAAATGAACAGAATATCAGGCGACAGCTTAGTTTAATAGACGACTTCATGGCGCAGACTAACACCAACTCAGCCAAAGTGGAGTCTGCAATGGAAGTAGTGATGGCTACCAACTACTTCAACTCAGCCTCACTAACAGCATATTTGCTGATTACCAATTTAGAGAGGGTTCAAGAGATGCTGTTTGAAAGCCTAACTGATGTCTACAAAGGGCACATAGACATCCATCTACTGACACCTGTGAACCTGATCGAGCAACTAGCTGAAATCGCGGGTAAACTCCCGAGGACCTCGTCTTTGCCTGTCCGAAACATCAGAAACGATATCAAAGACCTCTACAAACTGCTATACGTGAGAGCACGAGTTACCACCGACTACTTCTTGTTCGAGATACACGTCCCATTGATCTTAGATGAAGACTTCACTCTATACCGAGCTATTCCGCTACCCATGAAAACAAGCACAGGAACAGTCATCGTCCAACTAGCTTCGCAGTACATAGCAGTAAACTTCGGGAAGAGCACTTACGTCTCTTTAACTGAAGATGATATGAAGCGGTGTAGTCACATTCAACCAGGCAATTTGATATGCAACAAGAATCTGCCGATATTCAACTTGCATAATAGCAATGCCCCCTGTGAAGCAAAAATACTGGGTCATCGAACGACCTCACCTTGTGACGTAAAAAATGTGCAATGTAAGCAGGAGTGGATCGCGTTACACACAGCGAATACTTGGCTGGCGATTTGTTGCGGAACTTGCACAATACGAATTGTGTGTGAAAATGATATCACTACGCACTCCATGACTTCCGGGATACTAACCCTGGCACAGGGTTGCCTGTTGCAATCAAAGGAATTAACAATTCACTCGCATAACCAATACAATAGCAACATGAAGATGAATCTTTCCATGAACATACCGTTGCTCAACTCAATGGTAAATAATATTGTGAACATAACACATAATCTGTCGCACGTGATGTTGCCAGAAACTGCAGAGTTGGAGGAAATCGACAAGCGATTAACTATTATGAAAACACAAGAAAACCACCTCCCATCAACCATTTCCACTCATGACATACACCAATACGTCGTTTCGTATACCATTGTGGGAGTTATCATCACTGTCTCTGTGGGGTGGTTGGTAAAGAGATACGGACCATCTTGTTGCTCCAAACAAACTAAGAGCCATTCAGCTACGAACAATCAGCTTGAAGAGATTGAACTGCAACCGATACAACACAGAAAGCAAGAAAACATTCACACGGCGAGCCAAGCAGAACTGCAAGCGGTACGGCCAAGTCATGCAGACAACATCGCGTTCAACTTTGAATAATTTAATTTATTATTTGTTTCCTTGTAATAGGGTTCCTTCTCTTGACTACCTTTCACTAATTTTCCTTACATCTTTGTGGGGTTGCCAACATGTACGGTCTCATCAACCGCACATTTACTTTGCGAACGCAGCAACCTACTTGGATGTCGTGCGTCATGAATATTTTGCTATAATTATAACGTTTTCGGCAATGGACATTGAGTCACACACTAACTGTGGAATTAACCACTTGTCAAGAGAAAGAATCGCTACCACTTTAACTTGTTAGCTTTCTAATTTATAATATAACTTTAAACTCAACTTGTGGTTCTTTCTGTGTACTCCATAACTAAACCAACATTAACAAAGTGATAGTGTACGGTGCCTACAACCATTGGCTCCTACACATTACATATTGTAAAAAGATGTTAAAAAGGGCTTAAAGCTAGGTACAAAAATATGGACCCTTTAGAGGCACAGCAAAAGGATAAAATAAAGTTAGTAGGAGAAGTAGATGAAGAGAATGAGATTGTAAGAGCGCTGAAACGGATAAAAGTCGGGAAAGCTGCAGGGTACGACAGAGTGTCTACTGAAATACTGCAGGGCGGTGACGGGGTGGTGGCAAGCCTGTTGTGCCGAATCTTTAATATGTGTTGGAGGTATGGCCGTGTACCGGATGATCGGTGTAAGGCTGGTATCGTACCACTATGTAAGGGAAAAGGCTCTCAGCAGGAGTGTAAAAACTACCGTGGCATTAGTCTTTTGAGTGTTGTCGGCAAACTGTATGCGAAGGTTTTGATAAACAGAGTGATAAGAGTGAAAGATGAGAAAATATGGGATGTGCAGGCAGGATTTAGAGAGGGAATGGGCTGTATGGACCAAATCTTCTCCTTGAGATGCATAGCCGAAAAACATCTTGCAAAGAACAAGAAAGTCTACTGTGGTTTCGTTCACGTGGAGACGGCCTATGACAGTGTGTGGAGGGAAGAACTGTGGTCGACACTCTCCTTGTACGGTGTGGACAGGCGCTTGATAAGAGCACTGAAATCCTTATACAAGGATTCCAGTCCTTGTGTTAGGATAAATGGAGCATACACGAACTGTTTCTGCATCTCAAGGGGTGTTAGACCGGGTTGTGAAGCGTCACCGTGGCTGTTCAACCTATGTATGGATAGTTGTCTGACAGATTTGAAAGAGGGTGAATGTGGATTGACGATGAATGAGTTGCCTGTCAAATGCTCCTTGCTCTATGCAGATGATCAAGTTCTACTTGCATCGTCAGCAAAACAGTTGCAAGACATGGTGACTGTGATGGATGAAGCATATAGGATGAAAGAAATGAATATAAATGTTAATAAGACGAAAGTCATGGTGTTTGAAAGAGAAGAAGATGTATCGGTGTGTGATGTGAATATGAATGATAAGAGTGTGGAGCAAGTATGTGAGTTCATATATTTGGGGAGTCGGTTTACAAGGGATGGAAAGATTGCCGTCAGCCACGATATCCTCCTTTCTATCCTCTCTCATCTTATGGTTGCGTCCGAGGTTTTGGAATGGTTCTCTTCTTATCTTCGGGGACGTCAGCAGTCGGTTCGCGTTGATGAGAGCTCGACGAGTTGGCGTGACCTGAATGCTGGTGTTCCACAAGGCGGTATTATTTCTCCGTTGCTATTTTCCATCTTCATTAATTTTATAACTCACTGTCTTCGGTGTTCGTATCATCTCTATGTTGATGACCTTCAATTATATACAGCTGAGCGGGTGGAAAATTTGTCGGACGCTATAGTAAATGTAAATCGAGACTTAGATGCTATCAGAGAGTGGTCTGATCGTTTTGGGGTGTTAGTAAACCCCTCAAAGTGTCAGGCCATTCTAATTGAAAGCTCACGCATGATGGGTAGGGTGGCGCTCAGTTCTCTTCCTCCTCTTATTTTCAATGGTATCGCCATTCCCATTACCCCTACTGTGAATGATCTCGGTTTGCATCTTGACTCGACACTAAGCTGGCAACGCCAGGTCTCTAGTGTTAGCCAAAAGGTCAACGGTACTCTGCGATCCCTGTATCGTCTGAGAAACTTTTTACCTGGTAAGACAAAAACCATGCTCGTGCAGACTTAGATTTTCCCTATCATCGACTATGTTGACGTGTGCTACTTTGACTTAAATGCGGTTTTTTGGATAAGCTCGACAGATTGCTCAACAATTATATCCGGTTCATATTCAACCTCACAAAATATGACCCTGTGTCGAGCTATAGGTCTGAGCTCAAATAGATGTCCATTCGCCAAAGAAGAAGTTTGCGCGCTTTGACTACACTTTTCTCTCTTCTCAACTCTCCCACTCCTCCTTCTTATCTTATGTCTCACTTCCAATATCTATGTTTTCATCTCACGCTAAGAAACTGCGTTCTTCCAACAATCTTCTCCTGCTTCGTCCTTCTCATACTTCTGACTTTGTTCATTCTTCCTTTCATATTCAGTCCATTCTTCTTTGGAATGCGCTTCCTCTTGATATCAGGACGGCCACCAGTCGGTATGCATTTAAGCGGAAATTGCAGAGTTATTTTCATAACAAATAGCGTAGAGTCGGCTCAACACCTTTCACCATTAAATTTATATATATATATATGTATTGTAAGTATATACTTTTTTAATATGTATGTATGTGTATTATAAGTTACACAATATGTATTTTACATCACAAATCACAATTTATATTATTTTTTTAAAGTTATTTTTCTTCCATCATTGTTCCCTACAATTAAAGCACCTGCCATCTAATCTCTTTACCACCCTTGGTTGACTGGTAGAGGATGCCTAAGGCATTAAGTCCGCCTTTGAACCTCTTTGGGTTCGAAAAGTTTAAAAAAATAAATAAATAAAGATTGTTGGAGATGTGGAAAGAAGAGTGAAAGCGGGAAGCAACGTGAATGGTGCTACACATGCAGTTGTGGCCAACCAGTTGATGTCCAAAAAGGCACGGCTATTCACAATGGTATGCTAGTCTGTACGATTATGTATGGAAGTGAATGTTGGGTGTGTCAAAAGTAGCATGAAAGCAGAATAAACGCTGTGGAAATGCGTTCCTTGCGGAGCGTGTGGTGTGACTATGAATGATAGGCTGAGGAATGATGTGATAAGGCAGCGGTGCGGCTTAAAAGAAGATGTAGTGACAAAAACTGAAAACAGTATGCTTAGACGGTTTGGTCATGTTGAGAGGATGAATGAAAGGACACTAACAAAAGGTATTTACAAGGCACATGTAAGTGGAAAAGCCGGGAGGGGACGCCCTAGGAAGACATATAGTGACCTTATTGGTGATGTTCTTCAAAAAGGTCAGGTGTGTAGTACTCGCAACCGGCGCGCGTGTATGACTAGATGTATGAACTTAAACGAGACAAAAGGAGTATGTAAGGATCGTAGCAGGTGGCATGTATGTTTGTATGTATCAATTACGAAACTCTATTTTAGTTTCCAGCAACTTATATTATTTTAAAAATAACATAATTGTTGCCTCCATCGAATTAACCCGCATATTTCTAAACCAAGATACCTTTCGTTTCCAGATACGCCTTAGGCCAGTTGATGACATCAGATAACTCAGTGGCGTCACAGCTGAACATCACTCGAGTGAGGGTCGAAGATGGAGGCCTGTACTCCTGCACAGCCAGGGACGGTGAGCATGTGGCATCACATGAGAACAGGCTAGATGTTTATGGTAAGTGTATCATACTGCAAATTCGTAGTTTTCAATCCTGAAATGTCGAACTCAGTGCTTCTCTTAAATCTTTATTATTTGAACAGCTAAAATGTGGAACTCCCAACAGCGTCTGAATATAGATCACACTGGCAACTGTATTAGCAATTCTTGGAAGTTTTGGTTAACTATGATGCGTGACGCCTCGTCAGGACCAAACGGTTCACTGTAAACCAAGATTGTTTAGAAATTGCTATATTACATGTTAGCGCAACAAACTGAGTGAGCTCGCATTACCTTTGCATCATTCAGACGAGTGGCTACTGAGATCGAGATTAAAATCAGACTTATTCAATACTGAATTCAAAATACTAATTTGTAAAAAAAAAATTACAAATAAGGATTGTTTGCCTTAAAATTGACAAGCAAACTTGACTTCATACAAAGTGAATAAGATTTTGTAATAAATACTTTCTATTATTTCATTTTTAGGACCGCCGTATATCAGGTCGCTGCCACCAGTTAAAGTACAAAGTGGGGAATCAGTTAATTTGAGGTGCCCGTTTTATGGATATCCGATTAGGTAACTTTGTATTTCTCATCGCAACGCCATAAAACTTGCTTGAAAAATATTCCAGGATTTCAAAGGCTTTTAGAAATTGTTTGTTGAAAATTAACACTCCAGTATTTTCTCATGATGAAGCGTAGTTTTCAAAGCTATGCTTCTAAAAATTATCCTTTTAACTTTATCGGTTTATGGTAAAACTTTCCTGATAATATTATTTTCAGGGACCACATATTTATTTCACCAGATGTTTTTTTTTAATCGACCAATGTCAAGTGTCGAAAACAGAATTCATATGTCCCTCAAAACGATATTTGACAAATTTTCTTCACATTTCAGCAAAATCGACTGGGAATTCAAAGGCAAGTTACTAACATCGAACGCGATCTTCCAATCCCGCTACAAGAGATCACATGAAAAACGTAAAACTAGACGGAACGCTCCAAGCGTCAACATGAATGGATTTCTTTCCATACCAGAAATATCAAAAGAGTCCAACGGTGCAGTATTCACATGCATAGTAACCAGTCCATCGGGAGAAATGGCTAGAAGAGCATTCGAAATTCAAGTTATAGAAGCTCCAGTATTAGATGATCTCTTGTTGGGAACTAATCTTCAGGAAGGTCAGATTGTAAATATTTATTGTAATGTAAAGACAGGAGATTTGCCGATCCATTTTGAGTGGTTAAAGGATGGGAAGAGGATTCCTAGTGGTTTGAAGGTAAGAGTTTTAGGCATAGACAATTTTGAACTAAGTTTTGGACTATCTTAACTTAAGTATTTGTGTATTTTCTTGAATCAAAACTAAGCAAGTTGCTTTTTCCAAATATTCTTTTAAATACTGTGTTTTTTCAGATATAGCAATTCCCGGGAATTCAATTAGCTGGTTAGCTGGTTGTACTCGTAGACCTACCTATTGTGCATTGCTAGTTACGACGCACAAAGAAATGTGGCATAGAATTTTATATTTTTGAGAGTTTCACGTTAAACGAACCCCATACAAATTCAAGAACTGTTTAACGGAATCTATAGAAAAACGTGTTCTATTTTATGTTTAAAACCCGTATGTTATAGGTAGTGGAAAGAAACTCGGAACTCTTCAGTGCGCTGGTGATCAAGAAAGTATCTTTAGAACATTGTGGTACTTACACATGCGTCGCTTCCAACCATGTGGCGAAAGTTAATAGATCTACTGAGTTGTATATCAAAGGTAAACAAACATACTAAAACCAAATAGCTTTGTCAAAAACCCAACCCAAATGGCTTATCTACCACCGCAGTAGAGAGTTTTTAACAATCAGTATTTTTCAACATTGTACCAAATAATTGTAATTGTACCAAACTGGTACACAGCAATACTGAAGTAGAAATGGGCAAGGTGGCAATAGATTCCATCGAACTCTGATTAAAAAATTCCAATTAATATAACCTTCTCAAAACCTAAAATCTTCCAAGTTATCTTATTCCATTACACACATCATATCTCTTACACTGCACACTCATGCCTTCTTCCCATGGTAGTAGGCAGAAACTACAAAACGCCACCTGCTACGATCTTTACACACTTATTGACGTGGAAACGTCTTTTTGCTCGGTGTACTGGTGGTAACTTCAATATTTCTGCCCGACAAAACATATAAGACTTTAGCCAACAATAACTTCGAGACTTTAAATGCTAGAGTAAAGGTTGAGCATTCAAAAGATATTATAACAATTTTGAGGCAAAATACAATTTGCCTATGACGTCACACTGCGAGTGCACGAGCATGTGAGTGACCTTCTATTTTCCACAATGTTTAAAGTTCCAATTCGTATAGAAACGTGTTTACATACAACAGTGACTTTGCTGTCGTTGACAAGAGTTGACAATGCGCTATCATGGATCTCGTGAGAAACAACTGAAATATTGACCAACACAGGTTTAAAATTAATATGTTGTTTTTTTAATGCAATGGGCCTAACAAGTCAAATGCCGATGCCACGACTGAGCAGATCATGCTTCCAAAATCTCGTGCCTAAATAGGTCCCTTTCATCCCTTGTATACCAATCTACTATTGAGTCGCCATTCTTTCATTCACTCAGTATTCCATTACAGTCGCACCAAAGTGGTTGGAAGAACCAAACAACTCATCGCTCCTCCTCGGTAGAAGAGGTACAGTGTCGTGCAGTGCAAGTGGCTACCCGCAGCCGCAAGTGCATTGGATGAAGAAAGATGGTATAGCGTTATTATTAACACGATGTGATCGTCTGCTATTTTCTGTCTCAATGTTTATCACAAAGCTTAAATATTATTGCGCGCCCTATTTTGCCTTTACTACCTTATTCTGTATTGTGTGAATTATGTATTTTCGTAAGGTATTCATAAATTTTCGCGTAAGCATAGATTCCATATTTATGAGACGCATAAAGCATATTTGCAAGACGTCAATTAAATCTTTTCCTACGTATTTATCTACCTAGTCTTGATCGCTTTTTCGTCGCTAGTAGGTTTCTGGCAGTGTGAAATTAACTGTGACTGTTATTAATTTTACAACGACGTCCAACTTACAAAAAGCAACTTTTTTGCTTTTCGTTTTTAGTCGAAATCGAATTCACACAAGCGCCACTGAACAACAGAACAGCAACAGAAGCGACTTTTACATGATATCAGTTTTATTATACATATAATTTTCCTCTGTTTCAGCTCTCCTCGGTACTTGGCAACCAGTCCTAGAGCTGGCAGGCGGTGGAATCCTGAGCCTACCAAACGGGACCCTCATCATTGAAGAAGTATCTCTCACAGATGAGGGGTTGTACTCCTGCAATGTAGAAAATGGAGTGGGACAACCGCTGAGCAGGACTGTGTGGATGAGTGTTAATAGTGAGTATTTTTCCTGGGCAATCATACTAAGGAATCTTAGGCCACCAACGTTATGATGACTTTTCCTGAAATCGAACAGGCACACGTTAACTATTGACCTATGGCCAACTGTACGAGATCTAGAAGGAAGTCAACGTCTAGAACCCTTGTTCTTTTTGGTTTTTATTAAATGTTGTCGAGAGAAATCAAGTTCTCATATGTTATATATTGTGAAATGTTCTCATTCTCATTATTCCAATTTATTTTGGCATCGGCACAACATGTCTCTTTCTTCCACACTTCTCTATTTTAGTCGTTATCTCGGTAGTCACCCCCTTTCCAGCCATATTATGTTTCACACAGTCCTTCCATCGTTTCTTTCGGCCTCCCCTTCTCTTAAAGCCATCCACGTTCATACTCAAAACTTTTATAAACCCTAAACAATAATATTCTGCAGCTGTAGTATTTTTTTTTTTTTTCAGAGCCTGTTCACTTCGAAGCCTCTTCAACCAACGTGACATCAAGACTCGGTCATTCATTCACGCTAGAATGTCGACCACTAGGAGATGAACCATTCAGAGTCACTTGGACACATGATGGAAATGTGTTGGATTTTATAAGCCAAAGGTTTGTTTAATTGTTGGTAGTAGTAAAGCAAGTTGTTGTAAAAGTGTGCTTGTGAGGAGGTAAACTGAGGCTTAAATATGTAGTAGTACTTTAAGAACTTTAAATATGTAACAGGCAAATAGACATTTAAACTTAGTAACCAATAATTGACATCGTATGATGAAAGTCCCAGTTGCTGCAGCTATCTTAGTTGGGCGGTAGTACACAATTTCCTTCAGGACCAGTATTCTAATTAAGAACTTGAGAAAAGATGACAACAGCATGGTACATAGTTTTTAAAGGCCTCTTCCAGCGTCGGTTTGCAACACTCACGTAAGCTGTTTGGGTTGGTTGACCAAAATGGCAACCATAAATCATATGAAAATAACATCCAATGATATTTTTAAGTTGTGTACTTTGTTATTTTACGTCAATTTCTTTTTCATTTTCTCATCGTCATAAATTTATGTAGTATTCTTTCTGTTACCCGGATGATGAAATTTTTAAAGTGTTGTTTTGTTTTCGCTTTTATTTGTAGTGCTAAACTCGCGGGTAGATTTAAATTTATTGTTCTTTTTAAATGTACGTTTATATTAATTATTTTATTTACGTTTATTAAATATTCATTTCATATATGTATGTTTAATGTCGATGTCAGATAGCAATGACGAAAGCGACAACCGAAGCTTTTTATCGGCTTGTAGTAATGACAGCTTCGTTAGTTTTCCGTCCCTTGCTGACACGTTTGAATCTCAGTTTTCTGATGTACCAAAGAATTTGAATGTTGTCCATATAAATGTCCAAAGTATTCCGGCACAGTACCCTGACATGCTAGCTAACCTAGACTGTAAGAACGTCCACGCCATCCTTGTCTCAGAGTCTTGGCTGAAGCCATGTCTCCCTTCAACTTCCTATTCCTTGCCAGGTTTTCAACTAATAAGAAATGATCGCGCGCGTGGCGGTGGCGGCGGTGTTGCCATATACCTTCGTCCACATATTCCTTTTTCAATTGTCGATATGTCTCCACAACCTCCACCGCAGAACGCGGGAGAGCATCTCTTTTTGGAGGTAAGCCTGAATCACGTGAAAGTCCATCTAGGTGTTTATTATAGCCCTTCGTCACGTGTAAATTTATTTTCCTCCTTTGAAAAAATCCTTGAAAACCTTACACCCTCTTACAGTCATACAATCATCATGGGCGAGTTCAATTCTTGATACTGAAAATCGATTACCGATCTTCTTCTCTTCGATCAATAGTTCAGTCGTCTAGCTTATCAATTCTTCCTGTAAATGCCACACACCACTTTCCAAACTGTAATCCCTCACTTTTGGACCTTCTCATTGTTTCCTCTCCCCAACATGCCAGCAAGCATGATCAATGCTCAGCTGACATGTTTTCTTACCATGACCTAATATTCCTTTCCTACAAAATTCGCCCTCCTAAGGCAAAACCTTAAATTCTCCTGCAGCGCAACTTTGGTGGCATGAATACAGATGATCTTCGAAGAGATGCTAACAGCATTGACTGGTCTCCTTTAGTCAGTGTCGAGTCCATTGACGATAAAGTCAACCTGCTAACAGACAATCTTGTGCAGCTGTATGATGTTCACGCTCTCATTCGTGCTGTAAAAATTAAACATCTTCCGGCACCATGGCTTACAGACGATATTAAAAGTATCATGCACAGGAAGGCTGTAACTAAAACTAAATTTTAATGTCGACCCTCGCCTTCGAACCGGGAGATCCTTGTGAATGCTCGTAGTCGCTGCAATATGGTGTGTAGAGATGCACAACACCACCATATCCACACCGCAGTTGAAAACGGGGATCCAGCTAGTCTGGAAATTTCTTAAATCCTTGGGAGTTGGGAAATCGCGCCAAGAATCGATTCCTAAGAACTTAAATATTGATCTATCGAATCAACACTTCTCATCTTCGTCCCACTGTAATGGGACCATGAAGGCAGCTACAATAAACTATCTTTCAAACCTTCGAACTCCGGACCATCCCCTATTTATTTTTAGTAAATTCTCTGATTGTGATATTCAGAAGAGCGTAGTTTCAATCACATCTAACGCAGTTGGTAGTGATTGTGTAAGTCGGAAAATGTTACTTCCTGTCCTCGACGAAATCCTTCCTATCCTATGCTATATCCTAAACTACTCTATATCATATGGTGTTTTTCCACCGATTTGGAAAGAGGCAAAAATCACTCCTTTACCCAAAAAAAATAATCCTACTTCTTTTTCCGAATATCGTCATATCTCCATCTTGCCTTTCCTCTCCAAAGTCCTTGAACGCCTTGTCCATAATGAGCTTAGTGCTTTTCTTTGTAAGAATATTCTGCTGAATCCATTCCAATCTGGTTTTCGTCCTGGTCACAGCACCGCTACAGCCTTAGTTAAAGTCACTGATGACATACGGTTAGGCATGGCAGCAGGAAAATTGATGGTTCTTTGCTTACTGGATTTTAGTAACGCGTTTCATTCTGTCGATTTCGATATACTGCTTGGCATGCTTTGCTCACTTAACATATCTTCAACGGCGATTGACTGGTTTCGTAGTTACCTGTATGGCCGGCGGCAACGTATTTGCATAGAAGAGTCTTGCTCTTCTTGGTGTTATACTCCTGCCGGTGTATCTCAGTGTGGCGTTTTATCTCCTTTACTCTTCGCAATATTTATAAACACTATTTCCAAAAAACCTCTTTCTTCCTACCACCTTTATGCAGATGATTTACAAATATATTCACAAGCAACCATTTTGGATTTGTCTGATGCCATTAAATTATCATAAATAAGGATTTAGATACAATTTACGAGTGGAGTGAGGCACACGGGTTGCAGGTTAAGCCATCGAAGACTCAGGTCATTGTTATTGGCAGCTCAAGGATGACCTCCAAAATAAACAGGTCGCAGCTTCCCCAAGTTCAATTGAACGGAACTGCTTTTCCAGTCAGCGAAAAGGTTAAGAAGCTTGGGGTTTGGATCGACAAACATCTTTCTTAGTGTCCCCAGTTACAGGAAGTAAGTTGCAAAAATTTTGCATCTGGTAAGTCCCTGAGACGATTGCGGAACTTTCTTCCAACTGCCACTAAAACTGCGCTTGACAATCCCTTTTACTTCCCATCCTTGACTACGCTGATGTCAGTTATCTCGATGTCACTGAGGCACAACTAGATAAACTTGAGCGACTTCAAAACTTTTGCATAAGATTTATATTTGGCCTGCGCAAATATGATCACATTTCTTAATTTCGTACAAAGCTCAAGTGGCTTCCCATACGTCTTCGCCGGAATTCTCATATCATATTTCAGCTCTACAGTATTCTGTTCAACCCTACAACCCCCTCTTATCTTAAAAAACGTTTCAAGTTCCTTCATGACACACATACCAGATATCTGCGGTCATCGGAAAACTTAAGACTAGAGATGCCGATGCATTCCGCCAGTTTTTATGACAAGTCTTTTACAGTTCAAGCAGTACGGTAATGGAATGCCTTGCCCATGTCGATAAGGCGTGCTCAATCACTGTCCACTTTTAAAATTCTAGTAAAAAAACACTTCCTCACTCCATAATCATTACTATATATAGTTTCCTGAGTCTTGTTTCGTGTTTATTATTGTACATATATGTGTAGATAAATGTATGTATGTATTTAATGAATATGTATATGATACACCACTGACTACTTGCAGTATTGTCTCTCCTTCTCGCTGTAATCCATCTAAAGGTTGTCTGTAAAAGATATCTTTTAGCGATAAGACCGCCCATTGCGTCACCCATTGTAAAATTTCTACATCAATGTCTGCAATTTATAAGGTGTACATAATAAAGAGTATTCTATGTTCTGTCCACTATTGCTATTTCTGAATTCAGAGCCAAGATATCAGAATCCAAGACAGCCCACGGCGTGGTGAGTTCCATCAGCCTGCAGAACTCAGAGACACATGACGCGGGACTATATCAGTGCAGAGCCACCAACCCTTATGGAACAGCCAGCTTTAGCGTGCATCTTACTATATTGGGTGAGCATTTTTCCATTGTTTTAGCTTCTATTTGTTAAATAATAGTATGAAACTTTGGCTGTACCCAAAGAATCATATTATTATTCAACAAATAGAAGGCTATAACAAAATGTCTTATGATTATCTTTTCAATATGGCTACCAGCAGCTTGACTTACGGTAGACGGTTATAAATGGTTTTTACAATTTTACTAGATAGATAAATGTATAAATCAATGAAACAATTATTATAATTCTTAAATTCATTTCTGTAGTAATAAAACTAATTAACTTACTTATTACTAATAATAAAATTTGTTCTTCCTACTCTCTCCTACTTGATCTATGCCGTACCCGACAGAGTCCATGATTGTTACTAATATAATTATTTTCCTGCCAAATACAATTTATACTTTATGGTACGCAATAAAGAATTGTTAATTGAAGATTGATAGTTGTAGGTACTGACTTTAGTTTTTAAAATATCTCTGTTCTTGGAAGATATAAGATCTTTATAATCCATATACCACGGACCTGGAATTTTATGACACTAAATTTTGCTTAGTTTCGTTCGATCAAGTTATGTATTCGTTATAGTGATCATCATCTTCGTGTCCTTGTCCCATGTACTTTCTCATGTCAACAGTCACGCTATCATTCACTCCCCTCTCTTCATATCATTTATTAATTACAATGTCTGTTACCCCTTTTCAGAGCCCCCCACGCCGCCTTCAGACGTCCGCATCGAGACAGTCCGCTCCCGCACCTCCACAGTATCGTGGCGCGACACTCTCAGAGCACACGCACGATACTACACGCTACAGTATAGTACTATGCACTTCAGCGACGCTGTATGGGAACATGCTACTACCATGAATGTAACCAGGTACGGAATTTATAAAACAGTCGGTGGCATTTGTACCACATTTCAGCATCCGAGCGCATCCACATCATGGAGTCCTTAGTAAAGGTTTTTTAAACTACTTTGAACCATCGTAGTTTTGAATAACCCACATCAAACCTCAATTTATCCAAACGTTTAGGTTATTTTAGAAAAAGAGCTTTTTTGCATTAATTGCTTTCACCAACTTATTGATCATCCTTTCACCACCAGACATACCCCACCCAAAATAATGTTTATACGAGTATATCGTTCAATTTAATTTCTGTAATTTTAGAAAAGAGCAGGAGCTTCGTCAGTCAGTAGAGGTGCAGAACCTCCGGCCAGCCACGCCGTATGCCGTGCGCGTAGCTACGGGTAACCAAGTCGGCGTGTCCATATATACAACGCCCGTGCACTTTACTACACATGAAGAAGGTACTTTTAGATAGCTCTTGAAGTAACAAACCAAACTGATTTTGAACTGGCCACAAATCTTGTTTATCTTATTTATCATCCACTATTTACGTGTTATGATTTGGTTTGGTTGACACTTAGTTTTTATTTCCAAGGTAAAATGGAAACTGCATAAATATAACAAAGACTTTGTCTCACTTTAGGGCAATGCTTCTCCTACAGTATTTACGTATTGGTTATTTCAGACCTTGGGCTGGCTGCCTGCGTATGCCCATTCTATCCAGATCTTCTTTGTTCTAATGCACAAGTAACCTAAGTCAGCGCAAAGTTTTGCAACAACAAAAACAAAGTCCTAAGAAACATTGATACTTTTTTTACTCTTTAAACATTGATCTTGGTTTACGAACCTATGGCGGCATCTACACCGCCACATGCGAACAACGCATCACACTAACGTCACGCATAATCATGCATCGCGCAATCAAAGTTTACCGCGCAAGTAGCATATATACAACGTTCCGACATTAATCGTCGGGTAGTAGCCCACCATAATATGCAACACCCATCTGGTAGGAAAATCCTCCCTTTTCCAAAGAGTATGAGTGGACTTTACACCCTGTTCCTCATATTTCTATAAACCCATCTTTCAGAATCTTCTTATATTTTTTTTTTAATTCCTAGCGCCATCATCAGCTCCAGTGAAGGTGCAAGTAGAGCAGACAGTGAATCCAGGCGAGCTGTATGTGTCGTGGTCGGCGCCTTTGAAGGAGACACACAACGGAGTCATCGTGGGATACCATGTGAAGGCCGTAGCGCAGAGTGTTGGTTCCGGTGGGTACATTATAGCAATTTAAATATGGATGAACCAGATGATTGTAATCACTAACGGCTCATGCTAAATTAATAAACTGATTTACCCGAAACAAACAAAAGTCAGCGAATAGTGAGATGACAAAGACCAAAATTTACTTACTTCTGATGGATTTGTGTTTTGTGATGTTTTATCCGAATAACATAAGTCTATTTACGCTAAGTGAAAACTCAGGCACAAAAAAAAAACGTATTATAAACTTAGGTCAATAGATTCTACAGTACTGCTTGAGTTTAAACTTTCTTTTCATATTCATTATGACTCATTTGTCTTCGCCAATCAGTTTCAGATGAAGCTGACACGCGAACGATCAAAGTGTCGCAACTTTCGAGCAAGCAAGAGACTTTGCTGAGTGGCTTGATGAAGAACACCAGGTATTGTATAGTAGATAATCTTCTACTAGTCTGGCTATATAACGTTAAGTTCTATTTGTTTCTAACTGGAACTTATGTTTCTAGATATGCAGTATCGATATCAGCCTTCACTAATGCAGGTTCGGGTCAATTCTCACTACCAGTCTTCGAAGATACAAGAGAAGGAGGTAAGCATTGGTCTAAAAATACATTGAAATCATATTTCCCATTAATTCACATTGGCGTTAACGAGAGGGCGCGAAGATGCGAAGTTTAGTACTTCGCTTTTCTCCGCCCTCTAAATAAATCTTCAGAATTGGACACCTAAAATGAAATTCGTATTTATTTTCTTTATAATGTCCAGCTCCAGAGCAAGCCCCTTCATCAGTAGAATGTACAGCAGTGTCCTCTACATCTCTTCGTATCGGCTGGCAGCCCATCGGTCTACCGGGGCAGGGCAGCTCGCTCGTCGGATACACGGTGCTGTTTGCTACTGATGGTAAAAGAACTTTTAACACTTGATAAAAATAACTGTCATATTGGTCTAGTGAAGTAAAAGGTTTATGATGTTTCTAGGTAACCAATAGCTCTGAGATATGGGACATTTTCTGTTACAACCGCAGGAATTCTTTTGTTTTTCATAGTTTTATTGAGAAATAGTATGAAATACAAACTTACTTGTGAAGTCGAAAAAATCATTACAGTGCAAGTAAAACATTCATCCCAACTTCAAAACCCTTCACCATGTTCGAGCTTAATAATATTCTATTCTATCTTTCAGAAGCGGCCTGGCAGAACCAGACATCATTACACCCGGAGCTTTACTTGCAAGGTTTACTAAAGTTTACCAACTACACAGTGAAGGTCGCTGGGTTCTCAAACTTTGGAGCTGGACCTTATTCCTACCCGATTGTGTGTGCTACGTTGCAAGATGGTGAGTAAGCAGCATTTTTATTTGAGAATGTAATAAATTTAATAACCGGTGTACTTCACGGAGAAGTACGTCTTTTAAGGTACCAAGCTACAATACCTACTTAAATTGAAAGTAGTTTTGAAGTTTACCTGGAAGAAGACAACAATTCACAACCGGATAAACACAGTCATCACATACTCAAAGGAGGTGGATCTGAAGGTCTGGCAAACAGTTATGAGTAAGTAGTTCAATAGGGGTCCTTGAATGCAGGGAAAAACTTAATTTCAAGTGACAAAGCTAGTACTTATTCTTCTTTATTTCTGATCACAGCCTTTTTTACATTTGTGTTTTGTAGGACCCAATAATCGCGGACAATATAAATATTTATTGAATCCATTTTCTTTAGATCGTTTTATCATGTCATGTGTTCATGAAAAACTCATTCGTCTGAGCTTGATTGAGCAAGCACGTACTATTGTTCGCTCTGTCAATACAAAATTGTTATTTAGTGACAGTTCCGGTGATTAAGTAACATCAAATTAATCCTTGTTTCTCGTACTATTATAGTACGAGACACAAGGATAGTAAAAGAAAGAAAGAAAGAGGGTAGGTAAGTAGGTAGTTTGAAAACACACTTTGGTGTATTTTCAAACTTGTAATTCACGTCAAAAAAACGTCGAGGTTAACGGTAGTCGTGCAATTGAGCAACGCTGTCTCTAGCCCTATTAAAGAAGAGGGTGTATTATCTGCCGTGCGTGTAAGGAAGATGGACCCCGAAAACAACAATCCGAGAGCGGTCATTGTTAAATTACGCAGCATGTAATCTAGGGACTTGATATATGTCTTAAATTGCTAAAAACTTCCATTATGAACTTTAACAGAGCAAATCCGAATGAATAATTAAACCTTGGCTATGGAGGTCTTGTAAAGCCAATATTTGTTTCCGAACACCTCTCGCCCCTGAATAAACAAATACATGCAGCAACTAGAAGCTCGTGAAAAAGGATACAAATATGTATGGGTACGTGATGGTAGAATACTGATCAGAAAGACTGACGGGGAGCAGGCTAAACAGATAAGAGGCATCGATGCTGTTACCCTGCTCTGAACAATTTCTAAAGTCTCGGACATTAATATCTGCACTTAAGCGAGACATTCAACGTCTACATACCAAAACTTTCGTGGTATGAAAACTGGATGCCATAAGAACGACTGCGCTACTAACCAATATTCAATTGCAGATACCACAGCTACCGTAGAGATCGGATCACAACCGATCTTGGAACTAAGAAAGGTGGAGGTGTTCTTATTTCTGTGAATAAGACTATTGACTCTGTACGCATGACCAAATGATAAACTGAAACTGAAAACTTATGGGATTATATATATTAGATTAAAAGATTCTAAGGCCAAATTTCACGAAATATATGAATGTATTTGCCACCACCAGGTCATCAACTATCACTGGCTACATTTCTGGACAAGGCTTCATCAATAATAGACTTAATGGTTGAAGATTTCAATCTTGGTTTTATAAATTGGGTCGTCAAACTAAGCAGTTTTCCAAGCACAGCTAGAAATTATGCAACCAGGATGGGTTATGCACTCATAGATTTTAAGTTATCTGATAATATGACGCAACTAAACACCGTTAAGACCTGTTATTGTAAAACACTAGATTTAATTCTTACTTTCTTGGGGGACTGGTCAGCGAATGCGAAAATCCAAAATCAGTAGTAGATGTTTATCGCCCATAAAGATGTTTATAAATAATGCCTCCATCAATATTAAAAAGCATGGATACTCTTAGTAGTAACTTTATAAAAGCTAATTACAAGTTAATCAATACAAAACTTAAAGCCACAAATTGGCTGGACGAATTTTCCGATTTACCTAATGTTGGTGCTATGGTCGATGTTTTTTACGGGCACCTTAATAACATTGTCAAGGAGTGTGTACCAAAATATAAAGTTACAAAAAGCAAGTACCCCGTTTGGTTCTCTAAGCCTCTCATTAGACTCTTGAACGAGAAAGAGAAACGCAAGATTCGCTTTAAAAAATACCGAGGTAACTTTGAGTATAGACTGCTTGACGAGAGAGCAGAAGCAATGAGTTAAAACCGTTACATAAACGTTGAAAATACGGAAAAAAGGTAAAACCCTCTGGTCCTTTGTCAAAGCAAAAAAGTCCAAATCTGGCGACGTTCCCTAGGAAATGTCTCTGGGGAATTGTACAGCATCTACCGGAGAAGACTTATGTCATTTTTTCGGTACTCATTTCTCATCCACATTCATATAGTCGGTGGGTTCCAGTGATCATACAAAGCCCTATACATATCATCAACTGGCACTATGTAAAATTAATTTCACAGAGAAAGATGTCTTGAAAGCATAAAAAAAACTGAATGTTTGCAAGGGTCCGGGTTGTGATGGGTTCTCACCATTGTTTGTAATGAGGTGTGCGGCTAACTTAGCTTTCCCACAAAAATTTATATTTAATGCTTCAATTGAATCATCGGAATTCCTTGCGAAGCAATAGCAAATATTACTCCTAAATTGAAAAAAAGAGAAGCCCATGAAACTACTGTCCCATATCGCTTCTACCAATATTTTCAAAAGTATTTGAGATGCTGGTATGCCCCATTCTAATCTCACATGTTAAAACACAGTTAGCTACTCAACAGCACGGGTTCTGCAGCAACAAATTCAATACTACAAATTTATTGCAGTATATCAACGATCTATCTCTACCTACACCAATTTCATTAGCGCAATTGATAAGGTTGATCACAAGATCCTGTTAAAAATACTCGAGGGCCACGGTGTACATGGCCAACTGCTCCGGTGGTTCGAATCTTATCTAGCTGAGAGAAAACAAAAAGTAGTGGTAAAAGGATATAAATCACCACTTTACACAGCCACCTCTGGGGTACCACAAGGTTCTCATTGGGGTCCGATTCTCGTCTTGACCTTTGTCAATGATGTTGTAAATACTATAAAGCATTGGAAATGTTCCCTCTTCGCAGATGACTTAAAAATATATGAAAAAAGTGAAATCACATGAAGACCTTGTCCAAGTTCAGGAGGACTTGGATTCAATTTCCGAATGGTGCCAAAAAACAGGATATCACTAAACGCCGGCAAATGTTACCACATGACCTTCTCACGAAAAAAAAAATCGTACATAAGTCATCTTACACACTAAACGGCGAGACACTTCAAAAGGTATATACAATTCGAGAATTGGGAGTCCAACTCGACAGTAAGCTGCCTTTTAGAAATCATCTGGACATCATCATTGCGTCACTTCTGTTTACGTCAGTCCCACAAGTTTTTCTGTTACCTAGGGGATTATCTATATAATGTCATCAGCAAGGGTCAAAATATATATTCACTGCACAAAACCAGTTGTATGAAAAAAGGAACATACTTCTTAAAAATTCTTTCCTATGTTGATACAGAAAAGTTGCTCCACACTATTACTTAATACTTGAACTCAAATAATTACTTACACATTCACACACGCACCGACATTCATCTTCAAGTTGTGGTTTCCATCTAGCTACACAATCACAAACATTCCCATCATTTAACACACACGCTGTGACTGCTTGTTATCTAATATATAAAATTCTCGTGTCACAGTTTTCGTTGCCATACTCCTCCGAAACGGCTTGACCGATTTTGATGAAATTTTGTGTGCATATCGGGTAGGTCTGAGAATCGGCCAACATCTATTTTTCAAAAAAAAAAGCAGCAAAACAACGTTTGCGGGTTCAGCTAGTGTTATATAAATAATTTCTTACTTTTCACATGTTTATTTTCGTTTTTAATTGTTTGGTAGAAAAACTTGTTACCAGCCTGTCAATTTATGATGCCACTAAGTCGGGTCTGGTGACCTCTAATACAGGTTTTTCTAAAACCTACTTCAGGCACCAGCTCTCAAAATGTGACATAAAGAGTTCAAAACAGTTAACGACTACAAGACCATTGTGAGAGAAAATAAACAAAAACTTGTTATTATTATTATCATTGTCAATGCTTCTAAAATGTCTGGTTTTGTTAGAAGAACTTGTACGGACTTCAAATCTACCTGAACCTTAAAGCTGCTTTACAATATTCTCGTGCGTAGCATATTGGAGTACGCGTCTCCTGTTTGGAACCCAACACTTAACCGAATCGAGCGTATCTAGAAGAGATTCACTAGGTATCTAAGATTTAGATGTTGTAACTGTCAAGAGATGCACAATACCAACAGCGGCTAAAGCACTTCAGACGAACTTCATTCGAACAACTCATACCCGGTTCCTATATTCTAAAAACGATTCGTTTTGCTTACGGATGGTAGAAATGTCTACGATTCATAACCCAAAAGTGTTCCTATAAAACGTTTCGTAAGCGACGTTGGCTTACTACCTACGGATGGGAGGATTACCAATAACAATCCGTAACCCTAAAGTATGGAAATGATGGTCTGTGGTGTTCCTATAAAAATTGCAAACGGTCAAATTTACTGGTCGTTTGCTTACCGGCCGCTTTGCGACGGTTTTCGAAAGTTTTGTGGTATGTTCAAGTGTAAAGTTTAAATTATTATAAAGTATCGAGTTCCGAAAGTAAAGTGATTTAGAAATGTTACAGTTACTATTGGATTCAAAAGAACATATTTTGCATCGATAATAATTGTTATTTCTAGGTTTACAATTATCTTTGTATAAGATATTTTTATTAATAAAGCATTCTATTCTTTAATTCCGAAATCAAATGAAACCAAACGACGCTCTGGAAATAGCTTAGCGTTGGCGATGGCGCGACTTGGCGTAAAAATATTAATTGTTGCGTTTTGTTCACACTTTTGCAACAGTAGCAAAATGTAAGTTAAAAAGGACAACATTTTTTTCTTAGCTAAATAACCTCAATATAATTAAAGCGAACAGTATTTAGTATTTAAATATCGTATAATGTTTGAAAGCAGGTCACAGTTTCTGAACTACATAATACATAATTTTTGTAAAAACGAAACGCAAAGAGGACCATCGGTTACCAAGTAACCGACGAACGTTCGTAGCTGGTAGGCTAGATAAAAACTTTGTGGAACACCAAGTTACGCCTTGTTATTAGTAACTTGGAAACGGGTGGTAGCTGTTATACTATGACGATCCGTTGAATATAGGAACCGGGCATCAGAGACATGACGGACCATCTTTCTATTTAAAATTATTTATAACTTCGTTAATGTCCCAGACTTACTATCCGAAATAAACATCTCGATTCCGCGCCGTACTTTCTACAGAACTAACAGAAAAACAAACAATTTTGAACTATCTGCGTCCAGAACTAACCTTGGCTCAAAAGCACCCATGAACCGGATGATGAGGGGTTATAATAAAATCAGTAAACGTACCAGTGACATCGATATATTTTGCATGATCTGGCTTCTAAGCAGAATAAAGAGTCCTGAGGGTTGGGTACAAACCTCGTCGAAAACAAAAAATTTCGTGCATCCATCATTCGACAGGGAATGCAATTATTTAAAGATGGATTACATAAAACCTACATTGAAACCATGTGTAACTCTTAATTAATTTCCATTACACTTGAATATTATTTTATTTGTATAGAAGTAGGTACGTAATTTTTAAGCTTATTTCCTGAATTTTACTTAATTTAATTTACAGCAGCTTTATTTACTTAATTTCTTAAAAAATACATTGTATTGTATTGCCCTAGCTTTAATTTTGCAAGTGCTGCGCATTCCTGTAAGAAACAATTTCACTATAATCCAAAATTTTGAAATCATAACTGTGTGTATAGTGAATAAGTCGTTGGGGAGCTTATTTTTAATAAAATAAAACAAAATAATTACTCTATATCCAAATTTCCACAACTATCTTCCCCAGTGCCCGGTCCACCAGCAGACATCAAAGTCCTAGTATTATCATCATCATCACTCCTCGTCAGTTGGAAGAAACCTCTCCATCCTAACGGAGAACTGCTGCACTACACAGTCTATGTGAAACCTACATCCAGGTCAGTTTGCACTCATTTCTAAATTATACTAAATAATCTTTCTTGTGATTCAATAAATGACAGTTCAAATCCCATTGCTAAAGTCCACCTTCATATTTTTTATTGAACAGTAATGTCGCTTTGCTAAAGGCATGTTTAAATACCGACTACATAAGTTGCGCCCAAGCATAACTGACTAATAAGCATAGACATTGAATAAAATATATATAATACACCGTTTTTTTTAAATACCTTAGCTATTTTAACATTCCCTGGTCTAAAATAAACATAATATGTTTATATTAGTTAGTAATTTTATTACTAATCATATAATCATTGGTTATTGATAAGAGAAAATACAAACAATAGATCTCAAAGTTTAGCAACAAAATAGCGAACTTTATTGTCAGCGCTCGTCACATCGCAAAGGTACGTACAGCGGTCACTGACCGATTGCCCAGCGGCCGATCACAAACGTGAGCATTAAAGCTATGGTTTCCTAGAAAAGCGGTGACCGCCACATGCGTCCGCAATGTCCACATGCAGACCATTTTTTGACACCATAAATGTCAAATACTGGAGACCATGGCCTATGCCAAGAAATTATAATGCGCATTTGGATGTTCCATCATACCGTCAAAATAAAAAATAAAAAGTGTTCTGTATTAAGACGTTTAAAAAATAAGCACCATACGTACCTACAATAATTAATGGTCAATAAAAATCATGATAAAAACGAAAATAAAAAAGTCTATCAAACATTACAGCAGCAATTGCTCGAAGTCGATTTCTCTCCAAACGTTTAATTGCGTTTGACCGTAGTCATTCGAGCAGTGTAAAAAGTGATACTTATCCGTTTTTACAGTGTCAGATGAACTAAG
The DNA here is from genome assembly GCA_963555695.1 of Dasypolia templi. Classification (NCBI taxonomy): domain Eukaryota; kingdom Metazoa; phylum Arthropoda; class Insecta; order Lepidoptera; family Noctuidae; genus Dasypolia; species Dasypolia templi. The sequence goes on along the minus strand of OY743158.1, from coordinate 10,664,843 downwards.
AGATTAAGTTTTATGTCCTATAAAACTTGCGCGTTTCTTGAAGCGCTGTCCAGCCCGCCGGTTGAACGCGTCCCAAAGGGTCATGGCTATTCGGCTGGTCCGGGGATACCGTACACTCTTTACCGGATTGCTGCCTGGGATATGGAGGCAAAAGCCCTCGCACACATATGGGAGTGGTGCGAGGTGGAAAAACGCTAGGGTGTAACTCCGCTGCCGCGAGAAATCACGGCACAGCGGACAGAGCTCCGGCGGGATCTCATGGCGACAAATCCTGGGTGCGATTGTTGTCGTAACCCAGTGCTGGGTACGCCACAATAGCGGCGATAAGTCCCCTCATTGAGGAATGGTTGATGAGGTGCCACGGCACGGCGGCGTCCTCACCTTCCTGTTTCGTATAAAGCGGGAGGAAACGCCCAGCTGTCACCTTTGTGTGTATCGCCCGGAGGACACGGTGGAACATACGGTGAGGTCTGCCCAGCTTGGGCACATGGCGATCTCTCGCGTCCCGCCCTGGTACGGAGCGAGAGTGAATGGGAAGCCGTCACCTCCTTCTGCGAAGCAGTAATGCTCGCGAAGGAGAAGGCGGAGCGCGTGAGAGAGAGGAAAACCTTGCGCCCTCACGCCCCTAGTCGCTGCAGGAGACGCCCTGAGCGTCAGGAATCGCCAGCAGATTTCCGGCCACCCTAGGCGCGGGCTTGCGGACGGCGAGCAATGGGTAGCTCACCATCCAAAAATTATTTTGTTTCAAAATAACACTGTTTATGCGCTTTGTATCTAAACATACATACAACAGTCCAGTCTCTGACTCACAGTTGTCCCACGGTCAGACAAAAATAACAAACATTTTGGAAAAAAATCATCATCATCATCAGCCAATTGCCGTCCACTGCTGAACGTAAGCCGGGGAGGCTTACGTTCAGCAGTGGACGGCAAGGAAGCAAGGGCAAGGAGCACCAACCATCCCAGTCTTGAGCAGTCCGCATCCATCCGCTGCCAGCCACCTTCTTCAAATCATGGACCCATCGTGCCGCAGGGAATAGAAAATAATAATAATTTGCAAAATCGCTGGCAGGTTCCATAGAAACTCACAACAAACATGACACTAAAGTTACCCAGAATCTTCGCTTAACATTTAGTTCAATATCTTTAGCTTCTTCTTCAACTTTACCGCAGCAACGGTCCGCCACAGACATTCCGTATAGATGCGCCTGGACGCTCCGTAGCTGAGATCAAGGAGCTGATCTCCGGCAGGACGTATGAGGCCTGGCTCACTGCCAGCACGCTAGCTGGAGAGGGGACTGCGACCAGGAGGGTGTCGCATACGCCGACACAAAGAGGTAACTAGAATCTTTAGTTTTAATTGTGTACTTTAAAAAACCGATAGTGGTCTGGTAGATAGCATTAGAAGGAGAAACGAATTTCCAATGTTCTTAACGTACCTAAATAAAGACTTCTGTCGGTCTTTTCTGTATACATCTCAAAGTGAAAACTTAGGTGAAGTGAGCTGCCATCCCACCTGCAAGTCGATTCTGTAAAAATCTGACCGTGTAGACTTGTGTGGAGGGGTTGTCAGTGTCATCCCGTCTTTGTCAATCCCTAGCATCAGTGGCACTGACAGCTTACTCCACGCAAACTTCACCTAAGGTATCACGGTGAGATAGCTACAGAATAGCACTACTGATGCTGGGGATTGACAGCATACTTCAAGCTCACCTTCGTTTTGAAGGTGAGATATTTACAGAATAGTCCGGCTACTTAAATTGAACAAAACTAATAGTAACAGAAGGTCATTGATGGCGTATATGTTTATTATTCGTGTATTCTAATGCAACTTTTTTCAATACAATATCACTAACATTACCTTGTCCTTCCAGTTGTGGCCGGCGTAGCCTCTCTAGGAGGAACAGTATCAGTAGGAGTAGGCAGTTCCCTCCTCCTAGAGTGTCAATGTGTGGGAATGCCGCCACCTCGCACCGTGTGGTATCACAAACATAACATCATCACCCACCATCCTAGGTTCACGAGGAACCATGATGATAGCTTGCTGATTAATAGTAAGTACAGTAATTTTGAAATTATAAAAATGTTTAAAAATCTTGATGTATCAGGACAGACATGGCGGGGTGAACCGAGCTCCAATAAAAGAGAATAGAATAGAATACTCTTTATAATGTACACCTTATAAATTACAGACATTGATGTAGAAATTTTACATTGGGTGACACAATGTGCGGTCTTATCGCTAAAAGCGATCTTTTACAGACAACCTCTAAAGGAACACAAGAAAGGACAAGTCAAAAATATGTTAGGAAGCTTCTTTGCTTCTTTGCTCTGCGATGGGACGATATGAGCTAAAAAGTTCAAGTTCAGTTCTGCTTTTAAATCATATTATTATCATGTTTTTACAATGCTATCTCAATTTCACTGTTTGCCAGAAAGATCAAAATATGATAGAGCGTTAAGATGAATGATGTAAATCATCACAACATGCCTTTAATGATAGATACCCTGATTTTACATAAAATCTTAGAATAAGCATAATCAGCCTATAACGTTTCCACTACTGGGACACAGGCCTCCTCAGGCTGGCAGTGGTCTGTAATCTACCACGCGGGTCCAGTGCGGGTGGGCAGATGTCACAGGTCTTCAACTTTTAGGGTTTGTACACATATGAATTTCTGTGACACAAACACAGTCGTCAAAAGTCAATAAATTATTTTGTAGTTAGAAGTTTAGTAAAACACTTATTTTCATGTGTCTAGCTTTTATACTTTGAATTTTATTAATACCTTATATACGACGTATATTATATAATAATTTATATAATATACGTCGATTTCGTCCCTGACTGACGCATTTCCCGAAGTCCTAGAAAGCCGAAATTAGGTATAAAAACTAGGATTTGCACACAAACAACAAACAAAAATATATAACTTTCACCCTCTAACTCCCTCAAAGAGAGGTACAAGTCTGTATATAAAATAAAATCTCTAGGGTATTTCCCGAAGTCCATAAAAGCTAAAATTTGGTATGCAGGCCAGGTTTTGGAGGCGGAGCGCGTGTGGGCAAGAACCTTGCGCCCTTACGCCCTTAGTCGCCGCAGGAGACGCCCTGGGCTACGGGAATCGCAAGCTGATTCCCGGCCACCGTTGGAGCGGGCTAGCGGATGGCGAGCAATGCGTAGCTCGCCATCCGGTAAGGATCCAGGCCTGGGTCAACGGCGCGTCTCAAAGAGACGAGTGACGGGGTCTACCGGGGTCGCGGGTTGTTCGAAAAAGATACCGTGGCCCCAGCACAGGCAACTGAAGGAACACGGGTGGGTTTTAGTCAGTAAAAGTCTGACACATCGGGACTTCTCCCGCTCCACCCAGAGCGGGAGAAGTCATTTGATGATTTCCCACCCAAAACAAAGGATAGGTTTTGCACACAAACATTAAAAAAATTACTTTCACCCGAGGTGCAAGTCTATATTTCTTACGGATTATCGGTAAACCTTCTTCCATTTGTTATGAAAGCTAGATTAGCTTGTAACTAAACAAAAAAGACAAAACTTTTTTTACACGCTTTTATTAGCTTCACTTGTAAATAGCAAACAATGTAATAACATCTTAGAAGTCAATTTTAACCTGTTTTTAATTGTCGTATCGAAATAAAACTTTTTATGTATATGTAGTTCGGATAAGAAAAAACTAATGTCGGAGTTGATGTGTGGGCCCAGTGTGAGTTTATTTTAACCGTCTCGATTTTACACATCGACCGCGTTCGGTACTCCGATTGGCCCTTGGCAGTCGGAGCGCAACTTTCGATTGGTGAAGGGCCACTCGGAGCGCCGAACGCGGTCGATGCGTAAATTCGAAATAGTGAAAATAAACTCACACTGGGGCCGGCCTCTGAGGTGTCAGGAGTTGTATAGTGGAACTCATCAATGGCTACTAGTAAACTCTTCGAGTTTGGTGTCATAAAATTTGTTTGGATGAGTTCAATATAATAAATTTGGTGTCGAGGGTCTGATGATGGAGCCAGCCGGTGGATAGGGTAGTACTGGTAAACCCCTCGAGTCTGAAGTCAAATCATGTCTGTGTTGAGCTGCATGACAACTGACAAATGCGTGCACTGACTGGACAGGTCCACTGATTCTGTGTGGTTCTTTACTCAAAAGACCATTTCAGATATCAATCCACTTGGTCTTCACATGACCTGACCAAGATTATGTCTGGACTTTAAAAGAGACTGTGACCTCTGAGTTTGTTTCGGCGTTTCTTCTCAGAGTAGTCAGATAGGAAATGCCGATCTCACCTAGTTTTTAAAATATGATTGACGTGTAATAGTGTTTGGACAAACCTGTTTACAGAAAATAAAATCATTTTTATTAATAGTTTGGGCCTAGTAACGAGGGTCTGATGATGGAGCCAGGAAGTGTATAGTGGAACTATTCAGTGGTTCCTAGTAAACCGCTAATATTATAACTTCGTTGAGTTTAGACCTATTAACTAAATGAAGAATATAGGTACTAGACAAAAAAGTAAAAAAAATACGTTGTAATCAAAATGTAAAAAAAAAGTGTGATTTTACTTTGTTGAAAGCTACTGGCATGTCAGAAATACCTTATTTACCCGACTATGCTAGGAGTAAGGTAAGGAGGATAAAGTTATGATTTTAACATCTCTATGTAATATTAGTACAATATCACTGCAAAAATAAAAATAAATACAGCACCCTACAAAAATAAATGAAATCCTACCAATAACATTTCATGTAAAGTAGGTCGTTAAGACTAACATAAAGCTCTCACTGTTAGAAAAGTATCAGATCTAATGTGCAGCCAAGCCCCTAACTCTACAACGTATTACTCTGCTAACCTTACATCTTGGGCAAAATGTATGGCTTGGCCGTTCCATTTGACTATTGCTTGACACAAAATTAAAGACACGTGACTTAATATCTTACCAAAAGCCCATAGGAGTGTCTGTGCGATGGCCGCGAAACGACCAAGCCGTATATTTTGACCAAGATGTAAGGTTTGTAGAGTTAAGTCTTGCTGAATTAGGGGCTTGGCTTTTATTTATTTATTTACTTAGGGACAACAAACAGCAGTGTATTAATAAGTAAACATAGGACAGAACTTAATAATAAAGGTAACAAATACACTACTCACAACGTTGGACTTTTTATTATTATTAGATCTAATAAGTTTTAAACAGTGAAAGGGTTATGTAAGTTTTGGCAACTCCTTTACATTAAATGTTTTTGATGGGTAACATCATCGTACGGAACCAAGTCCACGCATGTTCAACTCGAACTCGGCCGGCTTTTTTGATCTAGGAAAACATCACGAAGAAACCTGTCGGTATCCTTACACCGTTTTGAGAGTAGTAGGAATGAAATTATTTACTTAAAGTAAACCGCCTTTCTGGGTTCGAACCCACGGCCAACATCTCGTAAGTATGTACCGTTACCACGACTGCTATCCATAAAAACTTAATGTGTTCTACACACACACACATAACATCACGCCTTGTTTCCCCGAAGGGTTGGGCAGAGGTGTACATATAGTACACCCACATTTCGCCAGTTATGTTTTTAAGTCCCATGTAATAGGGGGCGAGCCTATTGCCATCAACCGGGCACAAATCCAGACTCCAGGCTGCTACTGAGAAATTCCAGATTGAAAAACCCAATAACACGTTGCCCGACCTGGGAATCGAACCCAGGACCTCATGCTCAGCAGTGGAGATTGCGACCACTAGACCAACGAGGCAGTGTTTTAATTATTGCATTTTAATTCTTAATAAATTACAACTCTTTCGTAATAAATTAAAATATCTCCTATTTACAGATATAGACCAATCCCTAAGCGGTAACTACACCTGCTTAGCCAAGAACCTGTACGGCTCTGATAAGGTAGAATACACAGTAATCGTCCTACCACTGCCTGAGGCGCCGGTACTACGAGCGACGCCGTACAAAGACTCGATACTGGTGGAGTGGGAGCAGCCTTATTATACTGTCAGCAATCGAAGTGCTAGTCAGAAGATTAGTAAGTTGATTTTATTTTTGGATGTTACATTAAATGGCAATCTGAATCAGACGAACGTAGTCATAATATAATATTATGTTTGTAGAAGTTCTTTCTGTCGTGGATTTTCTTTTGCAAATAGCTTTAGGATGCCTGCATTTTTGCAGTTTTATGACTATCAATTGAACAGTAATAAAAGTCTGGTAGATGCCTACTTCATGTTCAATTAGCACGATACACTCTTACAAACTGTTGATTAAAAGTCCGATTGTGAAGTAAAAATTAGTCTGATGAACTGCCGATGAGGCAGTAAAAAAAGTTGAAGTTAGTAAAATAATCTTCCGATTAGTTGTGCATTGCACAATATTGGTAACGATGGACTAAATTCCAACAGCAAAAGCTGTGTAAAATTAACTCTTTATAGTCTATTTTACTATTTTGTATAAAGCCCGATACACACGGTTCGATTTAATAGCTAGTAGCATACCATAAGTTGAAACCAAGCAAGAAACTTGCGTCATGAAAATGGGACTTTAATTAAACTTTTCTACAGGTTACAGCCTAACTTGGAAAGAAGCCAACAGTCCCTGGAGAGAAGCATGGCCAGCTAACAAATTGCCCAACTTATCAGGCGTCCAGAAACATGCCTTGACTGGTCTGAAGTGTGGCACCAAGTACTCTTTAAGGATCACTGCCACTAATAAAGTTGGGACCTCACAGCCTGCTTATTTAGATGTCAGAACTTTGGGTGGAGGTAAGATCCCAACTTCCCTCTTCCTTGAAATTGTTTGCCTTTATTTTCAACTGTTAAAGCAAGCAACACAGAAATCATCCTTATTAAAATTGCTGACGAAGAATTTTTCATTTGAGCATTTCATCTGTTGTATTTTAACAATATTTAGGCCCGCTTGCACCACAAATCACCAAATACGTTTAACGCTAAATAGTTAAAACATCATTCTTTAGTATTTAGCGGTCTGTGGTGCAAGAAGACCTTAGTTTTACATAATTAAAAGAAATCATGTTTTTTACATGTACTGTACTTTTCGCGATCACTGTTGCTGTGGTGTCTCTTGTGGCGGAAACGACTATTGTAAATTTTCTTTCAAACAAACTTTTCGTCACATTACATCTACGAAGTCACACAGGCATATGGTACAGAAATCTCTTCAATACAACAAAAATAACTCTCTGCTTTTACCACAACCACACCCTTTTTTTTTTGGTCCGGGGTGGAAAATCCTCATGGATTTCCTGGGTCTGTCAGACTCTTACTGACTAAAAACCACCCCGGTGTTCCATCTCACACATACGTCGAGGTCGCGGCTACATACGATTCTTCCGCAACCCCGACTGGTGCCGGCCCGCCTCTGCGTGCCCCCTTGGGTTGGGGGGGGAGGGAGGTGATTGACTCTCCCCGCAACGTCTACTCGGGGCGCGCGTGGCACACTACGCGCCGCCACCTCGGGTCCTGATGTATGGGGGGCGGCAGACGTCCCCCAGTCCCATTTAGAGGCTGGAAGAGGGCGTTGTCCGCCCTCCGCCTGCGCCCGGTGCGGCTGCTGCGGATCGTGAGAGTGGACGAGATCTGTCTTTCCCTTTCCGCAGCCTCCTTCTGCGAGATTACTACCACAACCATACCTACCTTGTCTTCCTTTTATAAATCTTTCCAGTACCAATCCCACCGACTACAAACGAGTGGCTATGGAGCAACGCGTCACACATTTACGTACAACTAGCCAGCTGGGACCACGCCGGGTGTGCGCTTACAGTGCTGGACGTAGAATATAGGCAACTTGGTGCCAGGGCGTGGATCAGAGCCTATAATAACATGGTAAGTTGGCTTTGAAACAATTGTAATAATTTGGATAAAAGACCAACCAAGTCAGATTTCTACCAGATAATTTACTGGTTTTAAGTTGGATCGTAGGACCAGAAACCCAATAATGTGTTTGACGAACCTCAAATAAGACTCGATTTACTGCCACAATCTATAGTCTATGCATTATTAAATTATCTTAGTCCTTAGAGGTATTCCTATAATACAAATACATATATATTAACATAGATCATCTCGCAAGCAACAACTCTAAGTTTTATATACAGACAATTGAAATATTTACGCAACAAGTAGAGCACGCAAGTGAATTTATTAATATTATTTAATTAAGAGCAAGTCTCAAAACTATACTATCAAAATAATTTTGGTCCTTTTCTCCCCACACAGCCGTACTCAGACCTCTCACCCTGGAGCATCCCATCCCTCTACCAGACGAAGACTCCGATGTACGCGATACCAGACCTGTCCCCCGGCACGTGGTACCAGCTGCGAGTGACAGCTACTAATGAGGCTGGTAGTGTCACTACGACCTACAGCTATGCTACTAAGAATGGGGATGGCAGTAAGTATCGTTATGAGTTAATACCGATGCTGTATGGTCACGAGCGAACTAAGCGGTAACTATTTGCAATCAAACATGACGTTCACCAATTTGCCAAATAAAAACATACACAAAGTTTTAGCAGTTGGTCAAACTCAAACTCAAAGCATTTATTTCAATTAACCATTATACGCACTTTTGAGTTGTCAAGGAGTCGGTCAGTCAGAAATATGAAGTTATTTGCCCATTCCAAAGCGTAGTAGGTACGATCAGTGCTCTGCATTACTTGACCCCTCTTACGGAGAAGAATGTCAGGTAATACAGGGCACTGACTGTACTCTATTTAATAATATTGTTACAAAAATATTACTCACGTCATTAATGTCGATCTTTTATGTGAGAACGTTGTTAAAAAGACGTACACGTTAAAGCCGTCCAGAGTCCAGCAAAAAAATAACAATCCAAAAATTAAATTATTAAAATAAGCCGTGGCAGCTAAAAGAGATGACCAGGCCCAACTGACATAACGCCTTGTTTCCCCGAAGGGTTGGGCAGAGGTGTACCTATTGTACACCCACATTTCGCCAGTTACGTTTAAGTCCCATGTAAAAGGTGGCGAGCCTATTGCCATCTACCGGGCACAAATCCAGACTTCGGGCTGCTACTGCTACTACTACTACGAGAAATTCCAGATAGAAAAACCCAATAACACGTTGCCCGACCTGGGAATCGAACCCAGGACCTCATGCTCAGCAGAAGCGATTGCGACCACTAGACCAACGAGGTAGTTAATGTTTATCTTATAGTTATGTGATAACGTTGTTAAAAAGACGTACACGTTAAAGCCGTCCAGAGTCTAACAAAAAAAAAAAACAATCCAAAAGTTAAATTATTAAAATAAGCCGTGGCAGCAAAAAGAGATGACCAGTCCCAACTGACGACGCCCGTACACGAACATGACGCATGGATCAGCACCATTCAGCTCAACCATTTTGGAGGGAGCTAAATGATCCAACACACGCGCCACCGTCAGCGAGACATTTACGTGAGCATGAGATACTATCAGCCGCCAGGGCACATTCAAGTCACTAAAAGACATATTACCTGGTAAATGGGAGCTCCATAGTATATAGTACTCACCCCTTTTTTTTTTTTTTTTTTTTGGGTGGGAAATCATCAAATGACTTCTCCCGCTCTGGGTGGAGCGGGAGGGCGTGTCAGACTTTTACTGACTAAAACCCACCCGTGTTCCTTCAGTTGCCTGTGCCAGGGCCACGGTTTTCTCTGTGGAATGACCCGCGACCCTGAGGCGTCGGCCCTATCGGACCCCGTCACTTTGTGCTGACATCTCTTTGAGGCGCGCGTGGAACACAACGCGCCGTCGACCCGGGCCTGGTCCTTACCGGACGGCAAGCTACCCATTGCTCGCCGTCCGCAAGCCCGCGCCTACGGTGGCCGGGAATCTGCAGGCGACTCCCGACGCCCAGGGCGTCTCCTGCGACGGCTAGTGGGGGCGTGAGGGCGCAAGGCTCTCTCCCTCACCCGCTCCGCCTCCTCCTTCGCGAGCATTACTGCTTCGCAGAAGGAGGTGACGGCTTGCCATTCCCTCTCGCTCCGTACCATGGCCTGGACCAGGGCCGGACGCGAGAGATCGCCGCCGCCAATCGCCTCCGCGAGGACACTGCGGTGCTCCGCCCAAGCTGGGCATACCTCCACCGTATGCTCCACCGTGTCCTCCGGGCGATCCACACAATGGTGACACCCGGGCGTTTCCTCCCGCCTTATGCGAAACAGGAACCTCCCGAAACAACCGTGTCCGGTGATGACCTGTGTCAGGCGGAAGGTGAGGACGCCGTGGCGCCTCTCCAACCACTCCTCAAAGAGGGGACTTACCGCCATAGTACTCACCCCTGTGCTATGCAATTTATTTAATTTTTGGACATCAATAAGATATATTTTGACAAGTTTATAACATGAAACTTCTTAAATTTGTCTTTTTATCAATTTTCTTTTCAATACCGAGGTTTTCTGTCTTTCCTACTCGACTTTACATAGATATCCAGACTGGTTAAATGAGCATGAGGTCCTGAGTTCGATTCCAGGGTCGGGCAAATTGTGTTTTTTTTTCATCTGTGATTTCTAAATAGCAGCCTGGAGTCTTCTTATGTGCCCGGTAGGTGGCAATAGGCTCACCCTTTAATAACATGGGACTAAACATAACTGGAAAAATATGGGTTGTACTATACAACCCATATTTTTCACACATCATTTTCCATATTTTACAACTTCGGGGAATACATGAGTGATGTTTCATTCATATTGGTTTTGTGGTCCTTAGATTCTTACCTACTCTGTTTACATATAAGAAGGCCATAATCATTGGGTATCACTTAACAAATCGATCTATTCCAGGTGAAGTAGGACCGCCTTCTGAGCTCTTTGACCTGAACGTGCTAGTAATAATCTGCAGCTCAATACTACTCACGATCTGCCTGCTTAGCTGTATCTACATGCTTTTTAGGAGACAGAGGTATGTTTTGACCGTTTTTCGACGTAGATTTAATTAGACAACTAAATAAATGATTTATTACAAAATCCTCGTTGCGTGGCAGGGCATACTGCTCACCAGCTTGTCAATTTCAATATTTAAACTTAAAACTCAAATGCCTTGCCAATTTCGAAAAGGCGTGCTCTCCCTTAATTCGCCAAAAAGTGTCTGCTAAGTATAATAAAGAAAAAAAAAACAAACACAAAAACACTTCCTCTCACTTTAAACATTATAACATATGGTTTCCTTGGTCTTGTTTCGTGTTTATTGTATATTTAAATGTGTAGATAAATGTATGTTTTATGTATTTAATGAATATAATATGTTACACCATTGACTACCTGCAGTATTGTCTCTCCTTCTCCCATTAATCCTTCCAAAGGTTGTCTGTAAAAGATCGCTTTTGGCGATATAGCCGCACATTGTGTCACCCAATGTAAAATTTCTACATCTATGTCTGTAATGTATTAGGTGTACATAATAAAGAGTATTATATCTATCTAAAGCTTTTAAATAGAAGATATGATAGCCTTATTTGTGACTAGCCTCAGCCACTTTGTCAGCGTGGAAGAAACATTTCCTGTGGCACTCGATAATATAGCTTCCTATCAGTAAATGATTTCTTTGTAATTAGATCAGTACTTTCAGGAATTACCTCATACTAACGAACAATTTTACTTCTTTGTAATAACAGTTTAGATGACTGAACAGCATTGTATACAATAATCTCTTCTTCCTTTAACTCCACGTTATCTATGTTATCAGAACTGGCCACCTAACAGAATACCGCGACTCAATAACGATGGACAACAAATCGGAGACCGGCAACCTGACGGCAAACACCTCGCACATCAACTTAGCGAACGTTAAAGAGAACGCCATGAACGCTCAGAGCAGGATATACAGCGCGCCTATACATAATAATATTAGGAATAACAGTAAACATGGTAAGATTTATTTAGCTTCCTACCTTAGCCGTAGGTATTCCTGCATGTAGGCAATCGTGCTCCCCCAAAGATTACGTTCACATTTTCTTAGAAAATTGCTCATCTCACGAACAGTTTCATAAAAGGAGGAGTGTGTGCATTTGACGAGTTTTTTCAGTGATTACTGGGCCGGTTTATGACATTATTTTATCATTTGGTAGAAGACGCCCGCTGGTCCCTTAGCAATTTTATTACCTTCGTTTGAGCACTAGCACAACAGGCTTCTTCTGGGTAAGCTCACTCCATCGTAGACTTTGTCTCTGTCACTTCTGACCTAGACTAGAGTCAAGAGCAAACAAACTCAAATAAAAAAAAGTTTTTCAGATAAGTTCAATAATAAATAATTAGTCCAGTAATACATTCCTTCTTATGTTCGATAAAAAAAACTGCTCAACAATATATATAACGCAATCTGTGTTGTTGAACGGTCAAAATATAACAGATTAGTCGTAATCGTTTACGAAACAGATCTTTTATATTGACGGTTCGTCAGAAAACATTGTTTCTTCTTTCATAAATCTCTATCAGCCGTCATCTCAGTAGTTAGGCCCTTTCCAACTGCACCTACTCGTATCATCTTTCACACAAAATAAATCTATCGTACCTCTGGGCCTCACCTCCTTGGTCCAGATTCAAAACTTTCCTCACATGTTCTTAATTTAATTTCATATTCTTTATGGAGGCTAATATACGTATGACCTTTTTTTTCGGATGGGAATTCATCAAATGACTTCTCCCGCTCTGGTTGGAGCAGGAGGGCGTGTCAGACTTTTACTGACTAAAGCCCACCCGTGTTCCTTCAGTTGCCTGTGCCAGGGCCACGGTATCTCTTTTGAACAACCAGCGATCCTGGCAGATACATATGACCTTTGCAATCCAAAAGCGTGTGCTAACAAGGCACTGGAAACATGAGATCAACATATCATCTGCTTTACTACATACCATTATTGTGGTCCAAGAATCTAAAAGGCAGACGCCAGTACTGAGAATTGATACGGTTTTGAGGTTAACACCAATCATTATATGGAGAGATTGGACGGGACAAATTATTGTAAATAGTAATAAGTACGTACCTATGTCGTTTTAAATAGTAGAGAAGTAAGACAACTTTTTTATAGTTAGTTAGGTACTTGTTCAATAATAATTATAAAATCTTTTTGATAATGTTACTGCCTCCCACGGGCAGAAAACAAGCATGAGGTTATGTATATTTGTAATAAAACTCATTATTTACTTACAGAGCTGTACGAAATAAGTCCTTACGCGCAATTCGCTGTGGGCTTCAGAACTTTCGGTCATGTGGAGAACCAGGACATACCTCGACACGCAAAACATAGATACGACACAGGTAACACATTAGAACTAGATTCAAAATCCTTAGTAGGTACCTACCTAAACCTTGAACTACTAAAACCACCCTTACTGCTACGAAACCAAGTGCTGTTAAAGACACACTGTGACTATGGATTAGGAAATTTATTATCGTTGGATGACTGTCGCATGATCGTTTATAACTGTTCCTATTGGGCCGTTCCAAAATCAAATAATGATCATTGTACTGTGAAATTGAAGACCCCAAATAAATTGGTAAGGTAATAAGGTCAGGAGAATGATGAATTTTATAATTATCTGTCATCACGATTCAGTGCGGGAGGTTTATATTCAGCAGTGGGTGGAACAAGCCTGCCGTTTATGATGATGACGCCGCAGTAGGAAGACTCACGTCCCGACTCTATAAAGAAATATGTTTCAAAAGTACGAAAGTGTGAAAATAATAGACTTTCGACTTATCTTGTAACAATTTTCTTATGTTTTAAACAATCCTTTGCTTAAACATTATTTTTTTCAAATGTACCTGACAAACTGATCCATTTTCAAAATCTAAAAAAGGTTATGACTAAGGTTAGACTAAGTCATGGTTCTATTTTCATAGTAGGGTTTATGAAATTTTTTATTTTATTTTTATCTCAAAAAAAAAAATTGTTTCGGTATTTCCACAAACAATATTACAAAAAAAAAAAAAAAGCTTAAAAAATGGCCAAGTTACAAACGTTTTAAAATAAGGGTTAGACAAAGACAGCACTATCGGATATGTAACGTCACGACTATGTAACTTCATACTAGCGCCGTACATTGTCCGTACCGCGCGACAAGGACGGGAATAATCCCCTCCAAAAACTTTTAAAGCGTGTATCTTCTTTAAATTTACATTGATTTAACCGGTTTCGTTGTTCTTTGAGATTATTTTTACGAACATTTTTAATATTAGTCACATCCCAATTTTATGTTCTTCTTTCAGAAACGAGTTTCCAAGTGTGTTCAGAGTCTGAAGATAGTGACAGCATATCAAAATCTACTCTAAAAGGTGTTTCTAAGATTCCTGTGTGTTTAAAGGTAAGGATCATTCTTAAAGCTATTGAAGCTCCTACTTCAAATAACGACACTTCACTAAATAAGTTCAGCGAAAATCATATATATAATAACATTCTGCTTCTGTCATCTTCAAACGATTGACAGAAAAAGAATGATAATTATAATTCGTTTAGCACTTCTCCAACTATATTTTGACGACTCATAACGATGCTTGGATATTATGCAAAATTTTCTCAGTGGTTATTACGAATGAAGTGAATAAATTATGATAAAAATGTTCTTCTATTATTAATTGAATTTGCCTTCGATTCCCGGGTCGATCAATTTTTTATTGGGATTTCCAATCTGGAATTTCTCAGTGAACCCGGAGTCTGGATTTGTACCCGGTTGATGGCAATAGGGTCGCCCCTTATATCATGGAACTAACATAACTGGCGAAATGTTGGTGTACTATAGGTACACTTCCGCCTAACCCTTCTTTAAATTAATAAGTCCATTATTTTTCTCTTTCCAGAAGACTGCCGATCCCCTTACCATAGATAAATATACAAGGAAGAACCTTAGTTTTAATACAAATTTCTTCTTGAAGGACCAGTTGCTGTAACATCAAAAACATTAAAGTCAACTTGAAACTAAACTAACTTAACGCTGCCAAAGCAAATTATGAAAAAAAAAAAAAGTAATTCGTTGCCAAAATACTAGTCTTTACAGATTTCTTAACTGCTTTTATGAATTAGTTTTTGTCTATGATTGTAGCTAAACACAAATTGCTTTCCCATGAATCACTTTATTAGGCAGATACATTAAGAAATAAGAACTTCGTGGCAAGTCTCATACAATAACGATCCACGATTTCTTCCATGTTTTTTACATAACACATAAACTCACGCCTTCTTCCCATGGTGGTAGGCAGAAACTACAGAACGCCACCTGCTACGATCCTTATATTTATTAATATAAATATAATGATGAGTTTTCATATGTTGTTTAAGTATTACAATAATTAGTAGTAGTATAGGATCCGAAGTAAGATCGACCCTCACCCATCAGTTTATACCGGATGAAAATTGTTTTTATCAAATACATTATTTTAAGAAATATATTGCAAATGGGTTGCCTCATTAAATGTGTTCATGGCTTTAGTTTGAATACTTTGCAGACTTGTTTACCAAACGAATTAGATTTCTATTGAAACAGACCATATTGAACATGTTGCATGCTTTTCTTTAGTATTTTTATTGCATTCGTTATTTCTTTTGGCTTCATCCACACGTTTATATTTGTAAGGTTTCGTTGTTATTGCAGAATTACACACACACACACACACACTCGTCATCGCGCTCATCCTTCACTCAACTCAAGACACACGTTATTCAAGTGAGCTCAAACCCTTTGCTGTGGGTTTTACTCTAGTCAACTATCTTGTACTATGTTAAAACTTTGCTAACAAAACTACGAAAGTTCCGGAACTGAGTTTATCGACTTCATATTCAGCATTACGTCACGTTAATGGCTAATGGCGTGACTGTATTTTTCTCATTGTAAAACCAAATGACTCCTATGCAAACTATTTACGAAACAAACTCTGATCTGGACGCTATTCTAGTAGCACACCACCTGTGACATAGAAAATGATAAAAAATATGTGAAAATTAATAAAAATATTATCAAAATCCTGTCTCTAAATATTCGTAGCATTAACTGTAACATGCCCAATTTCGTTACGCTTCTCCAAAGATCCGAAATACCCTGGGATATATTAGTAGGTACTTACAGAATGCTGGCTCCCGTCTGCAAAGTTCATCCCTTCTCTCGACAACATCAATCATATAGCGACCACCTCACACAAAAGTCAAAATAAAGGAGTTGTCATCTACTTTATCAAGCTTCTTATTGTAATATCTGAAGAACCTACAGTTACTGACGCTAACTGCCTTGTCCATTTTTATTTCCCATCGTAGGATTATATCGCCCCCAATCAAACACTGTAAAATTTATGGACTCAATTAAACGCCACTAAATAATTTAAATACAGTTTTTTTTGTGGTGATACAAATATCAATATACATCGTTCCAAACAGTACGGATAAACGATCATACGCCTACCTGAACACCTTGGCTAGCCATGGTTTGCTGCTGGCTCATACTCTGCCAACGCATGGGTTAACATGTTTAGACCACATGTTGCTGAAAACTAAAATGGACGCCTGCTGTTTGGTTTTTGAAACATGTATCACTGACCACGAGAGTATAGCTATTGGTTGTAGACCTAAAACGGGTCTTAAGTGTCTTACTAAAACATTTTGCTCGGTTAACTTCTCCAATCTGGACAAAATAATAAAAAACATGTATTGCCAGCCTATCTTGACTGTCTAGACGCTAACGTATCAAACTATCTCTTCGGGGCTCACCTGTCTTCAGCAATAAAAAATAATACCAGCATAGCTAAACAATAGGTAACTAAAGAGCTTCTTCGCTGCATGAGAAACCGGGATAACTTGCACAAAAAGTTAAAATGTAACCCTGACGATGAGATACTAAAATTGACATACAAGCTCTGTAGACATTTTTGCTCATCTTTGCATAAAAAGCTAAGAAGATCTATGAAAAACAGGAAATTGAAAATGCAAAGGGTAACAAAAAATAGTAATGGGATGTCATAAAAAAAATTGCGGGTCTGACAAGAGGGCAGACTTCTCGTCATCCCTCTTGTCATCTAATAGTCCCAAAGCGGACATAAACGATGTCAACTGCTTCTTTGTGAACCTGTGCCCTTCCCCTGGGCCCTTTACGTTACACCTTAACAGGTGTAACGTAAAGGGCCATGGACCGCACGACCTCCGCGTAGAGCCTCTGGCAGGAGGCGTTTGGACCCCCTAGATTGGGCAGGACCCGCTTCAAGGCAGCCCCAGCCCGCTCCAGTCTGGGAGCCAAACGTCGGAAATGCTCCACGAAGTTCCACCGGCTGTCGAGGACGAGTCCCAGGTACTTCATCGTCGACTCGACGCCGATGTGAACCCCTCCCGCCGTTAACTGGGAACTCGACTATGGCGTGTTCCGAGGACCATGAAAACACATGGCCTTGGACTTGTGCAGGGCCACTTCGAGTCCCAACTGCCGGATCCTCTCAACGACTGTCGCAACCCCGAGTGTCGCTAGCTCGGCCGCCGCCTGGTGCGACCTCCCCTGTGCCAGGACCAGCGTGTCGTCAGCGTAGTAAACCACGCTGACGCCACTAGGGAGATCGGCGCCCAGCACCCAGTCGTAACTGATATCCCACAGAAGCGGCCCCAGGACCGATCCCTGTGGGACACCGCACGACATCTCTCGCCGGTTCCACTCTCCTCGGTGACCGGGGTAGATGACGGCCCTGTCCGTCAAATAGGCCTCGACCACGCGACAGAGGTAGGTCGGCATCCGGTGACACCGCAATGCCACCCTGATGCAACTCCAGGGTAGGGTATTGAAGGCATTGGCGATGTCTCTAGACATCGAGATCTAGGTCGAAGTCGACCCCACCCCGGGCCACAGCATCCCCCGTCGTGAGGGCTCGCACGCGCATGATGGCGTCCACCGTAGAGCGCCCCCCGCGAAAACCAATCTGGCTCTCCGCCAAATCCGGCCCCACCCGCACCAGCCGCCCGACGAGGCGGTGTGCAACTACTCTTTCAAAGAGCTTGCCCACCTCGTCGAGCAGCACGATGGGCCGGTAAGCGGACGGAGAGTCCGCAGGGCGCCCCGGCTTCTTAATGAGGACTAGTTTCCCCGCCTTCCAGCGAAGTAGGAACTGGCCCCCCTCCAAGCATGCGCTTAGGAGCCACCTTAGTCGAGGCCCGAGAGCCTCCAAGGCCAGAACCCAGGCTTTTCCAGGTAAGCCGTCGGTCCTTGGGCGGCATTCTTGGCACTAAGCCTGTGTACCGCCACTCTCAGCTCTACCTCGGTCACCTCCGAAGCATCGTCGTCGTGTGGTCCGCATCCGGTACCGTAGTAGGCGGAGTCAAGGGCGGAGTCATGGGCGAAGGAGTGTGCTCATCTCGCGAAGGGAACAGAGCGCTCACCACGTCTTCCACGGGCTGGGGCCGGAGACTCTGCATCAGTGGGGGAGCTCATGGGCGGAGTTTATCTCGCCTCATCGGGGGCCTGAAGGGAAATTGTGCTGTGGGAATCGATCAGATTGGCAGCAATATCATTAAGAAATACGCAAACTACCTCTCTTCTCCCGTAACACATATCTGCAATCTGTCAATCTCAAAGGGGGTTTTTCCTCAGGCTTTTAAAATAGCTGTTATCAAGCCCATCCATAAGGCCGAAAAAAAAGACTGTCTCAATAACTACCGGCCCATCTCGATTCTACCTGCTCTGTTCAAGATATTGGAACGCCTTGTAAATCAGCGTCTAGGTGAAGTTCTTGGAAGCCAATAATCTCCCTTCGTCTCCACAATATGGTTTTAGATCTGGCATAAATACCAATGATGCAGTTCACGACCTGGTAAACTTTGTTGTATTCAGCTTTGATGACAGAACGAGATGCCTTACGGTGTTCCTCGACCTTGCAAAAGCGTTTGATAAAGTCTCTATTCCGCACCTTCTAAAAAAACTTCTAAAGAATCTCCCTGAAACTGATGGAGGAATATCTTACGGGTAGGAAACAACGAGTAAGGATAAATAAGTCGCTCAGTAGCGAGCTCTCAGTCAATTATGGTGTACGACAGGGTAGTATAATTGGCCCAATACTATTCCTGGTGTACATTAATGACCTCTGCCAACTTTCTCTTCTAAAGGGAAAGATACTACACTGTTCTTTAGTGATGACGGGTGGGAGAAAGTATTTGATGTTGCACAACTGGGTCTAAATCGTGTCAATAACTGGCTGCAAGACAATGTTTTGACTCTTAACGTCGCTAAAACGAAGTACATAGCATTTGCTCAAGGGTCTAACTCGCTCCCACCCTCAACTTTAACGATTTCTGCTCACACCTGGGGCTCCGAAAATATCCAGTACTATTGTCCTTTCCTTGAAAAGACCGAGATTATTAAATACCTTGGAGTCGCTATTGATTAATATCTCTCCTTTAAACCGCACATATAAACACTCGTGACCAATAAAACCTTAAGACGCTCGGCCGACAGAAACACTATTAAGATGGTCCAACACGCATTATGCCAATCACTTATTGATTACTGCATCACATCATGGATAGGTGCCGCAAAAACACATCTCATAGAAGTTGAAAGGGCGCAGCGTGCCATACTCAAGGTTGGAGCTGGTCTTCCCTTTCGTTTTCCGACTACTGACTTATATAAAGAATGGAACACTCACTGTCAGACAAACGGCCGTACTACGTTAATTACTTAAAAATATTCTCAAATGCAGTTTGACGCTAAGTTACTTAAAGACAAACGACGAAAGGGTAGGGTATGTCCCACGGCTCAATTCAAATCCACACTCCCTAAAAAATTAAATTGCTTCCATGGGCATTATCTTTCTATTAAATTGAATAAATTCCTAAACCTATATCCAAACACTCAATCAAGCTGTGATAAAGCAATAAAAAAAATACTTAAAAACCCTAGACTATGATAAAACTGAGAATCTTTTGACCGTTCTGAAATATTGACATATTAGTGAGTGTTTATCTGGTGTGAAGTGTTAGACTAATAGATCACCTATTAGGTCTAACACTTCACACCAGATAAACACTCACTAACACATGGTCTGAAATGACTCAATAACTTCTGCATAATGATAGGTAGGTATTCTTTATTGTTTTTTATTCTTATGACTTTTTATTTTATTTGTGTAAGCATAATTAATTATTGTTTAACTCTTACAAGTTTTTTATTTTTGTTACGCATATTGTTTAATTTTCGACTCCTGCACGGTATCTCTGTAAAAGCTAATTCTAGCCGTGGAGGGGGCCTGGTGACCTGTATCACAGGGTTTTCTCCAAAAACCTTTATAAGGCACCAGTCTCTCACAAAGGTAGAATACAGCTGAGACATTTGTTGTACGCATTAATTATAGTCAGCTTTGTGAAGAAAAAATTAAAGATAAATTATTAAATTAAACATGTAACAGTAAAGTTGTCTACTTTTTCTGACTTAATTCACTTAAACTTAATTCACCCGTTTATACCTAGCAACCCGGTAATAGGCACCAGAAAAAGGCAATAATAAAGCAGCAAAAGAATGCTACATTTGGCTTGCTTTTAGACTAACTTTTATTTGCTCTATATAATTTACAGTCTGCGCAAAGCAACGCCAGCTTTGCGCAGACTGTAAATTGTAACCTAGAAAATTAAGGTAAACTTTAAGACTGATTCGTGCCTAAACCTATCACACAATGTTGTTGATTTTATTATTAAAGTTTCTTAGTACCTACTATGTTTTAAATTAATATAGGCGTGTAGAAGTTTTGTTTTGTGTAAGTTTGGTTTTATCTAATCAGTGAGGGTAGTTCCCAAATGTATAAGAATTTGATCTCAATAAAAGTGATTCATTAACTAACAGGCTAGGCATGCTGGAAGAGATTATTTTGAATAAAGTGGCACCTTTGTACGTTTATTTTTGTTCCTTTCTTTTTTTCTTTATATACCTATGTGTAGGTACATAAATAGTTAAATAAATAAATAATAATATCATTTTGTTTTTTAATAATCCTATTTGTATATTTTGATAGTATATGAACTATATAGGGTAGGGCAGCAGGTGTAAAAAAACGTTAGAGGGCGACAGACGACGACATAGATATGGTGACGTTTTGACGTTTGTACTGGTGGGATCGTTGCCTGGTTTTTTTGCGGAAATAAAATAAAATAAAGACGTTATAGTATCTGAAAAGTTTGTAATAAAGTGTATAGTAAGATAATACAGAATATACAGTGTTGTGAGATCTCGTGAGTACTTGCAGAGTGCATAATTTTTGCTTATACAAATACCAAATTGATTGTATCAATTAATATCAATTGAACACGATTTGACAGTTGTGCCTACTCCCGATGCGTTTTTACCCGTCCGAAAAGTTGGATTTGACACTTGTTTAGGAGGAACGTTATGTCATTTTATACGACATCAAAATAGTTATCGTACTGCTCACATAAGGTATTTGTATTTATATTATTGATTAGGTTATATAATTTTCAAACTTGATATTTTGCTTACAGGACATAATGGGTGTAAGGACAGGCGGCAGATACTGTTAGAAAACAAATTTTACACAATAAAAGTATTGTTTTTGGTAACAAATTTTTATTTAGCATCAAGCAACACAACTCGGCTTCTTGCTGAATCGGCAGGTAGGTGTCGCCGAACTCGTGGACGTGCACGACGAGAATGTAATGCTGTAAACAAATGAAAAAAAAACTCAGTATTAGCTTAGTATTTTATAAAAATGGGCTTGAGTCTAGTATCGTTTGGCAGGAGTTTTGGGGTAAAAAGGGTTGAAGATGGAAGGGGTGGGTTCGCTGATTATAACGCTACCACTTTTATTACAAGGTAATGCGTATTTTTCGAGAAATTAATAATAAATGTTTCTAACCTCAAATTAGATTACAGCGTAACGAAACGTTAAAATCGGCGATTGACAACCAAATCTGTATTGTCTGTGTCTAAAATGTCGTACAAAAACGGTGAAACGGAACGTAAAAAAATAAACGCTATTTGCGTCATGTGTCGTGCCAGTGTCATTTGTTTACGTTCATTCCGTTTCTCCCAGAGTTGTGAGAAGTTAGTGTACCTCCACTTCATAGTTAAAATAGGTCGACATTGTTCCAAAACCGAATCGGGGCACCCCGACTCCACGTAGTCTTTTGGCTCCTACCCCTAGAGTGTTTATAAAAGAGACGGAGACGTTGGAAAAGCGTCATTTAAGTGTTTTGAGGTTAGGTTACAATAATTAGTTTTTCTCAAGAACGGTGCGTTACCTTTTCATGGGAGCGGTATCAGGGGGGGCGGAGCACGCCCCTCCGTCCCCCCCACCACCTCCCCACCCCCACCTCCTGCCAAACGATACTAAATTTTAACCCCAGTGCCTCAGTGATCACTGCGGGTTGTTCCTGGGAAAGTGGGTTGGCAGGTGTAGCAGCAGATATTTGTGTGGGTGCGATGACTGCTGGGTCTTGTATTACAGGTGGACCCTGTACATCAAAAACTGAATATCATTGTTGGATACAAGAAATGTATAATTATGTACCTATCTGTTAAGTATAATTTTTACATTTAAAAGTCACGGGAAAGACTCCATGCAAAATAATTATATGCAAAATAATACATTAATGCTACAAAACAAATTTACTACCTATGTTCAATTATAAATTTAATTATTACCGACGGAAAAGCTGGCACTCTTGCCTCAGTTTGCGGCTCTCTAAAACCCTCTCCCATAATTGACAGTATCCTCAATTCAACTTGCGAGAGGGTTAGTGCTACCGATGGGCCTCCACCTGTAGTAGCACATGCTGAACATCTGGCAGATCCAGCAGCTTTTTTGGCCAAATGTTTTGTTCATCATTGTATGCACTTTAATAAATACGAGTAATTTACTTACCCTTTGCCACTGCTCCACGGACTTTGTGCAACTCATCATTGAATTAAGGGAGTTGCACAGGCTTTCGCACAGCCGTTTTGTTCGGATTCTCCCGTCGGCACCCCTCAATAGTCCGCAAGCCAACTCATTATGCTGCCTCATAAAATCGAGGAGGGCCTGAATTTGTGCATGAATTGCTGCTGGATGTTCGGGGCCATTTTTACTAAACTAGCGAAAACTTCCCGCGTCATATAAATAATATTATGTAGTCTTGTGTAGTTCATGAACGATGAACGAATAGGAGCCGAATCTTTGCACTGTACTAAAAGAATCGTTTCCGAACTCTGACTTGTAATCGCTCTATTAGGTCTAATAGCTCCTTTCGGACTCGTACATTTTAAACCGCGCGATCTTATTAGGTGCGAATGAGAACGAGAAATGAAATGATACGTCATACGAATTCATTCGATGTCTGTGAATGAGAACGAGAGAGAATAGCCGACGAATGACGATGCTACCCGAACCCGAACGACCGAATTCGCCACTATAAACGTTTTCTACATTACACAGTTGCCAAAAAATTAAGTAGGTACTGTGCAGATAAAAACAAATGTTTTGGTTTCATTCTTATATTACTTATTTTAATAATGGAAAAACTATATTTTAATTTTACGATTGATCAGAATGACAGTCCTAAGCCTGTTCAAGTATGAAGGAAAATCAAATGTGTTAAATTAATACTATGACTTGGTCCTCGCTTAATAGACATGGGTAGTTCGCGAACGATTGAAGGAAATTAACTACTTCATTTCGTAAAATAAACTTATCACTCATTCAGTAGTCATTCAAATGTGTCTCTTCTTCATTTAGTTCAGTCTTTCTTTTCGTTCGCATCAACTGTGCGCCGCGTCAGGCGACGACACCCTCACATGGAACACTCGTACACGTCACGTTCGTGTCACTTCGCCAGTTGGTCGGGTGACGTTCGGTCTGACGAGCGACGGCGTCTATCTAAGGGTGGTAATAATAATCGCTCACAGCGCTCACATCAATAATAAAACACTATTAAATAAAAATACTTCTCATATTTCTTGGTTGACAGTCCTAAAGCCCGTGTAAAGTATGAAGAAAAATCGAGATAATCAAGTCAAGTGTATCATTCGTCGTAACATAGCAATCAGGTTAAGGACTACTCGGGACTAGTTCTGATTTGCTGAACTAAATGAAGTACTGAACTAAATGAGTGGAATACTTCGTTGAGCGAAAAGATATACTTCATTCATTTCTTTTCACTGAAACATTTTGCGCATGCCTGTCGCTTAAGGAAATGCTGACCGACTCCGAGAGCGAAGACCGAATAGAGCTGTTAGAACGAATAGAATGAACTAGTTCACTGTCCGAAATGTACTAGTACGGAGCGATCTTAAAAATGACCGAGCAGGCACAAGACTAATATTATGAAAGTACACTTATTGTAAATTAATATTTTGAAAAAAGTTGCCGTCAGAAAGAAAAAGGGCAAAGGTATTAACAGGATAAGGCCACGATACGGATTATAATGGCGAAAATTATTCAATTATTTAATTAAAGTCATAATAAAAAAAATATTGTTAGAAATGTGGTATTTTCTAAGAATACCAATATAATTTTTTGTTTAATAAGCTAGAAAACTTCAAAGTAAGTAAACCGGTAATCGACCGGTAAAATAGCGCAGCTCTATCGTCATGCGTCATTCGTTCACAAATATTGTCTATGCTTCCGTTTGAAACTCATGTATCCGAAATCAATCGGGAGTAGGGTTTAATGCTTAGTTTCGAACTACCTTCGGATGGACCCGTATCGTCGTTGACGGAGTTAGAGAGTAGACCTCCTGAAACGAAGCGCCAGTCGACGGTTTGGGTGTTTCAAAACGAATCCACGCCTACCAAAGTGAAGCCATATCTAGAAGCGGGGGGAAGATTTTGATCGCAAGCTTTTTCAATTTGACTGGCTACTTGGTGCCAATTCCTTTACGGAACCAAAGAAGCATCAACGCTGGATGGTATACTAATAAATGCTTGGCAGAACTTTTCTTTATTTTAAGCAACAAGCGCCTAAACACAGGGCTCCGCAGGCTACTGCTCTACCACGAAAACGTGCCCTCGCACACCGCATTCAAAACGAGGGACTTCCTGAACAGCACACCGGTCAAACTCCTGGGTCACCCTCCTTACAGCCCTGACCTAGCACCGTGTGACTTCTTTTTATTCCCGAAAATAAAATTTCTGCTGAAAGGGTTACAATTTTCGTCGCCGGAAGATGGGCTGTCAGCGTTCGAGCAGGCTGTAAACGAGGTGTCTACGGTAGACTGGAAAAAGTGTTTTGAAAACTGGTTCAGACGCATGAAACTTGGTATAGATGCTAGCGGAGAGTACTTTGAAAAGATTTAAGAAAAACCTATAGAACATTTATTGTTCAGTTGAGTGTCCCACGTAAAGCTACGAAGGCAATGGCAAAAGTGCACGTTACCAAATTACCGTGGCTAGTGAAGCTGCCGTAACTGTACGCAGCTGTTGTTTGGTTAGCCGGAGAACCTGTTTCGTGAGGTGGCCATCAATTGTAGGGAGTGCTTCCATAGCCTGAATGCACTCACCTTGTACCAACGATAGTTTGTGATGTTGGTCCCTGGTGCGTTTCCTTACCAGAGTGCGTAAGTACCCGAAGGGGAGTGGCAAGATCAGGTCCCATTGGTGTCTCGCTCGACAACCTACTGGCAAGTTCGTCGGCTGCATCGTTGCCTAGCGAACCACTGTGTCCTTTGGTCCATTGAATGGTTCTGTATTTGAAGGTACCCACCTGCTTAAGGCGCACGTATATTAGCCCAGATTCAACTGTGTGGCTGTTCAGCGCTTGCAGAATAGCCATGCTGTCTGAGAGTATGCGGTTCGATTACAATAATAATAAAGCCCAGATGATGCCGCCGCAAGTGCATTCTGGCGCAGCTTCTGCTCGGTGGCCGTTTGTCACACTTAGGTTGGCTGGATGCAGGATGTCGAGCGAGTGCGTGGAACTATGTCAGAAATGGAAGCGATCCAAATTACGCTATTAGACGTTGCCAGAGCAGTCCATCCGTTACCGAATTGGAAATCACCGGGACCGGACGGACTGCATACCTTTTGACTGAAAGTGCTAATTAGTTTACGTGGCAGAAGAATCTGGGCCGCTATTGCAGTTTCTAACAACAGGCGTTACCCACCAGCTCCATTATTCTAGACCGATCACGTGTTTTTCGACGGTCTATAAACTACTTACATCAATTTTGAGAGCAAGAAATTAATACGCACATTGACAGTAACCCGATTATGTCTGCCTGTCAAAATGGATGTAGGAACGAGACTCGTGGTACTAAGGAGCTACTCCTCATCGGCATGGCCAACAGCCAATAGGTTCGTCGCTCCCGCAAGGGTGTGTCGTCATACTGGAAAGATTATAAGAAGGCCTATGACTCGGTGCCACATACATGGCTCATGAGGGTGCTAGAGTTGTACAAGGTAGATGTAACTCTACGCACCTTCAGATTAGGATCGGTCTATCATTACTGACAAGACTATTATCGCTAATAAGCCTGATATAGTGGTGATCGATTAGCGCCCCGCAAAATTATTAATGGTGTTATCATTCCACATGACGGAAACCTCGTGAAAGCTGAGAAACAGAAACAAATTAAATATCTCGACATAGCACACGAGGTTATTGACATGTGGAATATACACTTGGCTGTCACTGTGTCGATTGTCGGGATGATAAAGGGCCTGATTCAGTATCTCGGATCCTGCTGCCGATAAAAATTTGACCGCCGGCGGGCAATAAAACAAAAAATAAAAACGAAATAAAAATAATAAAACATTTATTTAAGGCTACAATGGCCATAGACATAGACCTTAACATATATAAAAGTATGTAATTAACAAATGCGTATGTTGTTTAATCTTACAGAATATAATTGTTTTTCTTATTTTGTATCGGCAGTACGTAGCTTATTCTTTCAGCATGACAGAGGAAGACACTAGTTCCTGTAATAATAATAAAAACCGTCATCTTATTGTATAATTTTCATGTTGGCTTAACGTTTGACTTGATATGCGATGAGGAGGAATGAAACGCATATGACTAAAACTATTCTTTTTTTAACTTTGTATAGTAATAGTAGACACGCTACGATCGACACGTGCTTGCTTAAATCTGCGCAGCTGTTCGTGTTTCCCACAGTGAAGCTAGTCACTAATTTATCCTCATTTCTCTATGCTACTCCCTCATCAGACCCTGCTCACCATCTATCTATAACCTATTTAATGACACCATTCCAATAAGCTCAAACACGATACTCCTGCTGAGATTTTTTTGAATCATCTAATAACACTATTAAGACACCTTTCGAACAAAATAAAAAAATCAAAATCGATTCAGCCAATAGGGAGCTACGATGCCACAGATAGACACGTCAAACCTAAAACACCCCTCTTTTTGGGTCAAGGGTTAAAAAGTATGATGAACATGTGGAGAGGGAGAGGGAGAGGTAGGCCCAAGAAACGATGAATGCATTGTGTGAGGAATGGTATTAAAGAGAAGGGAGTGAATGATAGTGTGACGGTTGACAGGGGAGAATTAACACGGAACAAGGGCAGGAAGATGATGATTGCATATGCCACCGTGGTAGGAAAAATTTAAATAGATGGGTTTAGAAGTATACTGTACAACTCAATCTAATTAACTTTGCACCTCGCTGAAGTGCCATGTTTTTTTTTTTTTTCAGCAGCAGAACTATTTGCCCCAGTAGGTAGTACTATCGAATCATGGAGTTAACAAATAATTAAAAACATATGCATCAACTCGAAAGCGTGAGAAACAATAGTTATCCACTAGACGTAACGTAGGTACTACTTGGAAAGCACGCGCTGCCGACAAAGTGAAAAGCGTTTCGTAAATAATCAGAGCAAAATAAGCTTTGTTGTTTTTAATTCTTGTTTTTTATATTTTATAAGTCTATTGTACTAACCAAGACCAAATCATTATCGAAGAAAAAAAAAAAAAAACCACAACAATTTCAGCGTGTATATTTATGCTCGTGATTGTACATTATCTAAGTATTCAAGTATAACTTCCCACAAAAGACTTACTTTATGCGCGCTCAAATACTCCAGGTCTGTGTCAGCGGCCAGCACCTGTATCGCGTCTATGATGACGTCAGCTGCTTTCTTCACGCTCTTAGACATCGTCGCTAGTACTTCGCTCACAGACACCTGCAATAAAATCCATACTAACATTATAAATTCGAAAGTAAGTCTGTATGTTTCCTTTTCACGCCACTTTAAACCACTGAACGGATTTCGATAAAAGTTGGCAAGAAAATAGATGGCCTAGTAATTAATAACTGTAAGGGCTGGCTCATCTGACGACGCGCCGCGGTTATCACTGCCAAACAAACATCGACCTAGAACAGTTGAAATAAGAATGAGAATACATAAGCTCGAGAGCGTATGTAAGCGGAAAGACGTGCGCGTCCCAGGTCATTTATTCTCGACTTTATTTTATGGCATGCAATGTTGATATTTGTTTGTGAGTGACAACCGTGGTAAATTGCGCTTACCCAGATGTGCACCGGCCCTAATACT
This sequence comes from Dasypolia templi, assembly GCA_963555695.1. NCBI lineage: Eukaryota > Metazoa > Arthropoda > Insecta > Lepidoptera > Noctuidae > Dasypolia > Dasypolia templi. The sequence goes on along the minus strand of OY743158.1, from coordinate 10,636,364 downwards.
GACTGCGCGATAATTGCGTAACACGCTAACAATTGCAATGTCGTTCTTAATGACAATTCAACAACATTCATTGCGTTATTGACGTTGTCGAGCAGATAAATTTTTCGAATATATGAAGCAATGTTAAGCAATATCCTTCAAAATGATTCAGATTGTAATTAATAGTGTTACGCAATGAGTATTGTTGAACTTTTAAAAATTAAAGCCATTTAGCTGTTAGAGCGAATTTCGGTTCAGCAAATCTAAAACGCGTTCTAGAGCTGTCGGTGTCAATTTTTAAAACTAACAGCTCTTGAACGCGTTCTTGAACTGGGTTCAAAAGTGCTGATCGCGTTCAGTTTTTTGAAATTGGCACTTAGTATGTTACGCAATTACCCCGCAGGCTTAACTTAAATTCTGATCACACAGCAAACTGACCTGCAATCTAGCTACCAATTTATACTATTTATGAGAGAATGAGATGGGAGATACTCACAGATGTCTCGTTCTCCCTCCAACAGTCGTAGTCTGTTACAATAGCGACGGCTGCGTAACTCAAGCCTGCTTCTTTTGCGAGTACCACCTGTAGGGATAACAACATATTTTAAAGGCTGTATCAGATTGGGGGGAGGGGGGGGGGGTAAATAAACTTATCCATCACTTTCATAAATTTATCAAGCCAACGCACAGTTCTGACGGGCCGCAATGCAGAACCAAAAATTCGAAGACATGTGACATCTACCAACGCATCTACCAGCGACATTTGCACTTCTAACAAAACAAAGGTTTTCCTTTCGACATGGTTTATTAAAGTTTCAAACCATAGAAACAGTTTTTGTAATAAGGGCGTAACTGTGATTGAAATACAGTCTTTATACAGAACTGACAAATTAGTCCCGAAATAAGTTCTCAGTTTTGTATTAAGCACTTTACCTTAGCCGGAATAAAGTTCAAAATAAAAATGGCTTCAGCGTGTAACCTGAGTGAAGATAAGCCTTGTTTTGTAATATGGCTATAGTTCTTTGAGGATGTGAAAAGTGTTTTCTTGGCTAGAGCTAGACCTTTCAGTTTTAATCAATACACAATAATCGATAGCCTCAGTGGTTTCATATTATTATTTTCATCGATTTAAATTACCTCTGGGACTGTCGTCATGTTTACAAGATGACCGCCCCACTGACGATGCATCAAACTCTCGGCTCTGCTCGAAAATCTGTAAATGTTTTAACATTAAATTAGTAGGTTGTGGCATAGATAATATAATACTACGTACAGATACCCAATCCCATACAAAGAAATGAAACCTTCCTAAGTCTGGCAATTGAGCTGGCAATTTTTAGTCCTCAAATTCTTCAACAGATCGCAGCATAAGCGACTCACCAGCGAATTGCCAGAGACTGTAGTATTACAACGCCATCTAGGAGTCGACCTACTTTTAAAACGTTAAATGCAATCCTTTTTATAAAAAGTTTTATAGTTCCGGGTTCAGAAAAACATGTTATTAGATTTCTTTTATATTTCTATGTAAAAAATAATAATAAAAAACCTTGTTTTATTTAAAAGTAACAAAATTGGAAACTGATGAGGCTCGACCAATTGAGTAATACGTCATCTATTGCAAAAAGCACCAAAGAAAATGATTAAAAGATGGCTACTTTTATCATTTAAAGGGTTCGAAGATAAGGCTTCCTTTTTATTTTTAAAATACGTGTATTATGAGTGGAAATAGATAAATCTGCACTAAACTGGGAAGTTTACACTTTTACCCATCATAATTCAGTCAAAATTCTGCCGTATATCGCTTTTTAATAATTGTTAATTTCATAATGGTTACCTATACCATCTATGAACTTTTTTCAAGACAAATTATAATTTGTTCGAGTTGAGACCCCATGGTTGTGGTTAACTAGAAACCACATTTATTCAAACACATGACCTGAAAAGTATTTCCGTTTTCATTCCCAATAAGTTTAAGCAGCATTATTATAAGCTTTTCCTATATCCTAGACCGTGGAGTACCTTCGGTAAGCATACGAGGGGCCGAAGACAACTCGCAAAGGCCCATTTAACTCTATAAGTAAAGGAAATGAAGCACAAGCCGACGATTATCCCTGTATGCACTGTACAAGTGCACCCAAGAATAACTTCCCTGGTTACCTAGAGCTATGGAAGGACTATGGCCCCTGCTTGAACAATTATTTATATGTTCATTAAATGGATAAAACCGGCAGGGGGTGACTTGCACTCTCATTAATGGTCCACTGAAAACTGTCGCTAGTACTTAGTGACGTACCGACTATGGGGCAACATATCCTGAGGTGCTTGAGGAGAGGTATTCCACGGCTATCGAGACAATGTCCCCGACCCGGAGCCCGGAAAATGGTCAAGATCCCTACCAGCACCTTACTGGAATACTTCCGTCCTCCGAGCAATAAAGACAGAGAAATTGATAGGGTAAAGTAAAAGTAAAGTCGACCTCGTAATTGCTTCATCAGACAAAGGTTAATTATTTCTTTATGTGAAATTAAGTTAGTCAATTCATATATTAGGTTGGATTTCACCAAGGAAACGCGATCAACACATAAACTACGTTTAAGAGCTGTCATCGTCATTATTTTCTATGGAATATTCACATTGACAGATCTTGAACGCGTTTAGTAACATTAAAAAAATAGGCACTTAGTGAAGGTAAAATTTACTGAGCATTGTAAACAAATTTTTGTTTGTAACTCTATGGATACTTTTATAAGTTTATCTGAAATAAAAGAATATTTTATTATTTATTATCATATTGGCACCGACCTAGGACCCTGAATAGCAACCACCGTGCCAGTTTCATGGTGACTATACCCATTAGTTCTAGCGGCAGTGATCATAGCGTTCCGGGCTCTCTCGCAGAATGCCGGTTTCATTGGTAAGTGGCACACGCCCTTTGGGCCTCCATCTGTCCGGTCGTAGAAGGTGCATTTGCGACCCCAGGTTCTGGAAGGATAGAAGTATGGTCGAATGTGGAATTTTGATAAAATATGGTTATATATACTTGTATGTTAGTTTTACTGAAACAAAATGCTAACCACTTAAAAAAACTTATACCTAGTAGGTAGTGTTACTGTTACGTCATTAAGTGGGACACACACAAAAAAAATTAAGGAGGCCCAAAAATTACAAAGCAGTACTTTATCGTGCCCCAAACACGAATACGTAAGTGAGTGAAACTCGAAAGCGCGCAGAGCAGACCATTTTCTGTTGATATTGAATAATATTATAACACTTATAAACAGTGCCATAAGGAGCAATTTTGTACAAAAATCGACGCAGACCTCAAAATGTGTGTCTTACGCCCCGTGAGCGCGTTTACTGGAGCTCATTCTTTTGCCCTTTACGACTCTGATATTAAGGTTTATTGTTAAATGGTATAAAAAAGCCCTTGTTCTATGCTTCTCTCTGGGCTGCAGCTAGCATTACTAATACACTGCATGAACCATAATTGAGGTGATAGGTTGGGAGCTATCATGCAAGTTCTACATATTACTGATCTGTACATTAAACTTAAAAATAAAGGGTCTCACATTGTACTTAGCTCACCTGTCAATAAAATCGTTCAATATGACAAGGTCGCCAGGTTTGTATTCCTCCACCAGCGACCCAGTGGCTGTGGTCGCCAGGATGTGAGTACATCCGACCAGCTTCAGAGCCCAGATGTTGGCGCGGTAGTTCACATCGCTGAAAGGGTAGACATTACATATTTTATCAAACAGTAAGTAACATGGCAGCAGGAAGCGGTGGTGGCCCAGTCATAACGGCCCCGACTTACCGAGTTGCAAGACGAATAAGTGCAAGGTTCGAACACAGGCAGACACTTGGGTTCGAAGACATGTAACATCCAACAACGTGCACGTACACTGGATCCGTGTGGGAAATTACAGCCTACTGGGATCTCACAGAGAAGAGGCCTGTTTCCCAGCAGTGGGAACATTATAGGCTGACTTTACTTGTCTGATAATATAGAGGGCGAGCGTGGAGATAAGACTTGAAACCCCAGGCTTCTACACACTGGTATGCCGTATCACCTAATCAACCTTGATGGAGTACGTAAAAATAATATAACATTCTTGGGATTATTCAGGAGGAAGGGGGACGCTTCTAGGTTATGCGATGTGCACTTACACAATGATGAGACTGTAAAACATGGTCTGTTTGCATTGCATAATGTGTAATTACATGGCGGCCTCATAGCTCTAGCAGAATCTGATACAGCTTGGGTATTTATTTAATAAATAAAACCTTACCTTTATGTATTTAGCAGGCTGTAGTGTAAATCCAATATTCGTTTCAGAATAATACGCTCAAGTTCATGTGAGTTTCATTTAACATTCTCGACTTTACGCATCGGTCGCTTTCGTGGCTCCGATTGGCCCTTGCCAATAGCCATTATTATACTCAACGACGTAGGAATGACCGTCTTGGCTCTGTGGATCTACCCTCCTATCTCCCATCTCAAGCGCTAATGCCTCAATTCAGTTACATATTTTTTACCTGACTGCGGCAAAGCATAAAAGGTATGATTTTTATACAAAATCAAGCCATCACCAAAGGTTTGCTAGATATTGTCATAACGATAACATTTCCCCACTAAGGATTTTGAACAATAGTGTATTCTTACCTTGGTTGAAACTGATGCTTCCTCCCATGCCTCGCCAGCAACACACAAAGAACTCCTTTGATCTGCCCTTCAATCAACACATCGGACGGCTTCCCAAACGGAGTAGTGACTTCCTTTTCAACTTGGTTCTCGAATAGAGTGGGGTCGCCGAAACCTGAACCGCCGATGATGCCGATCTGTGCGATGTTAAGATTGTGTGTAAGACTCTTTACAAGAAAATATGAGTTTATGGTTGGTATAATAATAGTTAAGAGCAGTAGCGGCAACCCTGGACTCAGTTCCCGATACCAGTGATGTTTTTAATACTTATGTATTCCCCAAGTTCAATTTAACGGAACTGCTATTCCAGTCAGCGAAAAAGTTAAGAACCTTGGGGTTTGGATCGACAAACATCTTTCTTGGGGTCCCCAGTTACAGGAAGTAAGTCGCAATTTTTTTGCATCTGGTATGTCATATTTGGCCTGCGCAAATATGATCACATTTATGAATTTCGTACAAAGCTCAAGTGGCTTCCCATACGTCTTCGCCGGAATTCTCATATCTTATTTCAGCTCTACAGTATTCTGTTCAACCCTACAACCCCCTCTTGTCTTAAAAAAAAGTTTCAAGTTCCTTCATGACACACCAGATATCTGAGGTCATCGGAAAACTTAAGACTAGAGATGCCGATGCATTCCACCAGTTTTTATGACAAGTCTTTTACAGTTCAAGCAGTACGGTTATGGAATGCCTTGCCCATGTCGATAAGGCGTGCTCAATCACTGTCCACTTTTAAAATTCTAGTAAAAAAACACTTCCTCACTCCTTAATCATTATTACATATAGTTTCCTGAGTGTTGTTTCGTGTTTATTATTGTATATATATGTATACTAGCTGACCCCGCAAACGTTATTTTGCTTCTTTTGTTTTTTTTTGAAAAATAGATGTTGGCCGATTCTCATAGATACCCGATAAGCACAAAAAATTTCATCAAAATCCGTCAAGCCGTTTCGGAGGAGTATGGCAACGAAAACGGTGACACGAGAATTTTATATATTAGATGGTACACCACTGACTACCTGCAGTATTGTCTCTCCTTCTCCCTGTAATCCATTCAAAGGTTGTCTGTAAAAGATTGCTTTTAGCTATAAGACCGCCCATTGTGTCACCCTATGTAAAATTTCTACATCAATGTCTGTAATTTATAAGGTGTACATAATAAAGCGTATTCTATTCTATGTTATATGTTTTTTCAAAAATAAATATTAAAATATGTAAACAAATAAAAATAATTATTATTATTATACCGGAACCAGTTTTACAGAACCTAACTCAAGACTTAATGCATTACCTAAAACTGGTTTAACCAATCAAATGGCTTTGAACTAGTTTTACCTTTAAGTATCTTGCTTGAATTAAGTTCTGTAATACAAGACATTGAGCACTGGAGCAAATACTATTTCTGATATTGTTTACCTATCTTAGAATGTCCCACAGCTGGCAATGACCACCCCAGTATATTTCCAAGTTTTATTTTATTGCGCCACCTCAAAACAGCTTTAAAACTAAGAGGTTTTAATTATGTAGGAGAATATGTAGGTTAGGTACCAATACTTCATAGATTTTCCTTGATTTCACATTTGGTTCCATTGTTATGCATACCTACTTACCTATTAACAGTGAAAGTAATATGATTTGACTGCACACACTTTGATTGACACCTATAACTTACTATTTATTATGAATCAAAATATCAAAAGCCCTAAGGAACAAACCAGAAACAGTTTTAGGTAACAATAATTTATTTGTTTTGTACATTGAATTTATCTACAGAGGTAAACACAATACAACTTTAACCATAAATGCAGTTGCTGATTTCTATTTTCCATCTAAACCTTGTTGGAACTTAATCTCCTTTGTAGTCTCGTGAGCTTTCTGCAATGCTTGTGCAATTTCAAAGAATTTCTTTGAGTCTTCAGGACTTTTTTCAACACCATCACCTCTTTTGTACATCATACTGACATTTGCACAAGCATACATATTACCGAGTTCACACGCTTTCTTTGCAAACTTAAATGCTTGAGTTTTATCAGATTTAATGAGGTATTCAATGTTTTCGTTTTTGTCAGGCCTGTGTGGGTTGAATTCCGCTATGTTCTTAGGTACACCTGTCAGGTACATTCCAGAGAGATAGTGACATGCCAATGGATCATTCTGATCACAGCTTTTCTTAAGGTAGTTGTAACCTGCAAGAATAATTATTTAAGCATTCAAGTTTTGACACACTTTAAATTATTTTTAGAAAATTGAGTACCAAGAACAAAGTTTAGTAGTGGATTCCTCAATGAATTAAGGATGTATGATGTAAATTACTGTTGTATAACAGGGAGACAGTTGTATAATTTGAAGCTTTAGTGGTATTTATAATAACAAATTAAAGTTTCACTACAGACTCTACAGACAGTAACAATTGTATATCAATTAGTATCATACCTTTCGGAACATCTCGCTTCACAGTAACGCCGGGACCGGTAGCAGTCAGCAGCATACCAGCATGCAAGCACGCCCCAGGCTCGTTGTACTCACACCCTTTCTCAAAGTATGTGAGCGCTTCCGCAGCATCGCCCTTCTCCCGCCCACGACCCACTAGTGTATAGTTGCCAATCTTCAGACATGATTTTCCGAATTTATAATCCAAACAGTTGCTTTTGAACACCCTTGCTGCCTTATCAAAATCTTTCTTTATTGCTTCCAAGTAATCACCCAAAAGATGACATACTTCCGGCTTTTGCTCTTTGTAGCAACCGAAACGGTACTCGATACCGAGATTTTCTATGTAATCTTTCACGTCTTCTTCTTGTTTTAAGTCATAAGCCATCGCTATCGCTATTTCGTAATTTAGTTTTTTTTTAAATTGTGAGGTTAGATAACAATTCAGGAAATGTCAAAGTCAAACTGATTAGTTTATCAATTTAAAAACAAACTCGTTAACATACTTTTAATTTAATAATACCGACTTAAATAATTAAATAATTCACATTCGGCTTCAATAATTATATTATATTTATTGCACAAAGCAGTTCTGTGTTAACTTTAGTTATATAGGTTTCTATTAGATTTAAATGTGTTCATTGTATTTACCTTTATTTTATCGGAGTCGCCCATTATTGAGAATTTAACAAAGCAAGCAATCAATCAGCGCGTTTGCAGTTGTCGTCAAGTGTGTAGATTCACAGATTGAGCCGGCGATGTAATGTTTAAATTACTTTAATTGGTGCTTTATTGATAAACTGCTACTTCCCCATAAAAACACTACCACAGTTTAAAAATAGTTACTCAAATTATGATTTAGCATCTGATATATAAAACACTAATTTGTGCAGAGAAAACAAAAGCGTTGCTCTATAAACTTATAGGGCATCGCTTTTGTTTTCTTTACACAAAATACTGCAAGATCTTTTAATTACAAATAAGGTATATATTGCGAATGATTGAAAATATAATTCGAAAGACTTGCTTATAAAGCAATAAAACGCAATACTCTGTCAAAGTGTCAGCTGTCAAAAAAATTGCCAACCTCAACACAGCTGATTGGTTAACCCTATCCTGCTATGGGTCAACTTGTCATAAAATCAATATTATAAACACAAAAACCGGCCGCCACTTCTCGTCTGGTTAACGAAGACTACAATCGTAGGTACTGTGGTGTACACTAGATTCACTAGTTAGGGCTATGGCCGCGGCCCCTAGCACAGGCAACTGCACGTCGATTCTGCAAAAAATTCACCGTGAAGACTTGCCTGGAATTATCTGTCAGTGTCATCCCGTCTTGGTCAATCCCTAGCATCAGTGGCACTGACAGTTCACTCCACGCTCACTTCACCCAAGTTTCACGGTGAAATGGTTACAGAATAGTACTACTGAAGGAACACGGGTGGGTATTAGTCAGTAAAACTCTGACACGCCCTCGCGCTCCACATAACATATATTACTCTTTGCGCTCCACCCAGAGTGGGATGAGTCATTTGATGATTTCCAAGGCCAAAAAATGGGGGCTTTGAGTAAACCATCGAATTATCAGTAAGTACACAACAACTCAAAGGGAACGTCTTGTTGCCACAGGGGATAGAGCGGGACTCTCTTGAGGCTCTACCATTAAGTTGTGCGATACATTTAATAGTAGGTATATCACAGTTACAACCTTATCACAGTTACAGCCAGGATTATCTTGTACCCTGTCTTGGTTTGCCCCAACCTTGACCTGCACTTGCGTAACACACTTTCACAATTTCATTATTTTCGAAATCATTTGAAGGAAATTGCTAATCCATTGATTCATGTGCAAAAGGAAAGAGGCTTTTGCTCAGCAGTGAGATCATCATCATAATTTCAGCAGAAACACGTCCACTGCTGGACATAGGCCTCTGAAAGGTTCTGTGCTTGCCGCGTCATATCTGCTCAACAATGTAAATAACGCTAGGAATGTTGTTAAACTATCAAAATGAAAGCAAGTGCTACTGTTAGTGTGTTATGCAATTACCTCAAGGGCTCGCGAGTGCTCGCGAGGTTGTTGACATGTGGGATGTGAATGCAGCAGCCATTGTGCTGATAATCAAGAACCTCGACCAACACCAGAGGAGGCTCTCGTTACGCACTTGTATCAATGACTTGATCCAGAAAGCGGTACTTCTGGACACAGAGCGTATTGTTAGGAAGTTCTTCTGACCACCGTAGCTTGGACCCCGTTGGCTTCACCCGAGACCAGTAGGCTGGTAGTAGTTTTAAATGTTTTTTTTTATTAACTCGTACAGTAAAATCAGTATATAATTTTGATTAATGAATTATTTCGTACGGTGCCACCGTACATTCAGCATTGTCTACGCGATACGCATGCTGTTTTATAAGGAAGTTTAGTTACAAGTTATCAAGGGTCGAGTAACAGAAGAACTGACTGTAGGTCAGTTTTTTAGTTTTGGTAAGAACTGCACTTAAGACAGCCAACTTACCAATAGTAAAAAATACTAATGGAAATAAGAATGAGTTAAATAGTTAATGTTTGACATTGACATTTATAATCAAAATGGCTGCTTCAAGCAGCCTCAGGGCTGCCATTTGTACGATTTAAATCGTATTTGTACGACTTTTTGCAGATTTCATACGAGTACGATCGAAGCATCGAAATCGTACGGAAAACATACGATTTTTTACATTCGATCCATTTATTTTATTCAATTAGGTCTGGCAACAAAGTAACAAACTTTTGTCTCAAAAGAGTAAGTATCTAGAGCAGTGACAGAATAATATAAATAATGAAACGAACGTGCTCAGCCTGCCCAGAGTGTTGAGGGAATTCCCTTTTATTCTAATTTCCTTAAATTAAGAACCAAACTTAGAAATAGTTTGGCTAACGAAACTGTCAATGGCACCTTGCAGGCAAAGCAAATGATAAGAGTCACCGGAAACTGCACCGATTTTAAACCAACAGATGACATGATTAAACTAATGAATACGGAAAATGTATACAAAAAAAGTGATTTAATTACTATAATTTAAATTTTCATACTATTTTCATTACATATCATTACTTATTTCGTAGTATTTTTATTGTTAATTTTGTAATAAAAGTCAGTAAACCAATAAACGGATGAATAATAATGTACGATTTTTTGTTTCGAATTTTCTTTGGGTATACGACTTTTTTAATGCTGTGGTACGATTGCAGAATTTTTTCACCTGGCAGCAGGGCTGCCATTTGTACGATTTAAATCGTATTTGTACGACTTTTTGCAGATTTCATACGAGTACGATCGAAGCAACGAAATCGTACGGAAAACATACGATTTTTTACATTCGATCCATTTATTTTATTCAATTAGGTCTGGCAACAAATTAACAAACTTTTGTCTCAAAAGAGTAAGTATCTAGAGCAGTGACAGAATAATATAAATAATGAAACGAACGTGCTCAGCCTGCCAAGAGTGTTGAGGGAATTCCCTTTTATTCTAATTTCCAAACTAAAAACCAAACTTAGAAATAGTTTGGCCAACGAAACTGTCAATGGCACCTTGCTGGCAAAGCAAATGATAAGAGTCACCGGAAACTGCACCGATTTTAAACCAACAGATGACATGATTAAACTAATGAATACGGAAATTTTTTACAAAAAAAGTGATTTCATTGCTATAATTTAATTGCTATTACTATATTTTTATTGTTAATTTTGTAATAAAAGTCAATAAACGGATGAATAATAATGTACGATTTTTTGTTTCGAATTTTCCTTGGGTATACGACTTTTTTAATGCTGTGGTACGATTGCAGAATTTTTTCACCTGGCAGCCCTGAGCAGCCTGCAATACAGTGTGACCAGATTCAGTATTTTAATACTTTTTCAGTATATTCTACTAATTTTTCCGAACGTCAGTATTTTTATGGGTATATTGCGGGAAGTCAGTATTTTTCAGTCTTTTTGGGTATAACTTGGTTATGAAGTTATTGTAACACCGAAGCGATCTATGTCTTCTCTTATTAGTTTGTGGCAGGAAGTTTCCCCGTTTAGCGGTACATTTTATTTATAAGCAAAGATCAAAGAGTAAGTCACTGATAGAAAATGTCAAGTGGCTGCCGCCGCATTGATATAATAAATGAGAAGATTTAAGTTAAGTTGGACTTCTTTTTTATTCCTATTGTTGTTGTAAAAAAAAAAAACGGTCATTATAAAACAAATATTTAGAAAAAAATAAGTCTACATTTTCAGTTTAAGGGGTAGTTAAGTATTAGGGTATACTTACATAAAATACTTCCTTGTCTGTGTATGAATCACAAATAGTATAGCATCGACTCGCCTACTACAGTTGGTTTGTTGAAGTGAAACTCAACTCAAATAATTTATTTCAATAAAACCATTTACAGGCACTTTTGAATTGTCAAGAAATGATTTTGTATCTAGTGTTTGTAAATCTCTGTTATGTTTACCAGTATGTAGTGCTGCATGCGGGCGCATATTTTCACAGATAAATTTAATAAAAACAGAACAAAGAAACAGATTCGGAAACAAAAATGTGTCAGCAAGTTTAAAAACAAATCAAGATGTTATATAAAATTCTAACATTTATTGTGATGATGATGATTGAATAAAACGTGTTATGAAAATCGGTATTTTTATTGGTATATTTGCCCTTTGTAAATCGGTATATTTCAGTATTGTTTTGAGGTGCTTCGGTATTTTTCTAAAATTTAATCTGGTCACACTGCTGCAATATTGCAGTCATAGAGTATAGTAACTAAAAAGAAAAGTGCAGTGAAAGGGTTAACAATTTTTGAAAAGTCAAAGTTATCTTGTTTTTTGTCATCAGACTCATCAGTTTATTTCATAACGTCCACAGAGTACATTAAACTAATTACTTTGATTTAGATATATGACGTGAATTATTTACGTTCAACAAAAAAAAAATGACTGAAAATGTTGATTTATTTACAACCCGCATGCGAAAAGCTACGAGGAAAATACACAACATTAGTGATGCCCTAGTCAACGCGAAGTTCGCTCTTTGTAAGTTCTACGGCTATTTTTAAAATGATTGTTCAAATCCTTTAGATAATAGTTGAAAATGCAAATAAAAATACTATTTCGAAAAGTACCTTCCATTTTACTTTATCATATTTTTGTAAAGTCATTGTTCTGCATAAGCAGTTGTCGCTTTGCTGCCGGCAAAAAACAATATTAGGACTAAAAGATTTTTATTCCAATGATATCCTGCTGACCAGAGTAAAGTAAAGGCCCTTCTCAAAGGAGAGAGCATTTTCATGTGCAATTCATTCAATCTATTTTTCAAGCAATTTTTTTGCTCATCTTTTGTTGTATTTGTGGAAGCAGGAAATTTATTGAATTTAGTGCAAGTTTTGTGAATTTGTTAACCTATAGTCAAAATACATACCACAAAGCCATATTTTGAATATTAAACTCCTTTCTTTTGCAATTTTTTTCTCTGATTTTATTAAGCCAGAATGTCAAATAATCTTTTTTTGCCTTATATTATAATTGTTTCAGCATTAAGAGATGAAGAGGTATGGGGAGGTGGTCTGTTCATTTTCTACCACATCTTCGGGTACCTGGAAGATGCGAAGGAAAGACTAAAGATGACAGACTTCGACAAGTTGTTCTTTAACAAGGCTCTCTATAGGTTGGCACCATTTACCCCCTCAGAATATCACTTTGTAACTGAACCATAAATATAACTCCAAAACGCTTACCTATCTACTTAGCTAATATCTACAAACAAAAGGTAAAAGTCTGCACAGTTGTGGACCTAAATGCTTTGAGTTTGAGTTTAGAAGGACACAATATAGTGACCTTATTAGTAATGTTCTTCAGAAAGGTCAGGTGCGTAGTACTGGATAACCAGTTGTATGAAGGTCCACTAAAAAAAGAGCATGTAAAGGATTGTTCAGTTCAGTTCAGCAGGTGACATTCAGTAGTTTTTTTTAGAAGGCACTAGTTTATTTTTCCATTTAACTTTTGAAGTATCGCCAGACATTAGATACTACAACTTTTATTATTGCTTTATTGCTGCAATAAATTGCTTCATACAAACTTAAACCCTTTCTAATATTACAGAAAGAAGGCATTTGAAGAGGACCTGGCACACTACCTTGGTGTAGACTGGCAGACAATACCTAAAGCCATGGCTTTAGAGAACTATTTAGAGCACCTGCAAGAGCTTGAGAGGTCTAATCCTAGACTGCTGATGGCTTATGCCTATCATTTGTACTTGGGACTGCTGAGCGGTGGACAGATCCTGGCTAAGAAACGGAGGATGTTTGGCGATGGTAAATATCCTTTAAAAATTGTCCGAATCTGAATTTTCTGTCAGGGAGAGCCCACAATTTCTTCGTCGGATTAGGCTCTTTGAGTGATTATGCGTCAGGTCTCACATGATCATACGAAAATCAATGGCACTGAACATACATTTTTTGTTCATTTTGAAATCTGAAACTTTTAAAATATGTTTTCAGTGACAATCCCACATAGGGTACCTGGGTTAACGAAGTACTTTGCGCTGCATGTGGCGACTACTGGGCAGTTCAAGCACATGAGCTGCTGTCTCGTTGTCCTCCATGCAGGCCCTGCAAAGTTAACTGTCTGTGACTCCTCTATGACAAAGAGGTGTTTATTAAATGAACCATGGCCAGTTAAGCTGCCATACCTGTACGCAGCTGTTGTTTAGTTAGTCGGAGAACCTGTTCCGTGAGGCAGCCATAAATTGTAGGGAGTGCTTCCCTAGCCTGCCTGCACTCACCTTGGTCCACCCATTTGTGATGTTGGTCCCTGGTTTCCTTACCGGAGTGCGTAAGTATCCGAAGGGGAGTGGCACGATGGGTTCACGTCCCACTGGTGCCACGCTCGAGCCCCTTCTGGCAAGCTCGTCGGCTGCATCGTTACAGCGAACCGCTGTATCCTTTGATCCATTGAATGGTTCTGTTATTGAGGATACCCACCTGGTTAAAATGCTGGTGGCACCCGTATATTAGCCTGGATTCAACCTGACCACATGGTTCATGCATTCGGCCTGGAAGACTTTGTAATGGACCCCAAATGGTGTGGCTATGCGGATGTTGAAGTTCTCCATGAAGATTCCAGCACCTGTGCCACTACCTGTTTTGGATCCATCCGAGAAGATTCGCAGCTCTGCACAGCACAAACACTCGGATCGGCGATCCTCGTTAAGTTGGATCTTGTATTTTATCGAAGATAAATTGTTTGGGTACCCGATCAATAATGCCTTTCGTAATGGAGAAGTCCTTGGTTGAGTCCCTCAAGCAGCGCGGTGTGTTGTGTGTCTCTCTTAACCCCAGAGATCTAGAGCATTAAAACGTGCCGCCGCCATCGTTGCTTCCTGCTGTATATACCGGTGGAGCGGTGGCAGTCCCAGCATGGCTTTGACTGCTGCAGTTGGAGTGGTCCTCATGCAGCCCGTAGTCGCCATGCAGGCTATTCTTTGCATGCGTTGTAGTTTGAGGCTGTAACCAGCTTCGCACCAAGTCTACGGCCCCGTCGGTGATCATGAGGCGGATCCCTGTGCTGTACAGCCATAGTGTTACGTTAGGGGATTGAACCCACTTCTTACGTACCATTTTCCTGCACTGCCAGAAGTTTATGCAAGCCCTGTTTGATTTGTTGTGTGAATGACTACTCTAGTTTAACTAACTGTCTACAATGACCTCGAGGTACTTGACTTCGTTGGCCAACTGAAATTCTGATTTAAACAGTTTTGGTATGCGGAAAGGGCCTAGTGCTCGTTTTTGGGTAAACATGACAAGTTCAGTTTTGGTGGGGTTCACTGATAGGTCAAATTCCCTGCACCAATTTTCTACGATATGTAATGCTTGCTGAGTGAGGTTGCAGATCGTACCCGTCACTTTCCCTGAAACAAGGATTGCGAGGTCGTCTGCATAACCTATTGTTACATATTAGCGGCTGACGTTGAGTTTGGTGATGAGTTCATTAATCACCAGAATCCATAGAAGGGGGGACAACACCCCTCCCTGAGGGCACCCTCTGGCTATCATGGCCAGCTGCTGCTCACTCTCAAGGCGAACCATTGGTTTGCTTAGCATGTTTGTAATCCAGTCCGTAAGTACCTGTTCTACTCCATGTCTGGAGAGGGCGCTGCCGCTGGAGAAGTTAGTTTTGTCGAAGGCTCCTTCGATATCTATGAAAGTGCAGGTGCCTTTTTGACGAATCGCTTCCACTATCTAGCCGACTACTAGATGAAGAGCGGAAGGCGTCCTCATAACATTGGGTCTCCGACACTTAGTTTTCTGGCATTTTTGCTGTACTGGGGCCTATTTGGCGCAGCCGTGAGGCACACATTACTGTTTTTTTTTTGTTTTGTGTTGTGTGAATATTGTGTGCCTTAAACTGGGTCAATCTTTCTTACTTACCCGAGCTGTATGCGTGTTCGTTGCCGTGTAGCGGTATGGTTTTCAGAGCGCTGTCCCTCAGCTCCCTATCACAGCCTTTCCAGAGTCTTTAGTAGGAAGGAGGTCAGGCTGATTGGTCGGTAAGATCTAAGATCACTCTTGCCTGGCCTAGGGATGGATATTACTTCCATTTCCCTCCATCCTTTAGGATCGTATCTAAAGATTCCTAACTAGTTGTAAAAACTTGGTTTCAGAAAACTCCAAAACCAAGACATACACAGACAAAGTGACAGACTTCACAGGAACTGACATCGCTCAACTAAAGAAAGACTACAAACAAGCTATGAACGAGATTGCAGAAAAAATGACCGAGGAAGAGAAAGCAGCATTCATAGAAGAGAGCAACAATGTTTTTATTATGAACAACTTGATTGTAAACTCTGTGAGTGGACAGAATAAGGTTCTGTATAATCTGTTGTATAAATTCTCAACAGTTGTTGCGGTTATTGGGGGTGTTATTATAGCGTATAAGTTGTATAAGTGAGCTGCCAAAGTTTCTGCATCTATAGAGTGGTGATTATGATGATGAAAAAATATTATCTCCATCAAATTTTGTGTATTACGGAGTGAGATTAGTTACTGGCATTTTGATATGTTTCTGGTAAATTCAAAAATTGTTGGAAATATTGTCTAATATTTGTATGGAGCTAAAGATGCTCAACTACACTTATTTATTTATAATAATCAAATAATCTATGGTCAACCCACTAGTTAGAACCTTTGTGAGCACAATTTTTTGCCCATTATCAATTGATAATTGATTGATATTGTGTAGTTTTTAGTTTGAAACTGTTTGTATGTTTCAATAAGTAATCCTTTTGAGCCATTACTTCTACTTGTAAGATCTAAGTAACAATATTATAACTCTGTTTATGTGTTAGGTAAAGTGTAGTAGGAATTGTGATAATGTTATTTTGTTTCAAGATTTTAAGACTTATGTAGTTTTTAATAAAATCCTTTTAAAGAGTTATATTTTTTATTATACACTAAAACTAGAAAAGGATCGAAGCAGTCAATTAACTCTAAGAGGGGGAGCGCTATTCCGCTCGTATTCATTGTTAATTTTAAGTAGGAATACTGCAATTAAATTAACTTTTTTTTCAGGGTTTGGACTAAAAGGCAAATATTCCTAAGAAAACACCATATATCTATAAAAAATATATAAAGACGGATTTTTTAATGGAAAAAGTAACTTTTTTATCGAATTACACATAAAAAAACGACATCCGCAAGATATGTTATACCATATCAGTCTTCACAAAACTACATGCAATGCTCGTTGCACAGTATTTTGAGCATCTATGACACCCTTTTTTTGGTGTTTTTTTTTGTCTATCTGTTGGGGAAAACATCAGGCTATAACCCTTAGGAGCCGAGCAAAAAGAAAAACAGAGGCGCTAAGCGAAAACGGAAGTGATAGCGCGGGCAGGTGATGCGACGGGGTGTGGCGAGGGAACAAGAAATTTCACGCCAAGTCGCGTTCAAGTTGCAGGCAGAAGCTATTTGGATATATACTGCATTTGCCCGCCTTCTACGAAGGTGGGGGATTTTTTGAAAGGTACAAAGCGCAAACTCCAAAATGAAAAATATTTACAAAAATAATATTGAAATTACACTTTGACATCAATTTCTGATGACGCCAAAACACCTATTTTAACTCGGAAATAGAGTAGCTACTTTCCATCTCCATAGATTATATTTTACAACCTCTCTATAATTTAAAGGGAAAAAAAATACGTGTTTAGGTTCGACACTATCAAATAAGTATTTATTTAAAAATTAAATAGAAAACCATAAACCATATCACTTACGTGTGTGGGCGCGCGCTTAGCAGAATCACGCCACGCGAAACCTGATAATTGAAACGTTCTCCTCCTACAGCTCTTCGTGAACAGACTAAAAAGTCTTACACTTAACGTGCCAATATTTTACAAAACATTGTAATTTTTTGGTCGAGGGCGGCAAAATGCTAATAGCGCGCCCTCTCTAGGGTTAACTATTAAAACAAGAAAACACTTATAAAAATATTTTATTGCCTCGCTATCGAATGTCATACTTACAAATTAATTAAATATGTACACACCAAACATACTACATGTCTACAAGATTACTGCATTCTAAAATAAACACTACTGTTAAGTAAATAAGGTTTCAAACAAGTTGTATTTCTGAAAAAAAAAATTGTGCTTTCCGTTATTTTGTCCTTAACATAAATATTGAATTAATAGACTACCTTTAAAAATTGTTTTTTATTTCATAAACATAAAACTTATGCATAAACCGTGAGCCATTATTTTTACTATTTGAACTGTTTAATACATAATAATGTTACATTTTTGGAAACTCTTCCGAAAATGTAACATACAATTTTTTGGTTATTATTCTAAATAGATTTTAAATTACACAGATCTTGTACCAAATCGTTACATTACGTAAACACTTAAAAATATCTTCATTCCTTTTCTTGTATTTTTTGGCCCAAAAGTCTAGCTTTTATATTAAAGCAGGTTGTTTAACTAAATCTATTATTCTAATAAACTGAACTGCTCTCATCATCTGAAAGAGGGTAACGTAGGAGGTTCCATCGCCATATCGATCAGCTCGTCGATGTCATCAGAGTTGAAAAACGAGAGCTCCAACTGTGAACAAAAATAGTATTGAAAAAATTGTCAACCTTGATGTATCATGGGTCCTGTTAGGAAATGAGGTGCTAATAACATGTTCGGTTTGGCACAGCCGGGCGGTAAAATCGAATATGAATAAATGTGGACTCGATTAGCCCGAATCGAATTGTGGCAAACCGACTCGAACTTGATTAAGCAAGGAATAAATGCTGAACGAAGTTTGCCGATCGGCACCAGCCGAATAGTAATTGCTTCGGGTTGGCTTTATTGTTAAAAGAATACTGCCGTACCTATCGAATCTTCCGACCCGAACGTGTGTACCACGTTTAAAGTATGGAAAAAGAATTGATATTTCGTTTAGAAGGGAAACTACGTTTGCGTGCCACTATTGAGGCGTATGCATAATCAGCCTATTATGTTCCCACTGCTGGGACACAGGCCTCTTCTCTGTGAGAGTGG
This sequence comes from Dasypolia templi, assembly GCA_963555695.1. Lineage (NCBI taxonomy): Eukaryota > Metazoa > Arthropoda > Insecta > Lepidoptera > Noctuidae > Dasypolia > Dasypolia templi. Next base: position 10,617,676 of record OY743158.1, on the reverse strand, counting down.
GCCGCAGGCCCAATGCGGGTTGGTAGATGTCACATGTCTTCGAATTTTTGGTTCTAAGACATGCCGGTTTCCTCACGATGTTTTCCTTCACCGTTTTTAGAGCAGTGATGATTAAATAATTTAAACAAAGTAAAGCGCCTCTCTGGGTTCGAACCTACGACCTAAAACTCGTAAGTCGCGACCGTTACCACTGGGCCACCACTGCTCTCACTTGAGGCGTATGACACGCCTTATTTCACGAAGTAGGTACTTTCTTTGTCTCTGGTTATTTTTCCCCTCAGTTAATAATTCCTTTTGTAATCAAAGTTTATTCTTAAAGACAGTTTCAATCAGATTTTGATAAGACCATAAGAACAATGCGTAAAGAGCACATCCACGTTTTAATTAATAATAACTTTAATGATAACCTTTAAGGTCACGCATGCTTGAGTTCATTATTATCAGTACCTATTCACTGTCTAAGCAACACGGGTTTTTTGTTGGGCACGTGGTCGCAAGCGATTCCCAGGTCGGGCAAAGTATGACTGGGTTATTCCATCAGGAATTTCTTAGTAACAGCCGGGAGTTTGGAAGTTGGCGGTGTCATAACCCCGTGGCTCGGTGCGCATGTTGAGGGCGAATTTCACCAATGAAACTGAACTCGATCAGCAAGTAAAATACTTTAAGAGCTGTGAGTGTCAATATTTTCTGTGGAATGTTGACATTGACAGCTCGTGAATGCGTTTTAGATGTGCTGATCGGGTTCCATTGGCACTAAGCCGTCGGTCCTGCGCCTGATCTCTCTTTGTTCGTGTCGGATCGTCTTCCCATCGGACTTTGAGAGTGACACACGCCGATGGCTAGTCTCCGTTGAGATTGCCCAACATACGGTCTGGAGGACAATCATCTTCTTCTTATCTTCTTGATCATTTTATTTTTGATTTAGAGCCGGTTTGTCAATCGCCAGTTAATCCGACGAATAAGTTTGTCATTTTGACAGTTTTCGTATGGACAATCTCTCAAAGTGTCAAATGTATTCTTCAGGTAAAAGTTATATAATAATTGAATAATCGGCCCTTAACTTGATTTTTTTAGTTAGGGGAATTTCAGATAAGTGTTTCTAAGCTACTATTAAGAATATTGAAAAAAACATTTGATCAATCTATGCATCCTTTTAAATGTATAAACCAATTGCCAAAAAAAAATATAAGCGCGCGTCGAAGCGGTTGCACCTATTTGGCTAATTATTTTTGTAATTTTTTGGACAAGGTTTATGTGGAAGAAAATATTTAAAAATCGTACGGAAGCGAAAAATTTGAGTTTAAACATCTCTATAGAAAAAAAAGTGAGTGAAGAAAGCAGTTTTGGATGAAATCTGGCACATGAGTAAACCATGACCTGTAGAAGGACATAGGAATTCCGATAAAATTCTAATCTCATTATGTACCCAACCAAAGGATGCCAAATGTTACCATAACGTTTATTATTTTATTCTACGTTCAAAATGCAGAGTTGCGTTTTGAGCCCATTTGGAAGTGTGGGGGGAGAGGTCCGAGGGGTCCATTCGTCTTCTCCAGGGAAGAAAGTAGGTTGGCCAAAACACAGACCGAAATCCAGCATAGGCTTGTAACTCGTCTCTCGCTAAATTCACATCACAGCAGTGCGAGTTCCCACCACGGTGGAAAATCTATACTACTCTACCAGTCTCACCGAGTTGGTGTGTTTGCTCTTCTATCACGCAGAAATGGAGCTAGATGAACGTGATTTTTTGCATAGAGGTAGTTTATGGACCGGAGAGTGACATAGGTTACTTTTCATTCCGGAAAAATGTATGAGACCTGTGAAGCTAGTTCTGACTAACCAGTCTCTGTGTGTCAGCACAAGGCCTGCACGTGAGGCGGCCCTCGCTGCACTCGCACCGCGGCGGCGCGCCGCACGTGGCCGTGGCGGTGGCGGCGCGCGCGCCCACCACGGTGGAGAAGCGCCGCGCGGTGGGCCGGTCGCCTTGCAGCTTGGCGCCCGCGAATATTGTACCTGCGGGTAGAATTGGTTTTAGAATTAAAAAAGGAATTTTAATACGCAAATTATTGGAATAAACAGACTATACAGGGTCGAATTAAATTAGTTTACGAAACTCCGCAAACGTGATGCGTAGGTATATTTCAGCGCGGACGCGTAAGCGAACGGGTGCAGAATAAAAATGTCTACCGAAGTTTTGAAGTGTTCTCAGTGTAACATTATAAATGAACACAAAACAAAATCTGTGTTATGGATGAAGTGAGTCTAATAAGACTTATTACTTAAGTGATTTCTCCGCATTAGAAATCAGTGCCGCGAAGGAACTCCTTTTTACGTCTTTCTCAACTACCGTCAGAAAAGTGGCGCGACGTAAAAATAAAGAACAAAAGGATGTGGAAGATATCATAAGTGCCTTTAAAACTGTTGATCCGGATAAAATTCCCATCTTCGTGGCAAAAGAACTACTTAAATTACCACCAGTAACATTTGATCACATTGATGCAACAAGGTTGTTAAAAGATGATTTTAGCGAAATGTGTCCGGATACCACTCATATTTTAGCGGAATGTGTCCGGAACGAGGTGGAGAGGAGTAACTATTTCATGGAACACGGTTTTAATTATTTGAATGTTGGCTAATATATAATAGTATTTTGGCTGCCCCATTGTCTAGGACAGCCAAAAATCATATAATATTCTAAACCTTAGGAGCCAAAAATCATATAATATTCTAACCTTATAGGAGGTTGGCATGGTCATACTGAACAAACCCTGTATAAACTTATAAAGATAAAAAAAAAGACTGGTGGTACCGATTGCCAAGAGTAAAACAGCGGATGTGTCTGAGAAATCTAACTATAGACCCATTTAGCTAGCCACGATCGTAGCAAAGGTCATATTTGAACAAGCATGTTACATGATGCTCAGTTCGGCTTTCGTCCTGGCTTTTCGGCTGAGACTGCTGTTCTTAGCCTTAAGCACACTGTGGAATATTACACTGACAGACAAACCCCGGTTTGTGCTTGCTTTCTAGACCTCTCGAAAGCATTTGACCTAGTGTCTTATGATTTGTTATGGCAGAAGCTGAAGGAAACGGGCCTACCGCCAGAGTTGATATCACTCTTTACGTATTGGTACGATAATCAGAAAAATAATGTAAAGTGGGCGGGTGTATTGTCGAGTGAATACAGACTGGAATGCGAAGTGAGGCAGGGGGGGTTGAGTTCGCACTTGCTTTTTAATCTGTACGTAAATGCGCTGATGATCGAGGAACTCAGTCAAATGCCCGTAGGGTGCTACGTAGATGGTGTCAGTGTAAACAACCTAAGCTACGCCGATGATATGGTGCTGCTGGCTCCCTCGATTTCTGCATTGACGAAGTTGCTTGCCGTATGTGAAAAGTATGCGGCCACACACGGTCTGAGTTATAATGTGAAAAAATCAGAGTGCATGATCTTCGAGGCGGGTACAAAGTGTCCAATTGTGGTTCCGCCAGTGTAACTCAATCTTATTCCTCTTAGTCGAGTATACCAATTCAAGTATCTTGGGCATGTGATTACTGAAAATCTTGGAGATGATGTAGACATGGAGATCGAGCGTAGGGCATTGTCAGTCCGGGCGAACATGCTGCCCCGCAGTTTCGCTCGATGTACAGACGCGGCGAAAGTCACTTTATTCAAAGCGTATTGCACATCTCTGTACTCGTCGAGTCTGTGGTTCAGATATACCCAGGGCTTGCAATTCTCTGCGTATCCAGTTTAACAATGCCTACAGGGCGCTGTTACGTCTGCCGCGCTTCTGCAGTGCGTCAACAATGTTCACTGAGTCTCGCACAGACGGCTTTGATGCCACATGGCGCAAAAAGACAGCCTCACTGCTAAGCAGATTGCGTGGGAGCAGTAACAGCATCCTGAATGTAATAGGCAAAAGTTGGACAGCCCACTGGTGTGAAACCCCAGAGGACTAAGTCCCTCTTAGATATTAGGTACTAACATAGTTTTTAAGATCATACTAACGGTATTACTGTAAATTTAAATGTATCAATGTTATTAATGGATCAATGGTTGTCTGAATAAATAATAATAATAAAAAAATATCAAAGTCATGAAACTCAATTTCTTAATAGACACTTTAAATTGAAAATGAAATCGAGACACAAACTGCACTTGGCGTGCCTTCTGTTCGGTGTAGTTAATAACCAAAAATCAGACTATCTGTACGACAAGTTAAGTTGGATAGAGAGTGGACGAGAATGTGGAAGAAGGCAATGCTCGCAGCAACTCTCGACCCAGTCGCATAGCACAGCCGCTTTTAGAGGTAGCTTCCAAAGTTTTTTTTTTTTTTTCTTCTCCTTTTATCTGCAATCGGCTTACTAGCCATAATCAGATGAGATCTTCGTGTGAGATTGTTTTTGTGGTGTTCCATTGAACATTCACATATTGTGGTTCAGTACTTGATAAACTTTAAATTTTCACTGTCGCTGGTCCAAGTTTAAGATTTGCCATCTCTTTAGGCAGATTATATCCCCTTGTCTGTTTAAAAGGTTCTTGGCTAAGATATTGGTGTGTTTGCTAAGTCTCTGTTTATATGCTTTGCATTTTTCGCATAGTTCTTCTTTCACTGTTGGTGTCTTAAGGTGCTCGTGTATTTCTGTGTTTCTGACGAACCAGGGCGTACTTGAGATTGTTCTTAGGGCAAAATTTTGGAACCTTTGTAAAATTTCGATATTGGAGTTGCTAGCCGATCCCCAGAGTTCTATTCCGTAAGTCCAGATTGGTTTTATTATAACTTTGTAAACAAGTATCTTGTTACTTAGAGATAACTTTGATTGTTTTCCTAAGAGCCAGGATAGACTTTTCATCTCAATGGTAGCTGCCTTTTTCTTTGCCTTAATGTGGTTGACCTAGGTTAGCCTTTTGTCCAGATGTAGCCCAAGGTATTTCACTGTGTTGCTAGTTGGCAGTGGTTTACATTCCATGTACACTGGGGCACAATCGCCCTTCCGAAGAGTGAAAGTTACTTGAACTGACTTAGTTATACTAGGTTGAATTCTCCATTTTTTCAGCCAAAGATCAATTTTATTCAACTGGACTTGTAACTTCTGTGATGCCTGCATTGGATTCTGGTCACTCGCAAGGCATGCAGTGTCGTCTGCATAGGTCGCAGTTACCACTTCATTAGTATTAGGCAAATCTGCAGTATAGATCGAGTAGAGCACGGGTCCGAGCACAGAGCCTTGTGGGACTGAGGCCTTCATTTCATAGAGATTTGACAGTTCTTCCTCATACTTAACTTGAAATTTTCTTTGGTCTAAGTAAGATTTTAATATCATATAAAAAGAGTTAGGTAGAAGAGATTTAAGCTTCCAAAGTGTGGAATAACTTGCCACTACCGATTCGAGCAATTAAAACAATCGACACATTGAGACGACGCCTACGGTAGTACGTACCTCACAGATGCGAAACGGAAACTAGACATGATTTTAATGTTTCAATAATATGTGTAGTTCCTATTTATTATTGACGACAGTCCTTTGTTTCTTGTACAATCATAAGTACAATCTTTTTTTTCTTTCCATAAACATCAATACATTAATTTGGATACTTAATTACTTTTAAAGAAGTATTTAATCGGTTTCATTATTATTTATTACACATATAGACTATATTGGGTCTAGTTGAAAATCAGCGCCAAGCACTGAGTTGCCTGGCATTTATGCTGAACTGGGCCTATTTGGCGCAGCCACACAACACTATTCTCTTCTGTTTTTTGTGTGAATATTGTGTGCGTGCATCAAATAAAAGTTATATTCTTTCATTATTTTCTTTATACATATCTAAACATAATAAAACAAGAAAATAAAAGCCAGTTTTTTTTTTTGGGGTTAGCGACCGTTTGTAGTGGAGTTACTTGAAGTATGAGTTGAGAAAATCCGTTTGAGGACAGCTTGAAATATTTACACGGACTTAACAATATACTCTCATAAATTCAAAAGGTCAAAATAATTCAACTAGCGAAACTTCACAGAAACTTTCCATCACATCTATGAAGTTGCGCCCAATAATTTAATATGAACTTCTATAAAAGGTTGATATATCTATACTATACCGTTGGTCTCCATAGCGAGTGAGGTACAAAGTCCGAGTTTCTCTTTAGGCAGTTTCACTTGTTTTCGAAGCGCTGCGTCACCTACTAGACGCTCATAGTCCTTATTTGTGTAGGCTAAAGTGTTGTCTACGCCTGTACAAAGAAAATAGAAGAATATTTATTAAGTGTTTCTTAGAAAAAGCAGTTTTTCGGGAGCTTGGAGCGACACTTGTAAACATAAAATAAACTAACAGTCAGAAATGAATACGCTGTCAAATATTGACTCACCTGCCGTGATTTATTGACTGAAAGAGCAAGAGCCATTCAAAACACATTACATGGGATTTGACAACAGATTAAATTCAACAGACTTTCAGAAATCGAGAGCGTTCTTGGATAAGAAGTTAAGACCTGCATTAGGTCAACTAGCCACTGAGCAAACAAATAAGAAGCACTGATGTTCTATAATCATTTTATAGAACATCATTGCTTCTTATTTCCTTTACAAGACCAAAATAAATGACAAGCATGAAATAAAACAACGGGAAACATGAGTGGTTGCTATTATGGAACAGTGAGTGACCTGTACAACCCGATCCCTCTTCTTCTTTATAAAAAGGGGTCAGGTAATGCGGAGTACTGACCGTACATAAGCCGTTGTGATAAGGTTGTTTTTTATTTGACCATATCTCCACATCTTTATTATTATTTTTTCTATACCTGTACCTTTTTACATAAACAATGACATGAATATTTACTGTATTATATCATATTATTCTTTGTGAATGTGAGGGCTATGTGGGTCATTTTTTTTTTCAGTTAGTTTTAATGATGGTCTGGCATTTTGAGTAATTTATGCGGCCTACTCAAATGTCCTTTCTTTTGTAATGTTCGTCGAATCGTTAAGCTCCTTAGTTCTGAGTTGAGCTGCATGATTACTGACTAATGCGTGCACTGACTGGACAGGTCGACACGATCTGTGTGGTTCTTTCCTCAAAAGACCATTTCAGACATCAATTTACAGGGTCTTCACATGATCTGACCAAGACTATGTCTGAACTTTAAAAGAGACTGTGACTTCTGAGTATGTTTCGGCGTTTGTTCTCAGAGTAGTCAGATAGGAAACGCCGATGTCATCTAGCTTTTAAAACATGATTGTCGTGTAAAAGTGTTTGTACAAACCTACTTACAGAAATAAAATCATATATCATCGCCTTTATCTTGTATGGTTATGTTTTACTTACCGAACAAGTACTTCGCAGCTCGTTTCTTAGACAGCATGAAGTCATCGTCCATCAGAATGTGCAGCGTCACAGAACTCTCCATAAGGTTGTGGTAGATCGTCGAGTAGTCCAGCTGGATAAACATATTATTAATAATACATATTGATATAGTAAGCAAACGCAAGCGCGACTGCTTAGCGTGGGGTTCAAGGTACGATTCCAATTACCCGGGTCCAAATCGAGGTTCCGGGTCGCTACTGAAAATGTCCGAATCGAATCCAGGCCTCCACGCTCGCGATTGAGACCATTTGCGGACATGAAAACCCTCAACAAGCAGGTGCTTGTTGAACATATCGCAATAATATTAATTAATGTCTTTTATAAACCAGTAACTATGTCTTTAATATCACTATCATCTTTATAAGTTCACTTACCTTCATAAAAGTAGAGTCACACTTGGAGCAGGGCATGAGTATGAACGTCCGCGGTACTGCGGCGCGGTACGGCAGGTGCGTCGCGAAGCTGAGCGCCGCGAACATGTCTGGACGAGACGTGCGGTTGCCGCGGACTAGGTCGGATTTGTCTAAAGGGTAGAAGAATGAAAATATTACAAAGTAGCCTCCAAAAGCACATGCTCGTCAATGCTTTCTAGCGTTTAAAGAATCAGAATTTATTTATTTGTGTAAAATGTAATTTTATTATTTAATGTTAAAAAAAACTCTTTAGCAGCCCGGAGTCTGGATTTGTGGCCGGTTCATGGCAATAGGCTCACCCCCTATTACATGGGACTTAAGCATAACTGGCGAAATGTGGGCGTACTATAGGTACACCTCTGCCGAACCGTTCTGGGATTACAGGCGTTATGTATGTGTGTTATTTTACATTTATGATGTTAACAATTTTATAAGTTCTGTACGTTATACCACAACATATTATTATTAAAAGCCTGTACTGTCATACTGCAGGGCAATGGCCTCCCTATTCTCTTTCCACTTCTCTCTGTTTAAAGCTGCTGTGGACCAGTTCTCGATGAAGGAGTCCAGCTCATGCCGCCATCTCCGTCTGGCCCGCGATGTCGCTTGCCATTACGAGAGACTCATTGGGTCGTAAGTTTGACGGATTGGTCGTTTGACTTGCGGTAGATGTTTACAGCCCCCGCTTAGGAGGAGCCGCGCCGTGGCTTTATCTCAGAAGTAGGCAGTGACTTGTCGCTGCCGACCGTAGTGAATTCGATGGTCGGCAGCGAGGAGTCCTGGGACGCGGTGGTTTCCTTCTGCGAGATTACTGCTGCGGAAAGGGAGTGCGAGATCTCGTCCAATCTCCCAATCCGCAGTAGGCGCACCGGGCGCAGGCGGAGGGCGGACAACGCCCTCTTCCAGCCTCTAAATGGGTCCAGGGAGGGCGGACTCGGGGACGTCTGCCGCCCCCCATACATCAGGACCCGAGGTGGCGGCGCGTAGTGTGCCACGCGCGCCCCGAGTAGACGTTGCTGGGGGAGTCAAACACCTTACCCCCCCCAACCCGAGGAGGCCAGCCGAGGCGGGCCGGCACAAGTCGGGGTTGCGGAAAAATCGTATGTTCCCGCGACCCCGACGTAAGTGTGAGATGGAACACCGGGGTGGTTTTAAGTCAGTAGGAGTCTGACAGACCCCTCCACCCGCCCCAGGGCGGAGGGGTCTGTCAGACTAACAAATACGGGGACCCCGGAACAAAAAAAAAAAGGACGAGTACAGCTCAATTTCATTTTAACGTGGCAGCGTTCCAAGTGACATCAGTTATCTTTGTGTTGGAACGGATGGTCGTATTCCTAAAACGGTCTGTTAGTATGATACCTAGAATACACTCGTTGCGCAGATGTTGACTGCAAAAATACAGGGACCCATGTATTTTCCAAAGATGTTAAAAGACGGAAAGTGTGGGAAAGAAAGCTCTCCGAAAAAAATTGGAAACCCGATGTTTTGTCGAGACTATGTTCTATCCTTTATAAACTTGAAGACTTTTATGGCAGAAATTCGTATACAGGTGATGCTCCCAAGAGGACTAAGTCTGTTTTTATTACCTACAGGCACTTGTGGTGTGATATTACGTAAATTATAGTAAAGGTGTGTATGTGTGTTTATATTATCATATTAGACCAATGCTACAATTAACATCTCGTTAAGTTTTTCATTCAGAAAAATCATCCTCGAGTTGGTTTTCAACTCCGATCAGGTTATTCCTGTCGTACGCCTCAATTATTCACCAAAAATGAACTTCAAGTTAACAAACACAAGATCATTGGTAAATTATAAACATTAATAATTTCGTGTCTTTTCCATTGAAACTGCTTTTATACCAGTGGTAGACGTTTCCCGTTTCCTTAGCTTGCCTTTTGTTAGTGCTACACTCCAAGTCTTATACATATTTATCTAGTTTTCGTTTAATTTGTGGTCGACACAAACGTAAACAAACAAAAAAATGGCGGTTTGTAGACGTTGAACAGTGCTGCCACCTCGTATGACGAGCATTTAGTTTTACGCCCATTGTTTTGTGAAATGTAGGTAGAACCAGATGGTGGCGTTAGTTCCGATTTTGGCCGCACGGCAAATAAACCTTGTAGCGTTGGACTTGTTAACTGAGCTGTCACGGTTTATGTCAAGAATGTCGTAACAACGGCTGACTGCCAAGCCGGGCTGTCAGCCAGTAATTTATAAATGAATCCAGCTTACCGATAATAAAGTTGTCCAAATGCTGTGATATCTCTATAGAGTTGGTGAACACCTTATTGTTGACGTACAACGAGCGCGGGCGACGGTACACGCCGCGACCGCCGAAGCCTACGATGGCATACCTGTAGAAAAATATACGTTCAAAATCTTCGAGGGCATAAGGTTTTGCGGGTTCACTATTGACAAGGCCACTTTGCTTCTGGTCTAGTCACTCAATAACAAAATCAATGACTAATAGCTTCCGAGTACATATTTTCATTTATTTGTGTACCTTATGAAAGCATGCCGCAGAAGGAATCCAGAAGGTTTGAAATGCTTGGTTTCTTTTTAAAAGCCTATCATCCTAGCTAAAGTACTAGAAAGTGGTGAAGGGCGGGCGTTATGGTCTGCTGTCTTATGTAATTTTGACGTTCGGAAAGTGCTGATTCTCAGCCTAGTTAGAATAAATTATTTTGATTTATATTAAAAAAAAGAACTCTAGAGAGTGATAGCTACCAATTTCTGGTAATTAGTAAACCCAAGGTCACTGCTACCGTACTGCCCTATCTCTTAATGAATACCACCACATAGTTCTCACCTATTATCGGACAGCCCGTTAGCCTGCAGCTTGATATCGAAGGCTTCCACAAAGAGGTCCATGTTCTTGCTCTTGCGCAAGTTCTTGTTGCAATACTGCGCCTCCACTATGAACACCACGTCGGTTGAGTTCGGGATGTATTGTAGGATGTGGAATGAACCTTCTTCTATTATGTCGCCTTGAGGGGTTGTGCATCTGTGGAGGAGAAAAAATATACGGATATTGGCATTTTTTTTTGCGATGGACTGTTTATTTACTCAGATCTTATAGTTTTAGACTGAAACAATCGTTATAATGAATTAATTCACTATTTCCACTCACTTACTCTACGCACTTATGAATAAAACTTGCCTTACACTGTAAAGTTCATATAAACATATAGAAAACACACCGCAATTCTTTAAGAACTCTAATCTTTATTAGTATTATATTAAATTATCATACATTAAAACTACCGACATCATGTTATATTTAAAGGCACAGTTTCTCCCTCTGTGGTTTTGTTATAACTTCTACACACGGCAACCTTGTCGACAAGCTACCAGTCAGCAAGCACAATAGCATAATCAGCCAATACTGTTCCCACTGCTGGGACACAGGCCTCCTACCCGTGAGAGGGAGTGGGCCATATTCCACCCCGCGGGCCCAATGCGGGTTGGTAGATGTCACATGTCTTCGAATTTTTGGTTCTAGGACATGCCGTTTTCCACACGATGTTTTCCTTTACCATTTTGAGAGCAGTGGCGATGAAATAATTTACACAAAGTAAAGCCAAACTAAATTGAAACTACGACCTACAACTCGAAAGTCGCGGTCGTTACCACTAGGCCACCACTGATCTCACTAGTTAGCAAGCTTAGTGCCAAATTAACCGTGAAAACCGTTTTGTGGGGCATAGTTTTGAGTATAAGATTTCTGTTAACTTTTATAAATAGTAAAACATAACAAAACAGAACATCACGCCTTGTTTTCCCGAAGGGTTGGGCAGAGGTGTACCTATAGTACACCCACATTTCGCCAGTTATGTTTAAGTCCCATGTAATAGGGGGCGAGCCTATTGCCATCAACCGGGCACAAATCCAGACTTCGGGCTGCTACTGAGAAATTCCAGATAGAAAAACCCAATAACACGTTGCCCGACCTTTTTTTTTTTTTTTTTGGGTGGGAAATCATCAAATGACTTCTCCCGCTCTGGGTGGAGCGGGAGGGCGTGTCAGACTTTTACTGACTAAAACCCACCCGTGTTCCTTCAGTTGCCTGTGCCAGGGCCACGGTTTTCTCTGTAGAATAACCCGCGACCCTGAGGCGTCGGCCCTATCGGACCCCGTCACTTTGTGCTGACATCTCTTTGAGGCGCGCGTGGAACATAGCGCGCCGTCGACCCGCGCCTGGTCCTTACCGGACGGCGAGCTACCCATTGCTCGCCGTCCGCAAGCCCGCGCCTACGGTGGCCGGGAATCTGCAGGCGACTCCCTCTGTCCAGGGCGTCTCCTGCGGCGGCTAGTGGGGGCGTGAGGGCGCAAGGCTCTCTCCCTCACCCGCTCCGCCTCCTCCTTCGCGAGCATTACTGCTTCGCAGAAGGAGGTGACGGCTTGCCATTCCCTCTCGCTCCGTACCATGGCCTGGACCAGGGCCGGACGCGAGAGATCGCCGCCGCCAATCGCCTCCGCGAGGACACTGCGGTGCTCTGCCCAAGCTGGGCATACCTCCACCGTATGCTCCACCGTGTCCTCCGGGCGATCCACACAATGGTGACACCCGGGCGTTTCCTCCCGCCTTATGCGAAACAGGAACCTCCCGAAACAACCGTGTCCGGTGAGGACCTGTGTCAGGCGGAAGGTGAGGACGCCGTGGCGCCTCTCCAACCACTCCTCAAAGAGGGGACTTACCGCCACTATTGTGGCGTGCCCAGCACTGGGTTGCGACAATCGCACCCTCCATGTCGCCATGAGATCCCGCCGGAGCTCTGTCCGCTGTCCGTGATTTCTCGCGGCAGCGGAGTTACACCCCGGCGTTTTGCCTCCTCGCGCCACTCCCATACGTGCGCGAGGGCTTTTGCCTCCAGATCCCATGGCGGCAATCCGGCAAGGAGGCTCGCCGCCTCGCATGAGACCGTGCGGTATCCCCGGACCAGCCGGATGGCCACGACCCTTTGGGACGCGTTCAACCTGCGGGCCGGTCGGCGCCTCAAAGAACGCGCCCACACCGGTGCCCCGTAAAGGGCCATGGACCGCACGATCCCCGCGTAGAGCCTCCGGCAGGAGGCGTTTGGACCCCCTAGATTGGGCAGGAGCCGCCTCAAGGCACGTTGGAATCGAACCCAGGACCTCATGCTCAGCAGTAGCGATTGCGACCATTAGACCAACGAGGCAGAAATAGTAAAACATACTGATAATAACGTTGACTGTCTATGATTAACAGAGCATCGGACGTAGAAAAAGCTATCGTCACTCGAGCAGACATTACTTACTGGTGACAGAGGTCAGGCATGTGTGTGGGCACGTGTTGGTGGAGACACAGCTCTTTGTACGCGCTCGCTAAAGCACACGCCGCTCCGCCTGACAAGCATTCCGCGTAGAACGGTAGGGACGGTATCTGTGAAGGCAATAGATGTTCATTACTTACGAATGTAAATGAGTCAATATCAATTACAGAATTGAGTACAAAGAGGTAAGATGGTACAGAAACATGTCACAGCCAGAGAAATATCAACAATACGTCCTTTGAAATAAAGTCGAAATGAATAAACTTTTAATCAGTGTCTGGGAAAGTAACTAAAGTGATAGAGGCACGCAGTTTAGGTTATTTATTTGTTACTTTATTTCAACACACGCAGTGTTGATTTTAAAATGGCAGAGACAAATAGCAATGATAATGTTGATGAGATGTCCGTGCCAAACTGTCAAGGTCAAACTCACATTTTAATTTCAAAATCAAAATACTATTTTATGGGTCGTCTCACTTCTGACGCAACATCAGATGCTTCGGGCGTAACTTCGTTAGTACGCTCGACACAATAACGCATCATCGGTAGAGTGTGTAAGGTTGAATGTTTTATTATCTTCTTGCCCGTTCTGGCGTTACGCGACGGATCTTACGACAGATGTGCTACTTACTACCCTTAAACTTGCGTGTGAACCACAGCAGAAAATAACTAAGTTGTTTAGTATATTTTTTGAAGTAAAAAGGAATTTAATGGATAATTTATACAAGTTAGATTTAAAACAAAAAACCATCGACACAAACAAAATCCTCCAAAAACGGCTGAACAGATTATATTTTTTTTTTGCTAAGAATACTCTTGATCAAGTGATAGATACACACGTTAAACTTATAACAGCTTTCTTTTTCCGTCGGGGGTTAAAAGTACATAATTATGGAAGAAATACTTACAACAGAGAAACACGGATGCAGCGGCGACACCTTATTCTGGAAGAACTTCTCGCATTGCGTGTCATTCTTTAGATCTTTGTTCTCAATGTTAGTAGGGTTGGCACTGGGCACTATGTTCCAACTGTGGCCCAGCGTTGGGATTGAAGTCGTGAACGTGTTGTTGGGCAAGAGGAGATCGTCATATTGTTCGTTGTTGTACGTTCCGAGGAGGCCGCCTAGGGTTGCGTAGTACCAGCCTATTGAGAAAAAGTAAGATGATCAAACTCAAACTCAAAGCAAGCAAGTTTGAAAACTTTCGCAGGCGCCATCTTGGATTATCGTTTTGGCATCATTATTGTCTTTAGCACCCTCAAAACCATGAATGAAACATTTGTAAATTGGATACTAAAATGGCCCTCAACATATGAGAATTATAAAATTGGAGCAACTATTTCAACAGCTTATGCCTTAAAATAGACCTTATTAGCAATGCTATTCACGATAAAGTCACACTAAACAGCGATAACTAATAGAGACTTTTGCACGTTGGGTAATTTTCATGGGTACCGTTGCTCGCTAACTTTATCAGCAATACACTTAAAGTGAATCCTCAGGTGCAGAATTTTTCAGCATATTTCTTGATATGAAATTGATGATTATTATTAAACATATCATTCATACAGTCGGGAACCGAATTTTGATCAATAAACGACGTAAAACAGAGTTGTAACTTACAAAAAAAATACTAAAAATTATGAATATGGTGGTCTACAGCTGAGGATTCACTTTTACTCAGTAACATGAAATCTTATTCACATTCGAATAATTATTAAGTTTTACTATACAAAGTAGGCTGCGTACCTGAAACCTGTAGTTTACAAGTATGGAATAGCAAGTTGCACTGTATCTCCAATCCGTTGTGTCCTTGTACAGACAGCTTGTCCGTTTGTCTGTCCACCACGAGACCGTCTACCAACGCGGGCAGGGTAAGTACTGTATGTCCTATTGATACTTCCTGCAAACAAAATTTATGATTAGCTGATTGATTGAGAAATTCATGAGCCGAAACTACTCTTAACTTGATCAGCCTCACAGATTTTAGCCAATTAGAGAATTGCACAAACCGAAAAACGTTTTTAGCCAAGTGCTTTGGCGCAGATTTTAATCGCACATTCTTGATCAACTTGGGATATACCTATTTCATGTTCAGCAGAGGCAGATTTGTTGCTTTAAACGCTATACAAACCCACTTTAAACCCCACTTACCTCTCTATACAAATCAATATGCACAAGAGTCCTTCTAGTCATCACAATGAGGTTGTATCTCCCCTGGTCGTTGCTTTCCATGAGAACGGTGAAATTGTCCTGTCTGTAGTCCTTGCTTAGGAGGAACGTGCCCGCTTCTGATATTGTGAAGACGCGTTTGTCGAATGTCACTAGAGTTCCTTGACCGGTCATCATTGCCATGCCTGTAAGGAGTGTTGAGATTTAAGCGGGTTTTTCAATGAAGGATTAAACGGGTCGTTGATTCCGCTGGATAGAAATGTTTCTTTTGAGCTATATAGGTAACAAAACTACTATAAGTTGGTATATTCTTTGCTATTAAAACAAAATAGTTTCTTACAACAAAACATAACATCACGTCTATAATCTCAGAAGGGTTAGGCAGAGGTGTACCTATAGTACACCAACATTTCGCCAGTTATGTTTAAGTCCCATGTAATAGGGGGCGAGCCTACTGCCATCAACCGGTCACAAATCCAGATTCCGGGCTGCTACTGAGAAATTGTAGATGGAAAAAACCCAATAACACATTGCCCGACCTGGGAATCGAACCCAGGACCTCATGCTCAGCATTAGCTCTTGCGACCACTAGACCAACGAGGCAGTGAAGGAAGCTTATGATCACTTAAATTGGTCCAATATCATATTATAGCAAGAAGTGATTGTTAAAGTATCAGTATCTCCTTATGTAAATTCAAATGGTTATTATTTCCGAAATTTTGCGTTTTTAACTCTTTTTATGCTGAAAAATTTGCTAGAATTTTTCTTCTCTCCGAAATCATTCAATTTAAATCTTCCAAATTATTTAGAATTTTACCCACTAAAACACATGTTGGGCTTTACACAGAAAAGGAATATCCAGTGTTTATATGTGCCAAACATTTCAGAAAAAAGTATTCAATTTATAAAACTCACCAGCAAAAGGCGGCATCAAATTATCAAAGTCCATATATGGTCTAATATCGTAGTAGAACGACCAAATACTCTTGTTAGTCGTCAGCCATTCATCCATAAAGTCTTTGACAGCGCGATACTCGGAGATTTCAGTAAAGTCTGGGGTGTGGTTGAAGGCGTGCCAAGACATCGGGAGTTTCTGTTCAAGGAGTATTGCACCCACTCGGGGATCGAATATGAAGTTCGTTTTTGGTGAGCGATGTCTGGAACGATAATTTTATTTATTTGTTTATATTAGGTACCATAACATAACATCACGCCTGTAATCTCGGAACGGTAGGGCAGAGGTGTACGGGTATCTATAGTACAACCTTTTTTTATTTTACTGGGGTGGGAAGTCATCAAATGACTTTTCCAGCTCTGGGCGGAGCGGGAGGACGTGTCAGACTTTTACAGACTGAAAACCGACCCGCGTTCCTTCAGTTGCCGGTGCCAGGGGCCACGGTATCTCTTTTGAACAACCCGCGACCCTGGCAGAACTCCCACATTTCGCTTGTTACCCATTTTTTAATCAAATGTATGTAATAGAGCACGAGCCTAATGCCATCAACCGGGCCAAGATCCAGACTCTAGGCTGCTATTGAGAAATCGTGACCGAAAAATCCAACAACACTTTGCCCGACCTGGGAACACTAGCCCAACGAGGCTGTTAATTCTTTTTATAAACCACTATCACGTCAAATAGAAATTATAATATTTTACACCTAGTTGAAGTCAGTCGAAATAATTGATGTAATTTGTTCAGTTTCCACTTAGCAGCTGAACTAATTTATAGTTGTCTCAAAATGAGTGGTTAGACCACCTTGAAAGATAATAATTGAAACGCTGTTCATAAAGGACAGCGTCACGCATGAATATTGAGTTAAACTAGATTTTCGTAACAATACCAAATGTCTGTCCGTTTTTAATCAAAACGCATGAATTCGAATACCCGACAGAGTGAGCTAAATGCATAAAACGGTCTAAAAATAATTTTCAAAGCGTAGAGACGTTATTAAAAACGTACGAGTAATACAACATAACATAATGATAATGCACAGTTCCCACTGCTGTGACACAGGTCACCTCTTGGTGAGAGGGTGTGGGCCATCATCCAGCATGCGGATTGGTAGATGTCACATGTATTGAATTTTCGATCTAGGTCGTATGACGTATAAGCTTTATTACTCTACAGTTTCATCAAAATCCGTAACAAATATCCGTCCTCACAAACTTTCGCGTTTATAATATTAGTAGGATAGATAGATAATTTTGGTAACAAACTTACAATTCTTCATACCGCAACGCAGTCTTGCTCATATCAGTGAGCTTGGCGTACAGAATCTCTCCAACAGTTTGCAACGCCTCACCGATAAGGAAGTAGTCGTACCACCACTTCAGACGGACGTACGCTTCTTCATACTGGAATAGAGATAGATAAATGAGCAAAGATGTAAAATAACAAGAATAAAAACATAACCTCATTTCGAGCTTCGCCGCAGTTGAGTGAAAATTGCTAGGTCAAGAAAAGCACCAGCTTTTAAATGAACTGAAAAAGAAAGGAATAATCGAGTTTTGACAATAAGTCTTTGTAATAGTGGTCAAAATTATGTTTCCACTAATTTTTGCCACACTTGCCTATCCAATAAGGAGATTTGTATTCAAAAATTGAGTGACCGACAACAGTGTTATAATAATTTTCCAGACTTATTAAATTAATGGCCGATTTTCGACCTCATACTCACCTTGAAATAAAGTTCAGATATCCTTCTTAAGATTAAATCATCAAAAAGCTCTCCAACTATTTCAACTTTAAAGTATACCACAATAGCATTCAGTTCAAAATTAAACATTTTTGTCCTAAATACGCTCTCCAATTTGTTCAACTTTGAATCTTCAAGGAAAGCAAATAAAGTTTAAAATCCTACCTTCTCCCTAACATAGACCACTTGCTTAGTCTTCAAGAAGTTCTGCCACGCGTTTCTGAACTCTGCGTACAGTTGTGTGAACTCGTCTTTGAATGGAATGTACTTCTCTATCTTGGTCCAGACTACGTTGAACAGTTTCTTGCTGTATTTCTTTATGTTCGTTATTACATCGTTGTTCATTAGGTCTTTGTAGATTCTGAGGGAGAAAAGAGGAAGATAACATATTAGTTTGCAGTCTCGGGGTTCTTTTAAAATTAGAATTAAGTTTTTTTTTTTTTTTTTTAAATAATGTTATTAAATATATAATCTTTGTGGAAGGATTTTCACGATGATTAAACAATCATGGCTGACTCACGGTGATTTTAATTAAAAGTAATGTTTGCGTTATTATTATGGAATTTAAAAGTCATAGTCCAGGTTTTTAAACAAAAAGTTACTATCCCACTTTGCACGGCATAGCCATCTTCTTATGCAAAGAAACAATGATTACAAATGGTATTGTTCGTTGTATCGTTGAGCTCCTTATGTTTTGAGTTGAGCTGCACGATTACTGACAAATGCGTGCCTAACTGGACAGGTCCACTCAATCTGTGTGGTTCTTTCTTCAAACGACCATTTCAGACAAGATCTGAATAAGACTTTAAAAGAGACTGTGACCTCTGAGTTTGTTTCGGCCTTTCTTCTCAAAGTAGTCAGATACGAAACGCCGACCTCATCCAGTAAAAAAAAAGTTTGACGTGTAGGAATGTTTGTACAAACCTACTTTAAGGAAATAAAATCATTTATCATTTATCAATCACCACGCTTGCACACTGCGTGATGTCGTTTGCGGACAGTTCATGTTTCCTCACGTTGTTTGTCTCAATCCTGCTTACACTCCAGTCAGTAGTACGATTGTAGTTTGATTATAGAAAGTAAAATCACTTACCGATCCATTTCATGTCCAAACGTCGAAACATAGTTGAAGTAAGGCGAATCAGTCAACTCTTGCGTCCTATTATAAAAGAAGTCCATAACACTCTTCCACACGGTGAAAACGAAAGACTCAGTATAATGTAACACTTTGAAGAACAGCGGCTCAATCGACTTCAAGACTTCATGCCAGTATTTCGAAAGTCGATTCGTCGCATTCACCCAAGTCTCTTCCCAATACTCCAAAAATTTCATATGTAAATCTCTTATAAAGTTATCGTATTGTAGAATCATCGCTTCCAGTCGGTCAGATACTAATTCCATGAAATCAGCTTCTAGAACTTTGTTAACGGTATCCAAAAAGTTTGCATACGCCTTCTTGATCGAATCGATAATGTAGGTTAGACTCTGCTTGATCGATTGACTTGTATTGCCCATCATTCCCCACATATCATTTACAATACCGGGTAAACTTTCCAAATGATTCCTTATAGCCATTTCATCTAGCACATAGTAAGTGAATTCAACGATATCTTTGACGTAAAAATCATTGTGTCTGTAGGACTGGTTCAAAAACCGTTCAAACTCGTCCAAATCGTCCTTAATGACGTGCAAATCGTTCAGATCGTCCAAAAAGTCGCGGATTCTTGGTTTGGCGTCCGTCCAAATGTTCTTGAGCGCTAAATGTGCTTCCATGGGCGTTTCTTTTAAGATAACGAGGGTGTCATTGATTTGGCTGTATAGAAGCTTTAATGTGGATACTGCTGTGGCCTTAACTTCGCTGAAAATTTCTGGGCGCCATTTTACTGAGCTGGTTAGGAGTCGCGAATGGTTCAAACGGATGTATGAAGCAAGGTCGATGGTAGTAACGTCGTCAAAGTTTCGCCAGGAGTCGAATTTTGCATAACGGGTGTCAACGATTTGGCCTATCATGTGGTATGAGATATCTGGAAGAGAATATTACAGTTAGTTTAAATGAATCAACTTAGCAATGGTACAATACCACTTCATTCATAATTATTCAGGGATTTAATAGGTTCCCAAAATACCGGTAAAGACCAGTATTTAGTGGTTCCGTTACAAGAACCCGAACCGGAACATGAACTCAAATTGGAACGTTTAAGAACCTGTATTTTACCGGTTCTCCTTCAAAGCGAGTCCGAACCAGTTCATACGATGCAGCTCAGTGCAGGACGAAGCCGCTATCGGACGACGAAAACGGCGAGGAACGGGCGGCCGCTGGCAGAGGTGGTGGTTTTGTGAGGGGGGGCACATTTGCTTTAATAAATCATGTGTTCGTTCTTTCTTAGCATAATCAGCCTATAACGTTCCCACTGCTGGGACACAGGCCTCCTCTCTATGAGAGATAGTGAGCCGTAATCCACCACGCGGGCTCAGTGCGGGTTGGTAGATGTCACATGTCTTCGAATTTTTGGTTCTAGGACATGCCGGTTTCCTCACGATGTTTTCCTTCACCGTTTTGAGAGCAGTCGTGATTAAATTATTTACACAAAGTAAAGCGTCTGCTTGTGTTCGAACTCACGACCTACAACTCGTAAGTCGGGACCGTTACCATTGGGCCACCACTGCTCCTTTCTTAAGGAACCGTTTAATCGGATGGCATGGAACCGGTTTATTGAAACTTTTATTTAGAGCCGGTACTTTGGAACCTGCTGAACCGCCACTGTACTGAAAAGAAGGAACCTTTTCAAGAACTCAATCAAATTCGTACCGGTTTCAAATCCCTGCATATAATTATAAGCAGATACATTTATTAGGTATCTACTCGGACCTTTTTGGCCGTCTTTTGCAGTTTAGAAGAGCCACCTGCGCGGTGTATAATTTATTCATCGGAGCTTGGTCGGCTTCTGCCTAGGTTTTTCCTCTATAATCTTTGGGTCGGCTTCCAGTTTAACCGGATGCAGTTGAATACCAGTGTTTTACATAAAACAACTGACAAACTAACAACTGTCAAAGTTCTACGAATGACAGCCGGGACCAACGGCTGAACGTGCTTTCCGAGCCACGGAGGGGTCTCGGTATGAAATGGACGGTCACCCATCCACGAGCTGACTGATTACGGAGATATTGAAGGTCAAAATTCCAACTTTTACTGCCATTTTTTTTTTACGAAAACAAGTTTTTCATGCCTGCCTAGTTTGGTCGCAATCGCTACTGCTGAGCATGAGGTCCTGGGTTCGATTCCCAGGTCGGGCAACGTGTTATTAGGTTTTTCTATCTGGAATTTCTCAGTAGCAGCCCGGAGTCTGGATTCGTGCCCGGTAGATGGCTCGCCCCCTATTACATGGGACTTAAGCATAACTGGCGAAACGTGGGTGTACTAAAGGTACACCTCTGCCCAACCCTTCGGGGAAACAAGGCGTGATGTTATGTGCGTGAAGTTTTTAATGTTATAACACAAATTTAATTATCACCCAACGTTTTGCGTGTGTTACATTGCGCGCTACCGCAACCAGCAAATTTTCACGCCAAAAGTCCCGGTTCCCAGCTATTATTTTTATGCAATGTTACTCGTTTTGATGTACAGAAGGCGTAGTTGACGACTATGTGATGGGTCTTTTTACATCCTTTATTATGTAAAGTTCAAATGCTTCGTCCTACACATGATTCCCATACCTAAAGAACAATGCCCATCACATAGTCGTATGCTTCACATACATTTGAAAACCTGATAATGAAAGTTTATGTTTAGTTATAAGATATAGTAGAAACACTACCTGTTAGTTTAGAAAATAATGTCAAATGATAATTTTTTACAATTGAAACGCTACGAAGTCCAAAAAATATTAATGTTACTTTTTAGGTTATGAATAAAGAAAGAAATGTGCTAGAACGCATTATTTAACACTAGAAGTTTAGTCTAAAATAGTAATAAGTACTTAATAATACATATCTATGTTCTAAAACGTCTTTTTTACTTTGTGAGTTCCTTAAAACCAGCTGCCCTTATGTCACTGCTTATACTCTCGATGATTGTCGAGTGTCGAGCATATAATGTCAAACGTCAAAAAATACGTTTCATTCATCCCAACTCAATTACATACTGCATGATTCATTAGATTTAATAATTCATTGACTAAAAAAGAAACACTTACTGAGTAAATAAAACGTACAATAATATATGAAACTCAGAAACAGAGTTGAATAAAGTCAAGTAGCAGTGTGTAAAACGGAACGTTGTTAAAAAGGGTAGTTGAGGTGCGTTCAAAACATGCTAATATGTTTACCATTCACGTAGAATAAGCATAATGAAAAAATTAAATTTAAAAAATCCTGCGTTTCTTTTAACATTGTGATAAGCGTAATGAATATATAATTTAATTTGCTGTATTTAAAGATTTATTTCATTTCTATACATAGTCAGGTGAAAAATGGGGATTCTTCTTTTAATAATGTGACTTACCATCAGTACTATTGTAGTGAGCCACTAACGATTTGTTCTTCATGTAAAGAGTAGCAGTTCCGGTATCGTTACCAGTCGGCCGGCTCACTGATGTCTTCAATGTGTATTCGGGATACACTAGGTCCCAAGTACCGTTCACTCGGTAGAAGTAGGTTTCGTTTGCGCGCTGGAATGTAATAGTCTGTTAGTGTGACGAAGAAGAAGCAATGTGTGTGGTGCACATGAAAATCTTTAATATTTTATCCACATTCTTTGGTAACATTTTGAAAATTTTGGTCGATCGATCTGGTTAGAATAATATTTTAAAGCCTCTAAAAACTTGGAATAGGGATGACAACTTTTTATTTTTAACTCAAAAAAATCTTTCTTTCCAATAGTGCAAACCATACTAGAAAAAGTAAAAATCAAATCATTTTATTTCAGGAATACACCCATATAGAATTTGTACAAGATTACAAAACACAAATTACACATGAATGATAATTTATATATTATTACAAAATAAATTGCCAAGTTAAATAAGTGTTAGACAAGGACAGCACTATCGTAGGAGTGACGTCACGACTATGTAACTTCATTCTAGCTCCATACATTGTCAGTCCCACGCGATATGGACGGGAATAATCCCCTACGAAAAGTTTGAAAGCGTGTAGCATCTTCATATTTACATCGATTTAACAGTTTTTTTCGATTATGTAATTTTTTATATACCTTCTTTGAAATAACATTATCTTGTCGAACATTTTTAATGTTAGCCATCATCCCTGTATTAAGATTCCGCTGTTTTAGATACAAGTTTTTTTTTCCACTTGGTTGGTAATCCCTGTACGTATAGCATAGCATGACTTTGTTTTGTCGACGGAAACATAGACAAAATTTCTTCGTCGAGAAAGCTCGTTTCTATGGTGGTGGCATGACCACATGCTGGTAGAAAGTAGGTAGTAGTACTGATCTTGTTCGGCCCAGATTTATGGGTATGCTACACCAACATTTCATCAGTTATAAGTAGAGAACGGATATTCGGATGCATTTTTTCTACAGTTAATTTTTCGCTATGAAAGTATGAAGAATTGAAAAGGGTATGTTTAGATGGTTTTGTCATGTTGAGAGGATGAATGAAGCCCCGCGACGCCCTAGGAGGACATATAGTGACCTTATTGGTAATGTTCTTCAGAAAGGACAAGTGCGTAGTACTCGCAACCGGCGCTCGTGTATGAACGTAAACGAGGCAATACTCGTTGTATGTAAGGATCGTAGCTTTCTGTGGTTCCTGCCTACCCCCATGGGAAGAAGGCGTGAGTTTATGTTATGTGTTATGAATGTATGAAAGTGGCTTCATAAAATATATTTATTACTTGTAAAAATAAAATGAGATGCCAGGAACACCGGTAATGCATAACCAGTCGGGTGTATAGTATGGAAGCGAGAAAAAACCCCGGGATTCTTTACAATATTAGATAAGCATCCGATTCCATAGTACGAAAAAAAAAACACGAAAGGAGAATGCCAAAGTGTCCCACAAGACCCGGCCAGAACCGACAAAGATGAAATATATGTCCAAAAAAAGGTAAATAATTATAGAATTAGATGGTATAATAAGCTTTCTATTAGATGTACACCAAAAAAAGTTAAAGATCTGCAAAGTTGACCACTTAATACTTTTGATTTTAGCAATGAATAATACAGGTTCAGATTCCGTTTAAAAAGCCAAATACGACTACGTATTTGGTAGAAAATCTGAATCCGGAAACACAGCAATAAACAATACAAAACTCAAAAAACACGGAAATACTTCGTCGCTGGTGTTGACACGCGGGAGAAGTAAATAAAACTTTTGACAGTGACAGATACAAGTTAAAGTTTCACATCTGGTGTTGCCAGCATTATAGGAATAAACTGTGCGAAACGGTATCGATAATCGAATTGAATTATTTTTAATTATTACATTACATAACATAACATCACGCCTTGTTTCCCCGAAGGGTTGGGAAGAGGTGTACCTATAGTACACCCACATTTCGCCAGTTATGTTTAAGTCCCATGTAATAGGGGGCGAGCCTATTGCCATCTACCGGGCACAAATCCAGACTTCGGGCTGCTACTGAGAAATTCCAGATAGAAAAACCCAATAACACGTTGCCCGATCTAGGAATCGAACCCAGGACCTCATGCTCAGCAGTAGCGATTGCGACCACTAGACCAACGAGGCAGATTATTACATTATTGTAAAATATATCTTTAAAAATGTAACTAAATGCTATTTATTGATATAATTATATGATAAGTGACATAAGTGAGTAATTAATTCACTTACATGGTCACATTTTGATATTTTTGAAATCGATTTGCAAGAGCAGTTTCGTATCGATATAAATATTTTGGTATTGGCAACATTTCTAATTGAAATTGTAGGATTGTAGATTATGAAATGTGTTGATTTATTGAATAACTATTTAAAATGAATTTTCAACGGTGGGCTTCTACAGATTTTATTTATATTGTATAATTCTTACCGTTTTTTATTATAAATTATCATGTTAATAGAAAGTCTGTCGGACGCTACACATGTTTCGAGCCTAATCTTGGCATTGTCCTTTGTTGATTCCAGAAACGCGGGATTTTTCCGATACAAAAGCGCAACATCTCAACTTTCGGTGAATATGTATCTGAATATCCAATCTCTAGTTATAAGTATCTTGTAATATTAAGTCATTAATACAAACTGAGACTCCACGGTGCAACTAAGATTATCCAAATGTAAGAAAAAAGACATATACGGGAATCGAACCCATAGTCTCGCTTCTTGGTGGCTTGTTTGCTTGCGTGTTCCACCTTAGTCTATGTTGCCGAAAATAAATATAAATCAGAAGATGTATTGGTACTCACCTCCCAATACACAGCACTATTCGCAGAATCAATCAAAAACTGATTATGCCTCAACTTTTCATAGAAAAGCGACTTCTGGAATCTATAGAAGTTATTGAAATAATACAAATGACTACGTATATTAATATCAGATTTCATGTCCAAGTCCAAGTTTGTCGAAGGATGTTTACAAGTTAAGGCGAATTGGTAATCTCTGACGGGTCCATTTGAGTTGTCAGTTAGAATTGACTTCAGCTTCAGGTATTCGTTTTCGTAGTCTGAATATTGCAGCTCTAGGGATACGTTTGACATTACTGACGGTGTGGAAAGGTACTGGCCTTGTAGCGTTACGTCCTGTAAGAGAAAAGGAAGGGGAAGAAAGTGTGATTATTATTGATTTTTAATTGACTGCCTCGTTGGTCTAGTGGTTGCAATCGCTACTGCTGAGCAATGAGGTCCTGGGTTCGAATCCCAGGTCGGGCAACGTGTTATTGGGTTTTTCTATTTGGAATTTCTCAGTATCAGCCCGGAGTATGGATTTGTGCCCGGTTGATGGCAATAGGCTCGCCCCCTATTACATGGGACTTAAACATAACTGGCGAAATGTGGTTGTACAGGTACACCTCTGCCCAACTCTTTGGGGAAACAAGGCGTGATGTTATATTTGTTATATTTTATATATATATTCTTTAATTTAATTTAATTCTGGCTATATAATCAGCCTATAATGTTCACACAGCTGGGAATCAGGCTTCCTCTCTGTTAGAGGGAGTGGGCCGTAATCCGCCGGTTTCCTCACGATGTTTTCCTTCACCGTTTTGAGAGCAGTGGTGATGAAATAATATACACAAAGTAAAGCGCCTGTCTGGGTTCGAACCTACGACATACAACTCGGTAAGTCTCGGCCGTTACCACTGGGCCACCACTGTTCTCATTCTAGCTAACGGTGTCTTATTCTAGAAAAATTGTCTAAAAAATCTAGTAGTTTTATTTAAAAATAATTTTTTGAGTACTGTTCTCGACTTCTTTTATATGATCTTTGAAATTCTAGAATTTAGTGACAACAAAAGATATTATTGTTGTTATCTTGTTTTTTTTTCTGAATCCTCCTTAGAATCTCTTGAAAGATCGATTGCGTCGTTGTTTTTCAAATATTTTGGAATTTTCACATATGTTAACATGACAATTGATGAACAGAATATAATCAGAGGGGCAAATCTCATATATTTATGAACGTTCGCATTCTGATCTCAGAATCAATCTGTCAAAAATAACTCTAATTTTCACATTTGATTGTCGCCGAGGTGAGACTGCGACTGTATTTTGAACTTTTTTCTTTACCGGAATTGCCCTTCTGATATTTGTAACTTTTAGTATAATCTGTGCAATCAACCCTTTACCTTCCTGAACGACGGATGAGCAAGCGACAAATCCACATGATGCAGGTTTCCTTCAGCGACAGGCGGGTTCTCCCACCGTCCTCTAAGTTCAGCGGTCTTGTTGTCTGCCTTTACGTTCCAATGTAGCCGGGCTTCGCCGTCTAGTAACGTGTCCTGTAGGTTGTATAGCGCGACTAGATTGAAGGAACGGAGCGGCCACCATACGTTCATTATTAGTTGCTGGGATTCGGCGTCGGCCTGTGGGACAGTGATGATTTATTAGGTAAAATTGTGCCAATACAATAACACTTCTTGGAATTTGTTACACTGTAAAGCTAACCCCGTAATAGCTTTGCTACTTTATATTAAGGAAAAATTAACAACGCTATCAGATTCATCACATAAAACTGAAACTGTCATGATAATAATAAACTAGACGCAGAAAAAGCAGTGTCTTCAATCCAGCTTTGTCAGGGGCTATAATGGATGCTCTAAAAATGACCAAATAAAAACCCCCAACTAGTGTGGATTATTTGAAAACATTGAAGATTGCTGATGATATGACGTTTAGAAATCTATTCAAAAATAATGAATCATAAATCAATCATGACATGAATACTTACCTAGGTATTATTTTATTTTATTGTTATTATTGTGAATGTTAAGACTATAAACTAACTGCCTCGTTGGTCTAGTGGTCGCAATCGCTACTGCTGAGCATGAGGTCCTGGGTTCGATTCCTAGGTCGGGCAACGTGTTATTGGGTTTTTCTATCTGGAATTTTTCAGTAGCAGCCCGAAGTCTGGATTTGTGCCCGGTAGATGGCAATAGGCTCGCCCCCTATTACATGGGACTTAAACATAACTGGCGAAATGTGGGTGTACTATAGGTACACCTCTGCCCAACCCTTCGGGGAAACAAGGCGTGATGTTATGTTATGTTAAGACTATGTGGGTGGTTTTTTTTTTTACTTTTGTTTTATTATTTTATTATCTCAGTTAGTTTTAATCGTAATCTTGGTCTGGCGGTTTGAGTAATTATGCGGCCTACCCAATGTCCTTTCTTTGGTATTGTTCGTCGAATCGTTGAGCTCCTTATGTTTTGAGTTGAGCTGTACGATTACTGACAAATGCGTGCACTGACTGGACAGGTCCACTCAATCTGTGTGGTTCTTTCCTCAAAATACCATTTCAGACATCAATCCACATGGTCTTAACATGATCTGACCAAGATTATGTCTGGACTTTAAAATAGACTGTGACCTCTGAGTTTGTTTCGGCTTTTCTTCTCAGAGTAGGAAACGCCGACCTCATCTAGTTTAAAAACAAAATGTGTGACGTGTAAAAGTGTTTGTAAAAACCCACTTACAGAAATAAAAATCATTTATCATTTATCAATCTTATTTTATGCTTCACACTGCCGATCGAAGTGTCGATCCCAAAAACCTCATGCAGAGCACTGACTGTACTTAGTGTCGAATGACCAAGTTCTGTTGCTGTTTAAAGCGGTCAACTTCATATTTTTGCTTACCTTACTAAGTAGTGGTGTGGGTGTGCTCGCGGGTGTATTTGAGGGGTATTTGGGGATGTATTTGCAAGTTTGTGGGAGTGTCTAGTGGGCGTCTGGGTTTCTTTTTCGGTGGTGTTTTTGGGGAGTATTTGTAGATAACATAACATCACGCCTTGTTTCCCCGAAGGGTTGGGCAGAGGTGTACCTATAGTACGCCCACATTTCGCCAGTTATGTTTAAGTCCCATGTAATAGGGGCGAGCCTATTGCCATCTACCGGGCACAAATCCAGACTTCGGGCTGCTACTGAGAAATTCCAGATAGAAAAACCCAATAACACGTAGCCCGACCTAGGAATCGAACCCAGAACCTCATGCTCAGCAGTAGCGATTGCGACCAAGATTGCGATTTGTAGATGATGTGTCTTTGTGGGTGTAAGGGGTCTGATATAAATTCTCAAAATACTCACCGTTGTCATATTAGTGACATGTATATTGTAGTTGAACCAGACATCCTCCGCCCACATGATGTTAGTTCCCTGTTTCAACTCCTTATCGACCGCCTCGTACTTGTTGTCGAATGTCCAAGTTCTGTTGCCATGTATAGCGGTAAATTTCAAGTCTTTTCCGATGTCGTATGTGTACACATCCAATTTGCCGGTCACGTTGAACTTTGTCGCATTGTGGAGATGAAACACTGTGGCTTGTTTTACGTCCTGTGATGTGGAGCACGGTTAGGTCGAGAATTGATGAGGTAATTGTAAGAAAGCGTAGCAATGGTTCAAGGGAGAAGGGAAAAAAAAATTGTGAACATTTGAACATTTTGGGTAAAAATATGATTTATGTTGATTGGGTTAAGATCTAGTTTAACAAACGTCTCAAAACAGTGCCGCCATCGGTGGTACATTTTTTTGGAATCAGATTTTTGTTACTTTATGGCGGAATTATACATTTAATGGGTGTTTTGAACAATTGTTACTATAGAAGACAAATTACTGGTTACAGAATTTTTGACAGAAGTAGCCATGAAATCTCATAATAGTCATACTGACAGCTATGTTATACATTAAATTGCCGTGACCTTATCTAGTTTAAAAATATGATTTGACCTTTTTTTTTCTTTCTAAAACCTACTTTTCCATGTTATAAATAATTGTACAGCCTTTAAAAAATCACTGTTGTCTTTCATTAGATCAGAAGTTTTAACATACTTAGCTCTCTCTGATTTCACCAATGAAATTGAACGCGATCAGTACATAAACTCCGTTTGAGAGCTATCAGTGTCATTATTTTGTATGAAATATTGACACTGACAGCTCTTGAACGCGTTTTATATGTGCTGAACCGGCTGAACGCGTTTAGTAACATTGGTGAAATCGGCACTTAGATAAATTAAACAAAATCATACTCACAGTATTCCCAGTCTTATCATACTCGTGAATATACTTAATCCCAACTGGCGTATGTACATTCTCCACCTCTATATCCATAGTAGCAAGGTCCAAATTCCTAGCGCTCTTACTCAAAATCTGGTGGAAAGATCCTTTGACGAATCGTTCCCGATCGAAATCAATTGTGGCGTTTCCATTGCTGGTTTTGTCTCCTTGAATGTAGTAGTATTCTGTGTTGACGAGATGTTGACGGCTCAATGGAACGGAAATTGAAATGATTCCGTTTTGAGTGAAGCCTTTGTCTTGTTTGTGGTAACGGTGGGTCATGTTTATAGATGCTGTTTTATTTGGCCAGAATAGGTCTACTTTGTTGTCTGACTGTTCTTCTAAGTTGTCTATCTGTTGAAGGAGTTAAAATTAAGAAAAGTTGTATTTGGAATAAATGACTGCGTTTCGTTGCGAGACATCGTAACATTCCTTTGCAGAATATGATCATCACCAGAAGCACTGTTGGTGCGTTACTAAATAAAGGCTCTTTAAAAAAAAATGGTTTCATCCTCATAAATTGATTACTTATTCAAAAAACAAACAATGCAGTTGAATTTTCTCTGAAACCGAGCTTACATTCACAAACGTCATACTCGCAAATTTAATTTTAAACCCAGAAAACCCGTTTAAAAACCCACCCAATACAAACGTGGTTTTAATAAAAAAGACATGTACAAAATAAACACAACTTCTACTTACTTCGAATATAGACTTCAACCAAGGCAGCCTCTTGAAAGGCGTGGTAAAGTTGAAGTGTCCGTCCGTGTGTTTCACTCCGCCGTAGCGCAGGTCGATCTCGCCGATCTGACTGTCGCCTGGGTGATGCATGTCGCCCCTTGAAATATAAACATGCTAGATAATATTGTCCTTTGTAGTCTAAAGTCAAAGTATTTTTTTCAAATGGGCACATAAAAGGCACTTTGAATGTCAACATTTACATTAAAATGGAATTGATTCAAGTCGCCCTTCCAAAAGGTAGTTTCGTATGGAGAGGAATAGGCAACAAACTTTACCGTTACTCTCTTTAAAAATGTTTTACATTAATTTGTATACATTATTTATAAGTGAAGACGATACACCAAGAATAAAATTACTATACCAAAATGGGAAAGAATAATTAAAAATAAGGCAAAAACAGGTAACTTGGACATGGTACTCACATAATTACAAAAATTATAAAAGTATACGATTTTCCTACAATATTAACAAGAAATCAGTCAGTTAAGTTTTCAAATATTTAATACAAATTATACAATTAAATTAGCAACCAGTTTGATTTTGTCCAGACTAGATTGTCGGAGCTGGACCAGAATGTTTCTAAGCATTCTTTTCTTGGATATAATCCTCTAATTTGTAATATGCTTCTTTACAAAGTGTACTTTTTATGAGTTTTAAATTTTCATTAATTTAATTTCAATATATCACAAGGTTGCACAGTTTTTTTTGTATTTAGATCGATCGAGTTCAGATTCTCGGGGCTTCTTTGCGTCCATAATAAGCGACTAGACTCAAAGAAAATAAACAGGTTTCCAGGAGAGTAATGAAGAAAAAAAAAAGGTGAGTAATGAGAAATTACGGCATTACCGCCATTCCTTATTCCATAACCGCCATAATCAAGATGGTGAGCGTTACAAAACGGTTCTACGTCTTGGTCACACCTGCGATACGGAATTTATGGGGAAGACCTTAAAGAAGTTCTAGACTTTTAGAACAAAAGCCTATCAAATTGTAAGACGAGTTTAGCTTCCGAATTTCAAAGGGGCTTATTCTACGGACACTCAGGCTTACTTATACCACGTCAGGCAGTATCTATAAAAAGATAATGAGATACTTACTTAACAATATGATATTTATGCACCAAATCCTTTTGGTAGGACCCCTTAACCTTCAACGTGGGTACCTCATCGAACATAGGCGAAGATAATGTGTAATCAATATGGTTGGAGCCGTTGATGTCCCATTTGTATTTCACGATGTTTTCAATATGTTTGTAACCTGTGGTCGATGTCCATGTTATTGTGGAGTTCGTATCAAAGCTTTCTGCTAGATATAGCATCTGTAATTGGAAGATTTTGGATGTTAGCTATTGACTTTTGACGTGGATACGTCTTTAAATTTAAAATCTCATAGTAGGAGGCCATTAAAAAAAACTGATTTTGGTGTTGCAGCTCTATCATTTGCAGCTAAAATATCATTTCACCATTCTCTTAAAATTAACGGTCCCTTGGAGCTCTAAAAATTCAAGCTTCAAGTTAACGCGATAGAAATATTTTTCTATCGCGTTGACTTAGAAGCTTGATTTTTAGAGCTCCGACGGAATAATAGACAAAATGACAAACAGAATAGATAAAATGACAGATAGAATAGACAAAATGACAGATACAATTACATCATCATTTCTTTTATTGATCTGTCACTTTGTCTATTCTTTCGTCGACAAAACTCGTTTCTACGGTCTTGCTACGCGTGCAGTAGATTGCACCAGTGAGAAGCATGGACGAGTCGCTAATTTATACGTATAATAAATTAAAGTCGGTTTCCATGTCTGTCGACGAAGCAGGAGTGGCTCGCTAGTAATCCATATTATAATGCGAGAGTTTGATTGTTTATCCTTCAATCACGCAGAAACGGATCAACGTATCAAAGTGATTTTTTGCATAGAGATAGCTTATGGACTGGAGAGTGATATAGATTAGTTTTTATCTCGAAAAATAAACGGTTCTTAGAAAAATAAACTCACATTTCCTTTAACACCAGTAACGATCTTCGTGACGTCTGTCCTGTACTCTGCTTCTAAAGTCTTGAGTGGTTTGTTGTCCGTGCCCATATCGGCGTCAATCAATAGCGTGTGCACGTCCACGTTTGGTTTGGGGAGGATCGCGTTTATGATCAGGTGGACGCGTTTGTTCATTATGAAACCAAAGGTTGTGTTACCGCCGATTCTGTTGGGAAAATGAAATAAGAATAGTATAGATATGCCTTATTTAGCTGGTTCCTAGTTTGTTTTTGCGACGGTTTAATTACCAACAAGTGTCAGTGCAGAATGCAATTAAAACTAGACTCTACTTCGTTTGCTTACGGTTGAAATTAGCATAAGGAATACATTTTGTATTGTGGGAGGATCATTTGCTTAGGGTTAAAAATTTACAAAACTCTAATCTGATAGATTTTCTGCAATGGAATATGCAGATGGTTAATAAGGTGGCCGGTATTTTATTATGTAAGTGGCCATTTCCTTGGAGATGTGTCAAACTTTCCGTTCCGACATGAGGACTCAACTTGAACAAATTAGTCTTGAAAAAAAATCATAGGTAAACATTTTGAAATTAACAATAATTAGAAAGAAATTTTGGCTGAATTAAGATTAGTAGCGAACTCGCTGACTTTCCCATAGCCGTCGAGGAGATTTGAGCTCGGAAGATGATTTGCACGGTCTACCACCTTTACTGTTGTATTCGCATGTTTGATTTTTAGTCCAAGTTTAGCGCTCTCTGCCTCTGTCCGTTTCAGCAGCTCCGCCATCTGTTCCTCGCTCGACGCAACTATAGTGGTATCGTCCGCATTTCAATAGGCTATGAGAAAAACAGCGAGTTCGTGTATCTTGGGTATTTGATCACGAATAAGGGCAGCTGTCTTGAGGAAATCCGCCATCGTACTGGTATGGCCAAAAGTGCAATGACCAGCCTAGGGAAAATTTGGACCGCGGCATCCGTCGGAAAGCCGTGAAAGCAGTAAGATCGATGCTTTCGATATGTGGTGTTAGTGGAGGCTACTGGGTATTCCATGGACCGCCATGAGAACGAATGTATCCATACTGGAGGAACTTAACATCACCAAGCGGCTATCTACAATATGCCAGGAATGTGCCCTCAGCTTTCCCGGACATTTTATACGTTCACATAAGCATGATCTGGAAAGCCTTATGTTACTGGGCCAGGTTGTAGGAAAACGCGCTCAAGGCAGAGCACTGGCAAGATGGTCAGACGCAATAAAGAAGGCTGTTGGAGGCAGACTGCGGAAGACCGCATAACTTGGAGACGTGTCGTATGTGGTCGCGATCCTCAGCATTGAGGGATCGACAAAGAAGAGAAGATTTGTAAAAATCAAAACTAACTTGTTTAATGCTGATTTAGCTATTAACATTCATAAAGCACATATTTTCAACAATTTTTTTAAATGAAGCCAACTTCTATTCGAACCCATAAAATTATAAAAGTAGCCATCTGTTTAGTATTTTGTTTAAAGCTTTTTGCAATAGATGGCGTTTTCAATTTGTCCTAACATCACAGTAACCACTATCGTTACTAATTTAAATCAAACAACTATTTTTTTATCTTTTACTTTACATAGAAATTTTGGTCAGTCTTTGGCAATTAGTGAGTCGCAGATGCTGCCAATAAGTTTCATCTGTTAAAAATTTGGACGAAGAAAAATAACCAGTTTAAGTTATAGCCAAACTTTGGGAGGTGTCATTTCTTTGTTTGGGATTGGGCATCTGTTTGTAGTATCTGTGGTTCCAATTTCCAACTACCGACAAAGATGTTTGAAAGTTTTTCCTGCTTTTATAATGTCAGTACGAGGAGCCATACCAAAATTGCTCATACTGCGTTCACCAAAGTCAGTTTCTCGACTCTCGCTTGTATTACGACACGGTTGTTGAAGATTCTACTACTTTGATATGCTATAGTGTAATTTGTCAAACTTAAAGCATTTATTTCAATTAAACCATTTACACGACACTTTAGAGACACTTTAGAATGTCGTTAAATCAGAAATATGAAGCTAGTTGCCAATTCCAAAGCATAGTAGGTACTTATGGAGAAGAATGGGCAAGTAACTCCAACGACACTTTAAAATAATTTTGTTACAAAAATATTAGTCACATCATTAATGTTGATCTCATATGTGAGAACGATGTAAAAAAAAACACGTACACGTTTAATGCTGCATAAAAAAAAACAATCCAAAAACAAAGTAATTAATGACCACGGCGCCCGTTCACGAACATAACGCATGGATCATGCAGCTATACGTACACCCAAACATGGTCGAGATCCATCTTGAACCCAGCGTCAGTCTTCTGCATCATGTCAGGAGTGGTGCTGTTTCCGAAGTAGATGTCCAGGTCTACGCTCTTTTCTATGTTTTTTACGTGCTGGTGGCCTAGAGCCTGTGGGAGAAGACATGTAAGATTGATTTAGTTACTGGCTGGATATGATCAGATTTTCCAGAGATTACACTAAATTTTATATTTCGCCTGACAGAAGCTTTTTTTAACCAATGGCATGGGGTCTCAACTCAAACAAATTATAATTAGAATTGGAAAAAAAATACATAGATGGCGGCAAGGTAACAATTAAGAAAAATCACTAGAAACCGTAAAACGGCAGATTTTTGGCTGAAGTAAGATTAGTAAAATACAAATTTCCTAGTTTAATGCTGATTTATCTATTTACACTTATAATGTACGTATTCTCAACAAAAACATAAATGTAGCCTTTTACTTTAATTTGAACCCCTATAATGATTGCGTTGTTAAAAGTAGCTGTTTATCATGTTTTTAACTTTTTGCAATAGATGTCGTTTTACGCAATTTGTCCCGTCATCACAGTAACCACAATTGTCACGTATTTTTATCAAATAACTTCTTTTTAAATCTGTTATCTAATCAAAAAGAAATCTATCAACATGTTTCCGGTACATAATATAATACGGTACAAAATAAAACTTTATTTAAAAAGGACAGCAAGGAAACGTTTCATCCTTTTTAAATAAAGTAGGACGATATTCTGTCTGTAAATGTCAATACTGTTTCCGTCATGTCTGAGTCCTAGGGTGCATTCCAAGTTAGACCATAATCGCAGACAGCGCTCACATCGATAATTTGCGTTCCGATTTAGATATCACGATAATAACAGCTGAGAGCTGTCAACAATTCGCTCACAGTGAAGATGGTGCATGTCATGACGTCATCTATGACGATTCACGGGACATCGTTATCGCGCTCACGCTAACTCGGAACGGGTGTAAGCACGCTCAAATCGATTACAGCGCGAATCGGAATGCGGCCCTAGTTGTCGACTGTTATTGTTTGCTCAGTTACAAATTGTCCGACTCCTAGATGTCGTTGTAAAACCACAGTGATGCTGCCATCTATTAAAAATTGAACGAAGAAAAATAGCCAGCTTAATAGCAAGTCATAGTAATTTCTTTGTATTGGTTTGGGTATACGTAGTATTATATTAACTGTGACAGTGTGCCACTCTTTCAACAATTGGTTTATGTTTAGACGGAATGAAGTGCAGTGATCTTATCGATACTTATTGGATACCTTATTTTGAGCTTATTTATCGATACGGTGAGACACACATGCGGTGCAGTTCAAATTACAGTTTTTTACACCTGTAAGACTGCTAAAAGTTTGTGCCCTTTATGCCTTTAGTTTCTGGGGCACTTAGATATATATATTATACGAAGGAAAAACTACATAGTTACAATTAGTATCTTCATATATAAAATTACCCTTATAAACAGATCGCCGAGCAGAAAGCTCCATTTCAGGTCACCTTCTCCTTGCATGTCAGGTATTTCGTACTTGCATAACAGGTAACCAGACTTAGGTCCGAATCTAAAAAACAAAAAAAAAACAGATTATTGATTAATTTACACAAAATCCTTAGTATGTCTTCCTTTCTGAATTTGTGCACACACCACCAATGAGCTGGGTGATTTTTATTTTGAATCAAGAAAAAAAATGACGTCCAACGTCAAACAGTTCGACTTATTGCTAGTCCTAGTAAAATTGTTATTTATTATAAATTTAAAGTAATTAATATTATAAACTACATAGATAATATCATATGATACCTACGTAAGGGAAAATGTAGTGGATTTTAATTACCAAGTCACTGACAAAACAGATTTACTTTACAGAAAGTGGACGTCACAAACGTCATCTTAATATAAATCATTTAAAATCGGTCACAACGCCTACTTCATCAAAATTTAACTACCTTACTTTTGTGCTGGATAAGTGCGGTGAAAACAGTGCAAGGACTTTCTATTATCAGCATCATCAAAACAGCAACTGACTTTTGGACGCGACGCTGTCTCACGGCAACGGTTACCAGGGCTGCGCCAAAATGTCATAAGGCGGCGCGGCGCCCCAGGCTGCCAGCGCGACTGCGCCGCTGTCATTGTGCTTCAGTCAAGCTCTGACAATTTTTATATGTCAATTTTGTTATTTTAATATTATTTTAGATTTTAAAGTTACCTAAAATTGTGTGGACGAAAAGTCGTGTAAGTAGTCTTTGTTTATTTATGCTGAATACTGACGACAGTAGTGACGCCGTACGAAGCGCCAGTCAACCTGCCACATCGCTGGATACCGTAGTGAGATGCCCTCATTGTCCCCAAGCACGTTTTTTTAAAGGTGAACGAGGCTTGAAGGTACATTTGGGGAAGAAACATAAGCCCCACAATGTGCCTTCATCATGCCCGACAGTACAAACTTCCCTAACACCTGATTCACCCGCTCAACCCTTTTGGAAAACCCTTGCAACAAGTAAAACGTCAACTCCAGTTTTAAAGAGAGTTCCTCGTGGTGCGAGACCATCCTTGGCTTCCTGTTTAGCGCGTAGTATCCGCCTGGCCATCCGAGAGAACTCTATAAGTGCTTGGGAGCAATTACTCACCTTCCCGTTTAGAATTCTACATGTGCAAAAAAAATTGGCAAATAAAAAAACGTTAACAGCACAAATCAAAGATAATTGTAACATTTCGGCCCTAAATTTCGACCCTAAATTAACAGCGCCCCTCCCCCAAAGAGGCTTATTGCACCACGTGGAGTCTAAACTAGGCGAGGGTGATATCAAAGGTGCGGCTAGGATCATCTTTAGCAGCGATGTGGTTGCGCCGTACTCTCCAGAGACACTTACAGCTCTGGAGAGCAAACACCCCGCGCCGGCAGATGACCTCTCCTTCCCTGACCCACCCCATTCGGAATCTAACTCACTTGAAATTACAGCTCAAAAAGTATGCGCGGCTGTGTACTCCTTTCGAAGTGGCTCCGCCGGCGGCCTCGACGGCCTGACACCTCAACATCTCAAGGACTTAATGTGTTCAGGCGCCGGGGAGGCTGGTGAGACCCTTTTGAAGGAGCTGACGGCCCTCATCAATCTCATGCTCTCCGGCAATGTGAACGAAGCCGTCATTGATATTTTATACGGTGCAAATCTATGTGCCCTGCGCAAGAAGGATGGCGGCATTCGTCCCATTGCCGTAGGGTCCACTTACCGTCGTATCGCAGCCAAAATTTGCTGTGCTTTTTACAGCGAAACACTGGCCAGCAAATTCCAGCCCCTACAGCTGGGCTTTGGGTCTAAAGGGGGCTGTGAGGCTGCGGTACATGCATTATCCACTTTCCTCAATAGTGCTAAAGGTGAGGTCATCCTTAAGGTTGACATTAAGAATGCCTTCAATTCCGTAAACAGGGACACCTTGTTGGCAGAAGTTCAAAAAGAAATACCCAAAATTTACAGTTTTCTATACCAATGTTACAGGTACCCCTCTAAATTACTTTATAAAGACAACCTTTTGAAATCAGCTGTTGGTTGCCAACAGGGTGATCCTCTTGGGCCAGTCATTTTTAGTTTGGCAATAAATCCAATCATTCGACAGCTAAGTTCAAAATTCAACGTATGGTATTTGGATGACGGAACCCTAGGAGGTGATGTAGACACAGTCATAAAAGACTTAACTTTTTTAAAAGAAAAATTCAGTGTTATTGGCCTAGACCTTAACTTTTCAAAATGTGAAATTTATCTTCCCGAAACCACTGACAGACAGACTACCTTAGCAAAATTTTGTACCGTAGCACCAAATATCAAAATTACGGAAAGAGACTCTCTTCACCTCCTAGGGTCCCCAATTTTTGACGAATGCTTTCCAACGTTCGTTGAAGAAAAAATAAAAAAATTCAATGATGTCTCGGAAAGACTTTTCAAAATTAACATTCATTCGGCCTTCACACTCATTCGATACTGCTGTTTTGGACCAAAATTTATATATAATCTTCGCTCCTCC
This sequence comes from Dasypolia templi, assembly GCA_963555695.1. NCBI lineage: Eukaryota > Metazoa > Arthropoda > Insecta > Lepidoptera > Noctuidae > Dasypolia > Dasypolia templi. Next base: position 10,578,958 of record OY743158.1, on the reverse strand, counting down.
CATCTGTGGAAACATCCACAACTTTTAGAAAAAGTAGACCAAGTTATTAGAAACACACTAACTTCGATCCTAAATGTGGCCCTGGACGACCGAGCGTGGCAGCAAGCCACACTTCCCATTCGCCTAGGTGGTCTCGGCGTCCGCAAAATTTCAAGTATAAGTTTACCGGCCTTCCTCTCCTCGGTCCACAGTACTGATAAATTAACCAGGAATATTTTATCTTCTTCACTGGTCGATTTTGAAGTACCGTGTTTGACCGATGCGTTGAACGCTTGGAAAATGGCTTGTCCCAATACGGTTTTCCCCGACAACCCGTCCTCCCAGAGACGGTGGGACGTGCCGCTCTGCAGTATTATACGGAATACCCTAATTAACACGTCACCTAATACTGTTGAGCGTGCCCGTCTGCTGGCTGTGGGAGAATGGGAGTCAGGCTTGTGGCTTCAGGCGCTCCCGTCATCCACCATAGGCACTATGATGGATGACTCTTCGTTTCGGCTCGCTACATGTCTCCGCTTGGGTGCACCTTGTGTTGCTCCGCATCGGTGTCACTGCGGTGAAGCTGTCGACAGTCTTGGGCACCATGGCCTGTCCTGCTACAGGAGCGCAGGTCGCATAGCACGGCACGCTAGCATCAACGATATTATTCGTCGAGCCCTTGTCACCGCCGGCGTACCTGCGGTTTTAGAACCAAACGGCTTGGTACGTGACGATGGAAAGAGACCAGACGGTATGACGTTGTTGCCTTGGAAGGTGGGTAGGCCTCTGGTGTGGGACGCAACCTGTGTCGATACCCTTGCTCCATCTCATGTTCCTAGCACGGCGAACTGTGCTGGCGCTGCTGCTGCGGCTGCTGAGACCCTCAAGCGGCGCAAATACTGTAACCTTATGGGTAACTACAGTTTTGAGCCGTTTGGGGTCGAAACGCTTGGGTCATGGGGCCCGAGTGCGCATCTAATTTTTAAACAAATTTCTCACCGACTAGTCGACACTTCACGTGACCAGAGGGCTGGGTTGTTCTTTGGACAAAGAATTAGCATTGCCATTCAGCGTGGCAATGCTGCCAGTCTTCTGGGCACTTTTCCAGATGACAGCGATGCGGACGAGTACTTCGACGCCTGAGTATTTTTTATATTAATTTGTATAGGTAGTTAGTTAGTTGTTTAGTAATTTAATTTAGTTATAAATAGAAACTGTCATACTTTTATTTACTGAATTATACTTTTTGAATCGTAATTTAGGAGTTGTATATTTTTATAGCTGCTAGTCTATTGGTCAACGTCCACATAGTAGAAAGTGGTTTACACCGCCTATACTCCTACTAATAATCCTACTAATATTATAAACGTGAAAGTTTGTGACTATGGATGGATGTTTGTTATTCTTTCACGCAAAAACTACTGAACGGATTTGGATGAAATTTAGCACACAGACAGTTTATAACCTGGATTAACACATAGAGTACTTTTTATCCCGATACTCACACGGGTTCAAGATTTATGGGGGTGAAACCGCGGGGAGCAGCTAGTTTAATTAACTTAACTTCTGCTTTCCTTTTTCAATTGACAAATCTATGTATAATTTATAGTACAGCAGCACTTACGTTATGTAACGAAATACCAAAAAAGTAATTAATTAATCCCCACTTTAACATCTTTTACCATAAAACCATCTGTCACCATGTTGTAGCGTGGGGAACGCTACAACATAAGCTAACTTTAACAATCGAATTAGAATAGAATATACATTTATTTTGCAAATATGTGCAATACATGTTATGAGGTGTATGTTTTATACATTAATGCACAGCCATATTTTACCATTCGGCATGCAAACATTTACATGGTTACTTTCTTAAGGTAAAACAAAAGCCAGATTCATCAACCCAGAGCAATGTAGCATTTTTTTTTCTCTTATATAATTCAGTCACACTGTAGTAAGTTTTATCCATTAAAAACTTACGTAGTCTACTCTTAAACAGCACTATTGACAAGTCTTGGACGGACTACCATTCGATTCTCTATCGAACAAGAAACAAGTTGTGCTGGACGACGCTCTCACAAAGAGTTTTACTTCAACCACGGTAAAAAGACAAAAATTGCCTAGTCAATACAATACTTACAAAAAGTCAGTATCTCCCTTAACATATCGTATCCTCTGCAGAGGCGTGGCCGCCTGCACACTGAGCACCTTCCTAAGTCCCCCCGGGTAGTTGTCCACTCGCGCCTTGAAGTAAATATCCTTGTATTTTGATGTGGGGATGTCCAGCTGAGAAGAAAAGGTTTTTTTTTCAAGTTTTAGAAAAAAAATAAAAGTAAATACATACAATATTATAAAAAGTGTAAAAGCTTAAAAAGTTGCAAAGTTATAATTGTTTTCAAATAACTGTTAGACGAAGACAGCACAGCACTATAGTAGAAGTGACGTTACGACTATTAAACTTCATACTGGCGCCATATATTGTCCGTACCGAGAGATAAGGAATAATTCCCTCCAGAAACTTTAAATGAAATAATCGAAAAAATCAGTCAAATCGATTGAAATAACAAGAAACAACACTTGTTATTTCAATCGATTTGACTGATTTTTTCGATTATTTCATTTTGCTACGCCTTCTCTTAAATTAAATTATTTTTTCTAACATTTCTAATATTAATCATCCTCACTATTACTTGGCATGGTGAAATTTTTGGTACGAAATAAAGCACTTTGTAAACGACCTTTACATTCGTTCGTTCGTCCTTTTCTAAACGTTCATGGCAGGCAAGGTCATAAAAAGTAGTAGAGGCACCCTGAGATTCTACAAAATATGCAACTCTCTTGAATCTCTCTTGGTGTTATATAAAATGTGGGGCTGACATAAAGAACATTTGTGCGCTCCCTTCCACTTATGACCATTCTGTACTCTATGCTGCTAAATAACAGGTGTAAAAAGACACTTAACGAAGCCGACAGTAACGTATCTTATTTATAAATAATTACAATGACTGCAATAAATTTTTTGTACCTGAGAACCTTCTGGTTAAGATTCAAATTCCCACTTTTAACGACATATTTTTAAGAAAACAAGTTTTAATGTTATAACACCACTTTAAGTACCCCCACGAACCCTGTACCGTTGCATGCACACATACGCACTACGTTTTGCGTGTGTTATATTGCGCACTACCGGAAACAGGAAATTTTCACACCAATAATAAAAATCGTTTCCCAGGAATTATTATTCTGTTACATAGTTTGATGTAAAGAATGCGTTTATGACGGCTATGTGATGGGTATTTTTACACTCTTTGAAGGAGTGAGATAGCTTTATATTTTTCCGTATATCGATATTACATTGAGACGTCACTACGTCTTACACAATAGCTCAGGGATCTTATTGATAATTTATTTTCATATAGAGAACTCTGAAAGAGTACTCACTTTGACATTAATATCAGTAAAGTTGGCTTCCATCTCCGCCTTAGCATGCAGCGTGGCGGCCACTGGGCCAACAAAGTTGGCAGACAGCGTGTACACAGTGGGAGTGTTCTCGTATTTGATGCGGATGTCTATGTTCTCGCCTTGGCCTCGAGGGATTAGGGTTAGCGCCATCTGTAAGGAATACAGGGGTTAGAATTCTGATAAGGGCTTACATGAACTACGTAATACAAAATACATAAGTACTAAAACGATGCAACTCATATGTTGCTTCAATTTTATTGTTTGTAACAGGCAATAAATATGAATCGTATAAATAGATCGCAAAAATAAATCAGGTATTCCATCCACTATGCACTATCAAAACATTAAGTCAAGTGCCCCAGAAGAGATTTGTGATATGTTTTCTGACTTTTTCCAGTCTGTGTTTGAACCTCGTTCACCCTCATTGTCCGCCTGGACCTACACACTGTAATGCCAATGTTAGCTTGATCGATAACTTGCATATTGATGAAGACAAAATACTTAGAGAGTTAGTTAAAACTACTGGATCCCTCCAAAGGAGCAGGTCCTGATGGGTACCCAGCTCTGTTCTTAAAGGCCACCGCTGGCAGTATCTGTAAGCCACTCTTTATTATTTACAGTAAATGTTTAAGCGAGGGTGTTTTCCCGGATGAATGGAAACGAGCCAACATCACGCCTGTACACAAAAATGGCTCCAAACATGACGTAGAGCAATACCGGCCTATCTCGATTCTGTCGACCTTGTCAAAACTGTTTGAGAGACTCGTACACAATGAAATCTATCCAATCATACACAGCGTTATCATCCCAGAGCAACATGGGTTTGTTCAGCGTCGTTCGACTGTTTCAAATTTATTAACTTTTTCCAATTATCTTTTTGAAAACATGGACAGGTTGCAAGTTGACGCAGTTTATACAGATTTCCAAAAAGCTTTTGACAAGGTCGACCATGAAATCCTACTGAATAAGATTGCGTATAATGGTATACGAGGAAATTTGCTTCGCTGGTTCTCATCCTATATTAAAAATAGAACACAAAAGGTTGTCGTGAATGGTCATCAGTCTGATGCAGTGCGTGTAACCTCGGGTGTTCCACAAGGTTCAATCTTGGGACCACTATTATTTATTTTATATATAAATGATATAGACAATTGCTTTATAAATACTAAGTTTCTTATATACGCTGATGATCTAAACGCGTATAGGTCTATACGGACTGTAGAGGATTGTCGACAGTTCCAACAAGATCTGGACAGTCTCTCTGACTACTGTCTCAACAACAAACTACATCTTAATCTCTCTAAGTGCAATTGCAGAAATTTCACAAAGAATAAAGTAGTTATCAACTTTAAATACTCGTTGCACGACACAACACTCAGTAATGTATCTGCTGTGAGAGATCTTGTTGTGTTAATTGATGATAAGTTGTCCCTAAACCAACATGTAGGAAACATTATTAATAAAGCATTTAAGATGTATGGCTTCGTTATGAGATCGTCCACTGAGTGCGGGTCTCCACATACCTTTACCTATATAAGACCCTTGTACGGTCACAATTAGAATATGCCGTCCCTATTTGGAACCCGTTTTACCAGAAATATGTAGACGAGATTGAAAAAGTCCAGCGTAAGTTTCTGCGAGCCATGCATTACAGATGCCACAAAACGTATTTGTCGTACTCACAATTACTTGATAAATATAAGCTGGTCAACCTGGAATCTAGACGTAAATATCTAGAGGCTTCTGTATTGTATGGTATTGTTCATAGTGATTTTGATTGCATCGATCTCACGAGCAAACTGTGTTATGTAGTTCCACGCACTGTTCATATGCGTAGTATTCGTGCAGGTACCCTATTTGCTGTCAATACATGTCGTACTAATTCTGGTTTGCGCTGCCCTATCCGTCGAATGGTTGAATCTTATAATCTTATAATTCTAATTTTGCTAATATTGATATTTTTGTATGCTCAAAATCCAAATTTAAATGTAATGTAATGAAAATTATTATTAACCAATAATGTTATGAATGTAAGCTAATCAAGATTTTATTATTTATTTGTTTTTAGTGTTAATTATTACTCAGTTGCCAATCAATGGGAACTTCTATTTTGCATGATATAATTAATTATTATGAATGTGATGTAATTTTTTTTACTACTTATTTATTACCTATCTAGTGGCACTCATTATCATATTTTCTTTGTAAATATGCGGATAATGTAGTGGGCTGCAATATTGTTAATATTTTGTATTGTCTTTTCATTGTTCCAACACATATTGTAGCTGTTTATTGTCCCTAAAAAAATAAAATAAAAAAATAAAATAAAATAGGATTTTACACTAATCGTCTATACAGTTGATAAATCTTCGACCATGAGAATTCAATAGCTATTTCGTAATAAAGCCGAACATTTTAACGGATACGTTTATTTTAACTTAATACAATATAGAGGAAATAATTATTAGATTTTTTGTATGTTTGTTTGTAACGCTTTCATACAAAAGCGGTTGAACGGATTTGGCACATGGGTAGGCCATGACCTAGAATTAGACATATGATACTTTTTATGCCAATATCGAGTCTTATGCAGGTGAAACCGCGGGGTGCAGCTAGTTTCGTTATAAAGCAGAACTTTTATTTTCTTTCCCTATAAAATAACAGATGACGCTTGTAGCTATATAATAACAAACTCAAGGGTCGATTGAAAGTTAAGCTATGCTTGCCGCGGTCGGTTCGTGGATGGGTGACCATCCATTACATATCGGGACCCCGCCGTGCCTCGAAAAGCACGTTAAGCCGTTAGGCCTTACTATCATTCGTAGTTGTTGGCAGTCGATACGGGAAGTCAGCATCCAGAAAGTCTGACAACCAGTCTTACCAAGGAGTATTGTGTTGCCCACTAGCTGGGTTGTGGAGGTCAGATAGGCAGTCGCTCCATGTAAAATACTGGTATTCAGCCGCACCCGGTTAGACTGGAAGCTGACCCCAACATGGTTGGGCAATGGTTAGGCAGATTGATGGATAAAATAAGGAGGAACATTTTAGTCTTACTTCAAGCGGTTTTCTGTTGAGGACTTTTCCGTTGATGCTGTATTCTGTAGTGTCTGTTACAAATGAACCTCGAATGTCGTCCTTTTCAAACTCGCCTATGATTTTGATGGCCCTGAAATTGATGTGAACATAAAAAAACTGAAAATGAATAACATCGTATTTTGAGTCGAACCGTGCTACAAAATATAAACGACTTCGTTAAAACGTGCAAATTCGAATGTGTACCTATATCCCAAGCTGCAGTATACTTACTTGGGACTAGTAAATAAGTCATTGCATTGTTTCAATCATCAGGGTGTTACTTCACCCTGATGATTGAAACAATGCAATGACTTATAAACTGTGGGAATCAATACTTATTTTATAAATGCGAAAGTAAGTATGTCTATCTCTATGTTTGTTATGTACGGCCTGAAGAAGGTCAAATGTTACTTTTAATTCTAAATGAAGAAGTAATAGCCTAGACAATCTTACCTAAATCCTTTGTGCGGAGTGCTAAGCGCGGCACTAACAGACGTCTGACTCTGGTCTGCCTTCAGCGAGTAGTAATAGTCCTCACTGTTGAAGTCCACGGACAGAGTCCGCGAGATGTCCTCGCTGTACAGCAGACTTAGTTCAGCGGGAGCTAGTACGGGGACTAACGCGCCGCGGGATTTGAAGCGGATGTGTCTGTGAGGAGCAGGACGCCACACTACGTCGGCGAATAGCTGGCATTGAGATAAGGGTATTGAACGTTTCTGAATCTGGTATTTTATGTTTAGAAAAGTTAGTCACAGTGTTTGTAAACATTCATTTTTACAATTGAGGGCTGATTTCACCAATTAAACTAACCTCAATCAGCACATCTAAAACGCGTTCACGAGCTGTCAGTATCAATATTTTAGCCATTAAACCTAGTTGTGCTGATCGCGTTCAGTTTCATTGTTGATATCCACCCTTAGCCAATGTAAGACCAAGTATTGAAGTACTAAATGTACCTCTATTTTTTGTAAACAGGATTCAAGGATTGAAGCATAATGCTGACGCTTAAACCTTTTGCTTTTGTGTATGTACTTACTACTACTAGCTGTAATATTAGTGACAATAAACGTTATTCTATTCTACTATCATTGTAAAATTAAACTTTTATTATTAATTTTTATTATTTATTCATGTGTCTCTCCAGAACTAAATTTTCAAATTATAATAGGACTTACTTTGTCAAAATTTGTATGTTTCTTTTGTATTTGAGGATGTAAGATCTTTAGAATATTTTTTTATGAAAAATGCTATGAGAGACTTGAGTCTGATTACATAGGCTTTAATAATAGTTAAGAGTTTCTTAAAATCAATATATTGAGATAAAAAAAAATATTGAATAAGGGAATGACCACACTCATCGACGCGGAATGCGGCATTGGACTATTCGCTTTTAAGCTCTTTCTGACCGGCTCCAGCCTATTTCGCATTGATAAGTGTGTTCACTGTGCGAAAGAAAGAAGTAGCCTTCGAAGAACAAAAACCCTTTCAATTACTCACATAATTATTCTGCTCGCCCTGTTGTATCTGTATCCCACCTCCCACCACATTCTCAACGTCTGAGAAATCTTTCTTGAACTGCATCTTGATGAAGTAGTCCTCTAAGTAAGCTGACGTTAAGTTCAAACTGCCTGATGTTTCCACGAATGGGTCATCTAACTGTTAGGTGAAAATAAAAGTTGAAGATACTCAGTATGAATAATGTTACTTCGCGCGTTATTTGACTCTTATGACATTGTTATAAGGTTTAAATTGGAATGATTGCCACGCGTACTGACTGTTTCGTTGGTCTAGTAATCCAGTAGTCGGGTTCGCATAAAGATTTTTTGGATTTTTCCATCAGGATTTTTTCAGAAGCAGCCTTTGGGATTTGTGCCCGCTTAATGGCGATAGGCTTGTGGCGGCATCTACACCGTCACATGAGAACTACGCATCACGCACAATTCTGCATCGCGATAGCAGAGTTTACGGCGCAACTAGCATATATACAATGTCCCCACATCAATCGTCGGGCTGTAGCCCACCAGACACGACCCCCGTCTGGTCGAACATCCTCCCTTTTCTATAGGAGATGTGTGAAATTTACACCCTGTTCCTCATGCCTCTATAGGCTCGCCCCCTTTTACATGGGACTAAAGTATAAAACCAGTAACATACGTGCCAGTAACTTGCACTAGAGCATGCAAGTAGCTAGCGTGCCATTGGGATATATTCGTGTTAACACCCATCAGAAGTTGTTAAGGCACAATGGCTTGAAGCTCTTTGAATACTTTTATATGGCATGCAAGATACTTGCATGCTTTTTTGTTAGTTTCTAGCATATGTTTTTCTGGCTTGTCTGTGGCTGAAGGAACTAAACTTGTCTGCCTACCCTATGTTATATGTGACGTACCTCCAAACTAGCAAGAGCAGTGATAGTAAACGAAGGCATGGCAATATCAGCTGTCATCTTCCACAGCGCATCCTCTAGTCTAGCAGCAACTCTTGCTTCCAACCCAGGTAGTACTGTCAAAGGCGTTGCTATGCCAACGGACGCGACGTACGACTGGTACGTATCGTCTTCACCGCATTCGTATTCGTAGAATATCTTGTAGGAGATCTGTGAATGAATATAGATTAAGTTTAGTACTGGGAAAGTGGATTAAGTTTGACACGGAGTAAATAACAAATGGAACTTTGTATACAGAGTGAGTTTTTGACAAGGATTTAAGATTTGACGTTAGAAATGTATTTAGATTTTTTTAAGCGCGACAACGTTTTGGTTTCATTTAGGCATTAATTTCAATCGCAATGATTTGATCGTCAAAATAGAGCAAGTGTGGCATCAGCTTAATGCTGTTAAATCGTGAACCAGTAGAATAAAATGTGTTTGTGTGTCTCAGTGATATTAAGCATGTTCTATATTACTATATTTTATCTGTTATCAATTTCTAAGAGAATATCTTACCTCATGCCAATAAGTCCCGTTGTACAACAGCACGAGACAGGTGACATTGATCTTCTCTCCGAGCACAATGTCGACAGTGTACACCGACTTTAGCTCCTTCACCGCTTGGAACGGTGTTACTAAGTTCAGTGTGTTTCTCATTACTGTGTATTCCTGGGAAATAAGGTAAATAATTTTAAGACAACAAATAATGCAAGATGTATTTATTGTAAATGATCCGATTATAGCAATTTATCATTACGCCTATACGTAATGAACAATTAGATCAGAGTTCGGAGCTGCGATGAAACATATATGTATCTCTTTCTAGTGTAGTCAACTAGAGATTCCACGGTAAAAGATTTACGTACTGCAGCACTTGCTATTGCAGATTTTCGTTAAAAAAAAAAACGACATCGAAAAAGACTACAAAAAGAAGTCGGTATCTTTGGTTTTGTATTTTCTGTATTGTCATTGACTTCCGAAATTAACCTTCTCCTTTTTTTTGAAACCGGTTAAAAACACGAAAATAATCTTGAAATTGTGTCAAAAAGTCTAATTCAAATCAACATCCTTTTTATATAAACAAGCAATAAAACTGCTTTAATTTTCCTATAAAATATTCATATATTTAATATCTGTTTTACACATCAATACCATTACCTAAATCTGCATTATTTTATCTTACCCACTTTTTTGCTTTGTATTACTTGAAAAGTGAGATTTTCTAATAATTGCATTCAAATCGGCTTTAATATTTATTGTAAACTGAGAACGAGGAAAACTGTCCCACCGTAATACAGTTTATAAAGGGGCTTTAAAGTTTAAAGCTACTGTTTAAGAATGAAAAAATGTTTTAGGTTTGTAAGTCCTCCTTTATAAAATGATATTAATATTATCATAGTATGTATTACCTCCAATACAAAGACATCAGTCAACACAATAGGTGGTTTGTCCGGTAAGTGTAGAGTTGCGTTTACTTCCATTATATCCTCTTCGTCTGGACCAACGAACTGTAAAATATTGAATTAATTTCTATCCTCATATTAGACGTTAAATAATATGAGAGCTGAAGGTCAAATCCCGTAATTAAAAACGTTCAAAATCAGGTCGCAATCTGATCTCATTTGTCAATCAATGTCAAAACTGTAGGTAAAGAGGTTTCTTTGACATATCGAAACTGAGATTGAAATACAAACGTTCTTAAAAATACGTTACGGGACTTCACGCTCAGACCTGCAACAGAATAATCAGTCTCTAATGTTCCTACTGCTGGGACACAGGCCTCCTTTCAGTGAGAGGGAATGGGCCGTAATCCAGCCCGCGGGCCCAGTGCGGGTTGCCAGATGTCACATGTCTTCGAATTTTTGGTTCTAGGACGTGCCGGTTTCCTCACGATGTTTTCCTTCACCGTTTGGGGAGCAGTGGTGTGAAATAATTTACACTAAGTAAAGCGCCTGTCTGGGTATGAACATACGACCTACAACTCGTAAGTCGTGGCCGTTACCACTAAGCCACCACTGCTCTAAGATCTGATCAGAGGATAAATCAGACTTGAAATTAACTTATGAAAATATGAATTCCTTCTGGTTGAAATAACCACCGACGGCCGCCATGCCGCCCGCCGCACAACAGTCCACCTGAAGAACTAAGTGCGGAAACCAAAACATAGAACATTGAAAAAAAATATTAGGAAAATACTCAGTCGTAAAAATTGTCAGTTACTTTCGTAAGTTCTTGAGGAGTATGTCCGAAGCCGACCTGCTTTTTAGATGTTATTTTACCTATAAACATACACAGGATACATTATGATGGTCATTGAACGTCATTAGTACAGCGTGTCGGGCACGACGCGCGCTCTCGTTTTGAAGTTCTCTATGAACATGTCCGAGCCTGAGACTCGAGCTAGTCTATGTTGAGCGCTGACCTTCATAAGATGAGCATTGAATGTGATAGTAGGGCAGTACAGCGTGTCGAACACGACGCGCGCTCTCGTTTTGAAGCTCTCTATGAACATGTCTGAGCCTGAGACTCGAGCTAGCCTATGTTGAGCACTGACCTTCATAAGATGAGTATTGAATGCGATAGCAGGGTAGTACAGCTTGTCGAACACGACGCGCGCTCTAGTTTTGAAGCTCTCTATGAACATGTCTGAGCCTGAGACTCAAGCTAGTCTATGTTGAGCACTAACCTTCATTAGATGAGCATTGAACGTGATAGTAGGGTAGTACAGCGTGTCGAGTACAACACGCGCTCTCGTGTCGAAGTTCTCTATGAACATGTCCGTTCCTAGTTGTGAGTCGTGTTTGAATCTCTCTTTTAGGACGTCGATTAGACCTTTGCCGTTGTCCTTTAGAAGTATTGCTATGCCGAACTGGGTAGAAAAAAAGATGGGTTAGTAATTCAAGTGATTATTTTCTTGTGAATAAAGGGTACAATAAGAGGCTCCAGAAAGTCATAAGATATAATAACTACAGCCCGGCCGTCGACAGAATGCGTTCTTGAAACCCGACAGTTTGCTGCAAAGGAATATGTGTTTTGCGAATTTGATCCTTATTCGTTACTAGAACTGTCACACTGACAGGTGTTAGGAACGCATTCATAAGACGGTCGGCCTGTACACTGCAGGCTTTTTAAAAATTAGAATATTACATTTCTTTAAAATTTGTGTACTTATTCCATTTCACAAAGTTAAATTTACCAGAAATCACAAAACGCACTGAACGCTTTACTTATTTAAAACATAATTCCATCTCTGTCATCTTGAAATAATTGACAGAAATAGAACGGTGTTTTAATTTTTTTCAGTTCTAAATGCATGTAGTAATTTGTAGTGCAAGCGGGCTTTAGGTCATTCCAACATGAACTTAGTTGTCATGAGGTTATAGATTAAATTAGCGTAACTATTTTGATATTCTCTTACCTTATGCGTAGACAATCGTATGGACACTTCAGTATCAAGACCATCTCCGTATATGTTTTTCAGAACAAGCCCATTCTCCTCAAATCCTTCGAGGGGTGTGTATAACTTGTATAAGTACACAAAGTTGATAGGTGATCGCCAGTGCCAGATGCCGGTGAAACCGAAGTCCATTTTACCCCAACCTACTCTGAAGTCCAACTGTGGATGTCAAAAAAAATTAAAATTTTGGTCAAGCAGGTAGTGTTCTATAAAAAAATCATTGTGAACTTTTATCACTATTTTATTTAAAGGACCACTCCTTATTTATTTTTCTATATGTTTTATACTTAATATTATTTTGCCCAGTGTACCCGAAAGTGCCTTTACGTGTTGAGATTGAAATTATGGGTCTCATTAGAAAACGAGTTCTAACTGTTGTTGTATTTCAAACCTTAATCCGACTGATGTAAAGTTCCTAATACAAATTGACTTGGTTCGTTGGTTTAAATCTTGTGTAAACGTATAAGTTTACGGAATGATTTCATATTTGAGAAAATTAATTATTTAGAGACCACATTATAATATATATTTTTACCTCTTCTGGAGCCCGTTTAGCGATGACCATTGCTCTGTTCAAGTACTGTATGGGTAAAGCAACATGGCCGAATACATGGAAGTCTTGCAATGATATCAGTTTTAGAAGCATCTCGATACCTGATGGTAAAAAAAAAAAATTTCATAATTGTAATTATATTCGGAATTTCCGTAAGTAAAACTTTTCAGGATACAGATCAGTTATCGACATTGTATAGCTTTACCCTATAGGTAACAACCTGTTGCATGAGGCTGTCACAGCAAAATTTATTTACTTCTACATTCTGAAGGTAGAAGATTTTTCGTACCAATTTTAGTTCTTATTTTGTCGCATTGATGGTTTTGGCGCAAACGAGGAGCACGTACAACTCCGCAATTATTTTTTTTATGGCGTCTCGCACGCCTGCCAAGGAAGTTGTTAACTGCTTAGGCGTCCTGGCGTCCAGCCAGGGCACAAAACTTTTAAACTATGCGACCACAAGCTAAGCACAGCTTACGTGGCCTACATCATTAAAGAAAATAGCTGTAGGAACGGTCGTAGATATTTGGTGCCGTAGTGAAAAATGCTCGGGTAGACTTCCCCGACTTAGTTGACATCCTTTTTTTGTTGGCTTTTGGGCCCAATATGGATGATCTCCTTTATGTCGAGTGCCTCAGTTGTAGTATTTCTGAGTTAACGTGGATCAGATCTGAGTACATAATACATTTAAAATTCATATCGTTTAAGCTACATTGTAAGGTAGGACGCCTTAGTCTAAGTAAAGCGACGATCTTTGTAGGGCGGCTGGTAGCAGCTGGATGAGAGTAGCCGAGGATCGAGTTAAGAGAGGCATATGTCCAGAAATGGACTGTCAGGCTAATGTGATGATACTCACAACCTTAAAATCTTATATTGAGCAACAGAAGTTTCGGACCACGAACAATGAAGAGTCCCGTAGTTGGGATGACTTTATCCCAAGAACAGACTTAACATTGTAGTTGAAAAACATGTACTTCCATACATCGATATACGTCACGGTCAATTCTCCAACTGCAATTCGATGTAAGTTTGTAACCGCCAAAAAAATATTTTCTATGTGATAAAACTACAAATAGACGATTTTCGGGCTTTTTCCTTTACTTGTGTTCCTTTCTTGAAAAAAAAACATGGTTCTAGGTCAACGGAAAGTACTCTATTGGTTTTTTTATTTGCGAGTATCAAAATATGTCGCATGAATCGCCGATTTTTTTTTTACTCCCAAGGGACCGCAGACTTACGTATTCGATATAATTTCAACTTGATACCTCCACGCGTTCCTGAGAAAAAGAGTCTTGACAGACTGACTGACAGACAGATATACAGACAGACGGACAACGAAGTGTTCCTATAAGGCTTCTGTTTATTCCTTTTGTGGTACGGAACCCTAAAAACATACCTGTAGTAGAGTTAGTAGTCACCACCATAGCAACCAAATGTCTGTCAGCTTCCACGAAGCCGAACCGCGCCGTCATCTGCGGGAACTCCACCATAGGACTGGTTACGTTCACGATCAACATACAGTTGGTTATACGACGCATGTGACCTGTGGGAAAAGTAGAAATTATATTAGGTATGTGTGTACATGGCCAACCGCACGTGGACTATGATATTCACCTTAACTGCAACAAAATAAAGGCACTGTCAATATCAAGCTGACTAACGTGTATTTGTCAGTACCTCAATAATAGTATTCCCTGGATTTGAAATGAGCGGTGGTGGCCTAGTTTCTAAAACGGGCAGACTTGCCCAATTTCTTATACTATCTTGGGTGGAGTTGAATCAGGAAGACTTAGAAATAAAAATCTAAGATATTTCTCGTCCATTCCACCAACTCACTCTGGGTCCCAGCGTTGTTATACATCGAGTTATCGTACTTCTTTTCACCGAGAGAAGGACTAAGTCCCAGCAGTGGGAATTTAATACACTTGCTAGTGGATTTACTTGTAACGATATATAAGATAGTTACCATTCACATAAATCTTGAGAACTTTCTCTTCAAGATCGAGGTAGGTGATGCCATTGATGTCTCGTTTGTGACCCAACACGAATCGCGTGCGTAGGAAACCTTTTCTGTAACCCTGGGAGGAAACATTACATTTACTTATTAATATGAAAAAGTCTGCCACGAAACGTCATTTTCACGAAGGCACACCTTCACACTCCACGTGGTACTTATTTATTTAGGATCTTCGTCAAAAGATGTACACAAGGATTGGTTTCAGCAGGTCAAGTACCTATAATAATTAGTCTCTGTCTGTCCCTTTTGAAAAAAACAGGCATGATATTATTATCACGACAATCTTATTCAAAACTCACTTGGAAAGGCGTAAGAAGTTTGACCCTGCCAGTGATATTGTTCTCAGTTGGACCTCTATCCAAAGTCCAGGATGAGTTTATCAGCAGAAGACCGTCTTCGTTGTACTGTAACAAAAAGGGTTTAATTATTACATGAGCCTTCACCAGAGAAGATAGGAGGAAAATAAGTACGTAGTTACGGCACACCCTAGACAAATGTACCAAGCAAGACATGCTTTATATTTTTATTCAAATTAATGGTCGGATAGCATTTGTCCAAAATGCAACTACAAGCAATATAATAAGATAATAACTATTACTATACTACTTTTAATGTACAAGGAAAGAAGTATTTCTAATATTTATTTTCCTTAATAATATTATAAATTCGAAAGTAACTCTGTCTATAGTTTCACGCTTTTACCGCTGAAACGGATTTCGAAAAAATTTGAAAGGAGATAGTTCATCATCGGCATCTTGGGGAAGGAAGGTCAAGGGGCTATTTGTCTCGGTAGCACTTTCCCGTAGGATAATTTTCGACATCCACGCAGGTGAAGCCGCGGGCAGATTAGAAGCGAGTATAATTTAATTACTGGCTGACTGACACCTCAGCCCAAACTACTACATTCCTTTTGTTTTGTAATGTAGGCAAGTAATAGGAATAGTTTTTTGAAAATTCGACCCTAAAAGGGATGTCTTTTGTACGCATAAATTCTTAAATAAAAAATAAAGCCTGTCTGTCATTATTAGTTTTTCAAAACTACCCCTGAAAGAGATTTTAGGTGTTGTTAAGGCTTTAGTTTCTGTCAAAAGTACCGAGTTTCGAGTTATCGGATCGCGCGTTAAGATACCAACTTTAAGTACAAGTTTTTCGAAGAGCTAACTGGGTGAAAAGGGAATAGCAAGTTTTTATGGGAGGATTTTACGGCTTCCTTCAATTAAAACGAAAAGATGGTTTGAAAATAATGGAAAAGAAACAATCGTTTTTTTTTTAAATCAACCCCTGTCGAGATGAAAAGAGGGAATTCAGTTTCGATCTTATTCTTTTGGTTTTGTTTGAAACTTGGCATAAATACTTTTTATGAGTAAATATGTCTAATAATATTATAAGTATAATAGACTGTAAATAAACATTTTCCAAAACTACAATTTAAAGGGGTGGAAGGGGTCATGAAGTTCGTAGGGGAAAGTACGAAAACTGCGCGGATCAACAGCGCGGGCGAAGTGCTAGTTTTAATTAAATAAATAAAAACATTTGAAGTATCCATAACTAAAAAATAAATTAAACAAACTTAACGAGTCATGAACATGGAACGCGGCCGTTGTTTATTGTATTTGCTCTGTGTCATTGACATGACATTGACAGATAAAACAAAATGTCTGTTACTCTGTTGATAAAAATATTTAGAGGTTGTTTGCGGCGTTGAATTAACGGACATTATTTAATTTACTATAATTACGTGCAGTATACTAGCGTTAGTTGAGTAATTATTATTTCATATTGGGAGTGATATCATTTTCAAACCAACAATGAATAATTCTGCTGCAAAAGTCAGCGAAATATTTCGCGAAGCGGGGACCGCATTCAACAAACTAGCTGAAATGACAAAGCTGTTACACCCTATGGGCGACTCCCAGCCTGGTGGAAAGTGGACGGACGACGAGATCGAGATGTTACGAGCCTGCGTACATCGCTTTGCCGTGGACTTGAACAATTTGAGCCAGCATATCAAAGGCCGAACTGTTAACCAGATACGCACTACTTTGAAGAAAAAAGCTTTTGAGGATGCCAGTGTTCCTGTGCGGCAGGTTACTTTAAACATGTTGAATGCTTCGGAGAACGAGGTTGATGTCGATGGGCTCAATGATGACGTCAAGTTGGAGTTTGACTCGACAAACGAAGAGGTAGTTACATGATCCGACATGTTTAGCTTTCCCTAAGTCTGTCGTGTTTAAATACGAAAAAGTTAGCAAAAGCTATAGTGAGTGGATAGTGAAGGTGATGAGTGAAGTACACTTTAGGTTAATGTTGTCATGAATATTGTTAAGAAGTAGATGTTTTTTGTCATTGTTATTACATATTAAAGTAATATAAACCAAAACTTGACTAAGGAACATTGCAACTTTGTTGTATCTTTGATGGTTAATTTAGGAAGCACTGAGTGTTCAGTAATCAACAAAAAAGTCTGGTATGAATTCACACAATCCCAACGTTTTTTTGCAAGAATAGTTCACTTAATCTGTTATATACACCCCAAAAAGCCGAAAAGCATGTCCAAGAATCCACCTAGTTGGATAACCAGAATTTATAGGCTTAGGGTGGATTCTCAGACACGTGTTTCTGTGTATCCACTTTAGGGTGGATTAACAGAATTACCCAAATAGTTTGATACTACAACAATAACCAATAGTGATGTTCGTCATTAATCTCAGTAGTAGCTACACTATTAATCTCAACACTCCTAAACACTAAGCACTTGATAGCCTGTATGTGATTATCTTTCGGTTCCATGGTCAAGTTTCAATGTTTCTACTCTGAATTGTGTGTGTAACTTTGTAATGAACCTATTTTATGATTAAAAATGTGGATTGTTAAGCTGCTGTGTACCTATATTGCCAGAAATTAATGTTAAATGTTGTCAAATACGCTGTTTCCTAATTTCTGATAGCTTGATTGTCTTTCATAATTAAATCTGCTACCTGCCAAATGTAGGTAGACTGAAATTACCGCCCATGTCAATCTGTCTGCCTAGTCTATTCCGATTCCAGTGTCATTGGATGCACAGTTGAATACCAGTATTATATAAGACAGACTTATACAAGGTAAGCTTCTTGGAAGATGGGTTATGATGCCATTGCTTTAGATGACATGAGCTTAGGCAATAGGCTTCCAGAACCTAGAGGCTATGTTGATAAATATAGATCCCTGACTGCTGACTTACTATTACATTTTGCATGCAGTTTTTATCCTAAAGTAATTCATTTACGCATTTTTGTAACAATTGACAGTCAGCGCTCAAAATAGTAGTTTTAATTAATGATGGTATATTAAAATAGCCAAAAAATAGTCTATGAATGTGTTTGGACTATAAAGTAGAATTTAATAATGTTACTAAAATGTCTGTAAAAGTAATTGTATATGTTGCTATATTACAGTAAGGCCCATGAATTAAAGCCTGTCTGAACTTTGCACAGAATGCTGCGCAATTTAATTTTTCAGGAACAAAATGGTGACATGCGGTGAGTGTGAGTGAGAGAACATCCGCAAAAGGTCAGAGCCATACACCCATATTCTTAGTCGTAACCTAAAAGCTACTTGACTCACAACTCTGTCTAGGTGACCTCAAGGCGTGCCCCGAAAGAACTTCAAAATCGGTATTCATAGTTGTTAGATTAAGAAAATTATGAGGTCCCTCGAATTGAGTCGATGTGATACGTCACGACTACGTCAATTTTTTAAATAAACTCTTTAAAAGATACTATGTAAATCGGATAAAATATGCGTGTTTTGGTTAAAACTTCCTTGTTGATTACATCAAGGAAGCTTCAATGTAGATCCTTCGTACCTTATTTTTGACAGTTGGTTCCTCAACTCAAATTCACCTCATCTGAGGAAACTGCGTGAGATTCGAGGAAATCATGAGGTTTTGACTTTATTTGTTAAGAACAGCCATGATTCATCAGCCGTATTGTACTATGGTAAAAGTTTGTAAAAGGGTGTTATAGCGTGTGTTGCTATATTACCTTACTACTTGTTTTTAGAATAGAAAAAAAAACTCATATACTAAGATGCTTACATGTGGATAATCTTAGGAATTATAAAAAATATTGCTAAACTGTGTTTAGATGTCTAACATACACGACCTGTTATAAAAAATTGGGTATAAAAACGTAAATAAAACAACATCGTAATGATTTTTTTTGTTTGTTTAATAATATTTAAGGGCCCTTATTCTTAAGGGAACTTATTCAGGCCGCTTCAGCTTTTTTCAAGGCGAGTTTGTGACAAGCATACTATTCTAATGCAGAATTGTGAATTTATCCAGGCTTAATTAACCCTGAATGGATCTGGATGCCAAGATCAGTCAATGTCAGCAAAACTTCATGTCACAGACAGTTAAAATTGTATTCCATCGGAAATATGGTTAATTTTGTACGGCTTACCTGGGAATTAAGCAGCGTGTCCGCGCTTTTACAAGCTACACGAAATAAAACCGTATTCAGCTAAATTTTAAAGTTCATTCTTACCTGGAAACTAAGCAGCGTATCAGCACTCTTCTTCCACACGACCCTATGTTTGGCTATAGCGGCCGCCTTGGGTAACGTCGGTATGGTCGAGTTGACGATCGCGTTGATCTCGCCGTAGAACTCGTTCGTTTTGAACAGATAGTCGGCGAGCAGACTGAAAGCTAGGTAATCTTCTTGCCAGTTCATGCTGCCATTTAGGGCTTGAAGGTTGTCATGGTAGCGCCACCTGGTGGGGGAAATAGGCTTCAACAATAGCAAGATAACTTAGTTATTAGGGGCTCGTGGCATAATTACATACCGAGAACCGACCGTGCCTTAAAAAGCACGTTAAGCCGTTGCTCCCGACTGACATTTGTGGATCTTTGACAGTCGTTACGGGTCGTCAGAAGCCCGAAAGTCTGACGACCAGGCATACCAAGGGTATAATGTTACCCAGTAACTGGGTTGTGGAGGTCAGATAGGCAGTCGCTCCACGTAAAATACTGGTATTTAGCTGCAACTAGTTAAAACTGTAAGCCGACCACAAAAACAGTTTGGAAAAGGCTGGGCAGATGATGAATAGTGAGAGTAAATCGAAATAACTTGGATTGTTATTAATACATCTAAGCCGATTAGGCAATTAAATGACTAGGTATATGGATATTATCACATTCATAAAACTAGTACTTTTCTGTAACCATCTCACCGTGAAAACTTAGGTGAAGTGAGAGTGGAGTGAGCTGTCAGTGCGACTGATGCTAGGGATTGACTAAGATGGGATGGCACTGACAGCTCACTCCACGCAAGTCTTCAGAGTGAGATTTTTACAGAATCAACACGCAGGTCTGCTTTAGGTTACGGCTTTCTTAGAAAACTCAACCTTAAGCCTCATGATGTTACTTCACATTGCCAACAGCGAAATGGTAGAATCACTTAACACATCAATAGAAGCACTTTTTTTACCCACGAATTCGATATTTTTCACCCAACTTACATTACATTAAAGCTTGTATCCCCCCATCCGGTGAAGGGCGTGTTTAGGCTGGACAGCAGAGCGTACACCGTCTCGTTATGTGCTTCAGAGAACACTTTCACGCGCCACAGAATGTTCGCATCACTCGACCAACCCATGCGGACGTGCCATTGGCAAAACCAATCTGGAACAAAATGCAATACGGTTAACAATTACAACCAGTATCATTCAACTTAGAACATTGTAGGCTACTTGGAGGAATTTCTGGGTAGTGTGGTTTGGTAGGAACAACTGCGAAGCACTATAATCAGATAGTCAAAAACTCACGATGGACATACAGTGAGTTCAACCAATTTTGTATGCTGAACAACATCACTATCTTTGAATGATCCAATAAAAAGAAGGGAATGTCGTTTTAAGCCACTGTAAAGGGACAGAAATTACCCAAAATTTGAAAATATCATGAAATAAATGCGCAAAATCAAAGTCAAAGCATTTATTTCAATTAAACCATCTACAGGCACTATTGAATTGTCAAAGAGTCTGTCATTCAGAAATATGAAGCTAGTTGCCCATTCCAAAGCGTAGTAGGTACCTATGGAGTAAAATGGGCAAGAAACTCCATGGACACTCTTTAAAAAAATAAGGTTCTCACAAATAAATTAGTTACATAATTAATGTTGATCCTATAGGTGAGAACGATGTTCAAAAACCGTACACGTTGAGAGCGTCCAGTCCAGCAAAGAATAAATAAAAACAATCCAAAAAATAAATTATAAAATAAGCCGTGGCAGCTACGAGATGACCAGTCCGACTGACGCCGCCCGTTCACGAACATGACGCATGGATCAGCACCATTCAGCTCAACCATTTTGAAGGGAAATGATTCAACACACGCGCCACCGTCAGCGAGACATTTGAGTGAGCATGACATACTATCAGCCATCAGGGTACATTCAAGTCAATATAAGATATTACCCGGTAAATGGTAGCTCCATAGTACAAAGTACTCACACTTGTGCTATGCATTTATATAATATAAAGGAGATTGAGTTTATACAATGCAAATATATTCGGACAATCTTCAGCTGCTCCAACAGTTTTCAAATGTCAATGAATTAGTTGTGGTGTGGAGCAGGACCAGCATTGAACCAGGCATTTTTATCAGCGATGTGATCCTCTAACTTATAATATGCCTGCCTGCATAGTGTGCGTTTTACAAAGGATTTGAACATCGTCTCATTCAGTTGAAGTATGTGGGGAGGTATTTTATTGTAACATTTTAAACAGTACCTCATAAAAGATGAGTCTACTTTAGCCAGTCTGAAACCTGCTTGAACTAATAGGTCCCGATTTCTAGTACGATAATTATGTCTTTCACCTTTTTTACTTTAAAGATGTAAATATTTTCTTACGTACATGTTGTTTTCATTTATATATTGACAAGGTACCGCCATGATGTTAATATCCTTAATCAGTTCCCATAGAGAATCGCGCCTGCGGATATTATAATGGCTCTGATGGCTCTTTTCTGCAGAATAAAAATAGACTCGATGTCTGCAGCCCGTCCCCAAAGTAAAATACCGTCAGACATGATATTATGAAAGTAACTAAAATAGACCAGCCTCGCGATGTCTACATCAGTAAATTTACAGCGTAAGCTGCTGAACTTAGCCGTCCTGCAAGAGAAGTTATATGAGGACTCCATTGTAGCCTTGAGTCGAGCGTGACCCCCAGGAAAACATTTTTATCGACGAATTCTAGTTTCTGTTGATTCAATATGATCTCACAATGACACAATCACTACCCTTGACATTCGGCAAAGAAAATCTTATGCACTTAGTTTTATTTCCCTTTAGTACCGAATTATTGGTAGTGACCCAATTTTGGACTACCAGTAGGGCGTTATTAACGTCGTCAAAATCGTTGAAGCTCGTCTATATACCTTAAAAATCAAGGAAGTATCGTCAGCAAATAACACCATTT
The DNA here is from genome assembly GCA_963555695.1 of Dasypolia templi. Classification (NCBI taxonomy): domain Eukaryota; kingdom Metazoa; phylum Arthropoda; class Insecta; order Lepidoptera; family Noctuidae; genus Dasypolia; species Dasypolia templi. Next base: position 10,556,520 of record OY743158.1, on the reverse strand, counting down.
GTGGTTGATTTATTAATAAATGGAGCAGGTCATGAATATACACTAAAAAGAGGAAAGGACCCAAAATCGAGCCTTGTGGAACACCCATTTTTACTTTTAAACCAAGTTAATTTACGCCATCTATTTGAATTTGCTGGTGTCTGTCATTTAAATAAGATTATACTTAACTGAGCGCAAGTTTTCCAAGTCCATATTGCACAAGTTTCATGATTGACGGATTCAAATGCCTTGGAGAGGTCACAATAAATTCCTATGGCGTCTTGGGCCTCTTCCCACGCGGTAAAAATATGTTTTAATAAGCTAACACCGGCGTCGGTCGTATAACGCCCTTTGGTGAAACCATACTGTTGATCGTAAATGATTTTAATAGTATTGAAATGATTGAGAATTTGATTCAGCAGTATCTTTTCAAACACCTTGCTGAAAACCGGCAATACCGGACGAATTATTAGTGTCTTTACTGACCCCGGATTTAAGTCTGTCTCTGATAGATTGTCTCAAAATGCATAATGCAGTAATAATGGCCATTTGAAACGTAATTTATGTATGGCTGACACCAATTCTAAATTCAAATTAATTTAATAAAAATAAAATAAAACCTGTATTCAAATTCTTTTGTTTTTTTATTAGTGTTTTGTTTTCACTTCATTTGTAAATTTTTCATCAATATGGACACAATGAAAATACCAGTAATTATGGAATACGAGTTCCATCGCGGAAGCAATGACGCAATTAGTTGTGTACGGAGTGAGCACTACAAACGAACGCCGACTCGTTATTGGTTAATCGCTCGTCCCCGCTGCTCCTATACGGCAACGCTCGACCTAATACGGCACAACAGATGGTCTCTAAGTTACAAGAGATATGGTTGGAAGTTTTGCGTCATCCACCGTACTCACCAGACCTTGCGTCGACAGATTCTAACTTTTTCCAAATTTTTAACAACTTCTTGGCAGGGAAAATTCAATTCCCGAGAGGCAGTACGAAATGCTTTTGAGGAGTTCGTTGGCAGGCACTGAAAAATTTTCACTGCGCTGGCAGAGATGCATCAATAGCATGGGTGTATATTTTAATTGATAGAAAAACCTAACTAACTTTCTGTAGGTATAAAAGGCAATTTCATAGGTAAAGACATATTATAATAATATTCGCACCTTACAATAAAAACTCGAACTCCTCAATGACCATACTCGGATAGACACGTGTGACACCAGCCCTGGTGCCATGTGCCCTTATTGTCCAGTTATTAGTACACCCTCACATAACTTACAATAGTGAAATTTTCTCATCTCTCAACTAAAACCTACAACTAAGAAATATTCTCACCTCTCAACGAATCCTCGAACTCCTTGACCATCCTTCCCGGGAAGTACAAGGACACTTATGTCCTGCATGGTGCCTGGTACCCTTATTGTCCAGTTGAACGTCCTTGGTTACCTTCATACCCAAAATAATGTAATATGCTCACCTCTTAACATAAACTCGAACTCCCCATTGACCATCCTTCCCGGGTAGTATAACGTCACATGTCCAGCATGGTGCCAGGTGCCCTTATTGTCCAGTTGAACGTCCACGCTGACCTTTTGTGAGGGGTCACGGTTCGCATCCCAGTTGAAAGCGGCGCTGAGTCGCTTCTGACGGGCCATTACCCAGCGTTGGAAGGAGAAGTGGAGGTCGCGAAGTCTAGAGAAGAAAGTATTTTTGTAGCAAGAAAGTTGTGTTTTAAAAGAGGAAAATTACTAAAGTGTGTTTTAGCATTGCCAGACTTAAATATGTCGCGTGATTAGTGGCTTCTTGAGTTCGGAATAATGGTAACACTTTCAGTGGGATTATTCCGATATATGCACACATGTAATACAATTATGCATTTTTTTTTGTAACTACCGATCATATCACGGTTGGCGTAGTGGTTGAGCGATCGGCTGCTGCGCTGCGTGTCGCGGGTTCGATTCCCGCACGGAACAAATATTTGTATGACCTACATGAGTTTTCATGTTTGTGATCGCACCCACGATACAGGAGTAATTCCTAGTGTGGGGCAACGTTTAAAATATATATATATATATATATATAGATATATATATATATAGATATATATATATTTATAGTCAGCTTACAAATTTCTTGAATATTCAAAATGATTTGGTTTTTCGTAGGCTCTGAAAGACATTCAACAAAAGCAGCGCATTAACAACAAAATAAAAACCCGAACCGTTTCATGTAACAACTTTAAAAACCACTTACTGATCAAAATGTACATCCATGTTGACATTAGTATTGTTACTAAGATCCGCGTTCAGATTCACACTGTACGCCTTCTTCCCCACATCGACTTCCACGTAAGTAGTGAAGTTTTGTTCAGAGAGTAATATGTAGCGGATGAGAGTTCTGTAGTGCTCGTCGTTGTATTCGCCCTGTTCAGAAAAATGAGGAATTTGAAGCAGAAATGAATAGAACTTACAGAAAGTGTGAGCAAGTGACGTTTCTGAAACAAAATACACTCATCCAAATAGTAAAAATATGTTGTTGTTTGATGTTGTTTTAAATAAGAGGTTTTGCTATTGGACTTTTAGTTTAATCTACATGGTCCTCGCGTGATCTGTACCCTAATTGCGAACTACACAATAAATCGGAATTTGAGTCGTTTTGAAACAGATTGCTAATCCATTGCTTCATAAGTTCGATAAAAAAATCTGCTGAACAATGTAAATAACGCAATTAATTTCAGTAATCTGTTTGATTTTGACAGTTCAACAAAACTGTCAAAATGAAACAGATTAGTCGTAATCGTTTACGAAAATGTGTTACGAAATTAGGCTGCTGACCAAGATTATGTCTGGACTTTAAAAGAGAATTAACTCCTGAGTTTCTTTAACAATATCTTCTCAAGTTCGAGAGGAAATGTCAACTCCTGACACATGGCTTATTGAAGTGAATACGTCTTTAAATTTGCTGTCATATTATGAGGCCATTTAAAAAAAAAACGAATGATAACAAAATCGGGGGATACAGTTTCGTGTTGCACACCACTCGATAGCTAAGGAATCAAAGATTTTTTAAAGTAGATTCTGGACTGTGACGGTACGACCTCTACTCTACCCACCTCAGGAAATATTACTCGTTACGTTCACGTATTCACGTAAAACACACGGCCGTGTCCACGACACACAAACACCCCTTTTTACATTTTAGCACAAGTGATTCCGACATCCTATTTACAGAATAAACAATTTCATTAAGGCCTTATCTCTAAGAACAGTATCAATGGTGATCAGATTTCCTTCCTTCAAAAACAGTTACACAACCAGAAACTTGGGTAGTGTACTGCAATACATTTCTTGATCTCACCTACCTATATTTTTTTCATCTACAGGTATAAATATATTATAGAGATATGAGGAACAGGGTGTAAAGTTCACTGATACTCTGTAGAAAAGGGAGGATCCTCCGACCAGACGGATGTCGTATCTGGTGGGCAACTGCCTGACGATTGATGTCGGGAAGTTGTATATATGCTAGCTGCGCGATAAACTCTGATTGCGCGATGCAGGTTTTGTGTGACGTCAGTGTGATGCGTTGTTCGCATGTAGCGGTGTAGATGACGCCACAATATTAAAGAAAGGAATGTGTTAAAGGTAGGTTTCTCAGATTTCCGAAGCCAGAATTAAATAGCTCTAACTTAGTTTCTAATCACAACATCAAATGTTATCGACGGGATAGGAATACTTAACCAGCATATACAAAAATAACTATAACGGCCGAACCTAATAACGTATCTATCTCCAATTGTGGCGTACTGGAGATAGAAAAATGTTTTCATTTTCTAGTTTTAACGTCCCAATTAATTCAGAGTATACGACCCTATTACGTGTTGACAGCTATTTGTTTGACAGGTACAGATAGAATTGTACTGTCTATCATCAGTAGCAATCTGTTTTAGGTTATTGGGTTTGGCCGTTAGACTAACAGAAACTTGGGTAGTGTACCGCAATACAGTTCTTGATCTCAATAACTATAATTTATTCCTATTTATATTTAAATAAACGAATGTGTTAAAGGTTTCTCATATTTCCGAAAACAGAATTAAATAGCTCTAAATTGGTTTGTAATGAAACGTTTTTGGCGGGATATGAATACTTTACCAACGTATCCAAACAATAATATAAGATTGTATTTACCTGTCCTATAAACGTGATCTGTCTATTATCCTGTGTGAATCGTCCATCCACAGCTATGTTCTTGAAATGAGTGCTGCTGATCAAGGCTTTTAGGTGATGCGACGCCATATTGGTCTTAGACTGGTCTTGATATGACGCGTCGATGTTGAAGTCAACGCCTGTGAACCAGACTCCTACTGCGTTTACCTAGAGACAGATAGACAGCAAATTTTAAATCAGATTGGTGGTGATAGAGGAAAAGATATGGCTTTTGAATGGATGGAAATAATGGAGTAAGAATAGGCACGAGTTGAGTTGAGTCAATTTAAAAAAAAAAAAAAATTAAAAAATGATTGCAAATTGTGCAAACAATGGAGAGTTGAACAGAATGAAACAGTTCTTGAGTGGAGACCGCAACTCGGCAAACGTAGTGTAGGACGCCCTCCGGCCAGGTGGGATGACGATCTGCGAAAGATTGCAGGCAGATGCTGGATGCGACAAGCTAAAGACAGTGCGCCATGGCGCTCATTAGGGGAGGCCTATGCCCAGCAGTGGACTAAAATAGGCTGATGATGATGATGATGATGTGCAAACAATGTTATAAAAAGTGTTAAAAACTTAAAAAAATTGCCAAGTTATGAAAGTTTTAAAATAACTGTTAGATAAAGACAGCACCGTCGTAGAAGTGACGTCACGACTGAGTCACTTCATACTAGGGCCTTACATTGACCGTATCGATTAGTTTTTGGCGCGTACAAGGACGGGAATAATCCCCTCTAAAAACTTCTGAAGCGTGTGCGGCTTAATTTTTACATCGATTTTACAATTTTCTTCGATCATCTCATTATCATTATGCCTTCTTTTAAATAACACTATTTGTTCGAACATTTCTAATATTAGTCATCATTCATATTCAAGAATCACACTGCATATATTTTTCATTTTATTGTTTTACTCTGATGGTCTGTTTTGCTGGAAAAATACAGCTGTAATTCGCATTCTCATTCTAATTTTTTGAGTTTTTTTGACGTTCTAGTATTTCATTTAATAAGAAATACTAAGAAGTGTTTAACGGTAGGAGGCCTCAAGATAAGCTAGGAGTAACCAATATCCAACAATTTTTGAGATCCTTTCCAATGTGATAGCCGGTCATCAGCTTGGTAATGTAGCTGACTATGCAGGGTGCTTCAGACGTATGTTTTCTACAGTCACTCACGAAGGCTCATTTAGTACAAACATCCAATTTCTATAAACCAAATCGACACACAATTTAGCTTATTTATTGTCACATTACAAAAAACAATTATTTATTACTAGTCCTGACTCCTTCATTCTGAGGCATTTTGTGGGGATGAGGGTCGGTCCGGGATTACCACATAAGTGATCGTTCTCTGCAGAACCTGCTTCGGATTCTAAAATGGTGCCTGTGTTTTTGTTATCTTATATTACTAACACTAGTTTTTAAGGAGTTTTACTAACAAAATGGACCGCATTGTTGTCTGAAATTAATAAATAAATAATACATAATAATTACAAACTGGAATCAAAGGAATGTTAAAAAAAGGATTAGGTACTCACTTGAAAATCGTTCGCCTGTTTTTCATGCACCTTCGTCTTGATAACACAGGGGTGTAATGTCGGTAGCGTCATGTTGAGCTCTGCGTCCATATATAGCTGTGTACCCGGTGGGAAGAACAGGTAGCCAGAGACGATAATCTCGCGGGACTTAGGGTTGAAGTTTAGGAGGGCTAGCGCTGTGTATTTTGGGCCGATCTGTTTGTAAAAAGGGTACATTATAAGGTATGGTATGGAGTTAGTAGTGGCCCAGTTTTAACGGCCCCGACTTACGAGTTGTAGGGAACCCAGTCAGAATAATTACATAACCACTAATAAAACGGTGAAGGAAAACTTCGTGAGGAAACCGGCATGTCCCAGAACCAAAAATTCGAAGACATGTGGCATCTAGCAACCCGCACTAGGTCCGCGTGTGGGATAATAGCCCACTCCCTATAGAAGAGAGGAGACCTGACCTGATTATGCTATAAGGTATGGAATTGGAGGGAACCTCCAGTTTCTGTTATCTAGTGTAAAATACCGATATTTACGCTCAACTTAAATTTGCTTGAGTGTTGTGGTTGTAATTTGGTCAACTAATCGTAAGAATGCAAAATAAGTATATCGAAACATCTAGGATTTGATGAGGCGTTCAAAGTCAAAGTCAAATTCAAAGCAATTATTTCAAATAGGCACAATGCACTTTTGAACGTCAATATTTACATTTTATTCAAATTGATTCTAGTCGTTCTAAAGGGTAGTTTCGTATGAAGAAGAATAGGCAAGAAACTCCATTCTTTCAAACTGTTTTATTATATTTTGTATACATTTAAAAAAGCCTGACGTTCGTTTTTTCATTGATGGTAATTTTATTTTGTCACTTTTTTGTACCAGTTTCTTTCAACCTCAATCAGTGCGACTGAAATCCTTCATCCTATGAAACAAGGTAGTAAAAGGCTACAATGCTTGAACTGTTTGCAGGACTTGCCAATCTATTTGATAGGACTGAGTAGTTCGCTTTACTTACTCCTTCGAACTGGAACTTCATATCAATAAGCCTTGGTCGATGCAACGTCAGACGAGTATCGAGTCTCATGCCGGTCAGACGCTCCGCGCGTTGGAATCCGAATGTGAAGGCTGGGTCGTCCTTTGTGGCGCGAGATGCGCTCACGTTGAAGCCTATGTCCACGTGGGTTTGGGTTTTCTGTAGAAGTATATTTTAGTAAGTATATTGATTGAGCAATAGAAAAATTGTTTTTTAGGAGTTATTTTTTTCACGTAATAATAAACTTTTAAAAGGTGTGGTTTAACGATGTTGATCAGAATAACGTGTTAATCAGGTTTAAGTACTTGAAACTGGAGAAGTGAATTTTTGTTAGATACTTCAATTAATTATATCAAAAAGTTATTTACAAAACTATATTTTAAGACATTCAACGAGACATTATAGTACAGACGAACAAGGTATTTGGTAAGGACTGTAAGGAGTCAGCAAACGACTACTTTTACACAACGTTGACGAGTAGTCAATTTGTTTACATCACTCTCTTTAATAAGGTTATAAAGTTATTATGCACACAATCAAAATGAGTACTGGCTGGGTAGTGGAAAGATAAAAGTAGTGATTTTATAATTCTGGTAAAAACACTTCCTCTGTCCTTTCCCCTCATTACATAACATAGTTCCTTGCTCTTGTTTCTTGTTTATTTTTGTATATACAACGTGTTGTATATACGGAATAAACGCAAGAGATCATGCACCCCAATTACAATATAAAATTATAAGAATAAAATAACATCTGTAATTTAATTCAGTTAAACCACACTTAGTAATTTTTTATAAAATTGTTGTACTGACTAAACATAAAACAGAGCCCACATCTAAATGAGTATATGTTTTATGTATGTATGTATGTATTTATTGTATATGTAAATGGTACACCACTGACTACCTGCAGTATTGTATCCCCTTATCACTTAAATCCACCCAAAGGTTATCAGTAGTAGATACTTTTCATTTTTATCTGTAATTTTTATGGTGTACATAATAAAGATTTTTCTATCTATCTATAACTTTATGTTTGCCTGTATACCAAATAGATTGTTTGACTATACATTAAATAGCACAGATTATACTTACAATATTCCTCAACACAGTATAGAAATTATACCCCGGATAAGCAGTAAACTGCATGGAGAGATCCCCATACAAGTCATGCCTGAACGCGCCCGTTTTCTCACTATAAATCCCTTCAATTTTGATCGTTTGCTTAGGACTCTTATAGAACTGGTAATCGAACTGTAGCTTCGTTCCGTGGGTCGGTCCGTTGACAGTGTAGTATCCTAGGAGATGGCTGGCTAGTTGTTTCGTTTGAAATTCTCCTTCTATGTCACCTTGCGTGATACTGCCTTTTGTTTTTATTTTTATTATACCTGGAAGGGAATTTGGAGTTATAGTTTATGATACTATAGAGGAACAGAGTGTAAAGTTCACTCCATTGAAAAGGGAGGGTTTCGAGGATGGTGTGCAACTACCCGAAGATTGACGCCGGGCAAAATCTGCTTGCGCGATGCAGAATTTTGCGTGATGTCAGTGTTATGTAGTTCGCATGTAGCAATGTAGATGCCGCCACAATACAAGATTTTGGCATGATTTTTTAATTATTCAACAAGATGCTCATCAGAGAGTGCAAATTAGTTTTGATGAACCTTATCACACTAGTTACAGATAAAACTTTAAAAAGCATGTATAACTATACCAGCCAATTATTTTCGCACTGTAGGGCAAAGGCCTTCTCATACAGAGAACGCAAAAGAAATGGAAAAAAAATGGTTGTCGACCTCATAATTGCTTTATCATTTTTAACAAAAATCCCACTAAATTGAAACGTCTCTAAGGTTGAAATGATCTAAGTTCCACATAGACAAATAGACCTTGTCGTTTTATGACATTCAACCAGCACGCGTAGCAAGGCCACCATCGAAACCGTTTTGTTGACGGAAAAATAGACCACATTACAGATTGTAGACAGATTGCAACAGAAATCTTTAATTTTGTCTATTCTACCGTCGATAAAACACGTTTCTATGGAGGTCATGCTACTCGTACGTGTGCTGAGGGAGATTAATGTAGTTGTTTATTGTCATCTGGACAATAAACGATTAGTACTTGCATCCTACAATAAATACATGTAAAAATACACAGATAAGTTAACAAACATAAACAGTTGGTACAATACAATATTACACATTCTCATTATATACTTTGGGGCAGGAATTACGAGCTCGAGTATACAATAACACAGTTTAGGTTATACGCTTCGGCAATTTTAGTGGGTACTTTACTACCCACGGACGTTCAAGTGATCCGCTCTATCGCCCGCGGGACTATTTTCTGATCTAACGTCTAGCATTTTACACAGACGACAGAAGGATTTGTTTTAGGACAACTAAATAAATACACACACGCACGCCTGTTGCGAGTACTACGCACTGACTGTTCTTAAGAACATCACCAGTATACTATTTGACTGTATTTTTTTTAAACCTAGAAAACTATTAAGCCGCCGAAAAAAAAGTTAAAATATTTAAAAAATTATGAAGTTTTATGCATTTTAAAGCTGATGCTGGACAGAAACAGCATTTTTAGCATATGACGTCATAACACAGGAACGCTAATTAAAATCGCGCCATTCAGTACAGTGATCATTTTGTGTGACAAGGATAGAAGAATAATTTCAAAAGTAGGTAATTTCTCCATTTTTCCACTGATGTTTTTTTTCTTTGCAAATCGTCCTTCTTTAGTAACATCTTTAAATAAGGTCTTAATTTTGTTATATTTATGATCGTAGTCAAATACTCTAATATGTCACTATTTATGTCCTTCTAGCGCGTCCTTTCCCACGATTAACTAAATACCCACTAACATTTAAGTACTAACCGGAAAGCTCAGCAACCCGTTCATTGTCCACCACCCAATACGCGTGCGGTATCCAAACGAAACCATACTTGATATCGTGTCTCTTCACTGACATTACCGTGTCGAATTGCTTTCGACCGTCGACATCGAGACTTGCTGATAGAGACTTGTCATATGGCATGTTTCGGTACATCGCTTTGGCTTTTATTGTGCTCTGTTCTGATTGGAGGGTTAGTAATGCTGTGCTTGAGGTGTTTGAGAGAGATAAGACGGCGTTTATCATTCGTTTTTCCTGTGGAAAAAAGGTAGGGGGTCATTTTCTTGGAAGAATATAGTCTTTAAAAAAGTACCGATATTATGAAATCCGATATCATCAAATTTTAAGGATCAATGCTTGATGGTATAGTTTGTTTTCTGTAGCATATTAAGTAAACCTAAGGTTAATTTAATTGTAGTTTGCATGACACATCCATTAATAAAATTTACACACTTTTTTGTAGCACTGTCGGCGTACCACATTACAACACAATTTTAACACACAATTCTTTTATTATAAAATCCGAATCGAAGGACCATTCAATGGTCAGTCCATTCAATGGTCCTTCGAGCCGGATCGGACTTTATAATAAAATAATTACTGGACTGTAATAAAATAGGTGTAATATAATAATGTACATAAACAACGTATAGGAAATAGTACAAGAAATGCCCGTAGTGGCGCGCGTCTGTGAGCTCCTTTCCACCGTCAATCACGCGCATATGTGGTGCGCCGACAAACACAGTAAAATCAATATCGATTATAATAGGTTGTATTGTTTTATTTGGTTGTAGATTTCGATTAGTAAACTTTCGATGGTGTCGTGGTTGTTTGCAGGATTTTTACATTTGTGCCGTGAACCCAACCAGTCACTGCTTGTCAATATGCAGAAAATGACTTACCTTGCTGTCAGGCGTATCAAAAGAAAAGCTAACAACGTTGTTAGTCTCGTTCTTGTCCCATCGATACTGGAAGGCGTATGTGTTAGCTGTAGGGTCTGCCTTCTCAAGAGAGAGTATGTACTTAGCAGGTCCGCTCATAAGGAAGTATGGCGCGTGGTGGAGGTTCGTCATGTTTGGGAACTGAAATTGTTAAATAATTTGATTCAAATAAATTACTCATACCATGTTGCTAAAGCAGAAAAAAAAACCAACAACTAGCTTGTGGAAATAACATGGAGTGTATAACCGGGTCAAACCAGTTGATACAGAATAAATACATAGCTTAGTTTCAAAAACAAAAGATTTGTTTTTGTTTGAGCCTCCTCTCATCGAGAGCTTTGAAGCCTTTAGTCTTCATCATTCAAGCTGGAGGATTTGTGTACATTCTAGCTTGTATAGATGATGTTAAAAAGTCTGCACATCTTATGAATCTACAGTGAACAGAAATATAAGAAATAACGTTTGACTGGAAATATCGAAAAATATTGGTAGGTAGTAAGGTACGTTATCACTGGATTTAAAATAAGTGATCACAAGTTATGCGATGCAGTCGCTACGTAAAAAATGTCGGAAGTCTGATATCAAAGACCTCCGAAGACGCGAAGACCGTCAAATAATTTGCGATAGATTTGTTTACCTGGTAAGAGGCGCACATCTTGATACCGATAGCCTTATCAAACGTGGACCAACTGCACGTGTTCTGTTCTATTCTGTTCTTGTTCAGACCTTGTTGTTGTTGCTCCTTGTCACCGTGGAGGATTATAAGTTCCGACCTACGGGTGAGAAAAAGAGGTTGAATAATTTTTGCGATGTTCTTTTAGTAAGTCCACCACAATATGTAATGTTTTTAACCTCCTTATGAATACAGTGTAATAAGTTTGAATACTTTGTTTAATTTGTATAAATCAAATAGCTTTAAAAGAGTCAATATGTGGTTTGTGGACAGCATATATATGGTGGCTTTTATAGACAGGTTATTAATTCAGATTTGTTACTTGTAATGGCAAGCATGTCATTTGGTTTAAATAGGTTTTTAGTTTTATTATTCATTTTAATTAGATTTGTGAATGTGAGAACGTTGTAGGCCTAGTAGACTGTAGATTTGTAGACCATTGTCTATTTGTTATGCATATGGTACTTGTTGACAGGCCTACACTGTCCTCCCATACCTATTAACACTGCATTTGAAAACATCGTAAAAGCCAATTATTTCAAAAAGAGTAACCGTGGTGTTTCTTGTCGGCTGTTCTACATAGGAAACGACCCATTGGAACCGTGCACCTAGTTTCTGATGTTTCATAAGTGCTCATGTAGGTTTATGTAAAATCTAATATTTTGACTTGATTTTAATACTAGAAAGATCCATTCATGCACTCATTAAAAACCACTTAGTTGTTAGTTGTGAAGACCTCCAATCTACTTTGTTTCCTGGGGTGACCCAAGGATAAACGACTTATGTAAGTCACTTCCGTAAGTAAATAAATATAAAAATAGTGAAATGTTACGTCTTAATGTAGGTATCCATGTTAACACTAATTACAAAACAGATTAAAAAAATACACTGAATGGCAACGGCAGTTTATTTTTACTAGGACACAATATTTACCACATCCTACGGTGAATAATAAGTGAATACTTGCTGCAGCGACAGGTTTATCTATTCACACTCGTTTTTCAACAAAAAAACCTTCAATTCGAATCCATAAAATGATTAAAGTAGCCATCTGTTAATCATTTTGTTTAGAGCTCTTTGCAATAGATGGCGTTTTACTCAATTCGTCCTCTCTTCAAAATAACCATTATAGTCACAAACTTAAATCAAACAACTTATTTTAAATCTATTTCTTTGCATATAAATATAAAAGAAATCTATTAAATTGTTTTTCTGAAACCGGAAGTATAAAACTTTATTTAAAAAGGATGTCACGAAACGTTTTAAACGTAGGTCGACTCCTAGATGGTGTTGTAAAACTACAGTCTCTGGCAATTAGTGAATCGCTGATGCTGCCACCTGTTGAACATTTTGATGACGAAAAATTGCCAGCTCAATAGCCAGACTTAGGGAGGTGTCATTTCTTTGTATGGGATTGGGTATCTGTACGTAGTATTATAGACGCCAGTCCTCTGATACTGAGTCTTGCTTCTACCGCAATAAATACATAACGGCCAGTTCATTCGAATACCGCTAGAACTTATAACTGTAGTTTATTTACTTGGCAGCGAATATTTCTTGCTTATCAATAGGCAGCGACAAGTCGAGTTTCAACGACGCCAGTCCTTTGATACAGAGTCTTGCTTCTACCGCAATCGGTACATAACCGCCAGTGCACTCGAATACCGCTAGAACTTATACCTGTAGCTTACTTACTTGGCAGCGAATATCTCCTGCTTATCAATAGGCAGCGACAGGTCGAGTTTCAACAACGCCAGGCCTCTGATGGTGAGTCTTGCTTCTACCGCAGTAGCGGTATATAATCTCCAGTTCACTCGGATACCGCTAGAACTTAGACCACCGGCGTCCACACTCATTGTGGCTGCTATGTTTACTGCCACACTGAAAGTAGTTAGTTGGGTTAAACGCCTTGCGATAACAGGATACGTTATTTTTATTCGTTCCTAATCGTCAAGTTTCTAATACATTATTTAAGTAATAATCATCTGCATACATTAAACAGCAATTCAGCATACGTGTGTGCTGAATTGTTCACGCATCACGTAACACTATAAATCCATTAATTACTATATTTTTGAAAATGAAGTACGGCGTGCAAAGCCGCGCGCGGTCAATTTCGAAATCTCGTTCTCGAACGATCCCAAGAACGGGATTGTCATTAAATGAGATTGAATCTCGAAAAAAGACTCGAGATCTTGCGACATTCGAGATTGCATTCCCTGCTAACACCTATTGCGGACCAAATCGATTAATAAATAAATTTATTACATCATTTACAAAGATAGTTTACGGACCAGAGAGTGACATTTTTATCCCGAAAACTGCACAGGTTCCTGTGGGAGCTGGTTCAATATAATTCTGAAAGAAACTCACCTAGGTCTTAACTTCCCTTCAAAGTCCAGGTTACCCGACTGTGTATACTTATCGTTGACTGTGCCTGACATCTTAGTGTTAACGTAGCTGGTACCCATGAGATTCATGTTCATTGGGAGACCTGAACCAGTGGGTACGGAGAATGTCGTGTCGAGGAAAAGGGATGCTTTGTTGTAGGATATTTCCTGTGAAGATATAGATTTATATATTTATATTTATTTATATATACTTTATTGTACACCACAAAATTACATAACAAAAAAAAAAAATATCATACTAAAAACATACAATGGGCGGCCTTATCGCTTTCTGCGATCTCTTCCAGGCTTATCATTTAGTTGGAAAATGTCCACTGCAGGATATAGGCCTCCGCTAAGCATCGCCACAATGACAGGTTAATTTCCTGTTAATTTCATCGCGTCGTTTACATCGTCCATTGTTTCACAAAATGGGTTCATTGTTTTAAACTTAAACGAAGCTAAATTGATGCTTGCCTTGCTAAAGTGCGCTGGTTTTTAATGGTGATGTAATTTATTAATATAGAAAAATGTCTGAAATTTTTAAGACCCTTTCAATAAAAGAGGACTTGGTAAATGATCGCTTTTGTAAAGAGCAGCAAAAAAAAAAAAATTACCTTTCCTGAAAGAATCTCCAACACTCTCAACTGAGGGTTCATTCTCGCCAAAGACTTCATGATCTCATCATCACCTTCAGCATTCCAGTAGGAGATCTCGTTGCCAAACACTCTGATGCCTAACTCTGCCATAGGGAACCTAAAAACAAGATAAAAATTTCCATCAACCATGACTTTGTCTGTAAAGTGGAGCTGAAACGTGCAAATTTTCCTTCTTCATATTTATGTACTTAGCTAACACATGTCTTTAAAAAAAGAATCATGATGGTGAACAAAATTGAGAGTTCGTTTTTAACTATAACTTGACACCGGAATATATATAAATTAATAAAAGAAAGTGTGGCTAAACTTTCCCATATGTACAGGCTTATAAGATTAAACGATTTTATTTCTGTATGTAGGTTGGTGCAAACACTTGTACATGTCAATAATATTTTAAAAACTAGATGAGGTCAGCGTTTCCTATCTGACTACTCTGAGAAGAAAGGCCGAAACAAACTCAGAGGTCAAAGTCTCTCAAGTCCAGACATAATGGACTGAAATGGTCTTTTAAGGAAAGAACTACACAGATGGAGTGGACCTGTTCAGTCAGTGCACGCATTTGTCAGTAATCGTGCAGCTAAACTCAAAGCTTAAGGCACTCAACGATTCGACGAAAAATACCAAAGAAAGGACATTTGGTTAGGGCACATAAATTACTCAAACTCCAGATCAAGAATAAGATTAAAACTAAATGTGAAAAAAAACAATGACCCAAGGTCTTCACATTCAAACTAATTAAAATAATATTATACTGATATCTTTATTATAAAATTGGCTCCGCAGCATCCAACGAATAAACAAATAACTTGGCCTTTTGGCTACAGGTTTCCATAGAGTGCAATGGCCGTTAAATGACGTTTCAGTGCCATGATCATTCTTCAGGGTGGCAGGGACATGCAACCTTCAGTACATGATTCTGGTGAAATTTTTCGCCAGTTATTAAAAAAAAACAAACATACATTTTGACCGTGTAGATATTGCATATTTTGATAACCGACGAAAAATTTCTACGCTAGCCCCCTAGCGTAGAAATTTCAAGAAACATGTGTTGAATTCATTCTTACAGTTAGCGCGCTAACAAACTGTATAGCAAGAGAAACGAATCGAAAAACGGCTCCAGTAAACCTTTTCCATTACAAGGACTGATTGACAATCTATCACATACAACTGTTTAACATTTGGAATTCCATACCTATGCTTCAAAGCCTCATTCTTATACTCCAAGTTATCAATCTTCTCTCTGACATCATCGGCCTCGTTAATAGATCTAAAGAAGCGGAGGTTGCTGATCTTTTCCGTCAGTTTGTTCTTGTTAAGGGGTCCGTTGTTACCGAAGTAGCGCTCGAAGTAGCGTTCGAACCCTTCACCGCGGGCTTTCATCTAGAATTACACGGAAAATAAGGCACTCTTTAGTCAGTTTCTACTTTTTAAGATTAAAAATGTATGTCGTTTCGAACAAGAATTATAATATTTTAATCGCAGGACACTATTCACTTATGTACTCTATAATCACTTATAAAGTACAGAGTAAATAAGTTGACAAATATAACATAATAAACGTGACAATGGCTGAATGCACAAACCGTGCGAAGCCAAAAGAAAAAAAAAATATATAACATACATTGTTAAGTTTCCGTCGTACTGTACTTAGTTTCTAGTGTTTAAAATTAACTAGAAATCTAATCAAATATGCAGTACAAGTGTTTAGTTCTATTATTAGAATAACACAGTTAAATTGGGAGAATGTATACAAGCCAAAACTATTGGTTTTCACAGGTTTACTATTTACGATGACAGAAAAATAGTTCCAGATTCCGACAAATGAAAAAATAAATATTTTTGATACTTATATAATACTCGATTACATTTTAGAAAATGTGGCAGGTGTAGTCGACCTCTTAATTGCTTTAACACTTTCGAAATAACTACCCGTAAATTGACCATGGTGTAGGACTATTGCAGGATATGGAAACACAAGATATTGGATTATGGGTTTGGGTGGCTAAGTGATGGTAATCTAGAACTATGGAATGGCTGTGGTTCCTGCCTGACCAATGTTTTATTTAAAATACACAGATAAAATGGCAGGAGGTGACTTGCACACTCAGTATAGGCACAATTTTATTTTATTATTATTTATTATTCCGATGTCTTTAAATTTGTGTAAATTCAGTAATAATATGAGTTTCATGCCCATGTGACGGTGGATCATGGAGGACGCTAAAATAAAACATCTACGCACGTTTGCAAACCAATATATGATTTGATTTGTGACGTTTAACTTTAGGGTGGTAAAACAGTTACGAGTTCGACTATACAAGCAACTTTTTGAAGGGAAGAATGTAAGAATCTTACCTCAAAAACGTTGATCGATTCTCCGAACATGTCGATAGTCAGATTGAGAGATATAGAGCGAGGTATGTAGGAGTCAGGAGTGAAGATCACGTTCGCTTCGTAGTTGCCACCTATTGACAAAATATAAACGCGTGCATTATATCGAAATTATCTAACTTAATACATGATCAGATTTTTTTTGACCATTTTTTCTTAATTTCAGAGTTAGTCACAATGAAAACGTTATTTATGTCCTAATACCTTAACACTTCTGGCAAGATGACCAAAAATTTCAAATTAAATACAGTGAAAAAAAAAACGTGATTAACTTACCAGCATTATACTGATCAAAGAACATTCCCTGCTCGTAATTCCGGGAATACATTCTAAAGTCTGGACTATCTTCCAGATGTGGTATCTGGTTGCCTGACAACAGACCCTGAATCTCAACGCGAGATGGGAGAGAGGATTCTGCTAGGTTTTTGAGGTGACTCCAAACGAATGTTGTTACTGTTGACAGAAAAATTGTATAACTATTCAGAAAATTTGTTGGCAGGTACAGCAGGGTTGTAGGTAGTCGTGTATTCCGACCCAGACATGCGCTTTACTTAGTGTTAATAATTTCATCACCACTGCTCTCAAAACTGTGAAGGAAAACATCGCGAGGAAACCGGCATGTCCTAGAACCAAAACTTCGAACACATGTGACATCTAACAACCCGTACCGGGTCCGCGTGGTAGATTATAGCACACTCACTCTCGAAAATAGGAAGTCTGTGTCCCAGCAGTGGGAACATTATAGGCTGAATATGATAGGTGCAGCATCCGGGCGAAAATGAGACACATTGGCCTTTAAAAAGATAGTGTCACACAGGTATGAGAGCCAAAGACTACGTTCAATGTAGCCGTTTGTTTTTCTAATATATATCATCAGCCTATTATGTTCCCACTGCTGGGACACAGACCTCCTGTCAGTGAGAGGGCCATATTTACGGCCGGGTACTGACTAGTCTTGCAACACAAGTTTTGTTTTATACTTTATTTTGTTAGTTTGTAAGGTAAATATGTCTATGCGCCATTGTATATCTATACTAATATTATAAAGAGGAAAGATTTGATTGTTTGTTTGTATTGAATAGGCTCCAAAACTACTGGACCGATTTGAAAAATTGTTTTACCATTAGATGCCGAAATTATGTCTGATGAACATAGGCTACTTTTTTTTTTTTCGAAATCCACTTGGACGTAGTGCTAGTAGTCTGAAATAAATGTTGTTTTCTTGTATTTAAATTCCAGCTGTCAAAAGAATGCGTCCCTACCTGTCAGTCCGACAATTCTTCTGTAGTAGAAGAATTTTAAAGAGAGTGACTGATTTAGAAAATAAACCAGCAGTATCTTTTATCTAAACTTAAATATCACCTATACCAAATATTTACAAGGTCTTCGCACGTAAATCGTAGAGCGTAAATCTAGCGTTGGCTGGCAGCAACTCTGCGCAAGTTGACGTAATAATATCTTCGACTGTTTCTCATTGACGCTGCATCTAAGCTGCGTAATAGATCGACGGGATCCAAAAAAAAAAATTGTATACTCGTTGCAAACCACGACTGACCGTCAAGGACTTTTACATAATTGACAACATAACATCACGCCTGTAATCCCAGAAGGGTTATGCAGAGGTGTACCTATAGTACACCCACACTCACATTTCGCCAGTTATTTTTAAGTCCCTATTACAACATTGACATAAGGTTTAAATTGCAATCATTGAAGTACGCTCATTAAATACAACAACTTTAAAGCCCCATTTACACGATGCAAGTTTCTTACGTGTGGGATACAAACAAATTACTTGCATCATCTAAACACTGCTTAGACGGTGAAACTTTTACTATTGCTTTACTTATATATGTACGGTATACTATGGGCAATGAGATCACATCGTGTAAATCAGGTTTAATAGTAAGGGTTTACCTTGGTTGACAGGTTCATCTTGAAGAGTATGGAAGATCTTCCTGAGTGTTCCTAGGTCGGGACACTTCATGACTTGCACGTAGCACGCTAGACGTACTTCTAAGTTCATGTAGTCCGCTCGAAATGTTTCTAGGAAGTATTCACTGTTGGAGAGAGAGACAAGTGTTAAAAAGTCATGCACAGAAAAATTGCGCTGCGTAAAAGTGGATGTAAATGATGTGATAACACAAACATCTAATGAAACCGGACTAAGTGTGAGTGTCATCATTTAAACATTTCATATTTTGAAACGAATTACCAGTTTGATCAATGGAAACGATTTGTATAAAATGTTGAGTGAAATATGCATTGCATAAATAAAGTAAAAGTTATAATAGTGAACATTCTCATAGTGAAATCATGAGCATGCCAGTGAAAAGTTATGAAGCTATGAGAGTGACTAGTTATAACCAGCTCGACAAGCATGGCCTCCACAGAATCGAGTTTTTGTCGACGAAAGAATAGATAAACGACAGATGGATAAAAGAAAGCTGTTATTTTGTCTATTCTATCTGTCATTCTGTTGGCCATGCTATGCGTGCAGAGACTTAAAAACACTTTCATAAAGGTTACAGAATTATAAGTGATACATTTTGAATTGATAACAGAATCAAATTTGTAGCACTTATAAATGTGTTTTTCAATGCAAAACCCAAAACACTTACAAACGTGTAACAGTACTATATCGGTAACCGATATAAAAGTGTTAACAGTTGGAAAAACAACCTCAATCCCGGCTGGATTGAGGCTATTTTGGCAAGGCCGCGTCTGTCAGTCCGCCGGGCGTTGTTGCGGTACCGTGTAATTAAACCTAAAACTACTTATTTCTGTTAACACATATAAAAGGTTACACTTTGATACTGTAACATTACAATAATGTTACAGTATCAAAGTTACATTTATAAAGGTTTCACTTTATAACGGTTTAAAAAAAGTGTTAAAACATTTATTACGGTTACAGTTTGAGTCCCTGGTTATAACGGTAAAATAAATATGACGGTGAAAAGGTAATGACTGTGAAAATGTGACACAAAAAAAAGCCAATAAACAGACAGAATATCGCAAAAAACCCAATGGCATTGACCATGAATAGTTCTGAGCTGACAAAGTTAAACACGCTAACAAGAAGAATGTATGTAAACATTACCGTGTTTCATCACAAGGCGTCCTTCTAAACGCATCCACAGCTGCCAATCTGACGGGTACTGGTGCAAAACTGTCGCCAATGATGTTCATTAGAATATCTGCAAACTCCTTTGTAAAGCCACCAATGTTGCCCAGAGCTTTGATTGCTACTTTTATCTGAAAAAGGATACTACCATTGTCAATGTTGTAAAAAAAATTAGATAAGATCTAATTTTATGAGCAGTAAAGGAGAGTATTCATAACGCTACGAGTCTATTGTCACGATAAAGCGAACTACGCTTCGTGAGCTCTCTGTTGTACAGCGAGACGAGAGAGAGCGCGCGTTGATTTCCAAATTATGCAAACAATATTATAAAAAGCTGAAAATATTGCCAAATTATACACGTTTTAAAATAAGTGTAAGTGTAGTTCCCCTTATCGTGACAATGTGACCGCAGCATTACAGACTTTTTGAAAGGTTTTAAGTCTTAGAAAGTACAGTTTAGAATTATTGTTTGCTTTTTGAATTCATATAAAACTAACTGTTTCCCGCGACTTTGTCTGCGATCCAGGATAAAAAAGTAACTTATATCCTTACCCAGATCATGGTCTATCTGTGTGCTAAATTTCATCCAAATCCGTGCAACCGTTTTAGCGTGAAAGCGTAACAAACAAAGTTACTTTCGCATTTATAATTTTATAGTTAAGATTACTATTGCAACTTGCAGACTATATTAGGCCCCTAGCAAGAACTACCAATCGCTTAACGCTAAACGAATTTAAAACATAATTCTGTATCCATCATCTTCAAACGATTTATAAAATCAGAACGATGTTTTAAATTCGTTTAGCTTTAAATGTGTTTAGTGATTTGCAGTGCAAACGCGACTTAGTTACACACTAGTTTTTTATGGTGTGAAGTTGGCGAACAGTAATGTTGCCTTTGTGCTTTGGATTTGGCTTATTCTATAAATATGTATTTATTGTATGGCACCTGCCATGTTTTGTCTCTGCATCACCCTAAGGTTGACTGGTAGAAAATGCCTCTTGCATTAAGTCCGCCTTTGTACAGTATTTTTTTACTTGTGCATAAAGTGTTAATAAATAAATATATTCAAGCTAAGTTTTTATACTCACATTTTTTCTGTCATCCCTGGTTTTGATAACACCCTTGCTCGCAATCTCTTCAACGATAGTTTGAAATTCCAATAAGATAGTTTTAGGAATTTCTTCCTCACAACATACTCGTACTGAAATGAATATCGATTTCTTTAATAGTTTCATTTGTTTCACAATAATACATATAATTATTGTGGAATGTAAGTTATCATTATGTTGATAACTTTAGTTTCGAATTTTCTATTGTTTGACGTCTGTAAAGTTTCTACGAATAATTCAAAGTAAAATAAATTGTTCAGTCAACCACGTATTTGCCTTACCACTCTATGGTTGAATGTAATTGCACGTCATAAAACGACCAAGTTTATTTGTCTATGTGACAGTAGTTAGTTTAAAGCTTTGTTAAGAGGAAACGCGTTCACGTGGCCAAAAAATAAACATAGGGATTTGGCAGAGGTAAATATATTTGTAATTATAATTTGGAAATATATATTATTTAGTAAAAAAAATGTTAGGACTAGTACCATTAACCATAAATTACCGGATTGTGTACGAAACACAATACTGCGCTCCAAAACAAAGATAGCTGACGTGGCTCAAAAGATTGCTCAACTTAAATGGGACGGGGCAGGACATGTTAGCCCAAATAACACAGAACTGGTGCCCTGAGACAGCGAGGCGGGGTCGCGGCAGACCACCTAGGAGATGGCGGGACGAGCTGGATAAGTTCCGCGAAAGTTGGAAGGAGTGGAGGGCGGCCTTTGCCCAGGAGTGGGACAATGTAGGCTAGCAAAATACTGGTAATCGTAAAGAGTAAAGCAATTACGAGGTAGACTATATATATAGAATAAATATTTATATGGAGGCATAACCTATTAACAAAAAAAAGATTTTTTAAATCCGATCCGTAACTGTCGGAGATATAGCGTAACAAACATACAAAAAAATAACATACCGAAAAATTAAGAACCACCTAATTTTTAAGAAGTGGGTTAAAAAACAATTATTACTCACATTCCTTCCCACTGTGTTTACAATATGAATGTAACATGGACGAGACCGTGAAACTAATCACTTTATCGTTCTTCTGGTTTTGAAATAACTCTAGCATACTTTCTAACATTTGCAGTTTTGGTCTGAAATAAAATGAAATAATCAGCATAAAGTGGCAATAGATAACACAAAACGTAACATAACATCACGCCTCGTTTCCCCGAAGGTTTGGGCAGAGGTGTACCTATAGTACACCCACATTTCGCCAGTTATGTCTTTAAGTCCCATGTAGTAGGGGGCGAGCCTATTGCCATCAACCAGGCACAAATCCAGACTCCGGGCTGCTACTGAGGAATTCTAGTTAGAAAAACCCAATAACACGTTGCCCGACCTGGGAATCGAACCCAGGACCTCATGCTCAGCAGTAGCGATTACGGCCTCTAGACCAACGAGGTAGTTGTCCTAATAGATGTCTAAGTGAAAGGTCTCGGTGAGTGTATAGAAGCACTGCTTACATTTCTGCAAGCCTATTGTATTGTATTTCTATGATGTAGTTTAAATTACAGTATTTTCATCACACGAAGAAACACGCGCTTTACTTGTGGTAACTAAGTGTACAAACACAATGTGAATGTGTGCGTGAAGACGAGTAGCGACAGCACGATAACACACACACACACTTCCGACTTCACCATTGTCTCGGACGGTACCGAGAGCTCCTACGCTAACACACCCATTCAAAGCGTGTTTGTACACTTGGTAAACACAAGTGAAGCGAGCATCGTTTTGTGAGATACAAATGCTATACAGGGGCAAGATACATTTCAGTTTTGTTTCTTCTATAATTTCAAATCTTAAACTTGTTTTGCGATGAATACCAAAAAACAAGCATTATTCTTTCTTGAGCTTTTAACAGCTTACTTATAGTTACTCCATCTTTATACCAACTCATCGTTCGCTAAGCCAACGTTGGACCAACAATGTTGTAAACTGGTGACCTTGGCAAAACCTCTTGCAAAAAAACTTTGGAGCAGTTATTAAAACACCTAATCAGCTTTTATTTGCAAGCTCTCAACACAATCTCACACACAACTCACCTCGGTATCATAGCCATGGACATGAGCCACTCGTGTCTGGTCTCCTCATCAACCTCGTTCTTCATTATCATGTCCTTGATCAGTTCCACTGAGCCGGGGCTCGCGATGTATGGGAGAGCGTCTAGGATGTGTTTACTGGAAAATAAAATGTTAAAAATAATACTTGCGAAGTTATCAATGTGATCGGTAGGTACAGGAATTAAACAGGTTCTGGAGTCAAATTAAATTAGTTAGAGAAACTCCGTAGTCCGATGGGTTTCGATATATTAAAATAATGAAAATATCTGACTGTCTTAAGCAATTTTGACGTTCAATAAGTGCTGATTGTCGATCTTATTTAAATAAAAGACTAATAATAGACAAGACAAAAGGTATTGGGTACTTTTTCTACAGATACTTTTGGAACAGACTATAAACAACTTTTGTTCATATTTGGAGTGAGAGATCTGGCAGACCGCATGAGTCGGCCCCATAGTCCTACTGTTGAAGGACTGTCCATGTTTTAGTTCTAGCTATTAACACTTACGTAGCAGACTTGCATATGGAAGGCGCGCGTGACAGCAGTTGCGACAGCGCGGGGTAGTGTAGAGGTCTGGCAGACCTCACGAGTCGGCCCCATAGTCCTACTGTTGAACCACTGTCCATGTTTTCATCGACGTTCAGGGATTGGTGTTCTGCTGTTGAGTCTTTTACCCTGAAATAATTAATAGAATATTGTTTAAGGTCCATTTTATTACTTTCGTAAATTATTTCATCACCACTGCTCTCAAAACGGTGTAGGAAAACAGCTTGAGGAAACTGGTGAAAAATCGAAGACATGTGACATCTACCAACCCGCAATGGGCATGCGTGGTAGATTACTGCCCACTCCCTCTCACAGAGAGGTGGCCTGTGTGCCAGCAGTGGGAACATAATAGGCTAGGCAAAATGGAGTTTAGCTCATTCATCATTTTTATTTTAACCCTTAAGACTCTTGTTTCCTCAAATGAATAACGAAATACGGCACCAAAGCGAATTAAACGCCAAGTAATTAATCGAACCTATATGTATACGTAGCATAACATAAAAACTTAATAAAATCATTTTAAAAACCCCCGTCAGGAACAAAGTTCCTAACGCGATACCAGCACGCACACACACTCGTTTATAATAGAAGAGACAGAGAGAGAGATAAAGTGTGAACTTTATACGTGTTTTTAATACGGAGCCATTTAGTATAAGTTTTTTTGAAGCTTGCATGAAGTTGTAGCCATGTTGGATTTGCATTTCGACCTCACTATCCATCTCTAAAACGTCGATTTGCCTCTTATTGTGTGACGGTGTTTTCGTTTGCAATCTTCTTATGCACCCTCGTAAGCCATGAAAACCACACCCACGATGAAAAACTTAAAAAATTTCGCACCCGCCATCTTGGATTTTCATTTTGACTTCACTATCCGCTTTAGCACCCCCGAAAACTATGAAAACGACAACCACGACAAAAAAAAAATATAAAAAACATCAGCCGCCATCTGTGATTTTCATTTTGACCTCACTATCGACTTTAACACCCTTTACGAGACGATTTCTACCAGTCAACTCCTACCGCAGGCCGCATTAAGGGACTTCGTTACAAACATTCAAGTAATATTGTAATCTAATACTTTAAATGGTACTCACATGCACAATAGTTTGAGCACATCTCTAGCAGACTTGAGTCCACCAGTGTCGTCTCCGACGTATACTAAGTGATGATGCAGCATGTTTGAACGACGAGGTATCACTGCCCAGGCTGTAAAAAAGATACATTTTAAATAAATATATACAAACTGTTAAGTATTCTTGTGTTGTTGAGTAATCTAATCTGAACTTCTGAACTGTAATAACACTAGCTTCTGCCCGTAACTTCATCTGTGTGAAATGCATCCGCACTGCGTAGCATCCTTTCTTTTTTGTTATCATTATTGTCAGACCCTCTGACAATAATTATTTTTTATTTATCGCGATTCGCAGACGCAGCAGCGAATCGAAATCCAAAACGCGTGAGTCTGCGAACATCCTCGACGCGCTACAGAAGCGCGGCAACCCCAGCATTACCCGGAACGCATTATTATATTCGACTCGTAAAGCATTGTACGAGCCCTGTGTTTATCTGACCCACAGGGCGCACGTGTACAGCGACTGGCAGTAGGCCTTTGGTTGTTTGTTTGGCATCTCGCAGGTCAACCTATGAGGTTGTCGTCTGCTTAAGCGGACTTGCCTGTGGTTGCCCTAATAAATTAAGGCCTCCAGCCAGGAATTAAAATTAATTACTAACTAAAAACTAAGCGACTACACGCTAAGGGCACCCCCTGTGTGGCACGAACCTCGGCTTAGGGCGTCGCTGGAAGAGGGCAGCAAATGACTAGCTGGATCAGGAACTGGCAGTAGGCCCTGAACAGTGTTATTTTAAACTCTCGAGTACACCTTGCGAACCTGCGGGCCAGCATGTTACACCTGACAGCCAATGCTCTACGTTCCCTCTCCAACGCGGCGTCATCCGACAGACTATCGGTAAACCAGTTCTCGAAGTAATCTCTGGAAGTACTGATCTTACTTTCAGATAATTTTACGCTGCCAAAGTGATGTCAGATATTTTCGATTACAAAGACGTATCACATTCTTCTGAATTTAACTATGTAGGCAGGTATTTATAACGCAAGACGTCTTTGCATTGACACATATTATTGAAGGAGATGAAGCATATTTTAGCGTCGCTTGTCTCGCCGGATAGCTTTGGTGTTCCTTCGATGTCACATATTTGTGCTGCTATTTTCATATGCCTTCCAAAACAGATCACATATATTTGCTATCATATAAGAATGGATGAATCACGAAAACAGATATTATTCCCGAACTGTCCATAATAATATATTATGGTAGTGACTAAGTATTTTTCTGTTCCTTTCGTCTTGTCTGTTTATATGTATGTACAGAAACTGTTAAAATAAAATAAATATCTTACCTTTAGGCTGCGACTCAACAACCTCAGTATCAGTCTTATTAAGTTCCTTGAGGAGGTGGAGATCCTGCACCACAGTGGTCATAGCGCCCGAGTTCTTGCCAGAGAACGGCTCGAACAAGTGACGCTCGCGACAACTGACCGCTTTGTATATGTGGTGGTCTATCGTTATACGGCATTTGGATTCCGATTTTAGGACGGGCCAGGTTTGGAATTTCTGTAAAGAAATATGTATATTTAGCGAAGAGGTCGGAACGGTTACAACTGCCTATATATACTTGAAATACCAAAGGAAATTCAATTTGTTGTTGTAGCGTCGGTAGTGGTATTTTTTTTTAAAAAGATTATACAACTTTATAAACAATCGAACTGGAAGACAGTAATTTTGGTAGGCGAATATAAGTGTACTTTACTGAAGTTAGTTTTTAATTTTTTGTGCAATTGCTATAGTTCTGCTAGAGAAACCATAATAGATCTTTGTTAGTCGGAGTAGTCAAGGGGCTTCAAAAACCAATTATTATTTTATTATTATTAGTATTTTCGAAATTAACGCATTCACACAGTGGTTGAGTTCTATTATTAGCAGAGGTCGGAATCTGCCAGCGTGGGGTCTCAACTCGAACATATTATATAGTCTTGGAAAAATCATAAATGGCAGCATAGGTAACCATTTTGAAATTAACAATCATTAGAAAGCATAATACAGCAGAATTTTGGCTGAAGTAAGATTAGTAAAAATCAAAACTTCCTTGTTTAATGCTGATTTATCTATTTACACTAATAATTAATGGAGATAAACGCTGGGGTACAGTAGGGTGGTCTGAAGTCCGAAGAGAGGGGGAGGACTCGATAATCCTCAAAACCGGATCTTTAAAAAACAAAACTTCCTTGTTTAGTGCAGATTTATCTATTTACACTAATAATTGATGGAGATAAACGATGGGGTATAGTAGGGTTGTCTGAAGTCCGAAGAGAGGGGGAGGACTCGATAATCCTCAAAACCGGAACGTTAAAAATAAAACTTCCTTGTTTAATGCTGATTTATCGATTTACACTAACAATTGATGAAGATAAACGATGGGGTATAGTAGGGTTGTCTGAAGTCCGAAGAGAGGGGGAGGACTCGAGTCACCTGCTCTATTTCCGGGAGGGCGAAAAGCACTCCCAAGGTGGTGTCGGGTTTATTGTCCATAAGCCCCTTGTGAGCAACGTAGTGAAGATCGAGAGTGTGTCGACCAGGTTGGCGTACTTAGTACTCAGAATATCCGAAAGGTGTTTGCTAAGAGTCGTGCAAGTTTACGCCCCGACTTCGTCACACCCCGACGATGAGGTGGAGACCATGTATGAGGATATTTTCAGAGCCATGCATGGCTCTACAACTCACTTCACCGTTGTCATGGGAGGCTTCAACGCGAAACTGGGCAAACGAGACGATGGTGAGCTGCCAGTGGGGCAATTTGGAGTTAGGCGACGGAACCAGCAGGGTCACCAACTAAGGGGCCCTAATATGGAGAAGGAAGGTCTTTTTATGAAGAACTCCTTCTTCAGAAAGCGTGAGCACAGAAAGTGGACCTGGCAGAGCCCTGATGGTGTAACAAAAATGAGATTGACTTCATTATATCGACGAAGAAGCAAGTGTTCAATGAGTCTCTGTGATCAATGCGTTGAAAACTGGAAATGATCACCGCATGGTAAGAGGCACATTGAACTTAAAAATCAAGCTGGAAACGTCTCGACTGATGAAGTTTACACCCCGCCCACCGATCCAAGTTCAAAACCCCTAGAGCTTTCAGCTCGAACTTCAAAATCGTTTCGAGTGCCTAGGGAGCTCCGTGGACGATTTTAACGATGGATTCGTGGAAACCGTCATACAAATAGAAACAAGAGGCTCTCTGTTTCTACTTTGCAGCTAATGGAGGAGAGGCGTAGAGATCTTTCTATTGGGCAGAGGTTCTATGGACAGTTATACATGTCAACAATGAACCTCTGCGTACCGTTACGAATCTGGTAAATGACCCAAGAGCTAGATTGACCCGACACTTTACCGAAGACATCCTGGACGTCAGCTTGTACGAGATTAGGTTGGCTCTGAAGCAGCTCAAAAATAATAAGGCGCCGCGGGATGACGGAATTATGGCCGAATTCCTAAAGGCCGGCGGAAAACCTGTTCTTAAGGCCCTCCAGAAGCTGTTTAATTCCGTCATACTCGAGGGCAAAACAGCATGGAACAGAGGTGTGGTGATACTTTTCTTTAAGAAGGGCGATAATGCTCTTCTTAAGAATTATCGGCCTATCTCACTTCTGAGCCATGTTTACAAGCTGTTTTCAAGAGTCAACACGAACCGTCTTGCGCGCAGGTTTGACGAGTTCCAGACGGATTCCGTAAAGGCTTTAGCACCGTAGACCGCATACATACGCTGCGGCAGGTTATACAGAAGACCGAGGAGTATAAACTTCCTCTCTGCTTAACGTTTGTGGACTATGAGAAAGCCTTCGATTCGATCGAGACATGGCCTGTAATGCAGTCTCTCCAACGGTGCCATATTGACTATCGGTACATCGAGGTGCTGAAGTGTCTGTACGAAAACGCCACTATTTCAGTCCGACTCCAAGACCAGACCTCGAAACCTATCCTTCTGCAGCGCGGCGTGAGACAGGGAGACGTTATCTCTCCGAAACTGTTTACCGCTGCACTGGAGGATGTCTTCAAGGTTCTGGAAAGGGGTTAGCATCAACATCAATGGCGAGTACATCACTCACCTTCGCGGTCGTGGTCGCTCACAATGGGCCTTATCAGAAAGCTTAAAGTCACCCAAAGGGCAATGGAGAGGGCTATGCTTGGAGTTTCCCTACGTGATCGAATCAGAAACGAAGAGATCCGCAGGAGAACCAAAGTAACCGACATAGCCCGAAGAATTGCCAAACTTAAGTGGCAGTGGGCAGGGCACATTGCTCGCAGAACAGATGGCCGATGAGGTCGAAGGTTCTGGAATGGCGACCGCGTACCGGAAGACGTAGCGTTGGAAGGCCTCCCATAAGGTGGACCGATGACCTTGTGAAGGCCGCAGGAATCCGCTGGATGCGGGAAGCGCAGAACCGTTCGAAGTGGCGATGCTTGGGGGAGGCCTATGTCCAGCAGTGGCTGAAATGATGATGCCTCTAATAATTCACGTACTTTAAACCCATCGACCACCAGTAGTTCGAACCCATCTGATGATAAAAGTAGCTCTGTTAATAATTTTATGTAGAGCTCTTTGCCATAGATGGTGTTTTACTCAATTTGTCCTAACATCACAGTAACCACTATCGTTACTAATTTAAATCAAACCACTTTTTTATCTATTACTTTTTCTAGAAATATATAAGAAATCTATTCACATGTTTTTCTCAAACCGGAACTGTAAAACTTTATATAAATTGGATTGCACGAAACGTTTTAAAAGTAGGTCGACTCTAGATGGCGTTATAAAACTACAGTCTCTGGCAATTAGCGAATCCCTCATGCTGCCATCTGTTGAAAATTTGGACGATGAAAAATAGCCAGCTCAATAGCCAGACTTAGGGAGTTGTCATTTCTTTGTATGGAATTGGGTATCTGTACGTAGTATATTATCTGTGGTTTCATATAGTTCCAAAGAAGCAAAACTGGCAAGCGAGTCATTCCAGGTTCAACTTGAAGTGATATGATTGGGGCCCCCTTTTTAAATTGTATTGTGACAGTGGGGGAGGGCAACTATGGATTGGCTTTGTTTATAATCACAAAATAACATGGAATTCATTACCTTGACTTCTTGCAAAATACTCTTATACTATTTTAACACTTCTTACAGAATCAAATCACTGTGGAACGACCGGCAGTTTCCGACCTCTGATTATTAGGGATTTAAATAAAAACGACCCTATCCCACAAAACTTTACAAATACAATTTACAAATTAAATCTCTTACAAGGTTCTGCACCACAGAATTCTAAGTCATATAATTTAAATATTTGTAAATTCGTTGTTACGCAAATTTTATCTTCAATAATTTTGTAGAATTATATCACACAGTTTTGTGGTCTAGGGCCGTGTACTGTATTTTGAGGAAGTTGTCTCATTTATTTAGTTCTCTTTGGGGTCAAAATAGTTTACATTTCATTTCATGGGGCATTTGATATACAGGCTGTTCCGTAAGTTGACGTCAAGCTGGAATCGGGTGATAGGTCAAGTCATGTATTTTAAAAATTACGGGCATTTATGAAAAAATAGAGAAAATCTACTGCCTGTGACGGTCTTTTAACTCCTGTTGCTACAAATTTAAACTTTTTTATTGTATTTTTTTGTGCACTATTATGACCCGACCAATCACCCGACTCCGGCTTGGCGTCGACTTACAAGACATTCTGTATTTAATAAGTTCTTGATAAAACATTTAACAATACTTACACTCTGAAAGTCATATCTCACAGTCTGCAGTATGGACATGTACTTGTACCTATTGGTACATTGTGACAGGTCTCGTGTCTTCACCAGTATGAGACTCGTGTTCTCTTGACCTCTAACCACGTAGTCCACGTTGCATGTGCCGTGTATATCTTGCTGTGGATAGAGAAATGTTAGGTTAGTGATTGGAGGAAATAGGGGTTCGTATGTAGGGGATTAGGAAAAATCTTTGTTTGATTATTATCATGCTAGGATCTTTAAGAGTCAAGCAAAAAGAAAAAAAAGTAGGAACGATTGCTAAGCGAAAACAATGTGATAGTGCGGGTAGGCGACGCGGTGCGACGACGTGGGTCGGAGGAACATGAAATTTCACTCAGACAAAGTCGCGGGCAGAAGCTAGTAGCGGGCAGAAGCCGATATCAACAGTAAAGTATCTATCGATACTTTCCAGATCAACAGGAAAGTATCTTTCGATACTTTCCTGTTGATCTCGGCTGTTGATGTGATAGTTCCAACAGGACCACCTTTGAAACAATCATATAATCTATGTTTAACATACCTCAACTCCCTTGAAGTTGATGTCAAATCTCTTCATGGTGTTCTGATAGAGTGCCAGGATGGCTCTCTTGAAGTTGAGCACCCAATCCTGTTCCTCGGGTTCCGGGCATAACTCTGATATGATGCCATCGTGGAATGAGAATCTGGAAAGGTAAACATGATTGGCTTGAATGTAAATTGCTTTATTTGGTAATTATGAAGCAAATTTAATTTTACTATATGTGTGTTCATATTCATTTATTCATTCCACTTTGTAATGGCCAAGAAAGCAAATGTAGAAAAGAAAATTTGCCAAAACAAAAGTTTACTAGTATCATTAACCAGGGAGAAAACAGAGCAATGCTTTAATATGGAATACAAGCCAACAACCACGTTGCCATGTTTCTTCTTATGAAAAACTGCATACGGGACTGTGGTAAAGTAATACTTAAACATTGCTACTGAGTTAGGTTAATTTGTTGCTGTAGACCAAATTAAGCCCTGCCTTTTACTTACAGGTTGTGGGTGCTGTTAAAATTTAAGGAGAAAACATTATTCAATAGTATTTGATACCATTCATTTTCTGTGAATTAATGAATATGTATGCATGTACATAGAAATAGAAAACTTATACCTATATAATGAATATTTTTTGGAAAACACAGCGATGATGATGTCATCACAAAATCTCATTTATCATAACTGCACCCACCTGAGATCATGCAAAGACACAGCATGTATGAACTTCTCGGCTCTCTCCGCCGGATAGTTCTTATCCTGATCTATAAGAGTCACGTCTGTCAGCTGCAGGAGACCCTCGCAAGGAGTTATGAATTGGATTTTTGACTGAAAATAAAAAACAATAAGTGTTATGGGATTTAGAATTTGGTACCTAAGTAAGTTATAAACATGACTGGTCATAATAAAAAGGATAGCTATATAACAGATAGATAAATTGTACCACTCATAGTGGGCAGAAATATACAATGTATATAATTTTGTCATAATAATGGTTACTAAAATACTTGAAAACCTTCTTGAAAATAATGAAACTCTCTATTTTATGTGGCACAATACTTTTGATTACCTTTAACATCCCATTTTTTCTTCAAAATTACTTCAAATAAACAATACCGTTGTAAAAATTATGAACAGGGTAAAGAATACATACCACAGCTCTGACATCCAATGTCGAGCGATTGTTACTGGATCCTGCGAAGTAAGTCTCCACATTGACTTTGTACTCATAGTAGTAGATTGTGTCTAACAAATACTTGAATTTTTCAGACTCTGGAAACAGAAATAACGTAATTAAAAGTAAAGAACTTGACCATTTACACTTTTGAAAACTTTTAGTTATGTTTGTAATTACAAAAAATATGAAAAACCATAACTTACTCGCACACGACGGTGGTCCACAAATGTATGGATCTTTCAGCGAATCTGTGAAAAACAATGAGTTTAAAAAAATGATAAATACAATTGCAAACAAAAGTTCCGTTTGTTTACAAACAATTTACAGGAACTGTCAATGTCAAGTTGACTACGGCCGCTTTCCGAATTGAGCTGTAATCGATTTGAGCGCGCTTACGTCCGTACCGAATTAGCGTGAGCGCGATAACGATGTCACGTGAATCGTCATAGATGACGCCATGACATGCGCCATCTTGCGATCCGCCGACCATGCCCTTTAGAAATATCACTGTAAGCGAAATGTTGACAGTTCTCAGCTGTCTTAAACGTGATATCTAAATCGGTACGCAAATTGTCGATGTGAGCGCTGTCAGCGATTATGGTCTTACTCTTTTGACTTTACGCATCGACCGCGTTCAGCGCTCCGATTGGCCCTTCACCATTCAGAAGTGGTCGATGAGTAAAGTCGAGATGGTTAAAAGAAGCTCACACTATGGCCTCTGGCTAGAATTAATGAATGCAAGAGCTTGAAATTTCATCTAATCCTGCCTGAGGTATTCATACATAACCGGCCTCGTATCAATAGGAATTTGAGGTTTCGGATAATTCACAGACATCTACTTTTACAACATTTGTAAATATGTGAGCAGTATATCTACCAAATAACCAATTCATCAGCCATATTTCAATATTTTTACTTATTGTGGTATAGTTATTTTATTCTATGATGGATGGAAAAAAACATGTATAAGTGCCAAATATTGTAAAACATAATAAAAGAGTAACGGTGGAGTTTCTTGGCCATTCTTCTCCATACGCAACTACCGTTTGGAAGGGGCAACAAGAATCAATTCTATAGTTTTTTTGTTGTAAATGTTGATGTTCAAAAGTGCCATTTATATGTGCCCATTTGAAATAAACTGACTTTGACTTTTTGACGAGTATTTGCTTACACACGTGGCGGGCCCCCGCAGCTTGGGGACTGGCGGTTGGTGTAACTACGCCTGTGAATTATTACTGCAGTCATTATTAGTGGAGATATCAGCACAACGCGTGAACAATGTTTTTCCATAGTTTGTAGTGGTGACGATTTTGTTGTTTTTCGACGACGCGACGATAAAAACAAATAATAAGAAAACTATAAAATTCGTTTTTTTACTATAGATGACAACAGTAAAACAGCGATAATTCTCTCGTCACGAGTTCGCGACACACGCTTCTTGATTTTAAGTTTGTACATTTTATTTTAACCTCTTAATTATCGTTCGTATCGTGGATAAAAGGACACAGCGGATCACTAGGCAGCACATCGGCTTTTGGGCCTGAACCCGTCATACCCATCCCCTTCAACCAGATACGCAGGTGGTTGCGGGAATCCACCCACACACCACCACGGTGGTGGACCTCGACACCAGGCTGCAGGCAGTCCAAGGAAGCTTTGCCATCCTTAAATGGCAGGCTAACCAGACGGTTATTACGCCTAGACAGAAATGGCCTGCGCCTGGTGACGGGGACTATCACAGGACACTGCTCGCTAAACAAAAACCTTCACACAATAGGCATCACGGATAGTCCACTGTGCAGAGCTTGCATGGAGTCGGACGAAACCGTTGCGCATGTGCTCTTTGAGTGCACAGGCGTTACCCAGATAAGAACAGAAACCCTCGGGACACCCGGATCTTTCACAGATGTTCTCGACAGACCAGAAGCTTTGATCGGCTTCTGGAGGGAGGTGGGCTGGTTGGAATATTAACCACCGACGGCCGCCATGGCCCACGCACAATGGTCCACATGAAGGACTAAGTGCGGTAACCAAACCCTCTAACATAGAACATCGTACGTATCGTTTACCTCGTTTACGATATACGCTATCATACATAGTACCTTAGGCTAATTCGTAAACCCCATAATAATCGTACCTATTGGATTAGGATTGGCAACACTGGTTTATTGGATTAGGATTGGCAACAATGGTTATACGTTTCATTTTTGAAATGTTCGAAGTTTTCGTGAAACGTGAAACGCAGAGGTTTTTTAATTGGTTAAAAATAGCTAAAGTGATTAATTCCTAGTTATTACTTTCGATACAATTTCAGCTTAGAGCATTTAACATAAAAGGAGATGGCAAACAGCGAATCACCGAACAACTTAATCTGCCACTTTCTGCGGGCGGCGAGGAAAACACTTATAGCACACTACGAAAATTGGCCAATCACGCACAGATACAATGCTTACTATTGCTACAAACGCACACGAAAAGATACAGTAAAAAAAAACACACACGTTGACAAATTTGTGCGTATAAGTGCTAGTGATATCACAAACGATGAGTGCTGTTTCATTTTTAATTCATGAATGAGTAAATGAACAAAATTATAGTTTATTTTATTTTCTTGTACACTTACTTAATTTCACAAATGAAATAAAATACGCAATAGGATTAGTGGCCTTTTTTTTCTGGGTGGGAAATTATCAAATGACTTCGTGAGAATGAGGGCGTGTTAGAATTTTACTGACTAAAACCCACCCGTGTTCCTTCACAATCACTCAATCACGCTGTCCCACCACTATGCGAATCCCTACCTACCCCTGTTACTCCCTGTACTGTGTTTGCGCTACCAACGTACCAATCTATTTTTCTGTCGTAATGGCATAACGATTATTTCGACATTGTACTTAAATAAAACTATATTGATGTATAATTTATCCTTACATGTGGGAGGAAATGTCATGGTTGCGCAAATTTGAAGTGGTAGAACGCTTTTTTCAATAGGAATCTGCACAATAAACCATTTTTTGGGAACACTTGCGACACAATACGATACACAATGGCGGCGTTTTTTTTGTTTTTTTTTTTTGGGAATGGCATCTCGCAGGTCAACCTATGGATTGTCGTCTGCTTGCCTTGCCCTGTGGGGTACGGACCTCGGCTTAGGGCGTCGCTGGAAGAGGGCAGCAAGGGACTAGCTGGATCTGGATTTATGAGATTTTGGGACGAATTTAAAGCTACAGGCTCAGCGGCGCGGGCTGTCTCCAGCAAGGGTCGGGAGGGGCGTGGATTTGGGCGTTGCGGCGGGCCTCGGCAGCGAGGGCGGTAAGACGGCGATCGGGTTTTGGGCTTACGTAGAGTGCTGGTGGCCTTACTACTCTCTTGGAGGAGGGTAGTGGCGTCGTCGGGGGCGATTAAGGTATGCTTTGGTCGGCGAATATTGCTAATGCGGGAGGGAGTATAGCGGGTGGCCGCTGAAATCAAGGGATTTGAGTGTTTAATGCCACAGTCAAAGAAACGCTTAGATATGCGTTTCATGAACTGGTTTATGGTGGGCATTTTAAGGTCGACGTGGAGATCTATATTACGGACATAGTAGGGGGCACCCGTAACCTTTCTGAGGAAACGGTTCTGGAGGGTCTGCATCTTTTGGAGATGACGTGGGTTAGCGTGCGCAAATACAACGCAGGTATAGGTCATGATGGGACGGATGACTGCGGTATATATGCGCAGTTTGCATTTTAGTGTCAGTTTGCTACGGGCTGTCAGTATGAAATGGCTAATATGAGCGAAAGAGGCGCGCGCGCGAAATGGCGGCGGTCGATGAATGAACTAGTTTTATGTAACGTGCATGGTCGTATGGCCAATTGACTTTGGCAGAGGGGTTCGCTCAGCTATGCAATCTCCATAGGTTAAATGCTCTAAGAATTTCAGTTGTTATTAATTTAGAATTGTTGTAGGTATGTTCATAAGGGAGAATTATAAAAAAAGTCCACACAACAGAAACCACCATGGACAAATTGGAAGCAATCTTTCTTTTTAGTTACTATACTCTATGAAACAATATAAATAAGTACCTAACTCTTCATTACAGTCTATCATGTCACAAGTCAGTCTCTTATCGCGAGAACCTAGTCCATTCAGTAGCGATTTATCTAATTAATAAACGTAAACACGTGTTCAAGTACTTAGCTAGATAAAAGTTGAAATATTTATTCGTTAATGATCCTATTATTTATGCTGAACTGCCATCGTGGCGCGATAAGGTCCTTCTGTCTGAGGTTAATTTCATCATCTACCTAGCCTCTCAAAAAGTTAAAATAAATAATGTTTGGCCTAAAATTCGGCAACGTGAACTGCAGCCACAATGTCATAAAGAGCACAGGGGACAGGGAATGCGGCGCAAGATGGAAGGTGGGCCATTATCTGCCAGGAGACGACGCTTATGCAGTTGCAGATCTCAATTGCGTATGCGGCGTCTGCCGTCCATGAACTCCCAACTCTTGAGATCGTCTTCGCTCCGGCCGACTTGGGTTCGAAGTCTATTTAGAGATCTCTAAGTTGACCACGATAACGAGTTTTGCGATATGATAGCGAGTCCATACGATTGGCCTAACTAAAACCAATAAGACGACATCAGAGAATCAGACGGTACTACAACGCATTTGTCAAACTTTGTTATTATTATTTATGTATAATAAAGACTGATATAAAAATAATTAGTAGGTAACCATAAAATGTGACGTGAGATTAATGAGCCTTGTGTTTCCGTGCATTGTTTACATTGATATAAAGGCAAAGCAAAAAGTACTCAATGGAAGTGTGAAGATCACTGAACATGCTGTCACTTAAACCAACGATAATCTAGACTGGGAACGATAATCAAGACCCTCTTCTATAATCTGCCAAAAGCCAAAAGCCTACGAAAACCCTAGACTTAAGAATATTAGGGCACTTAAATAAATAGACACTACCAACGAAAGTTGACGTAAAATGTATGGTGAAGGTACCCTATGTCCTTTCCCGTTATTTATGTAGCATAATAAATCAAGGGATGATGTGCACAGATTTCGGAGAGTAGATAAATAGTGAATTTTAGTGATTCTTATCTCCCGACCCTTGCTCGAGCCAGCCCGCGCCGCTGAGCTTATAGCTTTAAATTCGTCCCTAAATCAAATAAATCCTGATCCAGCTAGTCCCTTGCTGCCCTCTTCCAGCGACGCCCTAAGCCGAGGTCCGTACCCCACAGGGGGTGCCCTTAGCGTTGTCGCTTAGTTTTAGTTAGTATTTAAGTTTAAGTCCTGGCTGGAGGCCTTAATTTATTAGGGCAACCACAGGCAAGTCCGTTTAAGCAGACGACAACCTCATAGGTTGACCTGCGAGATGCCATTCAAAAAAAAAATGATTCTTATCTCTGCTTCTTGAGTGTTGGGTCACAGTAGAAGTGAAGCGATGAAACGCTCTTCATTATTGTAAACAACTATGGAATCGAATGACTAATTACTTCAGATAATTGTTGTTGTGGCCTGATGGCGGAAATTAAAAATATTGATAACATTGTTCGGAGAATTGCTGGCTGTTTTAGACTACGTTCACACGAACGAAAAATATCGCGGCGGGAATTTTTGTGCATTGGATCTTCAACGCACTGCTTAGCACCGAGAGTTGAAAATCCAACTGTGTGATTATTCTACGCGCTGTTGAAGAGAAGCGATTTACTCTGTTGGATTCTCAAGGCCCGGTCATGGGGTCTCAACTCGAACATCTTATAATTAGTCTTGAAAATAAATTATAGATGGCAGCTTATGTAACCATTATGAAATTAACAATCATTAGAAAGCGATAAACCGCAGAACTTTGGCGAAAATAAGATTAGTAAAAATCAGAACATCGTTGTTTAATGCTGATTTATTTACTTACACTTATTGTGCACGTATTTTCAACAATAAACATAAATGAAGCCTTTATCTTCAATTCGAACCGCTTAATTGATAAAAATAGCCCTATATGTTAATCATTTTGTTTAGAGCTCTTTGCAATAGATGGCGTTTTACTCAATTTGTCCTGTCAACAAAGTAACTTAAGTACATGAAAATGTGAAAGATATCTAATAACATGTTTTACTGAACCAGGAACTATAAACTTTATTTAAAAAGGATTACACGAAACGTTTTAGAAGTAGGTTGACTACTAGACGGCGTTGTAAAACTACAGTCTCTGGCAATTAGCTAGTCGCTGATGCTGCCATGTGTTGAAAAATTTGACGAATTAAAATAGCCAGCTCAATAGCCAGTCTTAAGGAGGTCTCATTTCGTTGTATGGAATTGGATATCTGTTCGTAATATTCTGTTATCTGTGGCTCGGTTCAACACCGAGAGTTCAAAATTCAATGCGCGAAAAAATCCCGCCGCGATTTAATTATGTCCGTGCGAACGTGGTCTTACTGTTTTGGCAGTGAAGCATTTTATTAAAACATCGGACGATGTGAACTATGTTTTTGTTGAATTGGAAATTCCACTTTAATATTTTATAAAAAGTGCTTTGACAAACAAAAACAATAAAACTATTATTGAAAGCAAGATATTGAAACGTCATGCGAATTGCAGTCCCTTTCAGAAAATCGCCTTTTAGTACCTACCATTATGATAAAGCAGACAAAGTGGTCCTCCTCGGTACCTACTTCTTAGAAACGGCGAATGTTAAAGGAGGTTAGGTTCAGTGTGAAGGATTGAATCGAAAACACAACTCGACACAACTACTTCTTATAAGGATAGAATAGATATCGATAAAGGTTTCTATGAATCTTCACTTCTTTCTCCTATCATGCTTATAATTCTCAGCACATTCCTGCTGAGATGTCTCATCCTTTCTCCTCAAACCGCTTAATTTAAGACGCTTCACTTGAGTGAATGTTAATTTTTGTTTCATTCCTCATTCACATGACATCAACAAACCTACATAAAGGAATGAACGTTATTCTGCTCACTTCATTTAGTCCCTGTGTTTTTGATCATTCGGTAGGCGCCTGAAAAATGCCGAGTGCCATCCAAAATCGTTGTATTGGTTCACTAATGAATTCATTTTGAACTTTCTATTCATTTGGTGTTCTGATATTTCACTTTGAGTGAAAGATGATGAATGACAGCCCAAATTGAACAAGAAGTGAAGCGTCTTATCTAAAAATGTCATCTCATCTGCATCTCATTTGACATTATTCACCCCTTTTGTGCCTAGCCCAAGACTCATCATCACATTAAACAGTACTGGTTTTTATATGCTCTTGTGAAAATTCCCCTTTAGTTCAACACCAATTTGGGAGTCACACAGGGCGATTCAACAGACCGCCGTTTAAAATATTGAAATGTGTAACAGGCGCCGACGGAACAGCGGCTAACAGATCAATTTACTTATTAATATCATGGACACAGACTGACTGACATGATACAATAATTCCCAATTTCAAAGCGAACGTTGCAAGCAACTGCCTGAATTTCAGTTCCGTTAACCCATCTATAGTACCTGTTTGCATTTCACACCGTGCACTTCTAAACTCCGAAACCAAAAGGAAGAACCCAATAACACTTTGCCCGACATGCAGGCTTAGCATGGCGTTTTCTGTTTCTACTCTACTGTAGAATAGAAATCGCTTTCTACGCTCTTCGAAATCTCTTTTTCGCGAGCACGAGGACACACTTAGACTCAGGTTGCTTTATAGACAGTGATTTTCCATAGCAACGGGTTAGTTGCTAGTGATGTGTATAACTACCCATTTTTACCGTACAATTGCGTTTCGTTTCTGTGTAGACAGTAGAAAACTTTCTACTGTCTACACAGAAACGCCATTTTTGTCTACTCTTCCGTCGACAATACGCTTCTCTAGGGCGCTCGTGCTAAGCCTGCTGGGAGTCGAACCCAGGACCCCACGCTCGGCAGCCGCTTGAAAGCTTGCAACCACGAGACGCAACGGGGCAGATGAAATCCATAATAGATTTTAAACCAGCCATTGTAATGACTAAGTATGGAATGGATTAAGTTCGTTAAAATGAAAATGTACCTCAATTTCAGTTTAGACTGATCAATGTCAAATTAATCAACTTTGAATAACAAAGTTCAAATCCTTCCAATCCAATTTCATTACATTTGAAATGAAAAATAAGGTTAAAAATACCAACTTCATTGATATTTGCACAACAAATTTTCAACTTACAATATTAACTTAACTTTCAAAAAGTTTTTATTAAATAACTATATAGACCGTATGGTTTAAATAGTTTTTTAATAAAAACTTATTGATTTAAACGACGGTGTCGCTAAGAATGCTACGTGGTTTCATTATAAATGAATTTCAATGTTAAGAGACCAGCACCTAATTGCATTACACACTTATAGTTACAATCCGAAGTTTTGAAAGAAATTCCTAATCCATTGCTTCATAGGTTTGAAAAATTCGTCTGCTCAACAACGTCTAAAACGCAATGAACATGGGTGAACTGTCAAAATGAATGACATTTTGTTTGTATGTTTGGGATCTCGCAGGTCAACCTATGCGGTTGTCGTCTGCTTAAGCGGACTTGCCTGTGGATTCCCTAATAAATTAAGGCCTCCAGCCAGGACTTAAACTTATATACTAACTAAAATTAAGCGACAACGCTAAGGGCACCCCCTGTGGGGTACGAACCTCGGCTTAGGGCGTCGCTGGAAGAGGGCAGCAAATGACTAGCTGGATCAGGATTGGTATTAATTAGGGACGAATTTAAAGCTACAGGCTCAGCGGCGCGGGCTGGCTCGAGCAAGGGTCGGGAGGGGTTGAATGACATTGCAATCGATTGCCATTTTATGTGTGTGACACAATCACCCCGAAGTTCTAATCTAGGTTTGGAAAGATAAATGAGACAGTGCTGAACAGCTAGGTATTTATGTAGGTAGGCAGAGTTAAACCGCAACCGCCAAGGCTACACTGAAAGATGTTCTTCTTAATAACTACAACTAGTGATTTCGTTTGTGCATAATACCTATTACCTAAATCACGAGGTTTTGTATCTCGAAACGAAACAATTACTGTATGAGAATGAGAATCAATGTCGAATATTTTCTTATGAGAACATTAGATACTAAATCGGAGGTTTAAAGGATCTTCAATGGCCGAAAACATGTGTAAAATTCTAACAAAAATCATAGGCCAATTGACCAATGAAATTAAGGATAAATATGCCTATTATTGTGTCAAAAAACGGATAAAGCGATCCACTTTTAGAGTTCTATATTATCAATCTTTTTATGGCAATACCTTAACACACTTCTCATTAATGAAAGAGTCACCCAAGTTAAGCTTTAAGGATTATACGGTTCAATATTGGCCAACAATTCACGATAGTGTATAGTGCCTATAGTGTTAAATCTTTCGTATAACCAATGCAATGTCAAAGTTCATTGGAGGATTATTGCCTTGGTTCTATCAAGGTCCTAATGTAGATAGGGAAGATGGATGTTCTATTAGGTATAACATGTATTATACGGAATTTAATCAATTTAAAAAAACCTTTGTCACTTATTGTCAAACACTTGAATGATGTAACTTTTCGGCAATGTGCTTAGACTTTAAATCTAAACTGACATTACTAATACAGATAAAAACGATGTTCTTTACACAAATAAATGTATTAAAGAGAACGATATAGACTGTTGTACCCATCAATCTTTACTGTGGCACATTTGAAATTGATCCCACAGATGATTTCCTTAGAATTTGCAACACGCGCTTGGTAGCTAGTGAAATTGACACTACAGGTAAATGGTAAAAGAAATATGTATATAGGTACTTACTGGGCGATCCAAAAACAGATCCTGTGACGCACAAACACAGAAAGATCACACACAAAAACATGTTGCACATCATTCCATGTTCGACCGTTTCGTTCCCTGTCTGAACACCAAATAACACGACACTAAGAGTCCTTATCTAAGGGTCAAAGTGTTGGGTCGGGACAAACAATGATTATCGAGTAAATTATCGACGCTACGGAACTGTGAATGTATTAATTATTACAATTTGTTGTAGAATATTGTACGATACAAATCGTGCGGCTGGTTGGAGGGAGACGTCAGCGGATATAAGGGATCGAGTAACCGAACGGTTGGTGAGAGATTGAGGTTGGGACCCGTATGTATTAATAATGTTTGATTTTTGTCCTGTTTTGTTGCTAATTTGTCTTTCGTTCTCATTGTTAAGTAATTAGGTGCTTACAGATTAATACAATAGGTACTCTGGTTGATGAGACAGACCCTGCAGGATTTAAAGCTCATTAGAATGTAGTCATGCTGTCATTAGGACCAGAACGATTAGAACAAAAACATGGATTCAGCACGTAATTACATTACTGGGAGTATTAGGTAATTCGTCGGTAAATTGTTTTTTATGTTAGAGTTCATTCATCTCTGCATGTGCTATTTCACATTTTGAGGATATGCACATATATGATATTTTGGTGAGGGAAACACTGGAAGGGGCTTAATTTTGTCTTTGCTATCATTGTACCAGGTGACCATTTTCCTTCGGGTGTAGCTTGTATCATCATCATTATAATCTTAGCTCCCCCCACGGCTAAGTATTATAGACCTCATCCTTTTTGCGGCTAAAACCTATTTCAAGTATTGGAGAAGATGGCAATGTCTGCCCTTCTTGTAAAGAAACTCGATTAATTGTTTATTGGCAACGCAATGCTGATTCAGTAGCACAGGTACCCCTATCACTATCATTTCCACTATCGTAAGAATAAAATTGCACATTTCAATTATTTAAATAAAATTGTTAAAACAAAATCAGCAGCTGTTCCCATGATTGATGACGCAGTAAATGTGTCGTAATACGAACAAATGTATGAAATAATAATCGGCTTTTAGTAAAATTATTATTTTTATGACAAACGTGAAAAGTTCAAGAACCTATGACGTGGTGCCTTGGTTTCCTTGCGATAAGGAGTAACATTGAGATGATAATAATTATATCTGTTTTATTTTCTGTCTCTTTACATACCTACTTATCTGCTCATTTAGGCCAGTCTTGAGGAGCAATGCCTCAGTGCCCAACTACTTAGTCCTTCGGGACTAAAATGAGACGAGCTAGAAGACGAATCCGTCCTAAGTTCACTCCCTAAGGGGTGGATTTCACCAATGAAACTGAACGCGATCATTACAACTAAACGGCGTTCAAGAGCTGTCAGTATCGTCATTGTAATAGAAAATTTACACTGACAGCTCTTAAACGAAGTTTAGATGATCGCGATCTGTTTCATCGGTCAAATTTAGCAGGGAGTCGGTCAAAATGGTATTAGCTTTTTCTCAGTAGCAGCCCGATGCCGTTT
The DNA here is from genome assembly GCA_963555695.1 of Dasypolia templi. Taxonomy (NCBI): domain Eukaryota; kingdom Metazoa; phylum Arthropoda; class Insecta; order Lepidoptera; family Noctuidae; genus Dasypolia; species Dasypolia templi. The sequence continues at coordinate 10,513,027 of OY743158.1, read as the reverse complement.
TATCGTATTTTCCCAAGTTATCCCCATGTTTAACTACGAGTTTAGCGTTTTAATTTTCATGCAAAATCACTGTGCCTATACTTAATCCAATTGAACCGACATAATTTACAATAAATATAATACATACAAATTCCTCCATAAGCCATGTACCAGGCCACTCAAAAAGTAGGTATTACGAAAAAAAGTTCTTATGTATGAGAGACTGGCCTGTTATAGTCTATTTTGAAAATATGGTTATTTGCAGGTAAAATAGGTACATTCCAAATTCAAAGTTTCTCTCCACATTGTTTTGGAGCTAATTTAAATTATCGCGTCTCATACAAAATGGATCTGCGCCGACAACACTTTCGCGCTATGATTTTTATTTTCAAGGGTCCCCTACCCGAAGGAATCGTACGATAAATTTCAAATGGCATTCATGGATGAAGGCTCTTCTAAGGCAACCGTGTATCGTTGGTATAACGAATTCAAGAGCGGTCGACTAACTTTGGGGGATGAAGAAAGAAGTGGTCGCCTTTTGACGGCTGTTACGGAAGAAAACGTGCTAGCAGTAAAAAATGTAATCCAAGACAATAGAGGCGAAATACGTATCAATAAGAGAGTAGCACATACTGCAGGTTGGATCGGGAAGCCTTCACGAAATTTTACAAGTGTGTCTTCGCGTGAGGAGGACAGTTTCACGCTGGGTGCCGCACAACCTCACCGATACTCAGAAGCAGGCCCGGGTGGAATGGTGCCGTAAAATTATACACAAATTTGAAGCCACCTCGTCTCGGCGTGCTTACGACATCATTACAGGTGATGAGTCTTGGATTTATCAGAAACGAAGCGCCGATCGACCGTTTGGGTGTTCCAAAACGAATCAACGCCTACCAAAGTGAAGCTATCTAGAAGCGGGGGGAAGATTTTGATCGCGAGCTTTTTCAATTTGACTGGCTAATAGGTGTCAATTCCTTTTCAGAACCAAAGAAGCATCAAAGCTGAATGGTATACTACCTACCTACCCTAATGCTTGGCAGAAGTTTTCTCTGTTGTGAGCAACAAGCGACCAAACACGGGGCTGCGCGGGTTACTGCTCCACAATGACAAAGCGCCTTTGCACACCGCGCTCAAAACGAGGTACTTCCTGGATAGCACGCCGGCCAAACTCCTCGGTCACCCTCCTTACAGCCCTGACCTACCACCGCATCGAAGCACCCAATGACTACTCTTTATTCCCGAAAATAAAAATCTGCTCAAATGGATACAATTTTATTAGCTGGAAGATGCGCTATGTGCGTTCGAGCAGGCGAGTTCGAGTAAACGAGGTGTCTGCGTCGGACTGGAAAAAGTGTTTCGAAAACTGGTTCAGACGCATGAAACTTTGTTTAAAGGCTAGTTTAGAGTAATTTGAAAATATTTAATAATAAAAATTGGAAAACTAACATTTATTTTTATTTTCGCAAAACTTTCTGAGTGTCCCACGTACTTACCAAGGACTATAGTGTTAGGTACCCAGTATACGGGTTATGGAGATCAGATACCTCTAAGAAGCCCTCTGGAAGCCGACCCCAACATAGTTTGGAAAAGGCTGGGCAGATGGAGATGAGAGTCAAGTACTTATTGCCAATTTAACTAATGAAATTGAACGCGATCAGCGCGTTCAAGAGCTGTCAGTGTCAATATTCAACAGAAAATAATGACACTGACAGCTTTTAAAGTTAGCTCGTAGTTTATGTATTAATCGCGTTCAGATTTATTGGTGAAATTCGACCTAAGTCATCAATTCGCTTCTATCAACGCCTTGCCGTTCCATGGTTATTGGTTAGTGGAATATGAATATTTATAATTTTCAAAATGGTTTCGTCCCTAAGCCATGGGACCCCAAACATAATAATCAAATGCTGAATGTCAGGACATGCCAGCCTTGTGTTTGGTAATTGAAACATGTCCAAAGTTTTTAAAGTGTGGGATGAGCCGATGACTTTTTTGGGAATTAAATCCTAGAATTTGTAGTTTCCCATACATTTGAAACGGTAACCTCTACACCGGTTCCAGATTTTCTTCTTCTCTAACATCAAAACGAACTATAAAATGTCGACAGGAAAGTTTTGAGTATGAGTGTGGATGGCTATTCCAGTAAGGGAAGATAAAAAAACGATGGAGATACTGTATGAAAGATGATATGACAAGAAATGAAGTGACCAAGATGACGACTAATAATGAAGTATGGAAGAAAAATATATGTCGCACCGACCCAAATAGCTTTTATCAACAAGTCATCATTGCTAAAATTGTGGCATCTACACCACCACATGCGAACTACGCATCGCACAGACGTCACCCAAATCGTGCATCGTGCAAGCAGAGTATTATAAAAGATGTTTTTTTTTTGTATCCCATAACTCTAGGGTGTGAATGAGACCATATCAAATAATCAACAGGCCTGTGAACTATTTTTCAAATACATTTTTTTGTTTTCATTATTATTAATTTAAAACGCCCTTACGTGAAATATGAGAACGTCGCATGTTCTTAAAATTTACATACTTCATTTCGCTTTAAATATGAATGATTGGTTTGAATGAAAAAAAAAAACAAAATTGTTTATTGACACAATGAGGGGGAGTGTTTTGTGAGTGTGTTTTTGTGGGGTTGTGTGTAGTCGTGTAAGGTATGTTAAAGAAAAAGTAATTATTCGTATTTCTTAATGAAACACAGATACATAAATATTACATATTATGAAGAATGTTATCATCGAAACGAGGAGCAGTGGTGGCCCAGTGGTAACGGTCCCGACTTACGAGTTGTAGGTCGTGAGTTCGAACCCAAGCAGGCGCTTTACTTTGTGTAAATAATTTAATCACCACTGCTCTCAAAACGGTGAAGGAAAACATCGTGAGGAAACCGGCATGTCCTAGAACCAAAAATTCGAAGACATGTGACATCTACCAACCCGCACTGAGCCCGCGTGGTGGATTACGGCTCACTACCTCTCATAGAGAGGAGGCCTGTGTCCCAGCAGTGGGAACGTTATAGGCTGATTATGCTTATGCTTATCATCGAAACTATCCATTTTTGGACCACATATTCTAGGATTTTTTGTATTATTTGAACTTGTAGAATATAACCCTAGATCAAACGAATATTTAAAAAAAACACGTTGTATACAACATTCCGACACCAATATTCTGCCCCACCATAGCATCTATATGTTTGGGGTAGGCCTTAATTAAATAATAATAGTATATTCTGCACAAGTATACACTGATAATTACTGTCGGAACAATGGAATGATGTTCCAGAATCATCGTCATTAAGCTAATTAATGGATAATGAGGTTCTAGTTAGTATGTGTGTAAATGTGCCTCTAGTTATGAAAAGAGTATCTGCTCTACAAGCTATAAGTACATTTGTGTGTTTAAAATACTAGATATGTTACTGGATTTTATTTAGTTCACTAGTTTGGATTGAAAGACCATTTCAGACATCAATCCACATGGTCTTCACATGACCTGACCAAGATTATGTCTGGACTTTAAAAAAGAGACTGATCTCTGCTTTTGTTTCGGCCCTCTTCTCAGGGTAGTCAGATAGGAAACGCCGTACTCATCTAGTTTTTAAAATATGATTAACGTGTAAAAGTGTTTGTACAAAACTACTTACAGAAATAAATCATTTATCATTTATCAAAGCATTCTGGCATATAAGCATAATCAGCCAATAATGTCCTCACTGCAGGGACATAAACCGACAGGTCTTAGAACCAAAAATTCGAAGACATGCGACATCTACCAACCCGCACTGGGCCCGCGTGGTGGATTACGACCCTCTCATAGAGAGGAGGCCTGTGTCCCAGCAGTGGGAACATAATAGGCTGATTATGCATATTATGCAAATCAACTGTCTGGGTTCGAAACTACGACCTACAAATCGTAAGTCGCGGCCGTTTACACCACTGCTCTCTATTCATATTCTCTGCTCATATTCTGGTTTATCAAATTGAAATTGTACATATAAGTACTTATTTTGTCTCGTAAATAATCCCATAAAAATATAATAATGCACTTCGATAAAGGCTTTAAACTTTCGGCAATAGTAACCGACCCCAATATATACATAACATCACGCCTTGTTTCCCCGAAGGGTTGGGCAGGGGTGTACTTATAGTACACCCACATTTCGCCAGTTATGTTTTAGTCCCATGTAATAGGGGGCGAGCCTATTGCCATCTACCGGGCACAAATCCAGACTTCGGGCTGCTACTGAGAAATTCCAGATAGAAAAACCCAATAACACGTTGCCCGACCTAGGAATCGAACCCAGGACCTCATGCTCAGCAGTAGCGATTGCGACCACTAGACCAACGAGGCCAATATATAGTTATATGAAATGTTAACAATTGTGCCCTCTCAGAACAATAAGTAGGTAACGACCAAGGCATGACTTATGTAGGTATAATACAAACAAATATAGTAGAACAGATGGCAACGTGAATAACGCTGCATCAAATAAAAGACATAAACAAAACGTATATCGAAATATAAATATCTTCCAACTTTAATAATGTCACCTTGCACCTGAAAATTGCTTGCTCCAAGAAACGCAATACCATTTCATGTCTCATAAAAAGCATCGAGTTTCACGCATTCCATGTTCCAAGTACGCTTGACGCCCATTTGACGCCTCTGCAATCACAGAACTATGCAAAGCAAAGGCAAATGATAACATTTTCATATTGCAAATTGGCAAAATGAGGGAAGCAATCCTGTGCCAACTGCCTTTACTGTCAACACTGACCTTAACTGTGCGACTATACGGTTTAATATGGCTTCTTTGAATTGTGATTTTAAGTTGGTATGCAGATTCCTTAATTGGAGTGATCTGACGGGCCCCAGATGTCGGAGCTTAGTCAATAAATGCGATTGTGAGTCTGTCTGCACGTAGTATAAGTAGTTGATAGGTAGGTATTGTTTGAGCCTTCCATTGAGTCCTCACATGATCAATTTCCGTGACTTTTGGAAGATTAAGACCACGTTTGCACGGACGTAAAAATATCGCGGCGAGATTTTTTCGCGCACTGAATTTTCAACTATCGGTGTTAAACCGAGCATTTAGAATCCGACAGAGTACATAGCGTCGCGTCAAAAGTGCGTCGAAAAAACACACTGTTCGATTTTCAACTCTCGTCGCTAAGCAGTGCGTTGATGATCCAGTACGGCGCGAACGTGGACTTAATATAGTGTTAGTTGCCATTATTGCAGAAATCATCTTCTTTGTCGGGACCTTTCTACCTATTAGAATGTGGCTTGCATATGTATTTGAGTATTTTAGTATATGTATGGTCAAAGAGCATTAATGTTAAGTACTAAGCTATTTTCATAAAAATGCTATTCCAACAAAGCGGGCGCAACGTCACCATTTTGAGCTGTCATTTTCATTCAAAATGTTTGCAATGGCGTCGGAATAAATCGGAAAAATTATAAGGTGCAACCAAATGAACCGTAAGTAGCTTAACATAATTTTGACTGTTCAATGTAGCGAGTGTTTACTAATAATATTGTTACTCTATCTGAGTACTTGTGTGATCCACCTTCCATTTAATATATTTGAGCCTTCCAACAAGGAAAGCTCATTTCGATCATAAGTTTCTTTAAAATTTTCAAGACAAACAATCATTGTACATAATTATTTTCCTTTTATTTTCTTATTAAATCCTAGATAATCTTATATTGAAATATAAATTATTTATAGTAATTAAAAGAAAGAAGCCGGTGCAGAGACAAAGCACAGGTCTCTTGTATCACCCATGTACCTATATGCTCATAATATGAGAGCAATCCCCACCACCCACTGTCCCTGTTCCCACGGGGCATAATATTCAATATGGCAATTCCACCCTTCAGCCTCTTATCTACTGCGATGTACGTGTATTAAGACTTGCTACCTATTTGCGTAGATTGAATTCAGGCACATAGAATAGACGGGTATGACCAACAAATATCCCTTCTAGAGGAGTCTCATCCCGGCTAACTTCTACTGCATACATTCCGTAGGCTCTTAAGTGCTTGGGCACGCCACAATAGCGGCGGTAAGTCCCCTCTTTGAGGAGTGTTTGGAGAAGTGCCACGGCGTCCTCACCGGACACGGTTGTTTCGGGAGGTTCCTGTTTCGCATAAGGCGGGGGGAAACTCCCAGGTGTCACCATTGTGTGGATCGCCCGGAGGACACGGTGAACATACGGTGGAGGTCTGCCCAGCTTGGGCGCAGCACCGCAGTGTCCTCGCGGAGGCGAGCGGCGGTGATCTCTCGCGTCCGGCCCTGGTCCAGGCCATGGTACGGAGCGATAGGGAATGGAAAGCCGTCACCTCCTTCTGCGAGGCAGTAATGGTCGCGAAGGAGGAGGCGGAGCGCGTGAGGGAGAGAGCCTTGCGGTCTCATGCCCCTAGTCGCCGCACGAGACGCCCTGGGCGTCCGGAATCGCAAGCAAATTCCCGACCACCGTAGGCGAGGGCTTGTGGACGGCGAGCAATGTTTAGCTCGCCATCCGGTAAGGACCAGGCCCGGGTCGACGGTGCGTCGTGTTCCACGCGCGCCTCAATGAGATGTCAGCACCAAATGACGGGGTCCGATAGGGCCGACGCCTCAGGGTCGCTGGAAATTCGAAAGAGAAACCGTGGCCGTGGCAAAAGTAACTTTTACTGACTAAACCCACCCGTGTTCCTTACACGGGTGGGTTTAGTCAGTAAAAGTCTGACACGCCCTCCCGCTCCACACAGAGCGGGAGATGTCATTTGATGATTTCCCACCCAAAAAAAAAGTCTCTTGCAAATCTTTATCCAGAAGTAAATGCCGTAGTCTAGGTTGGTGTGCAGAAAAGTCGGTACAAAGGTAAGACAAGTCGTCAAGAATCCACAAATCGCAAAAATAACATTTAAATCCCACGTTAGCCGTTGAATTGACACAATGGAATGACAAATGACAAATATGATATTTGCCATGAGAATTTGACACTGACGTTCCATTTTCCGTTTCATGTTTCCAATACCGTTGTAACACAAAATAATTTTAAAAAAATATGTAGGGTTTACATTATTGTAGGTACTTTTCATGTTTCGTTTTATAAATTTTAGTTTATTTATCAAGAAGTAAGTTTAAAAGAAGGAAAACCGTCAAGCAAAAAACGTACTTAGGTGTAAGAAGGGTCATCATTAGTGTAGATTGGAATGTATCAATGTGATTCGCGAAAAACTTTTTGTTCGGAAACAGCACGATTCGATTTTTTATTTATAAATAGTTTAAAATCATTTACAACGTTGAATTCCCATCACCTAGTAACTCAACATTTTATAAATAGAACTCCTACAAACTTGTAGGTAATTATAATTTATTTAAACTTGCCCGTGAACGGTGCTCCGTAATTTTTTAAATTACGCGGGTCCAACCGCGCCATCCCACTTTATAGACTTTTATGCAAAATAGCTGTAATATTCTCATAGCCAAAAGTACGGAATTTTATTGATAGTTAAGCTATGTTTAGTTCGGTGTACAAGAGAATCCTGTCGTCTTTCACCATCATTATTGAATTACTACGAGTATCATGTGTGAATTACTAACACCAGAAGAGTGTACACGTATCGTCACTATGTTAGAAGAAGGCAGATGTCAGCGAAGTACAGCAATAACAATAGGTGTGTCACTTCCTTCGGTGCAGTGAGTCGTCCAACTCAATATTTCGTGATCCATTCAAGAATTGGTGGCCCAGTGGTAACGGTCCTGACTTACGAGTTGTAGGTCGTGAGTTCGAACCTAATCACCACTGCTCTCAAAACGGTGAAGGAAAACATCGTGAGGAAACCGGCATGTCCTAGAACCAAAAATTCGAAGACATGTGACATCTACCAACCCGCACTGAGCCCGCGTGGTGGATTACGGCTCACTACCTCTCATAGAGAGGAGGCCCGTGTCCCAGCAGTGGGAACGTTATTGGCTGATTATGCTATTCAAGAATTCATAACAATTTCTTCGAATTAGATTAGGCTTTTACTTACTTTTACTTTTTTTAGTCCTCCGGCCAGGTGGGATGACGATCTGCGAAAGACTGCAGGCAGATGCTGGATGCGTCGAGCTGAAGACAGGGCGCTATGGCGCTCATTAGGGGAGGCCTATGTCCAGCAGTGGACTACTATAGGCTGATGATGATGATGATTAGATTAGGCTTTTACCTCTAACTTCGTTTTTTCTAAAATGGCATCTTCTACCAAGTAAGCGTACGCTTATATTGTGTTTCGTTACAGATACAGAGCACTGACTTATTCCTAGTTAATATTTTTAGGAAAATCATAATACTTACTACTTTCGCAATGTTTGTAAATATGTGATCACCATGTACCTCACGTGATTGATTTATCTGTCTTTGCTTATTTTAAATTATTTATACCTATTTGTGGTATAGTATTTTTATTCTGGGTGCATCGTCTTCACATGTAAAAATATAACTGTACACAAAATATTGTTATACATTTTAAAAGAGTAACTGTGGTGTTTCTTGCCCCTTTTTCTCCATATGAAACTACCTTTTGGAAGGGGCGCCTAGAATCAATTCTATTTAAATGTAAATGTTGACGTTCAAAAGTGCCTTTTAGTGCCTTTTTGAAATAAATACTTTGATTTTGACTTTGATTTTGATTATTTAGTAGCAATGCTGCTGAAGCTCTAAGAAAGTATGGGCGTCGATTCCCAACTCGACGATTGCCGCATGTTATTGTTTTTTGGGACAACTTATCGGCGTGAACCGTGACTCGTAAAAAGTAAAAAGTGAGCGAGTAAAAACTTAAAAGCCGCTCCGCGACTTGTGACCTGGTCATGATGATCTGGCTGCTTAACGTGTGATAGGTTGCTGGGAGGTTAGAAAGTAGTGTTTCAACAATGTGCTAACTAGACCTTTGCAAGCATTATCGACTGATTCATCGGAACCTCTGAATATAGGGTGACTGGTAATTAGTGACCGATACTTAAAAACATGATTGTACTCATCATAACAAATAACTTTCCCAAAGAAACGATTATTTTTACTTTTTTTTTATTAATGTAATTGCCCATTATAATATTGAGTAAGAACGTAACAAGAAAAATACACCATCAGCTGTGATTTTATTAAGTGACTTATGCCTATTTACAAACAACATTAATCAATCCACTTTTACCATGCTTTTTTCTCTTTTCATTCATTTATCAACCACAAGGAACGCGCGCGCGCAATCAGCTACGAGTCGCTTGACCCCGTCCTGTCACATGTTCATGGAGGTACTATAGAATAACGCGAACGGCAGCGCGGTCACGCGAATCGCGACCCGACGAAGGACGAATGCGTGTACGTACCTAGTTAGTGTACATGCTCAGGTTGTTCCTAAGTTAAATTGTTAATTGTAATTGTGTTGTTAAATTTACAAAAGTGCCGCATTCGACAGTACTCCATTTTTTTGATGCAACGTATGGCCGCTTAACTACGAAATATCAGATGATCGTTTTTTGACCCCTATTCCTCCATGACGTTATAATTATCTTTCTTTCCATACAAAACGTATTGTCTGAGGTCCGACGGCGGCCAGTAGGCATTTAACGTGCGCAAAACCAAACCGTCGACTGGCGCTTCGTTTCTGGATCGTATTGATTAATCCAAGACTCATCTCATCACTTGTAATGATGTCTGTCTGAACACGCCGAGACGAGCCTGCTTCAAATTTGTTTATCATATCACGGCACCATTCCACCCAGGCCTGCTTCTGAGTATCGGTGAGTTTGTGCGGCAACCAGCGTGAACCAACCTGCAGTATGTGCTGAATCTCTTGATACGTAACTCGCCTTTTGTCTTGGATAAAAAATTTCACTGCTAGCATGTTTTCTTCCGTCACAATAGTCAAAGGGCGACCACTTCCTTCTTCATCCCCCAAAGTTAGTCGATCGCTCTTGAATTCGTTATACCAACGATAAACGGTTGCCTTAGAAGGGCCTTCATCCATGATTGTCATTTGAAGTCTATCGTACGATTCGGCCGGTTTCAGGTGACATTTGAAATCGTTAAAAATCATAGCGCGAATATGTTTCCGGCGCAGATCCATTTTTTTATGAGACACGATAATTTAAATTAGCTCCCAAACAATGTGTAGAGAAATTTTGAAATTGGATCCAATTTCAAAATCATATTTTCAAAACAGAATACTGGCCTGTCATATATAAAACCTTCTTTTCGCTATACTTTCTGAGTGGCCTGTTATGTAGATGATTTATGACAATGGATAATAAACTTCTTCCTATAACTTTCTGTTATTATGTATTAGAGAATTTGGGTACGAAAGGTTAGTTAAAGTATTAGGTACCAAATGGAATAGCAAAGAAGGCTATTCAATTTGAGAGTATTGAAAAAGAATTGTATTTACAACAAGGTCGCTTGTACATAGCCACTTTGATATTTATATTGAGCGACGTCGCATTGTTGTCTACTTATATAATTTTCATTTTCAATAGTCATATTATGAAAATGTCTACTTCTATTTTACTACTATTTTTCTTTTTTCCTTAATTTAGTTATACTTGAAGTCTTGTCTTGTTTGGTTTTATACATTAATTTTAAATTTTTAAGTTTAAAAATTTTGTTGTCTTTTGACTTTTACTTTTTTTTATTTGTCATTGAAGAGCGGGATCTCCTAGCACAGGTCTTTTACTTAAAAGGAGGTTCCCATGTAAGATTTAATGTAAAATGGGGAAGGCAACTGTCAAAATGGCGCTGTCGTAGCTAGTTCCCAACACAAGCTAATAATACAAGGCGCAATGTGGTTTCATTTTATTTTAGCGAAAATTGACTCGTTGTTGTGTTCCTAGATACTCCAAAATTGGAGTCTACGTTTTCCCGAAAGCCACTAAAATTAGAAGATTGTGGTTCAAAGCTATTCGTATAGATTCTTTTGAGTTCGAGTTAATGTCGAAAACATTTTGAAGAAAATTACTACGAGGAATTATTAAGGTTTAAAATTCTGACACTTTCCATGTCAAGTACTTGATTTAAAATACTGAAATCACCGAAAATAACGAAATAGTGAAATAAAATCAAACTCATGAATAAACATAAAATTAAACGAATGAACGAATTCTCAATTTTTCCCCTTTCCTTGGACCTAGCTATGGTCACGCCATCTACAATTAGCTTTGCCCGACCTTCCCCATTGTACAAGATTCTGTAATAAACCTTTTTGTATTTTTTATTTTATTTTGAACTACTTATCATAATGCATTACTATTTTCAAGATTTTTTAAACGAGAAATGTGATATGAATTGAATGTGAACAAAATTAAAAAGGTTGTTATCAGCAAGACGTAGTCCTTTTGATATCACCCATCTTCATCAATGAAAGTATTATTCGTGTGCCTGCAGAGAGCTAACCGGCGTTTCATGAAATAGGTTTTTTTTTTAAATACTTTTAATTTTAACACCTGGCAAGGCGCGGTAATGACAAGAGACGTCCAAGGACTGGGCGGAGGACAACTTTGGGGTCGAACCTAGATTAAGCTGGCACAGGGGCGTGGGGATTGGCACAAGAAAAGAGAGGCCTGTTAGCAGTGGACTGGTGGAGTGAAGTCGGGTTGTGGATGACGAACGCTATGATTCATTTAAATAGTGGAGCGTCGTAAACATAGAAAGCTCAGCCGACAAATCGAAACTTTTTTACATTTAAAAACAAACGATTTCAAAAAAAAAGTACAAAGTGATTAATAACTTTAATTTTGGAAGTCGGTGTCTTCGGTTTTGTATTTTCGTTTCTTGCCACCCGACTACCGAAATAGAAGTAAATTTTCAATTTGTACTGTTTTTTTTTATAAATAAAAAAATATTTTTATTTCCCAACAAAGAATCCATAGAGTGTTAGTAACATAATATTTATACAACATTAAAATCTAGTGTTAGTACCAATCACCCTCCTTATAATCTGCTTTACAATAGGAGAGCTGAAACTCTCCGCTACAGTTCTCAGGATGCGTTTGCGACTGTCTCTCACTCTCCTCAGTAGTGAAGCTGTTTTCAAATCCGTCCGTACGAGTTTTATGGAAGTCGGTTGTTAAAAAAAACCACTTCTTTGGTGTGGTACTGTCGATGACATTTTTGCATGACCCCCATTAGGGCGATTTTGGTGTGCACGGGCGCGCGGGCCAGTGGCTATCCCGCCTGCATTGTTTTCGTCCACCAATAGCGCTTCAGCGCACATTATAAAAAAAAGGTTCAAGGTGAACAAGTTAAGAAAAAACTGTAAACATTGAGCTAATATGATTGTTACCTTCCCTAGTTTTTAACGACCCCAAATAAATTCTATACCACTACTTACTATGATATATTGTAAATACGGTAACAAGAAGTTATTATAACATCATCAATATACACCAAGTGGAAAAACATGTATTATTGAAGCTATCTAACTGAAAAACTACCCAAGAAAAGATACTTATATTTATTTGGGACCACCCCTTAAGAATACCCTATTTTTTTAATTAAGAGTTTTCGAAAGCGATTCACAATTACTGGAAATATCGCGCAAAAAATATAACAACAAATAAAAAACAAGTAAATTGAGAACTTCCATGAAGCAATATCCTTCAAAGTGATTCAGTGTATTGCAATTAGGGTACTGATATTTTATACGTGATTTCAGATTTGATCCCGTAGTAAAAGATTGTTCAGAATAATGACGAGTTCATCTTTCAGCACGGCGGGCGGTGCTAGGGCGGCAGCTGCAGGTGTAGAAAACCTCAAACGGAGCAAACTTATTGTTAGCTATATAGCTATTTGTTTGAGACGTTTGGCGTTTAAACACTAAAGTTGTAGATTCCGAGTGCGCATCGTGTATTTCGGGACATCACCAAGCGGCTGGTCGACTCTTCACGTGACCAGAGGGCTGGCCTATTTTTATACCAAAAAAATTGTATTGCCATCCAACGTTACCACGTTGGATGGCAATACAAATTCTTTGGGGCTTTTTTCCCATTGACAGCGATGCGGACGGTTTTTTTTAATGCCTCATCTGTTTTAGTTTTTTTGCTTTATATTCCTACTTGAACATAGTATAAATATTTGTGTTAAGTTGTTAATTATTTTTAAGATTTGTCAAAAGGTGGCAGGGACATTGACGTGCAAACTGAAACCATGAATTTGACCCCCTTTTTTTTGGTCGGAATTTATCAAATGACTTCTCCCGCTCTGTGTGGAGCGGGAGGGCGTGTCAGACTTTTACTGACTAAACCCACCCGTGTTCCTTCAGTTACTTGTGCCACGGCCACGGTTTCTCTTTCGAATTTCCAGCGACCCTGAGGCGTCGGCCCTATCGGACCCCGTCATTTGGTGCTGACATCTCATTGAGGCGCGCGTGGAACACGACGCGCCGTCGGGCTGGGCCTGGTCCTTACCGGATGGCGAGCTACCCATTGCTCGCCGTCCGCAATCCCATTCTAGAACCCGTAACGTAGAAACGTTCCGTCGGTTTTCAAAAAACAATCTGCTGTTCAGTTCAGAGCAATTTATTTAAACTTTCAAAGCAGGGGTTTCAGAATCATGTACTGAATCTTTGGTAATAGGTGGTGCTTTGATGTCTCTGCCACCCTTTATACATACAACTGGAAATATGAATCATAAAAAAAAAAACATACAAATCTTCCATGAATGTTTGTGTAACACTCCTATAATCAACAAGATTGGTATCAACAAAACTATTCAATACTAGTGTTCGCAGTACGTTTAGATATGAGCTTATCTTATTTATAATATATTTAGCCTGACCTGTGCAAGTCTAGGTCATAACGTATCTAATGAATGACTAATGAGGATTATGTAATCATTCTAGATTCGTTTTTCACACGTTTTCTCGGCTTGCTTTGTCCGTTACATGAATGTCTGTGATATTTCAACATATTTTCTCTATAACTTTAACATCACTTCAATTGTGTCTAGACCATTTTCTGTTCATGGGGTCTACCAGTATCTTTTATAAAACAATGTTACTTCAAGAGAATTTTGTTTATAAGTTATAACGACATTAAGTTTTTAACTTAACTTTAACAGGGTATACGAGTTCGTATATTTATTTTAATTTTATTTGACTAGATAAGTCAATTATTTTTAGTTATCTTCATTTATAATTGACATGATCTACTCATTACAATGTTTTTTTTTAACGAGTTGTATTGCAATATGAGGTTAGCGACCTCGACAATTGATCATAAATTATTATTGCCTGAGCAACCGGCAGCGAGTTCGTCATGCTCCCGTAGATGCCACTGCTTACGGTAGCGTCGGGGATCGGGTTGCCTCCTTCCCTCAAATATGGCGAGGGCTTATGTAATTATGACTTTCGAAAAGTGCTGAATCTCAGCCTAATTTGAAAAAATGACTTTTGATTTTGATTTTGAAACCGACTTCCGATACGAGGAGGTTCTCAATTCGTCTGTATGTTGTTTTTGTAATTGTTATTCGATATCGAAAATTATACATGTCGGCGTCACCGTTAGCGGTAGGTACAGCGGGCCGAGTTACGCTGTGCAAAGCGGACGTTCGCCTCCCCACTCTCCCTAGTTCTCGAGCAACTTAATGTAAGCTAGTGCGCAGCGAAGAGGGGGAGCATTCTTGTGGCAGGCTCGGCCCGGTGCGCCTGCCGTAGCGCCTAGAGCTATTATCGCGATCTATTTAATGAATTAACAAGCTGTCGGAATAAAAGAGTTGGTTACTGCTATATGTCATACTTTCATTTAATATTTCGGACCTCTGTCTTAAGGTTATTTCATGGTGATTATTTTATAAGACATTGTGAGTGAAATAAAGTGATTGTGCTGAAACTAGTATCTCTATTTTCTTCGCCCGACAATCCACGCCTACTTACAAAGTGCAAGTGTAATATCGCTGATGAGGGCCTATCCCGATATCAGAATTGGGATTCGAAGGGCAAAAACCTGAAGAAAATAATGACGACAGTGAAGTGTGGGCTAACGTCTAATCTATTCAAAATATGGAGTTTTTGCTATCACGACTTCCGGCAACCACTTAACCGCAAACGTCAAATTTCACCGCAACTGCGCGACTGATACGGTTTGATCCTGATAATGACAATCGCTTCAATGGCACATGCCATCGTTAAAGCACAACAGTCCAAAAATCAAGTGATTGAAGCAAGTGGCAGTACGAACCTTTGACCGAAGTGAAAAATTCGAATCGAGCACCAGCACCGAAGAGTCGTGATACGAACCGTCTCACCTGCTACGTGTATGGACAACCACATCATCCGGTGAGCTCGTTCCTTTTCTTTTTAATAGATAATCTGGTAGTTCGTTTGTAGCTTTTAGCTTTGTCAAAAAATCCAGGGTACTATGCGCTGTGATTTAGTTTACCTTACAGGTATACCTGTGTAAAGAAAACGTAAAATATGAATCGCAGAATAACTGAGCCGTGGTGAAATTCAACACGTCAGTGTCCTTTTTGTTTCATGTTGTGCCTGTTAACTCAATTACAGAACCAGTTATTATAGGTAGGGATCTATTAGATAGTAGATCCATGTACGTACCGATATTGCAAAATTACATTCTATTTGGGGTAAGAAAGTTAACGTTACTAAAGAGTTTCATTATCATATACCACAACATCAAAACTGACCTACATGGTGAAGATAAACTCGCATTAGTTCAGTGCGAAAGGATAATTGATTCTTTATTGGTGGTATGGTGTTTATGGTTAAAGAAATTTATTTCTCGAAAATAAATTACAAAGATTTCACTTACTTGAGAACGTTTTAAAACTTAAAATATAACTTGGACACACAAACTAAGCAGCTATTGTTTTAATTTATATTAAACCATCTAAGTTGTAATACCATTTCTTTTCGTACGCAAATAACATTATTAACTAACACAACTTAAAACTTTTCGATCCACCCGCAAAAGAAATAATTTCCGTAGATAAGGAATGCGATCCCGGTGCCACAATAAAGCAATACAGTAGTAGGGCAAGTCTGTTTAATGGATGTGTTTGATCATTTAGAAAGTGATTTTTTTAAAATTTAATGTTGAAAATACCAAACGTTTAGTTCGCATTCTTTACTTCTATAGGTAGCTTATTATATTGTTGCCCTCCCGCAAAAATAATTGTTCTCTCGCCATTGACTGTCCGCACTCGCGGTAGTAAAATGTGATCCTTCCTACTATTGCTGCGATTGTGTACCTGATGTATTTTTGTGTGAATGAACTTACTTAGAATTTTTAAGTATTCTGGTGCAATATGCAGGAAGTTGTTTAATATTCATGAGTTTCGTTTCCCTGTAAATTTTAACTGTAGGTGTAAGGTAATCATAGTGAAATAATAGTTTAATAATTTTATTTTGAGCGATGTGTAGGTCCTTTAGATTAGTTTTTGGCGGTTTGCCCCATATTTCACGTGTTTTACGTTAAGAATCTTGAATCAAATTAAAAGGGCCTATCAAATGGACAGACAAGATATTTACAAGAAAGTGATCGAAATACTAACATCAGAACGGGTTCTGACTAAAATGATTTGACTGGAACGCACTGATTGAACTTCACACTTGTGTGCTGGGCCTCAAGGGATTGTTCGGGGCTCACTCCATCCTATGCTTAGGGTTTCTGCACAATGTTATACTGTACATTTAGACATCGCGGAGAAGTTGTGTGGAGAAATCGATGGTAGGGAGTATTCTTGTCATTGTTGACTCTTTCACTAAATGAGTCCTTCTCGAGTGCACTTCTTAGTTGGATGCAGCAGGTGCAGATGAAGCACTAAAGGAGGCTCTGTCTTTTCGGTGCGACTTCACGGATCATTTCGGATCGGGGTGGGTATTGTATTGGCGCAGACAGAGCAATTTTATGGTGAACATGGTGTAGAGTTGCACCTTCTTGCTAACGGTTCTGGCAGGGCATGTGTTCGGGTAGAGAGAGTCATGAGGACATTGAGGTGCTTACTTGTTATAATCGAAAGTGAATCTGGTGGGACCTGGCGCGGCGAGCTTCTCGAAGTGCAGCTAGCGACGGATGGTCCAAGGTCTAGGGTAACACAAACAGAACTTGTGTTTGGGACTCGGGCGCGGTTTTTAAGTGTGGCTTCATATTCTGAGTCTGGGTTTCGGTGAGATTTGGGTGAAATTCGTAAGTTAGCATTGGAGAATATTGGGAGAGTTGCTGCGTCACAGTAGGAAAAATGAGACCGTTCTACAGTGGTGATTCCTACTTCATTGTATGTGACCCCCCTCTGGGTTCATTTGGGCTTCGCAGGGAGTAAAGACTTCCCTTTGTTGTGTGTCTAATAGAGAATGCAAATATGGTCGTAAGCATTTTCGTGCAATGCCCGGGGGAAGTGAGGGCTTGGTGCATTTAGCTACCACTTTGACGGGTAGCTTGAAGGAGGCCGAGGTGGCGGCAGTCCGCGATTGACGAATGGAGTGGGCGTCATCGGGTGCTTTTAGTGATGCTTTGTCTATTTGTAGTTCACGTACGTTATCCGCCAGCTCTGAAAACCTCTCGGCCTCTGAGAGTGAAGCAACGTAATTAAACGTAAAATTGGTACTAATCTGTGAGATAAAGTAAGGGTCCGACTCATGCGGGTTGACATCCTATGGTGTGTGTTATTGGGTAGTCTAAAGAACTGGCTTATGCAGGCCGATATTCTGGGTCATATTATAAAGTGATCGTCTAGTCTGAGAGGCTATGAGATCAATGGAGATATGTGTGGTACTAGTGAGTGATCGGAGAGACGCTGATTGGCAACCTGGTCCATGTTATCTGGAGAGATAACTAGCTCAAGGGAGGCCTATTTAAGTTGTCCGGCTCAGCTCCTAAAGGTTGATTTTGTGGGTTACAAAACGTTGTAATGTATGTCACCGATGGACGAGCGTACAGGAAAATCTACCAGTTTTATTCTTTTTACAGAAAAATGGGCCCGCGGTGACTTTAAGGGGATGGAGACGCACAAGGACGTGTGAATGTCAGTCTGGCCGTGACGGCGCTTCAATACTTAAATTAGTGTTATTTAGTTTTCATAGATGTCGTTTGTTAGTTTAGAGTGTTATGTGTGTGTGAACATGAATTATGTGTCTGCTACGACACATTCAATGACATGACACTCAGTGACATTTTGCTGGCTGTATGACATGAGACTCGGTCGGCATCGCACAGGCGTGCTACGCATTCGGTGGAGTGTCTAAGTCAAGTCTATTCTTAAGATTAAAATAGTTTGTTTCTGTTATAGGCTCTAAAGTAAATGACTTTGGTGGTAGTGAAACTACCAATGAACATAGCATGTGTGGATTGTTGAGACAAGTACTTTAATACATTTGATTATATAATCTACAGGGACCATTTTAGTCCGGACTAAAAAAGAGGCAAAAAAAAGAGACAAAAAAAGAGACAAAAAAAAGAGACAAAAAAAAGAGACAAAAAAAAGAGACAAAAAAAAAGACAAAAAAAGAGACTAAAAAGAGACTAAAAAGGAGACAAAAGAGAGACAAAAAAGAGACAAAAGAGGTACAAAAGAGAGACTAAAAGAGAAAAAAAAAGAGCAAAAAAAAGAGAGAAAAAATAAACTGTATAAACTGGAGTGATCTTGTAGGGTCATTCATGACCGGACCAAGCAGTGACAATCCTGAAGGGTTTGTTATAACCGGACCAGGAGATTATAACTCTGTAGGGTCGTAAGACCGGACCAGGAGGTTATAATTCTGAAGGGTCATTTGACCGGACCAGGTGGTTATAATTCTGAAGGGTCGCTGGACCGGGCCAGAAGATTATAACTCTGAAGGGGTAAACCGGACCAGATTGCTAAAGTTCTGAAGGCTCAATAACGAGCGGTCCCGAATTAGTAGTAAACTCTGCAGGGCTGAAGCGGACCAGATTACTAGTATAAGTCCTGAAGGCTCAATATTGAGCGGTCCAGAGTTGGTTGCACAGTCAGTAGGGATGACCTGGATCTTTTTTGCTCATCGAGATTGCTAGTCAGGATGAACGAACATCAATAATTACGTTATGTCTTTTTAGACAATGCTTGATGAGTCTACGCGTACGAGGACCGCACGTCAGTATGGCCGTGTCGGCGTCACCGTTAGCGGTAGGTACAGCGGGCCGAGTTACGCTGTGCAAAGCGGACGTTCGCCTCCCCACTCTCCCTAGTTCTCGAGCAACTTAATGTAAGCTAGTGCGCAGCGAAGAGGGGGAGCATTCTTGTGGCAGGCTCGGCCCGGTGCGCCTGCCGTAGCGCCTAGAGCTATTATCGCGATCTATTTAATGAATTAACAAGCTGTCGGAATAAAAGAGTTGGTTACTGCTATATGTCATACTTTCATTTAATATTTCGGACCTCTGTCTTAAGGTTATTTCATGGTGATTATTTTATAAGACATTGTGAGTGAAATAAAGTGATTGTGCTGAAACTAGTATCTCTATTTTCTTCGCCCGACAATCCACGCCTACTTACAAAGTGCAAGTGTAATATCGCTGATGAGGGCCTATCCCGATATACATATACATAGCGATAGGCCCCTATTACATGGGACTTAAAAACATAACTGGCGACATGTGGGTGTACTACAGGTACACCTATGCCTAACCCTTCTGGGATTACAGGCGTGATGTTATGTTGTTGTTGTATATAAATGATGTTTCTAATTGTCTGTCATTGTTATTTACATACCAAGTTGTGGTATACCTATGAATTTGTGTGGCATAGGTATCACAAATAGAAAAAAAAAAAAGGTATTATTCAAAAACGAAACAACTGATTAAAAAACACTACCTACATAGTGAACAATAACTTTTGTTTCGGAATTTAGTTAGTGGTAAAAAACTATATTACAAAACTTCCGAAATTAAAGTTATTTTTCACTTTGTAGTGATTTTTTATGTTATAAAGGACAATGCCAGAAACTCTATAGAACTTTGCCCCACTCAAATCAAAAAGTCATTTACAAGCCTGCAATATGCAGCATCTTAAAGCTTATTTATTACTGTTAACTAAACATTTGTCCAAACGTCTGTAGAACTTGCGGTTTCTGTTAAAATCTTAAAACAATAATGACATTCAATAAAGGTAAGGTGCAGTTTATAATTATTAAAAGCGATACAACATTTATACGTTGCGCATTATCTTAGCTAATATTATCGCATTACGAGTTTTTGTTTTACAGGTATTTAAAACTTTGTTTTTGTTGTGTATCATACGCAATAAGTAACGCAGTAGGAAATTCAGGGTTTGAATTCCTTTTATCATTGATTTGTAATCGGCAAGTTCTACTGAAAAACAATGTACTACGAAAAGGTCCTATAATCATTACAACTATTTTCATTAATTGACATTTCCTGTAAATAGCTGGGGCAGGATCTGGCGTTGTCATTTGCAAAGCAATAATAAATCCTTCGCGTCTGAGTTACTTTTTTATGATTGACAAATATGACGTAAAAACAGCACTGATTAGTAACGAATTCTGCCTGCACGTGGACTTGGAATGAGGGACATATATATATATATATATATATAATATATTATCTTTATTTCGGACCAGTGTAATCACAATCCATATAGTATTAGTAACAATGACTTACAAAACTATCTTAGTAAAACTTATAAATAAAAACAAACTAAAAAAGACGAGGCCCAACACACGTTGGCACGTGCCTCTGCACCCAGTGCCTTATGAAGGGACTGTCCATTTTGTCACACAAAGTTTGTAGGATGCTGTTGGAGCTTCCGCGCAACCTACTCATTATTGACGCTGTTCTCTTCCTCATAATCCCATGAAAATCGTCAACACGGGCTTCCGCGTTTTGTCACATTTGCGAAGCGCTGCAGAAGCGCGGAAGCCCCATCAACATCCTAAATCCATTATTATATTGTACGCGCAGGACGTTGTAGGCTCTCTGCGTATATTTCACCCACAAGCTGCATGTGTAGAAAGTTTGGCATTATGCCTTGAAAAGAGCTACTTTAACATCCTTACTACAACGGGCAAACCTGCGGGCTACCATATTACATCGAACCGCCAACGCCCTCCGCTCCCTCTCTATATCAGCATCATCAGATAAGTCCTCCGTGTCGATTCCTCGTCATATAACAAGCAGGGTTTGCGAAACATTTTGCAGTGTGTAACTAATCCTAAACTTCCTAACAGCTCAGGGCAATCTATAGTAGGCGATTTTAAATAAGTACGTCTTAATCAGAGCAATGCGTCTGCGCTCACAGTGGTAAGATGTGAAACCTCTTACATCACATATACATTGTACTGAAGGCCCGACACAATTTTCTTAGCGATAGGGGGAGTCATATGCTATAAGTTTTCGCCTATAGAAACTGTATTAGTGTCACGGTAATTAAGGTATGTTTTTTTTCATGTCTTCATAAAAAAATGCAAGCAATAACCATAGTTTGTCAATTTATTAGCGAATTAATTTCTCATACTTTAATTAATATCCTTTAAGCACCTCTTAAAACTAAAACTGTTACTTATAGTAACATGTGACTAGTAGTCTAATGACTTTGGATAAATATTTTCAAACGTGTAACAAAATGGTGGTGTCATCAATACAATTAATGAATTGTATAGATAAAAGATTTATGGAATGAAATCTGGGTAAAGATAAATCGAGCACTTCATTAAAAAGGCCACTAAGGTATATTTTATTAAGATATGATCATTGATGAAAGATATCTTAAGAAAATATGTGCATAATGACAGAATTAACATAAACGGTTGGGATTGTAATATGTTTGAAATGTAATACACACAGGTAACATTTGAAAATGTTAAAAGGACCACGAATTCAAAGGTCTTGCATTAGAAACTTATGTTGCTTGTACACACTTTCTTAGTGTTAAAGCCCTTTGCACTTAGCAAAGGGCCTTCTCAACCGGTTTCATGATTTTTGTAGCTATTACTGACACGGATTCTTTTTTCGTATGGGATGGTTCAAATCAGAAAAAACCCAACTTAAAATTGACATTTCAACCACAATACTCTGCCTTAAAACAAGGTCAATTAGCTGATTGATTTGACAACACAAAAATGGGATAAAACCCTAAAATGCCAATCAGTGACAGACGGACGTCAGTCGTCAGGTGACCCTTATCAGACTCCTAATTTTTTTATTTTAATAGAACCGTAGTTGGCGACACGATTCCAGCAAAGTTTAAATTTGAACAAAATTAAGATTCTTTACTAAATACAAACTGGCACATACAAACTTCTTTAACAAATGATTTAAATACCCCATTCACCACATTATTAAGGTATTTATACACGCCCACAGTAAGACAACATATCAAGCCATAGCCTGTTCCAAACTATTTGACGAAAATGTAAACAAATGGATCAGAAAACCACTGTATGCCAATTTGTAGCACTTACAAAGTGACTTCTTTTACGTTATTATTTGAAAATTTTAATCTGAAATTCTCATTTTAAATCACCTTAATTATATTTTTATTAGACAAAATCACGTTAATTTTATAACCTTAGTTTTCATAGATGACTTTTCAATAACCTACAATTTATTAATGTTATTTAAACACTAATTGTTGGAAAAAATGGTGAAATATAAATTTTAAACCTTCTGAATACAGACAAATGTGTAACAAATTCCCTTTATGAGTGATTGCGTGAGAATTCAACTTTAACAGGGTTTGTTTACACTTTCGTCAGATACTTTTGGAATATACCATATACATTTCCAGTATAAGCTAACCCCGCAGTGTATTGGTTCTCGGTACAACGAGATGTCAGCTTATACTAGCAATGTATACCTTGATATGTTGTGTATACCTGTGACCTACGACATTTACAAATCTATTGATTTTATCCTCAGCACCGTAATGTGGCTATCTTTTAAGCTGCTTAAAATGTGTGTAGGTTTATGTGGATATCTTGAATAATTTAATTATGGTAATATTGATGAGGTACATCTAAATTTGGGAAGGTTTGAATTAATTTTGTGGTGGATT
The DNA here is from genome assembly GCA_963555695.1 of Dasypolia templi. Taxonomy (NCBI): domain Eukaryota; kingdom Metazoa; phylum Arthropoda; class Insecta; order Lepidoptera; family Noctuidae; genus Dasypolia; species Dasypolia templi. The sequence continues at coordinate 10,490,025 of OY743158.1, read as the reverse complement.
TTGGTATATCTTTGTTACTTTGTGGGAACTTTCTGTTTTGGGTAAAGTTATGTTTCTGATGTTAACCTAAATAGAGGTTTTATATTGTAATATTCTCACAGACAAGCTCTAACCCACAAACAGAAAGCAGAAAATAATATTTTGTTTTTTGTTTTTTCTATTGAAAAAAAAACAAAAGATTATTTTCTGCTTTTTGTATTGTAGTGCCTTTTTTTTTGGGTGGGAAATCATCAAACGGCTTCTCCCGCTCTGGGTGGAGCGGGAGGGCGTGTCAGACTTTTACTGACTAAAACCCACCCGTGTTCCTTCAGTTGCCTGTGCCAGGGCCACGGTTATCTCTTTTTAATTACCCGCGACCCTGAGGAGTCGGCCCTATTGGACCCCGTCATTTTGTGCTGACATCTCTTTGAGGCGCGCGTGGAACACGACGCGCCGTCGACCCGGGCCTGGCCCTTACCGGGCGCCGAGCTACCCATTGCTCGCCATCCGCAAGCCCGCGCCTACGGTGGCCGGGAATCTGCAGACGACTCCCGACGCGACGCCCCGGGCGTCTCCTGCGGCGACTAGTGGGGGTCGTGAGGGCGCAAGGCTCTCTCCCACACGCGCTCCGCCTCCTCCTTCGCAAGCATTACTGCTTCGCAGAAGGAGGTGACGGCTTTCCATTCTCTCTCGCTCCGTACCATGGTTTGGACCAGGGCCGGACGCGAGAGATCGCCGCCGCCAATCGCCTCCGCGAGGACACTGCGGTGCTCCGCCCAAGCTGGGCATACCTCCACCGTATGCTCCACCGTGTCCTCCGGGCGATCCACACAATGGTGACACCCGGGCGGTATTGTAGTGCCTACCTTATAGTCTTTGGTAGCCGGGGCCTTATCATTATCATTTAAAGAGCAGGTGATAATCATGCTGGTCAGGTCAAGGTATGATAGTTCGTGCCCTCATAGTACAAAATCACTTGTCAGTTCGCATGACTCTTCCGTTTTAGTCTAGAATGGGCATGATGACAATCTTTTTATTATTATCTTAAATAAATGTTTATTTTCAAATAGTGCGAATAGTATTACAAAAAGTGTAAAAGTAAAAAACTGCCAAGTTATAAACGTTTTAAAGTAAGTGTTAGACTAGGACAGCTCTATCGTAGAAGTGACGTCATGACTATTTAACTTCATACCAGCGCCGTACATTGTCCGTACCGCGCGACAAGGACAGGAATAATTCCCTCCAAAAACTTTTAAAGCGTGTATCTTCTTCATATTTACATCGATTTAACAGATTGTTTTCGATTATCTCATTTTTACTATGCCTTCTTTGAAATTACATTATTTTTACGTAATAGTAGTCCTCATCTCATAAACTAAATGGTCCAAAACATGTTGTATCAAGCAAAAGTAAAAGTTGTTACACTACAAACGAAGTATTTTCCTCCCCGTACATAGACAAAATTATGTAATCAGGTAGAAAACCGTAACAAAAAGAGAGAAAGGTCCCTTTACTGCAGATTCTAAACAAACGACAAATCTTTTGTGGTTAGTCGGTATTTCGTCACCACACAATCATGTATAAAGTATGTTAAAACAGTATATCGGCCTCTTAATCCTCGGATTAAGAGGTGTGGGTGTAGGAAAGTGCTCACCCACATCAGTTCTCCGGTTACAGTGTTATGGTTCTCACATCGCGAGGTTCATTCATGTTTGTCGTTTCGGCTTTTGATTTAACATTTTCTTTAAGTGTGTATTTTATTGTCAGACGATATCTGAGAGTAATCTTTTCTGCTGAAGCGTAAAATTCTACCTTGTGTAATTTTATACTAGATAAAAATTTAATAGATTTCGTAGTATTTAATTGAATGAATGAACTGTAAAATCAAGTACCAATTCCCGTACTTATAAAACGATAAAATTCAAGTCGCAATCACATCTCAGCGTCAATTATCGTAGTATTTAATTGAATGAATGAACTGAAAAATCAAGTACCAATTCCCGTACTTATAAAACGATAAAATTCAAGTCGCAATCACATCTCAGCGTCAATTATCGTAGTATTTAATTGAATGAATGAACTGAAAAATCAAGTACCAATTCCCGTACTTATAAAACGATAAAATTCAAGTCGCAATCACATCTCAGCGTCAATCAATGTCAAATTTTTGTCAAAAATCTACGTAATACCTAGAGAATAATTAGAGATTTTTTGTCAAATTGAGACTGAGATTACAGTACGAACGCTATTAAAATACAGGAATTACTTACCCTTCTGATCAAAACAGTCAGCCTGCGACGTAAATGTAGTAATGAAAACACACTAACAATTTTAATGTCTTTTGTTTCTGAAATTGCATTCATTGCGATATTACCGTTGTTGAAAAAATCGTCTGTTCGAATTTTTCAAACCTATAATGCAATGGATTAGGAATTTCCTTCAACATCCTTCGGATTGTAAAAGAAAAGGTGCAATTGGGGAGCTGTTCTTATTCACGGTGGTTACCAAACTTTTACGTCAAAATGTAATCATTGACTTTTGAACATGGTTACTCATACACCGAAAATAACGACAAAAGCTTTACATAAAACGGCGGTAATCACCATACGCAAATTGCTTTATGATAATAGTATGTTATAAGGTCACAGGTTGCTAAAGCTGTCCAGTCTCTTTATCACTCCCTTCGTCGTAAACCAAAGTAAAAGTTTGAACTACAGCGGTAGCAAAAGTCATAAAGATTTACACTTATTAGCTCCATGCAGACATTCTGTGCCTGAGGTTCATAGATCACATACACTTTAAACTTGAGGCTAATGCACAGCCTCACGAAATATTTGCCGCAAAGAATGAATGGAACTTTCGACCCCAGAAGAAGAAATTCCACCACCAGTCCCACCGCTTTGGTCCTTTAAAACGTACCTCGGCAATAATCTGGTCCTAACACCCGCAAAGTTTTCTAAAAGTGTTTCTTCAGCTTATTATCTCAGCCACAAAAAAAAGTTTCATTTAGTGAAAATGCCAGGCTATTTAGGATGCCAAAACATTACTTGAACGTTCTCGCGGCACCATAGGAGACGTCTAATTAGGACTCCGAAGCGACTCGACGATTTCATTACAAATGTATGAAGCTGAAGGCAGGACGTGGCTTGCAAGCACACGATCTGTACAATGCACCTTCCTTAGCAGAAAATGTCCATTCAAAGTAGATCCTTGCTACCCCTTTTGTTACTGCGTTACCAAGAACATTGCGTATTTGGTTAAGGGACGAGGAAGGTCATCTTAGATTGGCTGATGGTCCCTACCTCTTTCCTGCACCGAACGGCAAAAAGTCGAACGTGTGGGACTGCAGACGAACCCGTTTCTCCATACAAGGTACTCCTCGACAAGTCGCTTCTCAACGCACCGGCTCACATAATATTGTTAGCAGACGCCGATAGCTTTTTATGTCGAATGCATTATTCGATACTCATTTAAAATTCTAACATACGCTTATAAAGAAAGCTTGCCATTTTCATGTGGTCCCCTGCTGACGGCGGTCGTATTTCAACTGACATTATAAGATAAACTAAGTGAAGAATATATAGTAACATTTGAGTTGTTTTATTGCTTAAATAAATTACATTACGCAAATTCGGGGCCGGCTTCTTGCGCCCACGCGTCAAAAATCGCGGGGGCGATTCTCAGAGGCTTCGGCGCGTGCTCAAACGCGCGCGCGCACCGAGTGACACACACGCGCTTACTAAAAAAACAAAAAAAAGATACAAAACATAATAAAAAACGTCGGTTTCGAATTTCGAAAATAGTGACAGTGGGTTCCGATTTTTTTAAATAGTTTTTTGTTTTGGATAGTGCTGTTCTGCGTTTGACTAAGTCGATCGATTTAGTTTATGAATGAAGTGTAATAGGAAGTTACGTCATGCATAGTGATGTGCCTGCGCCTGCGCGTACGGTGGGCGATTCGTTGACAATGAATGCTCATTAGAGAGGAAAGGTGAGTGTAATGAACTAATGACTAACTCATTACTGTTCAGAAAATATTTGTATCCGCCTATTAAGGTCTTGCTACTGACTCATTATCTATTCAGCATGAGTTTACCTATGCAATTACCGCGTTAATCTATTAGAATGATTTTCTTTGATTCGTTTTCTGAGAATCTGTTTTGCAGAGCATGATATTTTATTAGGACGAGATCTTTACAGCAAATGTTAAAATATATTTAAGAGTTGGCACTTCCATTATAAGCTCTTCCCGGAAAATGGAGAAAAACGAATTGGAATTTTGTGTATGTCTATTTTATTGGCCCGTGTATGCTATCGTCTCTTGCATGGACTAAAATGGCACCTTTTCGTCATAACAGAACATTTTTCTACCCACGCAAAGTATTTACCACGGTACTAAATCGAATGTCTCGACTAAGCGCTCATATTGTTTGTTTACCATTTGAATAATCACACTTAACGTTGTATTCTCGCGAATGTTAACGAACTGCAGTGAGGTTTACTGTCCATTGACGGTAAGTTAATGGCTTTGATGGAAACTTTGCATGTGAAAGCAACCATGGATGGTGAAAGTTGCGAAATGAGCGATTGATTTTGTGTTTTCGTGAATGGGAATAATTAGGGATGTAATTAGCTGCTGCAGGCTACTGTGTTTCAAGATTAGAGTGTATGACTGTAGCTAAGATCTAATTGGTTTTATATACGTCGAATGAAATGAATAAGTATAATCGAAAAAATTGTGATTTGCGACACACTAAATCCAACGAAAACTTCAAAAAAATAATTACTCGTATGATTGGAAAATTATTCTGAGATAGTCTGCCTTAAGTTCTTTATACAGGGGTAGGCAGCTAAGATCAGGGCAAAACTGTCCTTGAGTTTTCAAGGACAGTTTTGTCCTGATCTGTTTAGAAACAATTTAAACTAATATAAGTAAATCAAAATTAACACCACATAGAGTAAAACGTAAATATAATTCAAACAGCAAATGGTGTGAAATATTTACCATATCATACGTTAGTCCATATGCATTTCATTCCAACGCGGTGTTGCCAAAATTAATAGTAGCATTAAATTCAATATTTTCTCGGCCAAAGCTGTGATAATTGTGAAAATGGGATTAGTTAATTTATTAAATGTTCTGTAAATAACGTATTTTCGTAAAGCCAGATGTGATGTTAAATATGTTGGATTTGGAAGGTATTTTTGAATGGAATAGTACCCAAGTATTTTTGTTTAGATCACACTAATGTACTAAATAATATTGGAACGATTTGAAACCACGTTTTGGTTATGGTTTCAAAACTAACCAAATGAATATACTAACACTTGAAAACGAAAGCTTTATAAAATCATAAGGCAAAGTAGGTACCTACTTAAGTGAAAAACATACAAAGTTACCTTTTTATAAACTGACCCGCTAGAGAATGTCCAAGTAGATTACTTGTAAAAGACCATGATAGCTCTTATGTGACTAGACTAAAGAACAAACTGTAAAATAGATATATAGAATAAATAGAATACTGCCTCGTTGGTCTAGTGGTCGCAATCGCTACTGCCGAGCATGAGGTCCTGGGTTCGATTCCCAGGTCGGGCAACGTGTTATTGGGTTTTTCTATCTGGAATTTCTCAGTAGCAACCCGAAGTCGGGATTTGTGCCCGGTGGATGGCAATAGGCTCGCCCCCTATTACATGGGACTTAAACATAACTGGCGAAATGTGGGTGTACTATAGGTACACCTCTGCCCAACCCTTCGGGGAAACAAGGCGTGATGTTATGTTATAGAATACTCTTTATAATGTCCGCCTTATAAATTACAGATAGAGATGTAGAAATTTTACAATGGGTGACACAATGGGCGGTGTTATCGCTAAAAGCGATAATAATAATACGATATATCATAATAGCGATAGTAAGACTCGTTCATACTGACGTGACGCGAGAAAGCGACATGATGGAACCGCGTGTCGCGCATCGAGCGGTGCCTTTGTGTTGCGCTGTTGTGTCGCTCCTGTTTGCGGGAGCCTTTATGGTACAATATGTTTTAACAAGAGCATGAGGTTTTAATAAATAAACAAACGATTATATTTAGTTACCTGTCGTTCAAGACTTTATCTCTTTGCTAAAACAAACCATGAAAAGAAAACCAACACGCTTTTATCAAGAACCTAAATTTTTCCAAAGATTCACTGATCAAGCTCTCTTTATACAATGGAAAGTGCAATCCAAACGAGTATTCTAAACACTACCAAACACAGCAGTCTCAACAATTTGCACAAAAGAAACGAGTGATCCAAATCGCATACCAACATACCAAAATGGTTCGCTCGCACACGTAGCGATTCTATCGACGATTCCCAAATCGTTCGATACGTCCTATCACGAGATCCACTTTAGTAAATCGTACGATTACAAGGAAAATTACAATGTCATAATATCATGCCTGTAATCCTTGAAGGGTTGGGCAGAGAACCTTTAGTACACCAATATTTTGCCAGTTATGTTTAACTTCTATATAATAGGGGGCGAGTGTATTGCCATCCCGAACGCGTTCAACCCGAATCTCTTCAAAGTTAGAGTGAACAGGCTTCTTCTGGGTAAGCTCACTCCATCGTAGACTTTATCTCTGTCACCTCTGACCTAGACTAGAGTCAAGAGTAAACCCATCTAAAATAAAAACAAAAATCAACCGGTCACAAAACCACTCACTCTCAGAAATACCTTAACCCAATAACACTTTGGCCTACCTGGGAATCGAACCCAGGACTGTTCGGCAGTAGCGCTTGTGACCAACAAAAGTGCAGCCAGCCACTTTAGTAAATCGCATGATTATAAGGAAAAATACAATGTTTTATGTTAAAAAGCCGCCAAGCAACTGGTTTAGTCACACATGGTACCCATTCTTAGTTGCCGGTTGCCGTACGAAGCGTGGGTGAAGATTATACACTGCCGCTTGACATTTCGAAATAGTGTGCCCAGACTAAGATATTCTGATTTTAAAGGTAACTTAATAAAACAATTGTGGTTTTAAGTATTTCAGTTTGTAACGTTTGGGTCTGTGGGAAGTTTAAAGCTAGATCTTAAGAAAATGCTGATTTAGTCAATCAACTAATGAATCCAGATACCAACTGCATTTATTTATTTATTAAAACTTTATGCACAAGTAAAAAAACACTGTACAATGGCGGACATAATGCCTGAGGCATTTTCTACCAGTCAACCTTAGGGTGACGCAGAGACAAAATATTGCGCGTGCAACAAAAGGGATAGATAACTCGAAATAGAATTTAAATACTAATACGTAGATACATACATATAAACAGAGTTAACTTTGTCAGGAGAAATAACGAAAGTAAGAACAGATAACGATCCAGCAAATCAGCGCTGAGATGATTTTACAAACTTCTCACGAATATGTTCACGAGCCTTCACTTTAAAAGACCATTTTATAAAACGATTAAAATAAAATTCTCTAAATTGTGCTTCCACTGTATAAATCGATATCAAATTAAAATTTAAATAGCCATTATTACTGATACTGTACATGAAATTACATTTCCATCATTTATGAAATACGTACAAATTGTGATTAACTAACATTATTTAGTTGCAATAATTAGAAGATCAAACGAAGTTCGATCTTAATTATCCTGTCTTCGTTGAAGAGATTTAAATCTTGACTATGTAGTAGCTTGCCTACGCTTCGAACATGTCGCACAAGTCTTTAGAGTATAAGAAAGAGAAAACATATTGTCTCCCTCTAATGTACCTTGTGGCGCGCCGTCCAGGTGACACCTCATTATCTTTAGAGTAGAATAGAAAGAACAGCACCAACATTGATCATACAGGGGTCATATTGGGTCAGGTAGGGACCCTAAATCTCTTCAACGAAGACAGGATAATTAAGATCGAACTTCAATTCAGGTAAGTTCGTTTGATCTTCTAATTATCCTGTCTTCGTCTTCGAGATTTAAATCTTGACTATGTAGATGTTTAAGGTCATGATCAATTGGTGCAAAAAATTTAACAAAAGTTTTAAGAAAAATATTATTAATGTTTATTGATCATAAACTGATAAACAATACACTGGATCTTACAAATTAACATTTATCAACCAAATTAAATTATATTAACAAAAGTGTCTGTCCAACTTAGACCAATAAATTGTTTATACTTAATATTTTATCTACGTAAAATAATCTAACAGATTTGTACTAATTGACGTTTCGTCAGTGACTATTGGTCGATTATAGAAATTAGCGAAAACTGCTGATTGAGCAGACCAACCAGCGGTCTTCCTAATGGCGTCGATACTTAATCCCGCACGGGCGGCATGCCTCGTACTGTGAGCACTAAAAATGGAAATATCGATGCCGCTTTCCAACAATGTCTGCTTAACCCAGCGTCCAAGGGTCTGAGAAGACGCTGCCCTATGCGGCTTTTTAAACGTTAAAATCAGACGCTCCTCGGAATCTGCTCTAATCCCCGAAGTTATCGCCAAATACTTATGTAAGACAGAGGCTGGGCAAATTCCAGGTGTCTGATTAAAATAAGTTAGATTTAAAAGGTGTTGACATTTACCAATTCTTTAGGTTTTAATCAGATACTAGTCTCTAGTCTAGTAGATAATATAAATTGATTTTGGAACGTTTTAATCTCTGACAATCTTATCAAAGACAAAGTTTGTAATCTTTGCCCAGTAGCAAGTGCTAACAGAGTAACAATTTTTTAACTTAGTGTTTCTAAACTAGCTGATTCATTCTGAATGTTTTCTAAATAATTTAGAACTTGGATCCCATGTAATATCATAACGAGGAAATACTGGTTTTAATTTAAAAATGCCTTAAGGAATCGTTTGAGTCTACTCTCTTCGCCAATTTTTTGTGTAGATATCATAGAAATGGCTGATCTATGACTATTCAAAGTACTATAAGATGATCCATTTTGAAAACAAATGGTCAGAAAGTCTATTATGGAGGAGACGTTAACATTGTAGGAATCAATATTTCCATGTAGACAATAATTCCACCAAAGTTTGAGACTTGAACTGTATTGCGAAATAGTATTTCTCGGATAATTCCTAATTTCCTTCCCGGATAATACACAAACTGCCAGGGAAAGATGACGATGCAGGGGGTGTACTGATCTGAAAGGAGAGAGAAGGAGATATTTACTTGGAGATAATAAGAGTGATCTGAAAAGTGGGTGCCACGGCTGAAACGGCCATAATGGAACGACTACTACGCCGGTCGCCTGATCAAGTATAATCTTTCTCAGGGTTTTTAAAATTAAAGAAAACGGTGGAAAAGCGTAAAAGAAAAAGTGTGACCAATCTAACGTGAAAGCATCGATATTGTAAGCGAAAGGATCTTGTTTCCATGAAACGTAAACAGCACACTTCGTGTTTACGCAAGAAGCAAATAAATCTATGTTAGGCTTACCAAATATACAAGTTATTTGTTTAAATTCTGTAGATCCTAACTCCCACTCAGTATCAATATTGAGTTTTCTAGATTCGGAATCAGCTTCTACATTTGATGAAGAGCAAATATATGATGCGAAAATGAAAATATTTATTTCTTCACACCATTTCCAAATAATGTTGGCTACCTCGTTTAAGTGCTGGTATTGAACTCCCCCCATTATGTTAACGTACGAAATAGCGGTAGTGTTATCAACGCGTAAAAGAATTTCGCAGTTTTTTCTATCTTTCGCGAATGATCTGAGGCCAAAATAAATTGCAAACAATTCTATAAAGTATATATGATTATTACGCTCTGTGGCGTTCCAATGCCCACCAGATTTTAGAGAACCGCAGGCTACGCCCCAACCTGTTAAGGAGGCGTGAAAATCTCCAGATCGTATTTATGGTGACGAATTGGATTGACTTTGGATAAAATATTACTCTTCCACCAAGTTAAATCATCATGTAAACTATCTGGTACACTCAGGAATGCATCATAATTATCATTGTTCCTAAGCAGCGCCAAATATTGATTTTATTTATTTAACTCTTTCTAGAGCCTTGGTATATAACCAGCCGTATTGAATACCTGAACTTGCTGCAGTCAGAGTGCCTAGGAAACAAGCCAGTTCTCTTATTCTAAGTCTCTTTGATTGTGATAACCAATGAATGCCTTTATGGATCTTGTTTCGTTTTGAATTTGGTAGCTGTAAAGTCATAGAACCAGCGTCTAAAATAAAGCCTAAGAGTTTACAAGCCGTTTTGGGTATCAAATAGCTCTTTTTATAGTTAACTATAAAACCTAGTTTTGTCAAACAACTAATACTTTTATTTGCGTTTAGGCAATCACTGGAGGATTCTCCTATGCATCAAACGTCATCAAGATACCGTACTGAAAGAAAACCTTCAGATGTTAGATGAGTCATAATCGGTTGCAATATTTTTGTAAAAATATAAGGACCCGAACACAAGCCAAAAGGCAAAACTGTAAATTCATATAACTCTTCTCTAAAATAAAAACGTAAAAATGTTGTATGACCATCATGAACGGGGACTAAAAAATAAGCCTCTTTAAAATCAATATTAATCATGTGACAGCCTTTGGTAATGAGTTCGGTGGCCGTTCTTACATCTTCCATTTTAAAATGTTCCTTATAGTACATATTCATTTAGTTTCTTGAGATTTAAAATAAACCTTCTACCACCGTCACTCTTAGGAATTAAGAAACTATCTGAAACGTATTGACCAATGGCTGGTATACAATTCCTAATAGCCTTAATTTTTAAAAGATGTTCTATTTCAGTCTCCATTGCTACAGACTCACATTTTGAAAAACTACGACGTGGGTAATTTTCTGGTTTCTGATTAGGCTTTCTAATAAAGGGTATCAGGTAACCAGACACAGCATCTAAAATGAATTTATCATTGGTAAAAGATTGCCATTCTCATAAATAGTGTTTTAATTGACCACCAAGCACATGGGTTTGCAGCGGATCTTGTGAATTCAACGGTTTGCTGTGTACCGCGGTGTTCGGGACGGCGCAGGCGCCGGCTGCGGGTGGCGCGCGCGGACGGCGGCGGTGGTGCCCGACGCATGGGGGGTGGCGCTCGCCTGCGGCCCGGGTATGCATAGTGCGCATAAGACGTCGTTGTTTTCGGCCCACCGGCTCTGGATGGGTACATCTGGCCGCTGCGCTGGTGTTGGAACCACGCTCCTCGGGTCGATGGGCCTTTCCCGTTTAAATTGACAGTTGATGTGCGAGCTTGAATTAATTCACTTGTATTTTTAATACTTCTCGTATCGGTTTCAGTGTAGTGAGAATCAGCCAGGAGTTGACCCGCATCGTTCAAAGTACGGATGATATGTGGAATATCTGAAGTTTTCTTTAAAAAAACATGTCATAGCAAAACCTAAAGCTGATAGGGCTTTGCCGAGCTGATCTTGCTTGGCAAGTAGCCGCTTGTCCCTTTGTTTACAGGTGTCGACTAGCATAGCGCCAATTTAAAAAAAAAAACATTTTTTGGAAAAAGATGTGTCTTTAAAATCTCCTCTTTGGTTTCCTTTTTAAACCACACGAAAGATTTTTTTGAAATCGAGTGGCTAAGTCTGCTTGAAGGTCATTACCGTACTCAACGATGTCAACCTCGGAATCACCCAGGGCTTTTAATAATTGAGGGTCAAAATTGTCAGACTCAGCTGTTTCATCCTGCGGTAGTGTCGCGGGGTCAATGTTTGTCACACGGTGGTCAGCAGCCTCCACTTCAATAATTGTAATAATGCCATCTCCAACCTCATTTGGGTGGTCCCCGCTTTGAAGCACGCATTCAGACTCGGCGGGAAGCGACGCGTTGACGGGGGGATCCAGCTGTAGATGTTCTGCAAACCATTACTTGATGAGCAAATAGGTACCGAAGAAAAAAGGCAAAAACACAAAGGGGATAGTTAAAAAAAAAAAACAATACTTGATTATTCGCTGATGAGTTTTAGGTACGCCATGAATCCATGAGCGTCATTTTCCAGTAGGCAATAGCCGAACACACTTTCCTTTGAATGCACACAGTACAAACTTATAAAAGTATCTTAGTAGGAATCCGAAGAATACAACGGATATTTGCAAAGCATACGATTCTCGGTGAATGCAACGGTTGTACTTAGGTGTATTACTAGTCGTTAGTAATAGATAATAAATCATCCGAAGAATACAACGGATTAAGAAAAATATAGTGGACCCAAAGAAAAATCACCTTGAGGGTAGACATCATCTTCGTCGTCCGAATATATAATCCTCCGCACACTGCTTCCTTCTCCATCTATCTTTTTTGGTTTCATCACGATTCCGCTTAGGCATCCTTGATACAAACCGTAAAATTGATTCCTAGTATTTTGTAAGAAGGTGCTTGTGCAAACGCCGTGAGCGTGAGCTGTCACCTGGACGGCTCGCCACAAGGTACATTAGAGGGAGACAATATTTTTTCTCTTTCTTATACTCTAAAGACTTGTGCGACATGTTCGAAACGTAGGCAAGCTACTACATAGTCAAGATTTAAATCTCGAAAACGAAGAGAGGATAATTACTGTTTAATTATCATTACACATCGACATCGGCAATATTAGAATCAGTTTGCCCTTTGGCAAAGAACTCCCCTAGAGTTTTCCATAATTCCTTTTTGTGGCTTTTCTTCTCCATGTTGATCCTGCCGTTTTTTAAATTTCATCCTCTCATCTCATTCTTTGACACCATTTCCTTTTTAATAATCAATATCATAATTGGTCAACTCTATCGTACATTATCAATATATTCATAGTTTCTGAAATATTATAATTTAGTAGTTCCGGTAAATTATTGATATGTAGGTATGTCGTCAGAACCTCAAATCGTGGAAAACTTGTATCGCAAGAAAACAGTGGGTGGATCACATATTTGTCTAACCTTTCGACTATGATAGGAGTGCGTCCGATTTCCTATAAAAAAAAACGAATCGCTTACTAATCTTCACCTTTGATTGGTTCTATGGTACGCGTATCTACTACTCATCATATTAAATTGGCGTTTGTAAATACAAGACCAACCAATATGTTGTAACCATATTTTGATTTGAAAGTCTCCGTGGAGTTTCTTGCCCGTTCTTCTGCATAGGAACCTTTGGAATGCAACTAGCTACATATTTCTAACTGACTGAAATTAATTTAAGCAAATGCTCTGAGTTAAGTTGACATCGCTATTTTCCATGAAAACGCTTCTAAAAGATAAGGCTTATATCATCATATACCAAACAGTTAATATCTCGTTAATCTTAAAGTAGAGCACACAAACACACACATTAATTCTACAGCGATCAGAAAGTTACAGGAACAGGATACCACCAGAATAGGTAACTCCTATACTAACATCTGCCTCCAATCTAGTTATAAACTAAGACAATTTGGTTATTGTAGGCGAAGGTAACCTGTCACAACCTACGTACATCCAATATTTAAATATAACAGGTTTATTTTGTAAGCCGTTTCGAGAGATTGTGTTTCATTCAGACTTTTTGTATCGAGAGTATGCAAATGAAAAGTTGTAGGGACATATTTTTTACTCTCTTCTTCTTTTAAAAGTTTTTGGACTGAATCTGTAAACAGTACAGCTGATTGTTTATGAAACTTTTAGTTTTAGCACCCCACTTAGATATGTTTAGAAATTACTTATAGGGACCACAGAATATAAACACAAGTTTAATAATGCCTATAAGTTTATAAAATCAGAAAAAAATGGTATATATATGCTAGTTAAATAGTGTGTTGGAAACATAATACAACTAATTGGATACTATAGAAAAAAAAGACATGAAGATATCACAATAAAAATCTTTTAACGATTAAAAACCATACTAATATACATGTAATCATTCTTATTTTTTATCAGATTTTTCTACAAGCAACATATTGACGTTAGTGTTTTTTTTTTGTCCAACCAATATCTTTTTTTTGTAAATAGATAATTGCTTCATTTTTTGGAATAAATTACCAACGTTGTGTTATCGGGCTTCTCTTTCTTTTCTATGCAGTCTGACAGTGACCGTGCTTTAGCTCTTGTCAGCCTCATAAAGGACCAGTTTTTGAAATAAAATGTTTAAAATTTCCCAACTGTCTAAATTTTAACTTCTGTCTCTGAAATGGTCACTTCTGAACGGAGGTTTTCTCGATTGATGATTTAATTTAAAAAAAAGGGGAGAACAAGAAGTCTTTTTTGAACGTACCACAGAACATAATTACTTCTTCAAAGACATCATCAACATTTTAAATTAGGTATTTAAATGACATATAATCTTGCCTATTTCTCCGAAGTGTTAGGCAGCGGTGTATACCAGGACGCGTAACATGTCCGGCACCCTAATTGCGTAACCGAATAGAAAAAAACAAGTGGAAGTGCCCGTCAATTAACCCGCGTGTGTCACAATGGTAAAGGTTGTAATTATTTCACATATTTGGCGCATAACTGTGTCACGCGCGTGATACAGGCGTGGGCACTTCCACTTGTTTTTTTCTTTTCCGTGTGCGTAACACACTATTAATCACAAGCTGAATAATTTTGAAGGATATTGCTAATCCATTGCTTCATATGTTCGAAAAATTTGTATGCTCAACTACGTAAATAACGCAATGAATGTTGTTGAAAGAAATTACTACTGATAGTGTTTTACGCAGTTACCCCGCGGGTTTTGTCGTCGGAAGAATTTACAAAATGACAGATAGAATTGACATAATACAGATTTCTTTTGTATCGGTAATTTTGTCTATTTTTCCGTCGAATAAACTCGATTCTTTAGTGGTCATGCATCGCTTGCTGTTAGTATGCCCACATTTCGCTAGTTATGTTTAAGTTACATGTAATAGGGTGCGAGCCTATTGCCATCAACTGGGTACAAATCCTGGCTTCGACCTACTACTGATAAATTTCTAATTTAAAAACCCATTAACATTTTGCCCGACACGGGAATCGAATTTAGGACCTCATGCTCATCAATAGCGCTTGCGACCACTATTCCAATGAAGATGCACAAAGGTAATATTAACCAGTTACTATCGTTTAACCAACGCATCAGACTCAACCTATGTTGTCCCGTCTCTAACTTTGCGTTCACAGGCGAACAATCTTCATAATATATCAAAGTCCAAGTTATTCGGAGTTTAGTTAGCTTCGACCAAGTTTGTCAACTTATACATAATTGTATACAGCTCATGGTTGCTGTGTACATGCATGTACACTGCAGGTACATTGTCAATGGGAGTTTGTGAAGTTGGTTCGAGAATGTGTATTGTTGCTGATGGTTTGACACTGTGGGTATTGAGTACCGTTCAGGTGATAAGGATTTTGTTGAAAGACGATGATTGATATCAAACTGCCTTTTAGTTTGTGAAAAACAACAAGTTGCTTCATTGATAAATAGACTAATGTGACTAAACACTGTCACAATATCAATATTTTTTTTGTAAATCCTACAAACCACGGACTTCCGTCTTCAATTTAGAAAGCCTGAATTAATGGTTCTGAAAACAAACCGCCCCCCCCCCCTTCATGTTGAAAATAACCCTTTTTTGTATGGAAGCAAGACGCCTTATAATGAAATGTTAACAAGCCAATGTTACTGACGTATTACATTAACAATATTTCATTAGTATGTATTTGTGCCCGTTTTATGGCTATAGGCTCGCCCCCTATTGCATGGGACTTAAGGGGACTACATGCCATAAATGCAAGTTTTATAATGCCTAAAAGTTGCAGTAAATAAAATCAGAAAATATGATATTATTCAGGATATATGCTAGTTAGATTGTGTGTTGAAAACATAATACAACAAATTCGATACGATAGAAAAAAAACACGAAGAAATACTTTTTGTAAATCAAAATCAAAAGTCATTTATTCAAACATTAGACAGTCATTACATAAGACAGTCCCCCAAAACGCCCGCCCTTCACCACTTCCTAGTGCTTTAGCTGGGAAGAAGAAGTGGCGCAACAAACTCCCCAGCAGCTTAGCTAGAAAAACCATTGAACTATATAATTATAAGGTAATCAAAGAATAAAAAGCGAAACACAAAAAATCATATTAAATTATCTGCCATATGTAAGCTAGCCACGCCAATATGCCCAAAACAGAAACCAATAAAAATCAATAAAAAAACAACATAACTTGCTTAATACACAAATAAAAGCCTCCAGGCATAAGGGGCGTGACATCTTACATATGCATTATTGGATTATTTTTTAAGTACACACAAATGATAAACAAGGACCATCGAAGTAAAATAAATCAACAGAACAATTACTTTAACAATAACAAAACCATAGACAGCAAGACGACCAGTCACCACAAGCAGCACCCGTTCACGAGCATAACGCAAGGATCAGCTATTGACCCATTGAGCCATTGACCCATTGTATGATTTTAAAACCGTACTACTAAACCATACATGCAATCATTCTGATTTTATGTTAGAATATTCTACTTGCAGCATATTAACGTAACAGTGGTTTATTTCCGTAGTACAAACTATAGATTTTTTGTAAAAAGGTTATTTGCCAGATCTTCCTAATAAGCAAATACAAAAAAAAAAATGGTAATTGCTTAATTTTTGCAATAAATTACCCGCGTTGTGTCATCATGCTTCCGTTTGTTTTCCATGCAGCCTGTCAGTGACCGTGCTTTAGTTTTTGTCAAAACATAACTGGCGTGTACTATAGGTTCACCTCTGTCCAACCCTTCTCGAATTGCAGGCATGATGTTATGTTATATTGTTACATTATATTAGCCAAAAGCATGAACAAAACAACAGCCCATTACCTAACTTCCTGTAATAGGCAAAACACCAATATTTTACCACCATGTCCGTTATTATGGAGTTTCATTAAACTATAACTGTTGTACTAATAATTAACGGCATGATTATCCGCAAAAGCTTTTAAGCATGAACCCCATTATTCTGCCAGTTCAAACTTACATACCGTTTGTGTAGGCTAGAACAGAGTAGGCTAGAACAGAGGCAACCTTTTATTGAGTACCAGATTTGCGTGCGTGGAGTTTGGTAATTATCCCACGAAAACTTACTACCGGGATGAAAAGGTATCCGGTGTGTTAATCCAGGTTATAAACTCACATAATGTGCTGAAGTTTCTATTAATCATGATTCGAAAGGCACATAGCGACATCTAGCGTCGAAAAGCAATTGTGATCGACGAAAGTTATTGTTCTTTCCCTCGAGAACAGTTCTTTTTTTCTAGATAAAGTATACACTATGTCCTTTTCTGTATCCCTGGCAACGTATATGCAAAATGTCATGATGATCGGTTCAGGAGTTTATACGTGAAAAGGTAACAAACTAACAAACTTACTCGCATTTATAATATTAAGTTAGGACTACTCGTTCGCTCTAAGTTTGCCAGTCTGTGGAATGAACGTCCTCCCCCCCAACCGCCTATTGCACCGCTGAGTTGCCCTCGCAGTACCGTAAGTAACGTCATCGTGCGTGTGATCACTACTTATTGGAACATTAATACTTTTTAGTTTCAGCGGCAAACTAAGGGCGAACGGGTTCCAATTTATATTTTTACGTTTTGCTTTAGTTTCTTTCGTTTTAAGAAAGCTCAATTAGCTTCTCTGTCAATTGGCCTTCTAGTTTCTTGAAAATGCTTAACACTTCATGACAAAACTTCTTTGGAAACATAAGTTGACAAGGGGAATATTTAAGTGGCTATCACCCTTATCATTTACACAAAACGGTCGAATTCAGAGAGAGATTTGACTCGTCGAGAATTTTGTGGGTTTGAAGGAAAATTTTAATGCCATGTTTTTATTATAGTATTTAGTAGCTGTCTTTAAAACCTTAAATTCAAAATGAAAAAAAAACCTAAAATGTTTAATCTCTTCTTACTACGTCTTGTGGTGCATAAATGTAAATTGAACGAAACTTTGCTGTCGCAAATAAATGTATTAACTTCTACCGTACACAGTACTCTCCTTGCGACGACTGTTCATTAGTTATTACACGTAGGTACTGTGCTACTGGATTTTATTTTATGCTACAAAAGACAAACATTATTTACGACTTCTACAGTTACTTGGTTCCCACCGTATCTTGTAACTTTCCTATGTTACCAAGATGAAAAATATCTACAATGTCTTAAGGCAGTAACCAGACTACCTTTCTGCCAAATATCTTTAAAAATAGGACTTTTTTGTTTCCGCAAAAAATTTGGAAAGGCAAGACGGCTGCCCTGTAGCTTTCAAGTGAGCATAGAAATTAGCTTTTCCTTTTCATTTAAATCAGAGAGACATATCATGTAGAACCCTTCATGGTTCAATTTGGTTTAAAACTTCAATTGAAAAGCTTCTAAATAAACCAAACATTTAAAAACTGTCAAATCCTAATCAACTTATGCATAAAACGTTTCTAAAAATAAAATGGTCGTCCGAACCGCAACGACATTTTCGAAAAAGATTGTCTGACGGAAAAAAACCGCTTTCCCGCCAGCATAAAAAGCGACCTGAAAATATTTAGTACAATAAGTAAGTAGCACGTAACCTGTTAACCTTAAGTGCTAGCTAAAGCCTGACCACGTACCATTATAAGTATAAACATAGCGAAGTTTATCTTGCGCTGCATCCAATCAACGCCGGCCCTGGGGACGCGAAAATATTATAATAGTGAACCTATTGAAGATAGTGATGACACGCTTTGTCGGGTGAAGCCGGGATTTTGTGCGGGATTTCATGTTTTACGGGATTATGGGAATAAATTGGGTTTATTATTTTTCGTGCGGTTTAAACAAAGCGTTTTTGAGGGAAAAGGAAAGTTTCATTTTGATAGTTCAAAGTTCAATTTTGAATTTTGTTATACGGACGTCCGCTGTTTTTTTTAAATATGTAATCTCGCAGGTCAACCTAGTAGGTTGGCTGTCTAACCGGGCTATCTTGTGGATGCATTAATAAATTAAGGCCTCAAGCCAGGGCATAAAACTTATAAACTAGCGACTATACGCTAAGGGCATCCTCGTGGGGCACGGACAAGGGACAGGCTGCCGATCCAGAATGTCCTTGTCATCTTGGATGCTCGCCGTTCAACTGAAGTATTTTTTATTGGATTTCATCACGCCCATAACAATCGCCGAAGCAATATTTCAACTTATTTCATTTAAGTGAATCTAGAATTAAAACCAAAGTTTTACATTATGAAACAGTGATCGTTTTATTAGGCTTCATCCAAGGGCATCGTTCCAATGTGGGCGTATTAAGTCAAGCTCATAATATACCACTAATGATTAGCAGAATATTGCAAAAACCATGATTGATATTCTTCTTGTTCCTAAATGATTTCGACAACAAGCTTATGACTTGTAAATTGCAGGTTACTGGCCTACACTAATAGTTATTTCACATGTAAGTATTAACCGATTAAGCCCTGTATAAAGAGAAACGGAAGTTTCCCTCAGTTGGCGAATTTCTGGTTCCACACGGGTTCGCGCGGGCTATTTGGCACTACACTATTAATCAAATTTTATCATTAATAGTCGGGTACACTAATAATGACAAATTTTGTCGTTAGGCATACAGAAATATAAGTACATACAGAACCATTTTGCTTTAATTCAAGTTAATTCGCTGTATTTTTTAATAAGGATTCGTAGTATATCGGGCGTAATATACACATAACGAAGCCGTGAGTCACTTGTACTCCTCGTCATTCTAATCATTTTGTTGTTCCATACCTGGGAAGCTTCTGGTTACGGAGATATTGATAGTCAAAATTCCAAAGTTTTTTTTTTTTTTGTATGGCATCTCGTAGTTGACCTTGAGAGGTCGTGACTACTTGACTGGACTATAAAGTTTTAATGTTACAACACAACTTTAAATACCCCCACGACCCCTGTATCGTTGCATGCACCCAGAAGCACAATGTTTGTTACGTTACGCACTACTTTAAACAGCGATAAAATAAAAAAACGATTCTCAGCAATAATGTTTATGCTTATGTTACTTGTGATGGGTATTTTTATACCCTGCATAGAAGCGGTGGTTAATTTATCATATTTCTAATTAATTCTCTTACTGAAACTCAAAACCTAGCGCGAATGCGGTCCCTCAGATCAGACCTTGCCCCACTTGCAGCAGTGTCCCGAGTGCTCGTTCACATGCAACTCGGGACACTGCTGCAAGTGGGGCTCAAACATTATAAAAATATCAAAGAAGAGTACCATCTACGCGAAAAGAAGAAGAATGGGTCCTTTAAAATAAATCTAGATGGACAGTAATTAGTTAATCAAAAGTTTCGCTTCTCCAAGCACTAAATACAAGACCACTTGAATCCCGGATCCCGCATCCCGTGCTGCCCCCCTCTATCGCCGTCCATTGTTCCCTAGAATAGGGTAGCGCAAAAACAGTGGTTTATGTATGTGAATATAATGTCCTATGACCGCGGAGAGTCTTTGTTCATTATAGTAACTTTGTTGTCAGCTCATAGCTCTTTCTATATGCTGAATATTGGTGTAGTAGGTTGGTTATTGGTCTTGTTTTTGCGGGAATAAATAGGTTGATTTACGTAATATTGGGTTTATGTTGAACGTGTTATGAATCATTTATCATCATTTTATATCTATTTCAATGATATTTGGGTACGTAACAACAAACTTTAAATATGCACAATACAACATTACTTTTGTTACCATTACTAGTCGCTGTGATCTTGTTCTCGTAAAACTGTAACTATATAAAGTCTTCATTTACTTTTGTTGCTTATATATTAAGTTTGTATGTATTTATGTATCTATTATTTCGGATATGTATTAAGCTGTGTATCTATTTTAGTACCTGTATTATATGTTAAATTATTTATTATACTTATTATTTGCACCAATGACAACCCCATTTTATGTCCAGGAAAATCACTGTCCATTCCAGGGTTGCTTGTAAGAGGTAGCAGAAAGCGATACGGTATAATTTGTGGTTTATTTTTTGGTTTATGGATTTGTGGTGCAATAAAGTATATATATTTATATAAATAAATAAATCTGACTAGACTGCCTCGGTGGTCTAGTGGTCGCAATCGCTACTGCTGAGCATGAAGTCCTGGGTTCGATTCCCAGGTCGGGCAACGTGTTATTGGGTTTTTCCATCTGGAATTTCTCAGTAGCAGCCCGGAGTCTGGATTTGTGCACGGTTGATGGCAATAGGCTCATGGGACTTAAAACATACCTGGCGAAATGTGGGTGTACTATAGGTTCACCTCTGCCTAACCCTTCGGGGAAATAAGGGGTGATGTTATGTTATGTAAATAAAAAAACAATACGCAAAAAAACCACGCTTCTCACAGAGAGGAGGGCTGTGTCCCAGCAGTGGGAATATAATAGGCTGATTATGTTATGTATACAAAAAATTCTGGAGATTATTAAGTAAAAGTAGTTTTTTTTTTGGTATCTATTTAGATTAGTAGATTTATGTAGTTTTTTTTTTTTTTCAGTTGGTTAAAGGTGCCTTTCTCAAGTCACAAGCACTACTAGTCCTGGTTTCGATTACCAGTACCCTAATTACGTAATACACAATCAATCGGAATCATAATTGTTTTGAAACAGATTGCTAATACATTGCTTCATAAGTTCGATAAAAAAAATCTGCTCAACAGTGCAAATAACGCACTGAATGTTTCTGACCTGTCAAAACACAACAGATAAGTCGTAATCGTTTACGAAAATGTGTTACGCAATTAGGCTCCTGGGTCGGGCAATATGTTATTGAGTTTTCTGTCTGGAATTTCACAATGGCAGTTCGGAGTCTGGATTTGTGCCCGGCTGATGGCAATAGGTTCGCCCCCAATAGGTCCCTGCCTAACCCTTTCGGGAAAACAGCGTGATTTTATGATGTTTGTAAAAGGTATTTAGATTTCTTATATTTTCACAAATTACGTATACAAGGGTTAACTGAATAAACGCAAGTCCTGGAAGTAGTTTGTTCATAATTGACACTGAATCCATTTCAGTCACTTTTAAAACTGTTTTGTAAAATTTACCGCCAATAGACCCAAAAAAAATAAGTCTTATTTCAACGCAATAAGACTCACTTTTAAATACATAAATTACTCAAACAACACGATGTTCTTAATAATAATATTGAGCTTAGACAACAGCTTTGGTCATCGAATTATGCTTTCAACTCAATACTCTATTTGGGGTGCATGAGGTCTTGCTTTAATTATGTTTCGTATTGGTTAAACTATCTCTACAAAATATGAAAATTATGTTAACATCAGCAGAAGTAATAACAGAGTGCTAGCTAACTTACAACAAGTACTGAATTTTTTATTTTTTTGTTGCAAGCCTACAACGTTTACTCAAGCGGTCAATCTACAGGATGTCCAGGTCTGGTCATAAAAGCTAAAATAAATGCCCGTATTTTTTAAATAGATAGCAAGGTTTTTTGATGTTAACTATTATGGAAAGATTCCGGCTTGACGTTGAATTACGGGACATCCTGTACATATACATATATCACCACCTTTCGTTTGCTCGTTTCCCAACCAGATTTATGTAAAGCACCTAACACTATCTCATTCAACAATAGAAACAATTTGCGTAGATCTAAGGAATGTCGTCCACATCCCACATAACACTGCGAATTTACTAGTTAGCGGTGAAGCGTGATTGGCCCATTGTAGTCTCAAGGCGACCGCTTTGTACAGTAGGCAAAGGAACTTGCTGACCAGTTGTTGAACTGCACCTGCACCCTGTCGTCGTACGGATGGACATAAAAATTTCGCGGCGGGCTAGGCAGATGACATTCAATCGTAATCCGAAGGTTTTAAAGGAAGTTCCTTAGCAATTGCTTGCTAAGTTTAAAAAAATTGTCTGCTCAACAGGGTAAATAACCCGATTAATGTGGCTGAACTGTCAAATTGAGAGGAATTGCGATCAATTGTAATTTTATGTGTGTTACGCAATTACCCCGCTGCTTTGTGAATTTGTAGGAGTGCAGTGGAGCAGGGTTATTGCTAGAGCAGTGTGTGCTAGAGCAATCTATACCACCACATGCGAACTACACATTACACTGACGTCACGCAAAATCCTGCATCGCATAAGCAGTTTAAAGCGCAACTAGCGTATATACAACGACCAGACATTAATCTTGGGGCAATTGTCCATCAGACACAACACCCTGTCTAGTCAGAGATAACTCTGGTCACAACAAGTCTGATCAGAGAAAAACATGTGTACTTTGGCTATTACAAGTAGTCTACAGTGCACTTTGCTATAGCTTATGATAGAATGAACGTTACGTAGCGAAATGAATCGGCAGCGTATCGTATTGTGCAGAAAGAAAAAAA
This sequence comes from Dasypolia templi, assembly GCA_963555695.1. Lineage (NCBI taxonomy): Eukaryota > Metazoa > Arthropoda > Insecta > Lepidoptera > Noctuidae > Dasypolia > Dasypolia templi. The sequence continues at coordinate 10,466,724 of OY743158.1, read as the reverse complement.
ACTGCAAACCTAACCTTTAAAAGTAAGCATTTCTTGTCTCGTGTAAGCATTAATATGAGGATAGCTTATGTCCGACCGAGGTTAGTAGCTGAGTTGACGATTCTGGATGATCACTAGTGTTGACTAGAGTAATCATCATCATCAGCCTACAGCAGTTTAATGCTGGAAATAGGTCTCTCCAATTGCACGCCATTCAAGATTTTCGGCAACTTTCATCCAGTTGCTACCAGCCACCCAGCGAAGATCGTCGCTCGACCTAGCCTGGGGGCCACGGCTACGGTAGTGGTGTCGTTTGTTTGCATCTAGATTCTGATGTTTCATATATGCCCATATAAGTATATTATGTGAACTAAAATATTTTGATTTTGATTTTAAATACAACCTGCAGCCCAATTGTGTCACACATTTTCGTAAACGATTACGACTAATCTGTTGTATTTTGACAGTTCAACAACATTCATTGCGTTATTTACATCGTTGAGCAGATTTTTATCGAACTTATGAAGCAATGTGTTTCAAAACGATTCAGATGCCGATTGATAGTGTATTACGTAATTAGGATACTGGAACGTAATTACGATAATCTTAAACTCCAAAAGCTCTGACAAAATCCAAAAAACAAACATTTTGATGCTACCTTTCCATACTGCATAATATTCCCTGCCCACTGAACTGTTTCGCCGTGAGTACAACACCGTGGGCCATTCATGTTCGTGTGCGCTTTCACAAATCGTAGGCGTGATTAAACTTGTCAGTGGGAGAGATACTTCGAAAGATTAAGTGGTTTTCGGCAGTTGATTTAAGAAATATTTAGGCTGATTTGTTTAAGAGATCGATTGTGAAACAATGTGAATTGTAGACACGGATATCTATGGTTGTAGAAGTGTTTAATGGCAAGCTTTCCTAATTTAGTCTGTCTGAAAACTAAACAGTAGAGCCTATATTTTGTGTTGTTTTAGGAACTAGGGTTTAGTTCTGACTTATAATGATCAGTTAGTTGCTTAACATTGAAGCTTGAGTTTGTATTTATACAGAGACCTTTAGTGACATTACATAAACCTCTTTACATTATTTCTAAATATTGACGGCCCTTCGAAAACTCATTGCGTTAGCTTGCATCAGTCTCATGATCATCTGTTGATGTTGACTAACTTCCTATTAGAATGGGCTGATCTACAGCCAGAAATACGAGTATCAACGTGACAACTACGTTTCATAAGTTCAAAACAGTGTTCATAACCTCAATTTCAGCATGTGAAAAAAAACTCTCTTAACGGGGTGAAAAAAATTAAAATCGTTTACAGAATACGAAAAGGTAATACTTTGTCTACATAATCAAAACAAAACCATGGTTACATCCATAAAAAAATTGGGCCTAAAACTCCTCAGAGAATTGGCAATGTCCTTCGGTCCTTCTTTCTATACGCACACAATTTCCAAGCAATTCAGCCACTATGTGTAGTTTTAGTCTTATTCGAGATAAAAAGGACCAGACGATAATTCAGCTGTTACGATCCCGTAACTGGGATTAATATAAAAATATAGTTCTAATAGTCGTGACTGGTAAGCCCACGATTGTTCCCTACGGATCAATTTGCTGAGCTTACTGCTGCTACCTTTAATAGTTTATTTTGTTAAGGTAGATAGTGTGTTTGGGAAGGCTTTATATGATGTTTTTTGTTGATCTAGGACTTTACCTTTTCTTTGTGGGAGAATATAATGGAAAAATGACAATTTTTTTGTCGTCATCTATTTACACAAAAACGGATTAAGATGCCATTCATAAAGTATAAGAGTTTTTGCGGCATTTTCTTTAAATTTACTTTAAGGGTTTAGTTCAACATGATACGTGATACGTCTTATTATCAACCATGTAGTCCTTACTTTTAAGAAAAATAAAATATTTTATATGCGGTTGTATCGGGACCCATAACACTAATTTAGTCAGTTCTCCAATTTATTCCAACCAATCTATTTAAGACGACAAACATTTACACAACGTTAAAACCATATCCCAATCAAAGTTAAACACTCTCAAATAACCAAATTGGTTGTTCATATCACCCACTTAGGAGAACAAGATGGATAGAGAATGTTCGCCCACAACACACAGAATAGATAGTCTAGATACAGAATACAGAAGGTCAGTTTCATATAACGAGCGCAAACAGGCGCACGCACACAAAGACGCGTACGTGCGGCAATCTCAAACGAAAGCCAGTCGCGAGTGCAGTTGCACTCGCTGTACGTGAAGCGTATCTGCGTGCGTTTTCGCTCGTTATATGGAGGTGATCTTCTGTACGTTTCTGTTTTGTGACCACGTTCATTAATATACGTAAATTAACCTAGTAAAGTGGCATTTAGGTTGAATACAGGGTCTGACCGGCGATATGCTTCGTGGGTCCCGTCTGACTATGAAGGATTGTTCGGCTTTTTTTTGTGCGTTTAGCGATGAGGGAATAATGGTATGTGATGCTATCGACATTGTATTATGTTTTTTGTTTACTTGATCTGGTGATAGTGTGTGGTTTCTGATAATAACAAATAAAAACTTTAACTATGTAGGTATAAGTATATATTTTTATTTCCATGGGGAATGCACATGATTTGAATATCTGATTCCATCTTTTTGTTGTTTCTTTTGTTATCTGCAAGTTTTAAGCAGTCTTTATAGACATTTATTTATTTATTCAGGGCGAAAGTTAACCAGCCGGCAAGTACTTCTATCAAGGATACAATCAAAGTTAAGCACCAGCTAGAATACAAGTACCTAGATATACTGCCTTCACAAATTTTTGCATTGTTCGTTTGGCCCAAATAATTAATTAGTTCGATTTTCAGCGTACTTAGGTCACGCAAAAAAGTGTCCATAGATAGATACTGAGAAGAGTAAGATCAAACATCCTGCATGTGACGATAGATACGATTTTCAGTGTGAGTGAATGAGACAATCGTATTCAGATGTCATGATCAACGTGACCATCTTTTGACGCAGTCGGGCGAAGCTAACTATTTAAATCTTTGCGTTAAATCGTCACGCAAAAAAGTGTCCATAGATAGATACTGAGAAGAGTAAGATCAAACATCCTGCATGTGACGATAGATACGATTTTCAGTGTGAGTGAATGAGACAATCGTATTCAGATGTCATGATCAACGTGACCATCTTTTGACGCAGTCGGGCGAAGCTAACTATTTAAATCTTTGCTTTAGCCACATTCGTCATTTTGATGCCAACTCCGTCCCTGACACATAATATAGTAATTGTTTATTTACGTATTCGAAATGATTATTTTGTTTACGACTTAATAAATGCTTGGATAGTAATTAGGAGTTAGGACTACTGTTTACATTGCTATTATAGCCGTTATTCTTGGAAGTCATTAATTAATAAGTTCTGACTATTCTGGGAAATTAGTTACACCTAGAATTGAATAACTAAGTGTAAAACATATTGAATTATACGCCGATCACGAACGAACGGCATATTAATTTCACAAAGTGACGCGCTCTATACTTGTGGTAACCAAGTGTACAAATACGCTGTGAATGTGTGCGTGAAGACGAGTAGCGTCAGCACATAACACGCACAAGCACACACACAGCAGAAACTTCCGACTTCGCCATTTTCTCGGACGGTACGGAGAGCTTCTGCGCTTACACACATTCACAGCGCGACAACCAGTCTTAACAAGGGGTATCGTGATTCGTGTTACTCAGTAACTGGGTTGTGGAAGCCAGATTTTTATTATTTAACTCATCTTTTAAATCCATTATTTTATGTCTTGTGAGTGCGAGAACGTTGTAGGCCCTGTGGACTGTAGATTTGTAGACCATTTTCTATTCTGTTAAATACCTGGCACTTGTTGACAGGTCTACACTGTCGTTCCATACCTACTAACACTAATTAAAAAAAACATAGTTAAAGCCACTTTTTTAAAGTGTAACCGTGGAGTTTCTTGCTGGCTCTTCGCCATAGGAAACGACCAATTGGAACCGTGCACCTAGATTCTGTAGTTCTGACGTTTCAGAAGTGTCCATGTTTATGTAAAATAAAATATTTTGTTTTTGACTGGAAGGCGACACCAACCAACTTTCCTGAACTCCTCACGAAGTCTTACCGGTACGATAAATTATAACCACAACGATTGCCAATAATGGGGCCTAATTAAACGAAAATAGTTGGTGTTTGTATCACTAAGAGGGTTTAAATAGTTTATTAGCTTTTTAATTAGGTCAGTTGGGGTAGACCGGACTGGGAACTAGGTTAGAAACTTGACAAGTCAGGGACAATAAATATGCTTAAGTTTAGCTAGAAAACCAGTTTGGATACGAGGTTGACTGCTCAAGGTGTCATCGTCTGTCATTTCTGTTAGATTTCTATATGATTTCGTCAAAGTTCTGCTTTTAAATCGGGCGTGGTTCTAAGCGAAAGAAGCATTTATTACGAAACGATGGATGGACTGTCTGGAAGATGATATATTTTGAAAGGGGGTGAGGGGGTGACTATCGAGATACCACCGACTAATAGAGAAGTATGGAAGACGAATACTTGATGCGAAGAGGACAAATGAATTGGGATGAGGGTATGAAAATGATTTAAAACTAAGAGCGAATTTCACCAATGATACTGAACGCGTTCTGCACATATAACACACGTTCAAGAGCTGCCAGTGTCAAAATTGTTATAGAATATTGACGCTGACAGCTCTTGAGCTGGGTTTAAAAGTGCTGATTGCGTTCTTTTTCATTGGTGAAATCAGCACTAGTAAGCATCGTTCTAGAATACTAGGTAGGATCCACATTGACGTGCAAACTGTGTAACCATAAAAACAGCACATGATTCCATACCTCCTTTCGTAGAAATTTATCAAAATCAGCTGTTTCCAAGCGGTCAAAATTATTATTATAATAACCGAAGAAAGTTTTCAACGCAGGGGGTTTCGGAATCATGTACAATTTGTCGAATGAAAAAATCGAGAAGACTTACGTGGAGTTAGCTGTTAGTGTCATACCGTCTTAGTCAATCCCTAGCATCAGTGGCACTGACAGCTCACTCCACGCTCACTTCACCTAAGTTTTCACGGTGAGATGTTTACAGAATAGGCTGAGGCGTGACCTGTCAACCGTAACGCTAATATGGAGCTGACAAGAGGCAAATGTACTAAATGGACTGTCTTAAAAAAAAATACTTTATGCAAGTTTGTGGTAGCGGAAAAAAATATGTTAATCTTGAACAAAGAGATTTAACATAGATACCTACAATTTAATGTCTTTGACCTTGAAAATATTTTTGAGAACCCGTTGTATTCAAAACACGTTTTGAAAAGTTTACTCGATACAAAAACAATAGCGAGGTTAGTTTGTAACCTCTTGAAAAAGAGTCTTTCAATAAAAATATCTGTATTTCTTATCAACGTATGTTGGTAAAGTTAATAATAATAACGTATCATATTTAAATACAGAAGTTGGTTGTTTGTTATTTTCGATTATTGAACTCAGTTTTTTAAGTAAATAGACAATTGCTTCATATTTTGCAATAAATTAAAAGTATTGTGTCATCGCATCGCGCTTCTCTTTCTTTTCTATGCAGTCCGACAGTGACCGCGCTTTACCTCTTGTCAGCGCTCGGACGTAAAAATATCGCATTGTAATTTTCAACTCTCGGTGTTAAGCTGAGCGCTGAGAATCTAACAAAATACATCCAAGCGCGTCTAAAAAACACACTATTGGTTTTTCAACTCTCCGCGATAACATCCATACATCACACACACAATCCATCCATCTTTTCTTTGGTTTTCCTTTCCCGCTGCAATACTCCATACATGCACGTGAAATGACCTTATCCGAAATCAATATTATAATGTTACCTTCCTCATTTTAAGCTCATTTTCACGACATATCCGGGACACAAGACACGACATCACGACATGATTACATTATTGCAATTTGTTAATAAACTGATAAGGAAACCAAGGCGACTATATCGAACTATTCAGATTGAGGTCAGCTTATACTGGATATGTAATAGCTTCATGTGTCGATGGTTTGTACGATGATCGATCGAATATCTGGTAAGTGCAACTGCTTAAAATATTCATGAATCGTTCCACGATACATTTTAATTTGTAAACTTGTTAAAAGCCTATGTGAACGCATGGCGATAGTTGATATTTGATTAGTTATTAATGGTGTTGATGAATAGCGGAGGCTAGAGGAATATAGACAGGAAATATGCCCATGGTCAGGGGTCCTGCTGTTAGAGATATAGGTACCCCTGCACGCGTAGCCACACCACGACCACCATAGAAACGATTTTTTTGTCGAGGCAAGAATAGACAACATATCAGATGAATAAAGGAAATCTGTCAATTTGTCTATTCTTTCGTTGTCAAAACTCGGCCATGCTACGCGTACATATCTCAAACAAAAGCAAAAGATGTAGTACAATATGAAAGCTATAAGAAACGCAATGCTATCTCAGTTCATGAATGTTTGAAAACACGAAATCCCTTTACGTTCTAGAAAAGTTGGAAGAAGTGTAACGATTTAGCACGAAACAACAAAAAGGGAAACTCAAGATGATAAATTGGTACTTAAGCTACAAGCTAACCGCATTGATTATCGACTCATTAGTTAGTTCATTTCGTACTACAGATGAAGCAAGTGCAACCACTAACCGTTTGTAACAATCAGTGTATAGCTAATTGCAGCTCACTAATTAATTCTATATACAGGTGTTAGTACAATCAGCGCCAGTTGTTTAAATGTTGTATAATCTTATGATATTGAAATGGTTTTCGAGTACAATGAATAGTAGGAACGTGTTATAGATCACAATCAGATTGGTTCTGCATACTAATCATCGTTATTGACTGTCAAACAACAAAAGTATGTGGAACTAACTACGAGGTAATTGCGTAACACACAAACAATTTCAATGCCTTCCATTTTGACAAGTCGACAATATTTTTTGAATTATTTCCGTTGTGGAGCAAACAAATTTTTCAAACATACGAAGCAATGGATTAGGAATTTGTTTCAAATTCTTTTCGTTCCTCAAAAAGTTCTGAAGAACTTCAATTGCCAACATTATTCCAAGAGTGAAAGATTGAAAACTATAGGGAGAGGAACTCGCAATGCCAAACAGGGTTAGTTGTTTATAGATTTCAGGAATTTGACAAATTGATATGCATATTGTCATGTTACCCAATAGAGAGGCCAGTTTGAACATTAGAATCTGCCTATTGCTATGAAACCGTCCGTCCTTTCGAACACCTACTAGGTAAGCCCTATTATTATGAAAGAAGGCGAGTCACTATTGAAGCGACAGTTTTAGTACGGTTCAATAACTTCAAGACTGACAGCCGTAGCTAGACCAATCAACGACCATAAATAACTTTTAATCCACAATGACACATCACTGACATCACCTTCGATAACCTTCCACTATTGGACTTACAAAATTTAAATCTACGAGGGCATACTTCCGTCAACCAATGCAATGCGCGTGGGCATGATGACGTCACACCGTAACGAAACGGAGAGAACGCGTGTCTCATTAAAATAAATGAATGAATGGGAATGGAATGTTTCTGGTGTAATGTATGGATGATATTGTGTGATTTAATTTCAATATTGATTCAAGACTGGTTCTGCTGTACATGGAATTCGATTGGCCTGATTGGTCTGGTCAGGTCTTTTAGATCGGCTTTTTGTACATTAAAATTAACGTGCACCCTAATTGCGTAACCCATTATTTATCTGAATCTGAATCATTTTGAAGGATATTGCTAATCCATTGCTTCATAATTTCTTAAAATTCATCTGCTCAACAACTTAAATAACGCAATGAATGTGGTTGAACTGTCAAAATCAAAGCCATTCCTAGTCTTAGTGTGTTAGGCAAATAACCCGCTGTTTGAACATCCAGAAAACCTTAAATACTAACTAATTTTGCATGGAATATTCATCAATATATTTATTGCGTCTACTATGTGAACTTAGGTGGTGGGTTTAATAAAGAAATGATCATGTGGACCCTATCGGAAAAACACAGCCTTAGCTGTTTGAAATCGTTGGAACATTTAACGAGCTTAACTTGTTAGATGATGTGATATTTACATATTGTCATACTTAACGTTTTTAATTTTGCTAGTCTACTAATCCTCACTGCTCAACAAAGGTCTCCACCCATTAATTCCAATTACATTTTACGCATAAAATATGACATGACTGTATTCTCCATCTTACATTTAGGTAGTTATTTATCTGCAGACATTAGGGCGTTCAAATATGCCATTGTAGCTCATATGAGCAACGGATGCAGCAGTCAATTTGCATACAAAATGACAGCTCATTTTGTGCTTCCATAGTCTTGCTTCACTTATTTGCTGCAATAGTACCTACTGCCTCGTTGGTCTAGTAATCGCAATCGCTACTGCTGAGCATGAGGTCCTGGGTGCGATTCCCAGGTCGGGCTAAGTGTTATTGGGTTTTTCTATCTGGAATTTCTCAGTAGCAGCCCGGAGTCTGGATTTGTGCCCATCATCATCATCATCATCATCATCAGCCTATAGTAGTCCACTGCTGGACATAGGCCTCCCCTAATGAGCGCCATAGCGCCCTGTGTTCTGTGCCCGGTTGATGGCAATAGGCTCGCCCCCTATTACATGGGACTTAAACATAACTGGCGAAATGTGGTTGTACTATAGGTACACCTCTGTTCAACCCTTCGGGGAAACAAGGCGTGATGTTATGTTATGTTGTGTAGTAGTGCCTACTGCAGCGTGACTTCTGCGGTTAAAACCTATTTTTTCAAATTCATACTGGATATAGTTTTTTTTCTTAATCTTTCACATTTCAACGTAACCAACGCCATCATTTGATTGTTGAAAGAAAGCTTTAGGGTGGATTTCACCAATAAAACTAAACGCAATCAGCACGCAAACTCCGTTTAAAAGCTGTCAGTGTCATTATTTTTCTATAGAATATTGACACTGACAGCTCTTGAACGCGTTTAAGATGCGCTGAACTCGTTCAGTTTTATTTGTGAAATCGGCACTTGGTTGCGGAAAAATAGAAATTGAGCCGAGTCTGGTTTCATAATTTTTCGTCTTTTTAATTTTGAAACAAGTCAAGCGAATTCTATTGTGATTAAAAACCTATTACCGTATCGCTACAGGTTTACGGTCAACCAATTTATTGATCTGTGCACAAATGATGTAAGATTTCTTCGAACTCTGTTAAGTTCATTCCCTTATTTTCAAAGTTTTAGCCTTTTCGCTGGTGATTTTTTGTATTTTTTTAACGTCAACATTGCATAGACAGTCCTTTAAAACGCCGGACCTTCAGCAATTCCTAGTTCTTTAGCTGGTTCATGCTACCATGGACCCTCTGGTTATACGAGTACCTACGTACATAGGATACAAAGACCCATTTTAATACAAACTTAAATATCTGTAGCCTGTATCCTTACTAGTCTTGAAGCATACCCCGAAACGGTACAAAGCATTCCTTGAAATACTCTGCGCAGACACAATATGCGTGCCCTGGGGTATAGAGGGTGAGGTTTTTACGGGATATGTAACTGTTAACTAAACAAAGCACTACCGTAGTATAATACTACCTATTATTCAGTTTTAACACGCTTCAAAGCAGGGTCTTTTAAGCGTGTTAAAACTGAATTTACAGTATTTTGTTTCCACATTTTTGTAAGTGAAATCATAGAACAGAACGTAACATAACATCATGCTAGTAATACCCGAACTGCTAGGCCGAGGTGTCGCCAGTTATATTTAAGCCATTCCCACGTTATAGTGGCGAGCATATTGCAATCAACGGGGTACAACTCCAAACTCCGGGGTCCTACTCGATCGATTCGTGGCATTTTCAAACTGAACACGATCAGCACTTTAAAACCCAGTTCAAGAGCTGTCAGTGTCAATATTCCTCGATTTTGACACTGACAGCTCTTGTCCAGTTTCATTGGTGAAATTGGCCCTTCATAATAGAAAATTGGCCTCTTGCCTACTTATCAGAAAAGATCTTTATTTTGTCACTATATAAAGCACAAATTTGCTAAAGAGATCCTTGTCGAAAAAACACACACTGTAGACTAGTTCCTTGCTACTATCCAGCCGGTTCTGCAGTCTTATTTATAAACATAACGGAGCATGAAGACTCAATTATCATATGTAAATAAATGTATTCAGTATACATATGACTTATATCCAACAAATTAAAAAACAAAGTCGCTTTCTCGTGTCTGGCTGTGTGACGTCTTAGCTCTTCCAAACTACACAATGGATTTTAAAGCGGTCTTCAACACCTTTTAGAGCATTTGGCCATTTTAGTTTTACTTCAGTGTCTATGAGTGGAACCATTGTAGCAGTTCGAAGCAGGGACGGGTCGCTAGTGTGTAAGCAAATGTATTCAGACAACATATGATAATGTGAAGTTTACCGTTGCATTAAATGGTCTGCACCATCAGTCATATCTTAATGTAGGTATCTACGTACGGTGCACCATACGTAGTCAATCCTGCACCCACCTTGTTGACTGGCAAATAATTTACCATAAGCTTAGAATAAAAGTACTATTTATTTACAAGAATACGAGTAGGTACAATAAGTTCACAAATATACACATTAAGTTTCCGTCGAATACTACCAGGTATTTGGTGAAGGCTTAAACTAAAAATAATCATAAAACAAGAATAAAAAGTCCTTGAAATTAAAATCAAACAGACACTACACTCTCTCTCACACAAACACACACACAGTGACACTATTAATTATGTGTTATTTTTTGGGGAAAATCACTTGTTTTCAGGATGCAGAAAAGATGTATACGTTCAATGTGTGCTCTAAAATCAACAGATAGTTGCATTCCACATTTGAAAAAGTTTTAAATTTAACCGTTACCAGCTTTATACATCCTGGAATCTGCATTATTTGTGAAAGCCAATTCACACCAATTCAAAAAACTATGTGAAGTAAAGAAAACGCCAACACGTGCTCAATATATTCATGATTTATACCTTGTGAAATGTAAAACGTCTCTAATGAAGAACAGCTTCTTTGGTGTTGCTCCACAAATATATAGTAAAATAAAATGTAAGCCATTGCAAAAGTTTAAAAAAAAACCCTAACGGGTTACTGCTTGAAAGATGTTATTATACTCTAAATGACTTTCTTTAAGACAAATCTCTGTTATTATAAAATGCTGACATACATTTGAATACTTTACATCCATACTTTCTTCGATCTTTAAATTTTGACGTGAAATGTTATTGACTCTGAATTGTAATAAAATTTAATTTGCATGCAGTACTGAAATGCTTAAAAAATAATTAATATGTTGTAAATTTATCATTGAAATTTAATCGTGCTCATTTAACCTTTTTTTAATCATATTTATCATTTGTATGCCAATATTGGCAAAACATAGCGCACTACCTTATTTTTAAGACCTTTACATGTTAGCTATGTTTTACATATAAATTATTCCTATTCTTACTCTTATCTAAACTAATATTCTAAAGAGGAAAAATTTGATTGTTTGTTTGTATTGAATGGGCTCCGAAACTACTGGACCGATTTGAAAAATTGTTTTACCATTAGAAGCCGAAATTATGTCTGATGAACAAAGGCAATTATTTTTTCGAAATTCACGCGGAATAAGTCGCGGGCGACGAGCTAGTTAATAATAATATCACTGTTTTAATTATTGTCGCGCCAACAAAGTATGAGACACAAAGTGTCTAAAAGCCGATTAAAATGTTGCTAAGTAGATAAGGTCCTCCGATCAGCAAAGAATGGCATACTGTGATAACCAACTCTTCAAGTTGGCGTGGTGATTATGAAATGCCTTTATTTGTTAATTGTGGTCATTTGCTGTTTTAGGGATGCCCAATTTCTCATGTTAAAAAGGCGTACTTCTCTTGTTTCCCATGTAGGTTCCAGGTCCTTATAGCCAGAGGGAATCAGGTAGTGCACCTAAAAACAGGATGCTTTTGTAAATCATGATGTTAGATACTCTATACGAATTTCAACTCTGTTACAAAGAATAAAATGTCCTCGATTTGTTTTTGTTTTCAACCAGTCCGCGTATGAAACACGTAGTTATTACGACTTTCCAATTATTACCTAACTTAGCATACTTTATATTCAAATTCTAGCCCAAGTGTAACAATGAAACTCAAACAATAATAATTTAAAAAAAAATGCTCATGTCTACGCAATTCGTGAGAAAATGCTGATCCATCAATCAATTACACATCGATTGCACTAGAAATCGTGATTCGTGTCCATTTCGATATAAAAGCGTTAATTTACATGTTAACGGGTTGTCGTGTGTAATTATTAATGATTATAAAGCCGCCTACGCTAACGCACAAAGGCTGCGGGCGTCATGCCTACGCGAACTGTGAATGGGCCACGGCGGGCGATCAATGAAACTAGTGTGTTGTACAATCGATTGTTGTTATCGGTGTCGGAATCGATTGTACTTATCGATTTGTTTGCTGCTTGTGGATTTCATAGTGATCCATGGTTATCATAGGGTTGGGTGTTGATAATTGGTACTTAACTCAATTGATGCAGATTTATTACTAGTTTGTTTGTAAAGCTGGACAGAATATAAACAGTATTATTTTAAGATGATGACCTACTAACTAATATTTTATCAGGGTTTACACTATTAATACAATCTCTCTTCGGTTGATAAAAAAAATCGTAGAAAACATAAAACAACAGCTACTCATAAATCGATCACTTCGATAAGTATCTGCGATGAATGCAATACGTGTAAAAAATATCCCAGATTAGAATCTATTAATTTCAAATATATTTTAATTAATTCACTGTACTGAATACATTTGGCATAATTATTTTATAATTATTTATATTTACCATATTAAATGTGCATTAAAACATGATTAAAATTTGACAACACCCAATCAAAATAGATCGTCTCCCGATAACTTTTTATCGATAATTTAACATCACTATTAAGCACCAAAGCTGAATACCTACGGATTACCATAGCCTAGTGTTGTAATCTCGAATTTTATGTTCGGTTGGTATCACGTTGAATTTTTTAGTCCCATCGACAATAAAAAAGTTATATAAAAAAGTAATAAAGTTGTATAAAGCATTGACTGTTAGTGACAAAGGAATAATATAGGTAAAATGCTAAATAGGACAGTCTATAAACATTATGAATATATTACAAGCAAACTATTTGAATTTATGGCATAATCAGCTTATAATGTTCCCACTGCTGGGACACAGGCCTTATCTCGATGAACGATGAGAGGGATTGGGCCGTAGTCCATCATGCGGGCCCAGTGCGTGTTGGTATATGTGTTATGTGTTTGAATTTTTTATGGAAACTGGCACACCTTACAAAGCGACATGTATACGAAATAGGTACTTACTGTTACCAAATTAAAGTTGCCTTTTTTGCGTGACAAGAATGTTTCGTCCACGGCTTCATACATGAAAGCATAGTGATTAAGACAGAGTTACAAGACTTTATTTTTTATTATTATTAAACAAGATATATTTGATATTTTTTGGTTGGTTTGTTGTATTTGTACTGGTTTAAAAGGAGTTTAAACTTATCACTTACATTCTGTAAAAGGTGCGAAATTATGCCTTGGCTCCGAGAGTAACGATGCTGAACGCTGACGTCACGCAAAATTTACATCGTGCAAGCAGAGTTTACGGCGCAACTAGCATGTATACGTGCCGACATCAACTGCCCATCAAACCAACATCACGCAAAATCCTGATTCTGGAAGCAGTTTACCAAGTAACTAGCATCTATACAACGTCCCGACATCTCGGCGAACGGCGACAAATCGGAGGATTCTCCGACCAGACAGACGGAGAATCATCGCTTTTCTATAGAACATTAGTGAACTTTACACCCTGTTCCTCATACCTCAATAGTTTTTCAGACTGCAGAGCATCCTGGACAGTCCGCCCAAATGCTACCTGGCCAATAATTTAATCACAAAATGAGGCTCGAGGAGCTTTTTCCTTACACAGTTCTTGCCATGACGAGAGAATATTGCTTTATAAAAAACCCTGTATATCAATGCGAGAGAAGGAGATATTCTTCAGGGTGACATCAACCTGGTTCACGATTCTGAACCCCTCTGCGTTGAAATTTTTCGTCGGTTATTACAATAAAGGTCCAATAACGGTAATACAATAACGCATTCAGGGTGCTGATGGGATTGCTCCGATACTGCAGCGCATCAGGGATGTTCACTGAAGCTCACGTTGACTGTTTCTACACAATGATGCGGAAGCGGTGCGCATCTTTGGTCTGTAGGGTGCGGGACAGCGTCAATAGCATCCTGCCCATGATAGCAAGCAGGCTTGATTGTGCGTTTGTGAACCACTGCTGCAAGTTTTCAGCTGAGCCTGTCACCTTGCAATGACGTCACAATCTGATTCTGTTTTCGGTCTAGGATCGTGATTTCATTTTGATCGTCGATGTGCCTTCGCCTCGTATCTTTTGTTGCCAATCCGTGTCTTTCATTATCAAAAACAAAGACGATGGTCACAGTCAAACAATTGAAGAAAATATCAACTCCAATATTATCTATATTTGATTTGATTGTATAGCCAAATCATGCAAACAAACTGAACCGTGACTTGAAAGGCCCTTTGATTAGAGAAAGTGATTAAAAATATTGCTTCATATAAGTAAGGCAACCGCAAATAGCAATCAGTGCTCTGCTAATTATTACTTCACTAATTAATGCAAATGGCAATCATGTCATTAGGTGTAAATAGAATAATATGACGTTGTTGCCTTGGAAGGTGGGTAGGCCTCTGGTGTGGGACGCAACTTGTGTCGATACCCTTGCTCCATCTCATGTTCCTAGCACGGCGAGCTGTGCTGGCGCTGCTGCTGCGGCTGCTGAGACCCTCAAGCGGGGCAAATACGCGACATAATACCTTATGGGTAACTACAGTTTTGAGTCGTTTGGGGTCGAAACGCTCGGGTCATGGGGCCCGAGTGCGCGTCTCCTTTTTAAACAAATTTCTCACCGACTAGTCGACACTTCACGTGACCAGAGGGCTGGATTGTTCTTTGGCCAAAGAATTAGCATTGCCATTCAGCGTGGCAATGCTGCCAGTCTTCTGGGCACGTTTCCAGATGGCAGCGATGCGGACGAGTACTTCGACGCCTGAGTGTTTTTATATTAATTTGTATAGGTAGTTAGTTATTTAGTAATTTAATTTAGTTATATATATATATATATATGTTGTTATGCTTTAATTTATGTAATATGTGTAAATTGGTTTTTTATTTTTTAGATTCTTTTATATTTTGTAAATGTTAGAACGTTGTAGGCCTTGTAGATTGTAGATTTATAGACCATTGTCTATTTGTTTAGCATATGTTACTTGTTGATAGGCCTACACTGTCTTCCCATACCCATTAACACTGTAATTTGAAAACATTGTAAAAATCAAATATTTTTAAAAGAGTTACCGTGGTGTTTCTTGCCAGCTTTTCTCCATAGGAAACGACCAATTGGAACCGTGCACCTAGATTCTGGCGTTTCATAAGTAGTAGGTTTATGTGAAATAAAATATTTTGAACTGCCATGGAACTTCAAAATGAATATGGATGGTTGAGGAAATTGGATTTCATAGAAACTTATGCAAAGAAAATAATTCATGTGAGGATACGATTGATAAAGATTTCGAACATAATAAAAACCAAATTCTGAACAGTGTCTTGGATATAATTGATGATATAAAATAAAACCTTAACAATACGAAACGGTTAAGGCTTTTAGGCATACTCCTTCTTAATTTCTGCTTTCGTGTTCTGTTTATCAAACCTAAAACCACCAGTGACTGCATCAATGAGATCGCCATCTATAATGGTCATGCCATGCGTGTTGATCACCTCACACTGCCCAAGCGTCAAGCGTCAAGCGTCAAGTGTCAAGCGCATGAACTGGTTGTTTCTGGCCCGATTGTTTGCTTTCTTATTAGTGACTATTATTATGTGTGGTACTGTCAGGATTTCAAGTTAACTGTGTGGCAGAAAAAAATCTTAATCTTAATGTGGCGGCAGTTTAAAGGTATGAGGCACAGGGTATTAGGTTCACATCCTCTATAGAAAAGAGAGTATCCTCCGACCAGATGGGTGTCGTGTCTGTTGGGCAACTGCCCGACGATTGATTTTGTTTGTTTGGCATCTCGCAGGTCAACCTATGAGGTTGTCGTCTGCTGAAGCGGACTTGCCTGTGGTTGCCCTAATAAATGAAGGCCTCCAGCCAGGACTTAAACTTAAATACTAATTAAAAACTAAGCCACTACATGCTAAGGGCACCCCCTGTGGGGTACGAACCTCGGCTTAGGGCGTCGCTGGAAGAGGGCAGCAAGGGACCAGCTGGATCAGGATTGATGTTATTTTGGGACGAATTTAAAGCTACAGGCTCAGCGACGCGGGCTGGCTCGAGCAAGGGTCGGGAGGGGCGTGGATTTGGGCGTCGCAGCGGGCCTCGGCGGCGAGGTCGGTAGGACGGCGATTGGGTTTTTGACTTATGTAGGGTGGCGGTGGTCTTATTACTCTACTGGAGGAGGGTAGTGGCGTCATCGGGGGCAATTAATATATGCCTTGGTCGGCGAATACTACTAATGCGGGAGGGGGTATAGCGGGCGGCCGCTGAAATCAGGGGGTTTGCATGTTTGATGCCACAGTCGAAGAAACGCTTAGATAAGCGTTTCACGAACTGGTTTATGGTTGGCATTTTAAGGTCGACGTGAAGATCTATATTTCGGACATAAGTAAGGGGCACCCGTTACCCTTCTGAGGAACCGGTTTTGGAGGGTCTGCATCTTATGGAGATGACGTGGGTGAGCGTGCGTAAATACAACGCAGGCATAGGTCATGATGGGACGGATGACTGTGGTATAGATGCGCAGTTTGCATTTTAACGACAGTTTGCTTCGGCTGTCACTATAAACTGGGGTCTACTAAGAGCGAAGGAGGCGCGTGTGCGAACCGCCTTGATATGTTCCTTAAAGGTACCGTTCTGATCTAGGATCACGCCTAAGTACTTGGCTTGCTTTTTCCAAGGGATCGGCTTGCCGTACGTAGTGATCGGGCTGGCCAGACGATTGATTTTGGGACGTTGTATATATGCTAGTTGCTCGGTAAACTTTGATGGCGCAATGCGGGGTTTTGCGTGACGTCAGTGTGAAGCGTAGTTCGCATGTGGCGTGTAGATTCCGCCACAAGATAAACATCATCATCTTCATCATGATCAGCGCTATCGGTTTTTTTTTATAATTCGCTGACAACCCTCATTTAACAACCTACGACATAGTTGTGTGTTCAGATTTGGACATCCTAGGTCACCAATGTTCTCAGAATTCTAGACCTAACTTGCGAATCTCATCTTTCTAAACTAATTGACGGTGCCATTCATCAGTGTTGATATTAACAACATAAATAATGTCTACAGACATTGTTTGTGATCTTTACCATTAGCGAGATCAACCTTGAGATTTGGTGTGCCGGAATAGTTATAGAACTGTGAAGTTTGAGATCCCTTCCTGTTTCAAATTGTACCAAAGTGTTAAATAACTCTTTTGTCATCATTGATTGCGAGAAGTAAAGGACCTGATGGTGTGGCGGCGCTTAGGGGAACAAGCAGTGGATGCCTTTGCTGAAATACTGACGATAAATAATTGATATTTTTACATCTTTGACATATTTATTTTATGCTCTATTATAACAAAGCTTATCATGACATCATCTTTATCTATGGAAGCAGCAAGAAAGTAGTTGATGTTCTCATCATTTTATTTTTTATTTCTCATATTTTTTTTGCGTTATTACGGCATAAACAATTTCCTTGCAGTGTGGAGTTTTTAATGCCTCCCAATTATGCTTGATGCTTCACCAAGACAATTTAGTTTTTTTGCTATTTAGTTCGTATCCCACTGCTCTCTTTCTTGTGCTATGTCTGGCCATTTTTACCCCTTTGCAAAACATCAAAGAACCTTTTAAAAACAAATGAAGACAATCCCAAATACATACCTACTTAATTATAATTAATTTGAATAGCGAAGTTGCTTTTCAACATTTCAACCAAAGAACAGCAACAGATGTTCTAAATACAAAACCAATTTCAAACTAGTTTAGTATTATAAGTTTATGCAAAATTACTTCCATGTTTGGTTTAGTCTACATTCGAAGCCTTCTAGTGGAGAATATGTAGCCTAATAATTTAGATAAATAGTGGAATATTTGATAATAATAATGTCAGATGGACGCTCGACTCTCGCCGCGGACGGACGTGTTTGTGCGCTCTCCCGCTCCAGTGTTGTGTTTCGTGTTATTATTCGTCGCTGCCACGTGACGTCATCGTAGTCGCCCCGACTACTCCGATTTAAAATCAAATCAAGAAATTGATTTGATTTTAATAACTCAAAAAACTGCCTTTTTCAAGGCATCCCTGTTTCATTATCAGTCATTCGTGAGTAGCTTCACTAGGCCCCTTCTGGGTAAAACCACAGTTTCGTGGTCCTCGGTTGAAACCTTACGGTGTCAACGAAGCCGAGTGGGGTGTTGACCCAATTCACACCCGCCGAACCCCTTCAGGGCGAGGCAGTTAGTTGGACGGGTCCCAGATAACCGGCCTTGGGGGATCTCCTAGTCGGCTCTGGTGACAGTTTTGCTTTCCAGCTACTCACCTAGTGTCTTTAGGGTGTGTCTACACCCTTCGCGCTAGACTGGTCAGGGCCCCGTGCGCACATTAAGATTGGCGACGGGTTACAAGCTTAGGGCTCACCAATAGGTACTCACCTCTCTGTCTACACCCGACAGAGAGGGTCACACATCCCCGGGCCCATCCACCCGGGGAGATAGGTATAGGGTTTTAGTCTACGTGGGAATAATTTTCCACCATTCCCTCCCTAATCTAGCTTCCCCTCCGACCATGGAGGACGCCTATATTTTGGCGTTCTTCAGAGAGGTCCTTTTTAAGGACCCCGATTTCCTAGCGAGATATGGCGACAAGCTATGTCATCGCTCCACCCCCACTCCGTCCCAGGGCGCACTCGCGAACTTCAGCGACGCCCTCGAAAGCCCGCTATCGCCACCTGCATACGAACAAGGCATTCCGCCTTTTGTTCCGGCAGACAATGTTCCGGCCGAAAATTCGGCCCCCATTGTCTCACCCGCCTTTGTCTCGACAGATAATACTCAGGCCGCTAATCCGGCCCCTATTGTCTCGCCCGCTACTGCCCCGGCAGTAAATAAGTCGGCCGCTAATCCGGCTCCCTTTGTCGCGCCCGCCATTGTTCCGGCCGCCATTGTCTCGGAGACAATAAACCCGACGCAGCTGCGCACCGAAACTGACTCGACTCGCCCAGAGAGTATGGACACGTCAGTCCCACTCTCCGAAGAAGAAGCCCGCACCTCCTCCTCCAGCGATGACGACTTCCAAGTCGTGGTCAAAGGAGGCAAGAGAAAGGCGGCTAAATCCTCCGCCCCCGCTGGCCCGGTCACCAAGGCCCAGAAAAAACAGGACGACTTATCGTCCAGCTCCACAACCGCCCCTAGTCCGCGGGCCAGTCGCCCCGCCAGCCCTATGGCTTGCCCACCCGCTCCTACCGCGAGGAAGCAGAAGCCCCCTCCCCCGATATACGTCCAGGAAAAGTCCAAATGGACTGAAATATCTAAAATGTGTGTTGATCGCAAGATCAACTATACTAACGCCCGATCCACCCTCCAGGGGATCAAAGTTACGGTCCCCACGTCTGCGGACTTTAGGGACCTCTCCCGCGCCCTACGTGAAAGGAACTACTCCTTTCACACTTACTCCCTTCCGGAGGAAACCCCTACTCGCGTCGTAATAAGGCGCGTTCCACAAGAAATCTCCACCGAGGAGATTAAGAGCGACCTCATCGCTCAAGGAATCCCAGTTTCCGCCGTCCATCGCTTACATAAAGCGAGACAGGGCCTAGTCTACGACATGGTCCTGGTCATCTGTGACCCCACAGACGGTCACCACCCGATTTTTAAAGTTAAGTCGGTGTGTTCGCTCTCAGGCATCTCAATAGAGAAGCCTTACAGAGCTCAATTAATTGGACAGTGTCATCGCTGCCAATTATATGGTCACTCGCAGTCCAACTGCTATGCCACCCCTAGATGCGTCAAGTGTCTAGGAGAGCATGGCACCGCCGACTGTACCCGCCCTAAAGATAGGGAACTATGTTTAGAGCCTCCCAGCTGTGTACTCTGCGGCCAATCGGGACACCCGGCAAATTACCGGGGCTGTCCTAAGGCCCCGAAGTCCTCCTCTTCCAAACTCGCGAAACGCGCGAGCGACCGCCAGCACAGGGAAAGCCCCTGGGGAAAGCCTCCTTCCGCGCTGATGCCGGAGCGGCTCAGTCCGCAGAGGCCGTCTCCCTGGGCTAACCTTAATCACCTGAAGGCTCCCGCAGCTTCGGTGCCCTCTATTCCCGCGCAACCAGCGCAACCCGCCCAACTTCCAGCGCTGATGGCTTCCGCCATCCCAGCGCCTTTGGTAGCCCCCGCGGCCCCTACGGCCACTCCAGCGAAACCTCAGGGAACCCAGGGCCGAAACAGCGCCCAAATTATACTTAGTACATACGCGGCTCTCTTCACCACCGCCGCGGACAAAATGGCGGAAGAAATCGTTGCTGCAAACGGCAACGCACTCCGCCTTATGGAAATCCTCAGCGCGTATCCCGAGATCGCGCAAGTTCTACACTCACTCAAATATTAATTCTCAATGGATAATACGAGAGTAAACAGTAACAAACCCCGATCCCTTAAATTAGGCTTCTTCAACGCAAATGGCGTTTCAGGTCAACGCGATGAGATCGCCGCTTTCCTCCGCGACCATCAGCTTGACATACTCCTCATACAGGAAACCTTTTTAAAACCGCATCACCGAAACCCGAATATTGCCAACTATAAACTAGTTCGCAATGACAGGTCTCGATGCCACAAGGGTGGCACACTAATATACTTTAGGAAATCTTTGTATTGCATCCCTATCGACCCACCTTCTCTCTTCTCCCATCTGGAGACCTCTATCTGTCGGCTCGGCATGACTGGTCATCAACCGATCACCATCATCTCTGCTTATATTCCACCAGACAATGGTCCGGAGGATCCCATCTCTCTCCAAAAGGACTTCACCGCCCTCTTCGGTATGAGTGACTCCGTCATCTTGGCGGGGGATCTTAATGCCAAACACCCGGCGTGGAATAGTAGCACGACTTCTACCAGAGGTCGGATCATTTCCAAGTTAGGCGAATCCCTTAACTTTGACGTCATCGCTCCAATGAGTCCGACTCACTTCCCAGGTAATCCTAATCACCTTCCCGATGTTCTCGATGTAGCGCTGCTCAAGAATGTGAACCTCCGTTTGCAATCGATTGAGACGTTCCACGAGCTAAACTCTGACCACCGCCCTGTAGTCATGCATCTTGCACCCTACTCGGGCCCGATCGACCCCAACCGCCCCCCTCAGACCCAGACGATAACCGACTGGAGGAAAGTAAGCGAAAGACTGAAATCCACCACGTCGCCTCACTTAGACACCATCCCCGATCACTTAGTGTCAGTCGCCGACACGACGGCCGCAATCGACTCGTTTACAGAGCACATACAATCCGTATTGACGGATTGTTCACGGGAAGTTCCGGTGATGGAAGACCATCGCTGGAAACTACCTACTGACGTACGTGACCTGATAACCGAGAAGAACGCGGCCATCCGTGCCTACGACTCCTTCCCTTGTGACGCGAACAAAGCCCACATGCGCCATTTACAGCGTGCTGTAAAGAAACGCATAGGGGAGGTACGCTCAGAGGGTTGGAACAAGATGCTGAGTGAACTCGAGCCCACTCACCAAGCCTTCTGGCACCTTCAGAGGAAATTGCGCTCCTCCGAGGAGGTCTCTATGCCTCCCCTCATCCGCCCCGACAAGAGCGTCGCGTTCGACAGCACCGACAAGGCCGAATGCCTTGCTGACAGCCTAGAGTCCCAGTGTTCTCCCAGCTCTCAACCAGTAGACCAAGCTCACCTGAACAAGGTCGACGCTGAAGTCGAACGGAGAGCCTCCCTTCCACCCGTTGAAGACCCTGATGATCCTCTGCCTCCCGTCACTCCGGATGAAGTGCACGACATCGTAAAAGGGCTCCAAGCTCGTAAAGCCCCCGGTTCGGACGGTATTACCAACAAGGTATACAAACTCCTACCTGCCCCTCTAATAATGCTCATGACCGCCATCTTCAATGGCGCCATGAGCAACAACATCTTCCCACAAGCGTGGAAAGAAGCAACAGTCATCGGTATCCCAAAGCCAGGCAAGCCAAAGTCTGAGCCCTCCAGCTACCGTCCCATTAGCTTACTCAACGTTCTCGGCAAAATCTACGAGAGGCTTATTTATAAGCGTCTCAAAGACTACGCCGAAGCAAAGAGCCTCATTCCCAACGAGCAGTTTGGTTTCCGTCCACAACACTCGAGTATCCACCAGGTCCACCGTATCGTAGAGCACTTGTGCGCCGGTATGCAGCGTAACGCGACGACGGGGGTGCTATTCTTCGACATAGCGAAAGCCTTCGACAAAGTCTGGCACAACGGCTTGTTATACAAGCTTTACCAACTAGGAGTGCCAGATCGTCTCGTACTCATCTTACGAGACTTTTTGTCGAATCGCACCTTCCGCTATCGCATCGAGGGTGCACTCTCGTCCCCTCACCCTATTCGCGCCGGTGTCCCTCAGGGTTCCGTCATATCTCCTCTAGTTTTCACGCTGTTCACCAGCGATATCCCACAGAGTAAAAAGGCTCAGTTGGCTCTCTTCGCCGACGACACTGCCGTTTACTATACCGGTCATTGTCCCAATGCTATAGCTCGTACTCTCCAAACCTCCGCAAACGTCTTAGGCGCTTGGTTCCGAAAATGGAGAATCGAGGTCAACCCCGATAAGAGTCAGGCGGTTCTCTTCTCGAGACGTCGTCGACTCCCACCCCCCCTTCCCAGCCCGATCACTATGTACGGCAAGCCAATCCCTTGGGAGAAGCAAGCCAAATACCTAGGCGTGATCCTTGATCAAAACTTAACGTTCAAAGAGCACATTAAGGCTGTTCGCGCGCGCGCCGCTTTCGCTCTTGGTAGACTCCACTTTATTCTGACAGCCCGTTGCAAACTGTCACTTAAATGCAAGCTGCGCATCTACACCGCAGTCATCCGTCCCATCATGACCTATGCCTGCGTTGTATTCGCGCACGCTCACCCACGTCATCTCCATAAGATGCAGACCCTCCAGAACCGTTTCCTCAGAAAGGTCACGGGTGCCCCCTTCTATGTCCGTAATATAAATCTCCACATCGATCTTAAAATGCCTACCATAAACCAGTTCATGAAACGCTTATCGAAGCGTTTCTTTGACTGTGGCATAAAACACCCCAACCCCTTGATCTCAGCGGCCGCCCGCTACACTCCTTCCCGTATTAGTAGTATTCGCCGACCAAGGCATACCTTAATCGCCCCCGACGACGCCACTACCCTCCTCCAGGAGAGTAGTAAGGCAACCAGCACGCTTCATAAGCCCAAAACCCGATCGCCGTCCTACCGTCCTCGCCGCCGAGGCCCGCCGCGACGCCCAAATCTACGCCCCTCCCGACCCTTGCTCGAGCCAGCCCGCGCCGCTGAGCCTGTAGCTTTAAATTCGTCCCTAAATAATATCATTCCTGATCCAGCTAGTCATTTGCTGCCCTCTTCCAGCGACGCCCTAAGCCGAGGTTCGTACCCCACAGGGGGTGCCCTTAGCGTGTAGTCGCTTAGTTTTTAGTTAGTATTTAAGTTTAAGTCCTGGCTGGAGGCCTTAATTTATTAGGGAATCCACAGGCAAGTCCGTCTAAGCAGACGACAACCTCATAGGTTGACCTGCGAGATGCCATTTATAAAAAAAAAAAAATAATAATAATGTATTTTGAGAGATCACGTTTTTTTTTATAAGCGGTAGCGGGCAGACAAAAGGTACGTGGGTAACGGTCAAAACTTTCAAAACTCCATAATTCTCTTAAATAATAATTATTATGTCGTATCAGTAGTATTATTATGTCGCTACTGCATTATTAAAACGATTTTGTTTATATCACTTTAATCGTAGTTTGAAAATGCAGAAAATACCAACAAAAAAAAACCTTTTCTACATTTTTCTTTTAAAAAAAGTGCGGATTTCATGTACTACAATATTTATGTTAGTACGGTTATAAGGATATAGGATAGAAATTTCAGTCTTTCTATTCGTTTACAGTTATCAATCGATAATTATTTAATCTTGTTAATTTTCCAAAATCAAAAAATATAACTTTTGTAAGTTTAATTTTAGCTTCACAACCGCTTCCGCGTATTACTGCGCTCCATACAATTCATCGTTGCCTCCAAACAGAAACACGACCGTTCTGTCATTGTAGTCGGCGCCTACGCACGCGTGGGCGACACGTCCCGCGAGTGAGCCAGCACCTTTACTTTCCAATTTTAGATGCTATATCATGTATAATGAGTTAGTCGCTTGATAACTATGAATAATGAGGTAAGTGGCAGATGTGCCAACTGGTTCTTCTGCCTGGCACTCTTTTTGAGATATGTTTGTTAATAACCCATTGCCAAGTCATTTATTCAAGCGTGGTCTGAAAGTTATCGTTTTTCGGCCCAAAGTGTCAGTTGTTCTCAAACAAAAAAATGGTCCTGTTATGGGGGATTTCCACTAGGTCGATTTTCGCCGTGCGGCTGCTCGCTTACGAAATCGCCTCACAAGCCAAATCGACACCCCATTTACACGGGTCGGTAAAAACGCAGGAGACTAGTTCTATTTGTACCAAAGTGTCGTCCTTCATGCGGCGGGCGATCGCCTGCGACTGAGCATTTTCACGATCGATTTTAGATTTTAGTCACCCGCCGCATGCGCATTTAAACAGTCAACTGTCTAAAGCGCCCATAAACATGCGTGAGTGTGCAGACATAAAGGTTGAATAAAATTAATATATAGCTTCCAAAAAAAAAAATCTGCTGTGTAAGTGAGTGCCTACACCTATTACTATATAATTAATTCAGTAGGTACGTATACTTACACAGCTGTTTCCAAATAGGCATGCACTTTATACAACTATAACCAAATATTATCAACACGTTTCTAATACGATACAACTTCTACGTTATAAACTCAGAATAGTTGGTTTTATAACATTTTTCTTTTCATAAAATAATCGATTCAAATGTCAACAAGCTCGGGTGACAACGATTTTGAAGCGGCTTCTGCTCAATCTAGGGGGTCCAAACGCCTCCTGTCGGAGGCTCTACGCGGGGGTCGTGTGGTCCATGGCCCTTTACGGGGCACCGGTGCATGTGGGCGCGTTCTTTGAGGCGCCGACCAGCCCGCCGGTTGAACGCGTCCCAAACGGTCATGGCCGTCCGGCTGGTCCTGGGATACCACACGGTCGACTGCGAGGCGGCGAGCCTCCTTGCCGGATTGCCGCCATGGGATCTGGAGGCAAAAACCCTCGCGCACGTATGGGAGTGGCGCGAGGAGGCAAAACGCCGGGGTGTTACTCCGCTGCCACGAGAAATCACGGTACAGCGGACAGAGTTCCGGCGGGATCTCATGGCGAAATGGAGGGTGCGGTGGCCGCAGCCCAGTGCTGGGCACGCCACAATATCGGCGGTAAGTCCCCTCTTTGAGGAGTGGTTGGCGAGGCGCCACAGCGTCCTCACCTTCCGCCTGACACAGGTCCTCACCGGACACGGTTGTTTCGGGAGGTTTCTGTTTCGAATAAGGCGGGAGGAAACGTCCGGGTGTCACCATTACGTGGATCGCCTTGTGGACACAGTGGAGCATACGGTGGAGGTCTGCCCAGCCAGGGCGGAGCACCGCAGTATCCTCGCGGAGGCGACCGACGCCTCAGGGTCGCGGGTAATTCGAAAGAGTAACCGTGGCCAATAAGGTTCAATAGTTCCACATTCCATGGAAATAAGGTTTTATTGTTTTTTTTTCATCTTGGTTTGCTAAAGCAAGAAAATCAGCCAACAACCGGTCTAAAAGATAAATAAGTATATAGATATTTTGAAATGGAATAACAGTTGTTTAATACCGATGTTCGGAGGACTTAGGACTGAAGGTTATTTGGGGGAAAAGCTTGGCTTATTCTAGCTTATTGAATCATCGTAAATCAATAATTTTATCGTCTGAAATAACTAGAAAATATAAATGGACTCAGATCCAAACGATGAAGGAGGGACAGCGCATTAAAGTAACGGTCTGAAACCTGAACGAGGACCTGAACGAGGTAGCAGCTATTTCCCAAGAAATTCTTTAAAAAACCTAGGGAGTCATTTAATGTAAATTTCCTTCCATACAACTACCACGGCTAACATTAATTGATTAAATGCATATTAACACAAACGCATACTTGGGAAGCTTTTCTTTGCTTTTAGAGCAAAAAGATAAAGAAATAAAAACTTGAACTCAGTACACGTCGGCATTCCTTCTACGGCTCAGCGCAGTTTACAATGTGACAGTTCGATTGATTCGAATATATGCACCTGCTGTCGGGTATGAATAAGACAAAGTATACATACAGTGCAAAGCTTTTAGAATCACTATTCACAACCTTTTTCTAACCGGGTACAGCATAAGCCGTGTTTATAAGCCAAGAGGACCTTTTTTACCAGTCTTTTTCTTAAGAATAGTAAACAATCTTACAATGGTGTCTACAAGTGGCCATAAAAAAGTATATGCAACTTTATTTATATTTCAGCAAAGAGATTTCTTCTTAGACATTCGGTTACTTTTTTGATACAATGAACGGTTCATTAATAATCATAATTATATACATTTCGAAATAGGCTGTACATAAGTATTGTCACGAGCAGCAACAGCTTATTTCCTTGTGTTTACAAAGCAAGCAATGCAGGCAACACTGCACTACTCATTGTAAGTTGTGGCGGTATATACAACTTACGCTGAATAGTGCCGTGTGAGTGTCTCGGAAATGACCAAAGTCACTACTTCAGGTCGAAGTCGACCTTGTAACGTGTGGTACTAAAGTTTACTAGCGCTCTATGTATAGCCTTTATACTCCAACCCCTTATTGATAGCAGATAGATCCCTGTTAAATACATCGCCTTGTATTGAAGATAAATGGGCAAGCACATACAACTGCTTGTAGTAATAAGCTATCGGCAATGATTAGTACGTGGCATGAATGATGTATACGTGCATAATGTAAGAGTGATGGAAATAGATGCGTTATGTTTGTTGTAACTCTGTCACTGTTATGAGGTCCTGGTAGCAAGTGGCGGTGGATATAAAAATAAGAGAAACGAATATTCTTCTTCGCTCTAACAATTTTTTTCTGGATGGAAATCATCATCATTGATAAAAATAAATATATCAAAATAAAAAATAAACGAAAATAAAACTTTAATTCGTTCAGAAAAGTACACAGAACAAAATAATAATAAAAAGCTAATTACAGATTACATGGGAGCCTTAGGTGCTAATTTTTACAAATGCTCTGGACCGCACACTAGGATTTCGTGTCGTGGCGTGTTATCTTCCTGCGCTTTTAACAGATGTGTTATTTTTGCTGTTACTCTGTCACTGTCATGAGATCCTGGTAGCAAGAGGTCGTGGACATCATTTTAGGATGTGAATCTGATACTTCTTCTCTCAGACTATTTTCATGATGCAAATCATCATCATCATTATCTTCTTGCCCTTATGCCAATTTATTTGGGGTAGGCACTACATTTGTCTTCTTTGATCATACATTTCTATTCGAATAGTCACAGACAAATGAAAAAAAACAACGCTATTTGTAGATAATAGTGCCTATTTGGAGAATTGATCAGGGTACGTGCTTTTTATTACATTTATGATTGACCATAAAAATGCCGCCATATTGTCTTAATTTAACAGTACATACCAATACGAAATAAAACCTGTCGAAGCTACATAGAACCGCCGCAAGTCGTCGAACCACACTCCATCAATCAAACCATTTCAAAGAACACACAAAACTTAACAATATAAATATAGGTATCGAATCAACCTCTCGTTAGCCGAGGTAAGCCGAAGAATCGTTGGAATCGATTGCAAAAACTATCGCGAGGCAATCGATAAACGAACGACAGTCAATGACCTAACAGTGGACGTGGGAATCTTGTCCGAGTGACATTACTGGCTGCATTGTCCGACTTTTTGGCTCGTCTGAAGGCTGAGACGAATATCGTACTCCCCGTGGTGTAAGCAGGGCGTACTTCTATTGGTACTGGCCACTAATTGCCTGGAAGTTTTATGCTTATAGCGCTACGAGGTTCTTTTGGAGCGTGGCCAAAATCGGAACTAATGCCTCCATCTTGTTTTTTCAATACATATCACAAAACAATTGCACAAATGTTTACCAACAAAGTCCCCCCCTCAAAGACATTTTGAGCGACAAAAAATCTTTGTAGCAGTGGAAGTAGTGTGAATTTAAAGCTGCATGCATTAAATGTATGAGCTGCATGTACTGTCATTTGTTTTTGTACGCATGGGCAGTCAAAGCCCGGCCCACCTTAATAACTGGCCCGTATTTTTTCCCAGCCTGAGCACTTCTTTCACGGTGTGTGCAAATAAGTAAGACGTAATGGAAGATGAAGCTTTAATTGTGACTTTTCCAAAACATCATTGTTAGTTGTGGCTACTGTTATGTTTATTTTGTACTAATTCCAATTCTCTACTAGTTAGTGGCTTTGTTGAACAGCATATTAATCCAGATTTGTTGCAGTTGAAATGGCAATCATGTCATTTGTTTTAAATTGGTTTTAATTTTTCTCATTTATTAATATTTCTTTTGTAGAATATTTTATATTTTGGGAATGTGAGAACGTTGTAGGCCTTGTAGATTTATAGATCATTGTCTATTTGTTAAGCATATGGTACTTGTTGACAGGCCTACACTTTCCTCCCACACTTATTAGCACTGTAATTTGAAAACATTGTAAAAGTCACATATTTTTAAAGGAGTAACCGTGGAGTTTCTTGCCGGTATTCTCCATAGGAAACGACCAATTGGAACCGTGAAGGTAGATTCTGACGTTTCATAAGTGCCCATGTAGGTTTAGGTGAAACAAAATATTTTGATTTTGCTTTTTTGGTCTCGAGCGCCGTTTTGGCTCTTTGTATTCCAACTAAAGGCTTGTTGTAGGTAGGTAACTCATATGCTTTAAACAGGGCTCAATCATTCCGAATCTGTGAGTCATCTCTGTTGTTGATTTGTGCACGACATCGAAAAGGAGGTGCTATAGGTGTGTTATGTTTATTGAATAGCCTGTTTAAGACACGATGTTTGAGTAGGTGAATTGTCATTGAAGAAAATAAAGTGTACAGAAATCGGACTTGAAGAATCTGCAAGTATCTAATCCATATAAAAAATCTGACATTAGATAAAGTACTCTAAGCAATTAAGATTCTACTCCATGGAGACTTCATTTAATTTATCAAAGTGACAAAAGCTGGATTGATCCATGTAAAAATTGTCTACTAAATCTGAAAGAGTTCTGACAAGTTGTGATGGGTGCGATATTAAGTTTTTTTGATAAAATATTTACGTTTTTTAATGCTATCTGGATTGAAGACTGACATGAATTAATAAGGTTCCCCCTGCTGTGGTGTAAACTGGGCAAGTTTTCACATAAATTCTGTCAAAACAATTTTTTTTAGAAATTACTAACCATGTGATGTCAAGACCGGAAGCATAATTCGGGTTTTTGGGTTTCACGAAGTCATTATGGGAAAGTTATCACGTCTGTGCCACCTGTGGAGTTAGTAAGTGCCTAAAAATTCGTTAATCAGTAGCTTTTATCTTTTATACGAGATTAATAATAGAATAGAAAACTTTTATTTCAGACAGGAGTCCATAGGGTTAGTAACAATTCAACTTAACTTCTAGTGTTAGTAGGTTACAGACACAATTTAACAAAATACAATTGAAATTCAGCGTGAAGCTTCATCCATCTACGCAACATCGGGGAATCCCACCGATGTGCGAATACACTGAGCATACTATTGGTGCTGCCGCGAACACGCGTCATCAGGGAGGCGCATCTATTCCTAATAATCGCGGCAAAACCATTAATATTATTATCCGCAAACATCCCTAAATGAATCCTGAATTCATCCATGAATTTATGGGAGTCAGTAGGACACAATGACATTAAGTTTGTTTTTTGAGTGTATGACGGGAAAGTTAAACTGATTCGACGTATAACAGTATAACCCTAGAGAGGAGATCTTCGAATCTAAAGCCAAACACTAAATAACATCAAGCCCGTAATTTCCGGAAGGGTTAGGCAGAGATCTAAAAAGGAAAAACTGCAACTGGCAAAATGTGGATTTACATGCCTTAGCACGCAGTTATGTTTAAGTCCCAGGTTATAGAGCTAACTCAATAACACTTTGCCCGACCTGGGAATCGAAACCAGGACGTCATGCTTAGGAAAAGCTACGAGGCAGTCAAATCAACGCCAAATGATTTTGGCAGGGACTTAAAAACACCTTCATAAATTTAACATTTTGAATTAAAAACAGAATCTAATATGTAACTTATAAATGTGTTTTTAATTTGTAACCTTAACAATTACAAAAGTGTAAATGTAATATATCTGTAACCGATATAAAAGTGTTATTAAGTGTAACAGGTAATCGCGGCGTTGCCAAAATAACCGGAATACCATTAGAAGCCGAAATTATGTCTGATGAACATATGCAACATTTTTTTTTTTTTTCGAAATCTACGTTCAAGAAGTCTCGGGAGAAGTGCTAGTTACTAATACACACAGAAACAGGTCACACACACACACACAGGTCGTAGGCAGAAAACGCCTTGTTATTCAACGTTCCTCTTTAACGTTTGGTGCTAGAAAATGTTATGTGTTTTCGTTGTGTTTGAATAACAAATCTTTTTTTATGCTTTTTATTCAATGTAAATATTTTAATTATTCGAATAGAACGCCTCGGTCGAAAGTACCTACTTAAATTTTTTCAAAATTTGAGAACAAAGAAAGCGAGCGAAAGATGGACTATGTGAAAGGTGTTGTTAAGGCTGCTTTTCCACCAGAAATCTGCTCTGCTACGTTGTTATGGATGCGTTTGATATCCACAATCGTATTCATTCGAAACGGGTTCAAATAAGCGATGTTTTTTTTTACAGAGGAGGCGTGCTATGGCCTACCTACAATTCTTATTTCATCTCTTTATTAGTGGCTTTTGCGAACAATATATTAATTCAGATTTGTTTCAGTTGAAATGGCAATCATTTAATTTTGTTTAAATAGATTTAATTTTTTTTTTTTTTTTTTTTTATTACATTCTGTACTATTTTGTGAACGTGAGAACGTTGTAGGCTGTAGATCTGTATACCAATGTCTATTTGTTAAGCAGGCCTACACTGTCCACCCATACCTATTAACACTGTAATTTGAAAACAGTGTAACCAGTCAATTATTTTTACAAGAGTAACCGTGGAGTTACTTACCGGCTCTTATCGAAATAACCAATTAGAACCGTGCACTTAGCTTCTGACGTTTCATCAGTGCCCATGTAGGTTTATGTGAAACAAAATATTTTGATTTTGATGAATGCGTGATATGAATGCGTGCTATGGATGCCTGCTTTGGACCCGTTGTACCGTATGTACCATTGACTTGCACCATCAATGGCGCAGAGGAGACTAATTAGTTTCATTTGCACCATTAATATTAGTAGAACTACTTCACCATACAATGGTACAATAAAAACCATAGGAGGCTGTAATTTGTTTGTGTGCGGAACAACTTTTTAATACAAATAAACAAGCAAATAGCAACAACAATAATATGTTTTGCAAATAAATTCCACAACTACTTCATTGTAATAATATAAAAATAATGATGCCACACAAACACTTATATTTTATTGTTGCCTAAAATTACAAATGGTAACTTCATATAAAAATAACGCCACATCAATGTCGCCATTAATTAATTGAATTTGTACATGCAATACGTTTCTTTTAAAAGCGGCATCCTGGTTAAGCACAGCTAAGCATTTATTTACAGTGTGGGGTCTTCTTTTGAAGCAGTTATTAATATACCCATTCCATCCTTCACAGACCTTGTACTTGGGCATCCAAAATCTTTTTACGTAATTTAGACATTTTTGCATATTGACATCTCCTTCTACAACATCATTTTCCGCAACTATGTAATCCCATCCATGATCAATACAGCTACGGGTAGAAGAGGCAGGACAGTGCATAGAGATACAATTTTACTTATTTTGTTAAGCTTCTTTAAATTAAGACGTTTTGCTTTCCTTCTTAATTGGGATGATGACTATTATTAAAAATGTTCTTAAAAATAATGTAATTTCAAAGAAGGCATAGTAAAAATGAGATAATCGAAAAAATCTGTTACGTCGATGTAAAAATGAAGAAGATACACGCTTTCAAAGTTTTTGGAGGGGATTATTCCTGTCCGGAACGGCGCTGGTATGAAGGTAGTACGTAGTCGTGACGTAACTTCTACGATAGTGCTGTCCTAGTCTAACACTTACTTTAAAACGTTTTTAACTTGGCAGTTTTTTTTAAGCTTTTACACTTTTTGTAAAACTATTTGCACTATTTGGAAATAAACATTTTTTTGAGATAAAAAATCAAAAAATTTCATCATCTCCATTGGTTTTGAAAATAGTAAAAACATCCATGATGCTTTGATAAAGGAAACCCACTTCTTATGGCACCGATAAACGATTGTTCGTAGTTCAGAAGGTTACGTTGTGGAATTAGCGACTTAATCATTTGCAATATTAGATTATATATTTCCTTTTTTTATTTCCTAAAAGTATATAAGCAACCGGCACTACAAAGTTTTTATCCTCGGTGCTTCCTAGGTCGCAAAAGATTACATGCAACTGTTTGAATAGTCTAGGACAGTTTTTGAAGGTACCGTCGCCAAAGAAGATTTTCCGGTTTTTAATCATTTCTCTAGCTTCGTCCGAATCAAAAATTATATACGTTCGCGTTCGTGATCATAGTCAGCCAAAAGGAAATCTTTAAGATCGTTACCAATTTCGACTTCAGTTCCGCCACTACATGTATAAGCTGTCTTTTTAACTCTTTGTTTTTATTTATCAAAGTCAAAGTCAAAGTCAAAGCATTTGTTTCAAATATGCCCATAAAAAGGCACTTTTGAACGTCAAAATTTACATTAAAAATAGAACTGATTCTAGGCGCCACTTCCAAAAAGTAGTTTCGTATGTAGAAGAAGTGGCAAGAAACTCCACCGTTACTCTTTTAAAATGTTTTACAATATTTTGTATACATTAATTATATTTCTATATGTGAAGACGATGCACCAAGAATAAAAATACTATACCACTATTGGTACAAAAATAAATCAAAGGCATATAAATTAATCACGTGATAGGTACATTGTGCTCAAATATTTACAAACAATTGTAAAAATATATGATTTTCCTATATCCGTCTATATGCAACCGATTTATAACTTTCGTACCGTGGTAGCTTTGTTAATTTTAGACCCATGTCTTTAAAAGTGGCCACGGTCTATTTATAAATGGCAGGTACTGTTTCTTCTGATGTTGTCGCAGTATCTTTACTCGAACTAATCAAATGGCATACGACATTTTTGTTTTCATCGGGCATACAGTTATTGGAATGCTCACGTTTTTCACAACCTTCGATCAATCCTAAAAAAAACGACTACTTCCATAATTCTGGTAAAAATAATCTTGTGCAAAAAAAAACCCTGCGACCTGTGCAACCCGTGCAACCCCCGGCTTTACCCACAAGTGGATACATATGTTATATATCATAAATGCTACATACGTACGTCTGTAGTGGTAATCGTTCCTGTACATTTTTTTTAATGTTTACACATCCATATGCTATTGAAAGTTTTTGTACTGTGTGCATCAATAGGCGTAGTGTGTCAATTTGATATTTTTATTATTTTTATAGCCATTATTTTACCTGATTGTATCTCCAACTATGTGCAACAGTAAATAAACCCACACAATATGTTTATGCAAAACTTTATCCAAACCATGACAGATAGTTAGGTACAGAATAACCATATGATGAAACAATTTAGGGTGCTGGATGATAGTCGTGGGTAGTTCGAAAGAGATACCGTGGCCCTGGCACAGGCAACTGATGGAGTACGGGTGGTTTTAGTCAGTAAAAGTCTGACACGCCCTCCCACTCCGCCCAGAGCGGGAGAAGTCATTCGATGATTTCCCACCCAAGAAAAAGTGTGTAATTGCGTAACTCACTATTTATTGATCACAATCTGAATCATTTTCAAGGATATTGCTAATCCATTGCTTCATGTATTCTAAAAAATTGTATGCCCAAAAACGTAAATAACGCAATGAATGTTGTTGAACTGTCAAGATGAAAGCCATTTCTACTGTTATTTTGTTACGCAATTACTCCGCTGGTATTGTCTGTGTAGTCCCTTTGTCATCTCCAAAAGCCGTCGTAGTATAACCTAAACATATCAGCAAATTAAGCTATGATAATGTCAGTTGAAGCCAATACCGAATACCTGTAAATTGATTCTAAAGCAATCAAATTGCATTGCCAATATCTAAATGCAATTTGTTACAAATACTTACCATATAAACAATTGGCTATTTATTTTCAATTATGGAAGCAATTTATAAAATAAATATTTATTAAATTCAATAAAGCGCACACAATTTTTGTTCGATTTCAAAATAATTGAATCGTAACAACATCACTGGATTAACTCATATAAACTCGCTCACCAAGTTTCGTAACTTTGTAACTTTATGTTATTTTTTCGATGGGAAAGTAGTGAAATTTGAATTTTAACGATTGCTGGACACTTCAAATAATTTTGTGTGGCGTAGGTTTGATAAAAATATCTTGGTTTACCGAATACCGATGACTTTCCATTTGGTATCGATTTAACGTATATTATATATATATATATAACTTATTATGTAAAAAAAGTAGCCGATTTAATTAAAAAATGTTTATTCATGATTAAAGCGTTTTTCGTTGTTTAATTCAATGAGATTCGGTTGATCCAACTGTTTCCGCTGATAATTGGCGTATTATGTGTTTAAATACTTTATATCACTCAATGATTGGACCATTTATTAATGATTACGCCTGAGGACACACATCCTAAACTGTTGAATATGAAATAAATAATTTGAAATAAAAGCATTTGCTTTCCACAAGGCATGCTTTAGTATTTAAAAAATCTACCCCTAGGGAAAACAACGGTGTTTTCTTTCCAAATGTATGATACCTGTCTTGTCGAATTTTCAGTACAAATAGTCAAAAGCAATATAAATAGTAAAAAAATACTTAAACAAGTTATAGGACTAACCTACCTGTTAAAGTAAACACTTCAACCAATTTTATTACCGACTAACCTTAATTATTAAATTTAATATCGATAAACAATTAATTAGAAGCGGTCTAACGATTATCTCAAGGGGGATCTCTTTATTAATGTCAATTAGATGGTAGCTGAGATAATACCGTTAATGGGACCCGAATGCAAATCAGTTTGGATTCGGAAACATCTTTAAGGCCGGAATTAGGTCATTGTTACCATATTTATGTCAAACGGGTTTCATATACGGTTTTGGGTGCAAACTCGGATAAAACCGACATTCCGATCATTTCAATACCTACTTAAAGGTATATTAGGTTTGTGTATTGAAATTCGAAACCATATTATAATACTCCGTGTTGCGCCTAGAAAATAGAATCCATAGTTAACGTTAGCAAGAAACAAAGTGCAAAACATGTTTAGAAAAGCATGCAAACATTTGTATTTTATGCATTAATTTACTTACTTCACTCATATCTTCCAGAGAACCTAATGGAAACGATTGTCGTTCCTATAATAAAGAACAAGACTGGGGATATGAGTGACAAGAACAACTTCAGGTCTATCTCCTTGGCAACCATTGTTGCGAAGGTGTAGGACGGTCTGATTGGTAGGCAGTTGTATAAATATATACAACTACTACATGATTCCCCATTGGGTTTAGGCCACATTTGTCGACTGAAACAGGGATCCTCTGTCTCAAGCATACTGTCCAATACTATGCAACAAGGGAGACACCTGTCTATGCGTGTTTTTTGGACCTCTCCAAGGCTTTCGACCTAGTTTCTTATAACTGCCTTTGGAAGAAACTCTCCCAGGACACTGACTTTCCTGGGGGACTGATTGCTGTACTGAAATACTGGTACAGCAACCAGACCAATTATGTTAGATGGTCGGGTCCCATGTCTGATGTATACAGGTTGGAGTGCGGCGTGAGGCAGGGGGGCTTAGCTCAGCCTGGCTCTTCAAACTGTACGAGTATGTCAACCGGCTGGATATGTGATTGACGGACAATGGGTTAATAATATTACGCGGATGATATGGTGTTGCTGAGCCCATCGACCAGTGCGTTAAGAAGGCTCCTCCGAATTTGTAAAGACTATGCGGTGAGTAATGGTCTCAGGTACAACTAAACCTAAAGCGAGCTCTTAGTGTTTAGGGCGCAAAAAAAAAAAAAAAAGACGTTGTTCCGCCCGTTACCTTGGGTGGAGTTCCACGAAAAGAGTCACCCGTTTTAAATACCTGGGGCACTCGGTCACCGATAGGGTGATGCCGATTTGTAGAGGGAACGAAGAGCATTGGCTGTCAGGTTTTACATGCTGGCCCGCAGGTTCGCAAGGTGTACTCGAGAGGTTAAAATAACACTGTTCAGGGCCTACTGCCAGTCGCTGTACACGTGCGCCTTGTGGGTCAGTTATACACAGGGCTCGTACAATGCTCTACGAGTCCAATATAATAACGCGTTCCGTGCATTGCTGGTGTTGCCGCGCTTCTGTAGCGCGTCGGGGTTGTTCGCAGACGCACGCGTTTCGTATTTCAGTTCGCTGCTGCGTCTGCGAATCGCGTCACTGATGCGTCGGTTGCGCGGCAGACCCAACCCCCCACAACCTCGTGGCTACTGTAGCCGGCAGGGTGGATGGCCTAATATTAATTCACTGGTTTGCTATACAAAGACCGTTATTCAGATATGTGATGTAGTTAGTAGGCGTAAAACGTGTTTTAGTGAGTAAGTACCAATTATCACTAGCATATTAAGAATCTCTGGTCTGAAAATAAAGATTTATTTATTTATTTTAAAATAATGATTTCCTTATTTATCGCAAAAACTTTTGAAACGCATAACTGTTATGTCGTGAATTTTAACTCTTAATCCAAAATCATTGGCGCATTAGGTTACAATTCTTTGAATGGATACAAGGAACGGCCGGTAGGGGACGCCCTAGAAGGTCTTAGTGAACTTATTGGTGATGTTTTTCAGAAAGGTCAGGTGTGCAGTACTCGCCACCACCATGTCCAACGGGGTAGTTGCGTAAAACATTGTCTTTCAAGTTGACAGTTCAACAACATTCATTGCGTTATTAACGTTGTTGAGCACACACATTTTTCGATGAAGCAATGGATTAGCAATATCCTTCCAAATGGTTCTGATTATGATTGATATGATGTCAATTTGGGTGCATCTGTTTGATCGTAAACGAAGCAAAAGGTATCGTAGCAGGTGGAGTTCTGTAGTTTCTGCCTACCCTCATGGGAAGAAGGCGAGAGTTTACGTGTGTGTTATTGGTAAATCGTGATGCACAATGATTGCTAGCTCAATCTAGATCTCCATCAAACACACAAATCCGTTCCAATAAAGAAAGTCTTAATAAATACAATCTTACATGGTCATGTTATCCAGAAGCGAGTGATGCGACACGAGTCGGTAAGTATGGACCGAGCACATCACTAACTGTCACTCTGAATGGATAAGGATGGGACTGTCTTATTGTACTGTTCGGGATTCAGTTTATGGACTTCTATAAATCCAGTTATATCTGTTTTTGACAGTCTATGTGCCTTTTCCGGGACTGCTTGATTAGTTCCAGAGAGCAATGGACATTTGTCTATATTTTGATCTT
The DNA here is from genome assembly GCA_963555695.1 of Dasypolia templi. Lineage (NCBI taxonomy): Eukaryota > Metazoa > Arthropoda > Insecta > Lepidoptera > Noctuidae > Dasypolia > Dasypolia templi. The sequence continues at coordinate 10,428,595 of OY743158.1, read as the reverse complement.
TTGGTTTCAGTTCAAAACTAGTAGAGATATCCTGTAAAACTAGTTGATAGGTGATTTGACAGCTTGTAATTTAAATTTGCTGCCACTAGATAATTCAAGCAACCAGCTTTAATAGAAAAACCTGGAATGCGAACAATTCGTCATTCATGTTTTCAGCAAGTTTTCAAACGAAAAGTTCTCACATATGTACACTCACAAAGATGTATACGTACCAACTTATGTATATAATGTAACTTAACTCAGAATTGAGGTACACGGGAGCAGTCTTGACCTTTATATCGATTTCCTTTCTGGAAAACCGGAAATTTGTGCAGCAGGAACGCTCCATGCATCTAGTCAGACTTATCTCAACACGAGTCCGTTGCAAGCTAACCGAAACAGAAGACGGCATCTGTTTATATTTATATGGTGAAATTTAGAAAAAGATTTAAGGGCAATTTGTTGGGTGATATCTCGTAGAATTGTGACCAATTCGATAAAATTATTCTTACAATAAGACTACAGGGTGGCATGGACATCAACCACAACCACCACCAAAAAAAAACATTGCGTTCCTCACATTTTGATCACAGCAGTTTTTTTTTAATGTCTGTTGAAACATTTCAACGCAGAGGTGTCCAGAATCATGAACTGAATCCATAGTAACAGATTGCCCGTTGATGTCTCTCACCTACCACAACATTTAACAATATTCTCCATATATTCTGTAATATTTTACCAATAAGTTGGGTTGTGGGACTGGTGATTAGGAGTTGGTGAGTTCCCCATCGACAGTTTTAACGGAAACCCCTCAATCACAAACATAATTGTGCTTATCAACCTACTAGCTGCTGTGCCCGCGACTTCACAAAACAAAAACGTGTCTCTTAACAAAAAAAACATTAAACAATTTTTTTGCTTAAATTACTCCTTAAAACAACTGCCAGTAGAAGTCCCGTCAAAATCAGTCCAGCCGTTTCGGAGATTAGCCGGAACAAACAGACAGACAGAGACAAAAAAAAGCTTTAAGTTCCGTCTATACTTTCATATGCAATAAGTAAAAAGCAGTTTTGTACATTACATACACACTTTTTAATTGTATAGATTATCACAGTGTTCTCACATGTCATGCTATTAGCTAGTAAGTTCTTTCAGAGCAGCTCTCTTAAAGGTAGATCTCACACTTTTTGACGAAATCTATTCTAATCAGGCGTATTATTTAAGTGTTAAAATCTGCTGCAAAATGTTATTAATAAAAGTCTTTATTGGCTCGAATAAAACAAAACAAAAAAATGTACTTCCAATCAAACTTCAACATTATTAATTTTGTACATACGTGTGTAGCTGTCGACGCAACAACTGGTGAACGAAGCTTTTGCGTTTTATTTTCACATCCGATACAGAATGTTTCGGGTTGAGTTTTCCGTGAAACGCGTCATCGCGTGTCAATCTACGGATCATATTTTGTACGCTTATTCTTTTTCTATCGTGTTTCAGTATGTTATGATGAAAGTGTACTTTTGACATGAGTTTAAAAATTTCTTAAATTTAATCGAAATATAAGACAGGGTATTTTGTTATAACATTTGACGATTTCCAAAAATCATGTAGGTATGTATTTTAGCTAATCTGTAAAATGATTGATCTATTTTATTTTTATTTCTAGTATGAATATAGTCTATGAATAATGTTATTAAAAAGATATAGACTTTTTTCACGAGGGCACATAATATTTTGCATCATAAATGAATTGCCAAGGTACCGTCATAATATCAATCTTTTTAAATAGTTCCCTGAGAGATTGTCGGCAACGTTGATTATGGCTCTGACAGGGCTCATTTAAAAAATAAAGATAGATTCAATGTCCAGCCTTACCCGACAGTAAAATGCCATACGACATAATGCTTTGGAAGTAGCTAAATTAAACCAAACGTGCAGTTTCTACATCTGTTAACTGTCTTATCTTTCTAACAGCGTAGGCGGCCGGGCTTAGCCGCATCGCAATAGATGTTACTTAAGGTACCTATTGTAATTTATCGTCTAGCGTGATTTCTAGTTTTTTTTTTGTTTGTTTGTTTGGCATCTCGCAGGTCAACCTATGCGGTTGTCGTCTGCTTAAGCGGACTTGCCTGTGGATTCCCTAATAAATTAAGGCCTCCAGCCAGGACTTAAACTTATATACTAACTAAAACTAAGCGACAACGCTAAGGGCACCCCCTGTGGGGTACGAACCTCGGCTTAGGGCGTCGCTGGAAGAGGGCAGCAAATGACTAGCTGGATCAGGATTGATATTATTTACGGACGAATTTAAAGTTACAGGCTCAGCGGCGCGGGCTGGCTCGAGCAAGGGTCGGGAGGGGCGTCGATTTGGGCGTCGCGGCGGGCCTCGGCGGCGAGGGCGGTAGGACGGCGATCGGGTTTTGGGCTTATGTAGCGTGCTAGTGGCCTTACTACTCTCCTGGAGGAGGGTAGTGGCGTCGTCGGGGTCGATTAAAGTATGCCTTGGTCGGCGAATACTGCTAATGCGAGAGGGAGTGTAGCGGGCGGCCGCTGTAATCAGGGGGTTAGAATGTTTAATGCCGCAGTCGAAGAAACGCTTTGATAAGCGTTTCATGAACTGTTTTTTGGTTGGCATTTTGAGGTCGACGTGAAGATCTATATTACGGACATAGAAGGGGGCACCCGTGACCCTTCTGAGGAAACGGTTTTGGAGGGTCTGCATCTTATGGAGATGACGTGAGTGAGCGTGCGCAAATACAACGCAGGCATAGGTCATGATGGGACGGATGACTGCGGTGTAGATGCGGAGCTTGCATTTGAGGGACAGTTTACTACGGGCTGTCAGTACGAATTGGAGCCTGCTAAGAGCGAAGGAGGCGCGCGCGCGAACCGCCTTAATATGAGCCTTAAAGGTAAGGTTCTCATCGAGGATCACGCCTAGGTATTTGGCTTGCTTCTCCCAAGGGATTGGCTTGCCGTACATAGTGATCGGGCTGGGAAGTGGGGGAGGGAGTCGACGACGTCTCGAGAAGAGAACCGCCTGACTCTTATCGGGGTTGACCTCGATTCTCCATTTCCGGAACCAAGCGCCTAAGACGTTTGCGGAGGTTTGGAGAGTACGAGCTATAGCGTTGGGACAGTGACCGGTATAGTAAACGGCAGTGTCGTCGGCGAAGAGAGCCAACTGAGCCTTTTTACTTTTTGGGATATCGCTAGTGAACAGCGTGAAGGCGAGAGGAGATAGTACGGAACCCTGAGGGACACCGGCGCGAATTGGATGAGGGGACGAGAGTGCTCCCTCGACGCGATAGCGAAAGGTCCGGTTCGACAAAAAGTCTCGTAAGATGAGCACGAGACGATCTGGCATTCCTAGTTGGTAGAGCTTGTATATCAAGCCGTTGTGCCAGACTTTGTCGAAGGCCTTCGCTATGTCGAAGAATAGCACGCCCGTCGTCGCGTTACGCTGCAGACCAGCGCATAAGTGCTCTACGATACGGTGGACCTGTTGGGTGCCCGAGTGTTGGCTACGGAATCCAAACTGCTCGTTGGGTATGAGGCTCTTTGCTTCGGCGTAGTCTTTGAGACGCTTATAAATAAGCCTCTCGTAGATTTTGCCGAGGACATTGAGTAAGCTAATAGGGCGGTAGCTGGAGGGCTCAGACTTTGGCTTGCCTGGCTTTGGGATACCGATGACGGTGGCTTCTTTCCATGATTGTGGGAAGATGTTGTTGCTCAAGGCGCCATTGAAGATGGCGGTCATAAGCATTATTAGCGGGGCAGGAAGGAGTTTGTATACCTTATTGGTAATACCATCCGAACCGGGGGCCTTACGAGCATGGAGCCCTTTAATGATGTCATGCACTTCGTCTGGAGTGACGGGAGGCAGAGGATCATCAGGGTCTTCGACGGGAGGGAGGGAGGCTCTTCGTTCGACTTCAGCGTCGACCTTGTTCAGGTGAGCTTGGTCTACTGGTTGGGAGCTGGGAGAACATTGGGACTCTAGGCTGTCGGCAAGACATTCAGCCTTATCGGGACTGTCGAAAGCGACACTATTGTCGGGGCGGATGAGAGGAGGCATAGAGACCTCTTCTGAGGAACGCAATTTCCTCTGTAATTGCCAGAAGGCTTGATGAGTGGGCTCGAGTTCGCTGAGCATCTCGTTCCAGCCCTCAGAGCGAACCTCCCCTATGCGTTTCTTTACAGCACGCTGTAAATGGCGCATGTGGGCTTTGTTCGCGTCACAAGGGAAGGAGTCGTAGGCACGGATGGCCGCGTTCTTCTCGGTTATCAGGTCACGTACGTCAGCAGGTAGTTTCCAGCGATGGTCTTCCATCACCGGAACTTCCCGTGAACAATCCGTCAATACGGATTGTACGTGCTCTGTAAACGAGTCGATTGCGGCCGTCGTGTCGGCGACGTGATTTCTAGGAAATCTTTTTGATTAATAAATGCAAGTTAAAGTCAAAATCAAGATATTTAATTTCACATAAACCTACAGGGGCACTTATGAAACGTCAGAAGCTAGGTGCCCGGTTCTAATTGGTCTTTTCCTATGGAAAAGAGCCGGCAAGGCTCCACATTCCATAACACATTCGCTACTTCTAACATTAATATAACTACATTTTTTAACATTTAATCCCAAATTATTTACCGTAAACTAATCTTGGACCTGAAGAATAGAGTTCTTCACTTCGTAAATATTTTGTGACCGTCGGTTTATTTTAAAGATCAATGATGTGTCATCTGCGAATAACACCATCTTCGGTTGATTTTGAAGTAATTGGGGTAAATCATTAATGTAAACTAAAAAGAGGAATGGATCCAATATTGAATCTTGAGGAACTCCCATTGCCATTTCAGACCCTAATGAGTAAGTGCTATTTAGTTGAACTTTAATCTTTTTATCTTTAAGCTATGATCTTAGTAAATAAATAACTGTATTCCAAATTCCGTAGTGCTCTAGTTTTAGCAGAAGTCTGTCATGGTTTATGCAATTGAAAGCCTTAGAGAGGTCGCAAAAGATTCCAATGGCATCTTTGCAAATTTTTACGTGATTGATTCACCGTCTATAAAATGCAATTGAAGCGATTGATTGAAATTGCAATTAATCATTTTGGGGAAAGTTAGAACTCATTTTTTTAATAAGACGGTAACAGTTTTTGAAACGAAATTCAATTGTCCTTTCACTATCACGCACATTGTAACCGCTTAATGTAAAGCTAAAGTATTAGCTAAATCTATACAAAGTTACCTGCCGTCTACCCGCAACTACGAGTACTACAGTTTTAACAAAATAATTTGGCAACAGAGAGATGAGAGCGGTAAAACTAGTGACTTATATCATAAGCCGCTGTTGTAATACAGCTAGACGTCCGAGCTGACGGTTATCCCAGGGGCTTCCATCACATGGTATGCTGGATTCTTGCTAAGGATGCCTCTTCCATAAGTAATATAGAAAATCAATTTATTTGGAAATAAGATAATAGTCAGGTTTTTTATTGAATTCGCAGATGACAATTGATTTTATGCATGCACCTACAAATATGTAACCCTAGAAAAACTTCAAGATTATTGGCGTGATTATTGTATACACTGGTAAAAGCATCTTTTCACTAAATAATGAACAAGCATTGAACAAGAATGTTGGTACATATTTCAGATGCACAGCTGCACCTTCACTGTGCAAATACTGTCTTAGAAAAATAAACAATGCTATGCTACCCACATTCAAATTCACATTCCAAAATTGAGTTCTTCCTCCTACCTCTAAAGCCTAAACATTTTAGACAATTTGATACCCGTGCAAGCCCTGGACGTATGAAAATAAAACAGAAAATAACCGCATGGAGTAATATCCGCCGCTTTGAAATCTGTAACGAGTGGACCAACCACGGAACGCAGCAGACGGATTCGAGACACGGAATAGATAACTACAGAAGTCCAGCTCCATACGGCCCAATTCAAACTTCGTAGCGGTTCGGAAGGCGGCGAGGAGGCGAGTCCCTGCGCTGGAACAAATTCACGTGTCAACGGGTGCGAATTGTGAGGTACTGCGCAGCGGGTACCTAGCGCACTTAGCCGCCGTTAAGTTTGAATCGCGCACAGACACGTACGTAAGGACAAAAGAATGTCAGTCGCGAGTACTCGTACACAAGTCGTGACTTGTGTATGTGAAATATGTGAAGCGTGTCTATGTGTGCGTCCCTATTTGCCCGTTTTATGGAGCCAACCTTCTGTACCCATTTATTTTGTGCGCGGGACGTGCAATGTAGGATTCTGACCAAGCTTTTAATTTGATAACGTTGCACAAACGTTTTAGTGATATGAGAAATTGATGGATTACAGTGTTTATTGGAACTGGGGGAAGTTCTGGGATTTTTTGAGGGTCCAAACCGGGTATTTTGTAAAGATTTGGTTTTCTTTATCCATGGAACGTTAAACTCCTAAATATTATATAGCAGTTCTTTAACTGTCAGAGGCCACCAATATAGTACTTTCTTCTGTGGAAAACACACTGTTCAGTGCTTTGTAGTTCTCCATTTTGCATCACTGTCAAACATCAGTGATATTTGTTCTCGTTTTAACAGTGGTTCAAAATTATAGGCAAAATAACTGTGAAAGGACTATATATTTCAACCAACTTATCTGTGCAACGGCCGTTTTGCAAACTAACGTTTTGAATCACATACGATTGGTTTTTGTTTAACTTTTTGATTTTCGTTTACAACCAGTGTCACCAATAATTACCTACCTACAAGATAAGTTGGTCGTACTATACAAGAATCTTTTGGCACTCGAATGACGTTGGCAAACATTTGTGCAATTGTTTTAATGTAAAAAACAAGATGGCGGCGTTTGTTCTGATTTTCGCCACGCGCCAAAAGAACCCTTCAGCAGTATACACCCAAATCCACTGATAATGAAATATTACAGGTTCTGTGCCTGACTATCAAGCCGTTATGTTCCACATGTAAGTACCTAAGACTTACCTAAGTTACGAAAGTAACTTTTTAGTACCTTATTCCTTACTCATAAATAAGCTACGTCTGCAAAGTTCTCAGTGCTAACAAGAATTACGAATTTCTTGTAGTAACTTACACGTTTTCCAGAATATAGTCATGGAAATTAATTGATAAGCAAATTGATGCCCAGCGGCAGTTTGCTGTGACAGCCATGTCTTCTTCTTCATTCATTTACAACCGGCAAATAATGACAGTTGTGGTTTGAATATACCGGAGGCAGGTAAAGAATTACTCAACTCACTAAATACTAATAATAATGAGAGAATTACACACTTATTAAATCCAGTAGTAGGAGTAAACGAGACAGAACGAGAGATAAATATATTTTCTTCAACTCTTTCGCCAAACTGTTTCCTAGCCATAAGAAACTTGCATAAAAAAGTAATGTGCGAATTACCCGACTACTTACAAGTTTGCAAGTGACTGAAATCGCTACTCTTTTGGTGGCTGTCAGCTTACATTATTACAAGAAATGACGTTTGACAGAAAGGATCAAAAAAGTTCGATAGCTAAAAAGGTTTTAAAGCGAATGGCTTTATTATGAATAAGACGGTTTGTCTATCCACGGAATATACGGAAAATTTGAGCTGTTAGTCAATATGCTAAACAATTATTTTCCTTGACCTTACATGTAAATAAGTATCTACATGTACATACTTGGAGAGAAAGTTACAATAAATTATGTAAGAAAATTGCCGTAATGTTGCTAGGGCGAGCGTAAGCAACAAGTCATCATTTGTTTCTGAATGATTAACTCTACCTTCCACCTCAAATTCAAATTCAAATTCAAATTCAAATTCATTTATTTGCCAGAATGTAGGTTTACATGGATATGTATGATCTTAAAACTATGATGGTCCCTTTACATTCTACCATAACATACGGTGTGCAAATGTTTTATTCTAATAAATTAAACAAAACAAAACAAAATGGCAGCAACAACTAATACGTGCTCATGCATTAGGTTTATTAATGTCAGATTGAGAATTTAATAAATAATTGTAAATTATAATGAATGATGTCAAAAGTTTATAATGTCAAAGTGTCGAGATAGTAACATTTTAAAACTAATCAATTATTATGTTTATACCAATATTTCAGTTTCCTTCTACGCTATCTGACATGTATTCATTAAGATCGTAAAAGCATTTTTCTTTTAACCATTGCGTTATCTTTTTTTTAAACATGGTCAAAGGTAAATCTTTAAAGGCGTCCGGTAACCTGTTATATACCCTTACAGCATTTATGTACGAGTTCCTTCTGTACAATTCGAGCCTGCATTGCGGTAAGCAGAGCTCATGTTTAAATTTATTTTTATTTCTAGGAGCTACATTTCGTTTGGTTACATCTTTATATTTAATAAAATATTCCGGATTTTGTTTTACAAATAGACATAACTCCCGAATGTACATACACGGTAATGGCAGAATATTGTACTTTTTAAACAAGGGCTTACAGCTGTCCATGTACCAGGCTCCACAGATTGCACGCACACATTTTTTTTGTACTCTAAACACTTTTCTAATATCTACCGAATTACCCCACAATAAGAGACCATACGCTAATACGGACGAAACGTATCCGTGATATGCACAAAGGGCCGCTTCTGCTGATACCGTAACTCTTAATCTTTTTAGTGCGTAGACAAATCTCCTCTTGTCCTCTCTTCTTTCAATACCTAGATAGTAGAGTGTAGCTACCTATAGTGCTACTTTCAACACAATGATGACCAGGGGCTTAGAAGCAAACCCTAACCCATTAATACCTTCATTAATGTTCCAGAATTATAAGTTATATTTTGAGTTGATTGTAGAATCAAATATGTAACACTTTTACCTGTGTTTTTAATGTGTTAAACCAAAAAACTGACAAAAGTGTAACAGTAATATATCTGTCTCATATATAAAAGTGTCAATAAGTGTAACAGGTAAACGCGGCGTTGCCAAATTTACTAATTTACTATGTATTTAAGGTTGATATTTAGTCGCCGCCGTCTGTCTGCCCGCCGCGCGTTGTTGTGGTACTGTGCCGTTATTCCTAAAACTGCTAATTTCTGAGTACTAACTCATAATAAGAGTAGTACACTTATTAACAAATAAAAGGTTGTAATTTCATTTTGTAACATTTTTGTATCTGTTACATATATAAATGCGTTAAAAATGTGTTATAAATGTAAAAGAATTCAAAACAGTTTTTTTTTTAATAAAGTTAAAACACTTATACGATACCTATACTCTCATACTGTATTTATATTCTAAATTACTATGACTGGCGAAATGAGAGCGTAACCTGCACAGTGCACATACCTAGTACCTAATTATAGTACTGGAGTACTTTATCTATTGAGATCGACACGCAACGAAATTCGTTATCATTTTGCAAAAATCTGGAACCCAAACCATATTTGAAAAACTTAGGAATAATATCCTTGTATCAAAAGCCTTTATAATCTTGTATAGCAGTTTATGTAGTTGGTGAAGTAAAGCTTTTCAGACTTCCAGTATAACGAGTTTCAAACGCCTGCAGAAATACTAATAGCAACATTACACACGAGAGTTTATTTGGACCAAGTTACTTTTAGGCGTTACTAATGTTACTGAGAAGTTTGACTTGGCAATTATTAAATGACCGTGTAGAAAAGGCACGGTCAGAAAATGTGAAAATCAGGTAGAGCTCAAGAGAAATATGTACTTATTACTTCGTTTGTAAGTTTAGTTTTTTCAGTTAGGTACATATTCACACTTGTTACTGCAAGAATCCTTTCAGATTCTTTCAAGCTAATTCCGAACAAATTTCTCTTGGTCTATCTACTTGAAACTTTTATACCCTAGCATAAAACTATTTAAGGTTTTATTGTTATTTTGGAAAAACAATCTAATATCAAATTAAACACAGACATAAGAAATGTAAATAATAAAGTTTATTTAAACAAATGAATTCTAAAAGTATAAATATAGAAAACGTTGGTCTTATATTATTCTAATTTACGTACATAAATACAAAATTGTAATTTTCAGTGTTTTAGATTTTATGAACACCTAGGTACGCGTTATGATTCAAGACACTTACAGGGTTACCACAAGGATAATTAATTCAAAAGGTTATGATCTCATTTCTCAAATGAAATATTTGAGATAATAGGTGTGTATTAAACTAAATAGCAAATCTAAATTTATCTTGGTCTCATTAAAGCGAAGAGATATTTTAAAAAGTGGAGAAGTTTATTCTTAAAAACTTTTACCAAATGTCTGGTCCTGGGGCAATAAAGATCGAGATTCCAACTATGAAAAAAATAACAATAAATGCAAATACAGATTTGCAAGTTGGATCAATTATTTTAAAAATAATTACTTTATTTGATTGCATAATATATGATTCCAAACTATTTTTACAATCAACTAATTGTAAATATTTTACATCTGTCTCTTTCTCTTCATATAGGTATTTTTTTTTATTTCTAACAGCAAAAAAGCTGTCTTATCTGCTCGCCTTAATAAAATAAGTCATAACAATACAACTAAAAACAAATCATCATCCGAGCTTCCGAGCACTCTCCCGGCCTATTTGACATTTTGGTCCCTAAATCTACTAATATATAAAATTCTCGTGTCGCAATATTTGTTACCAAACTCCTCCGAAACGGCTGGACCGATTTTTTATGAAATTTTGTGTGCATATCAGTAGGTAGGTCTGAGAATCGTACCAAGATCGATTTTTCAACAAAAAAAAGAGGCAAAACAACGTTTGTGCGGTCAGCTAGTATTTTATAAGACCAACTTTAAAATCCATCCCAGTTCCATGCAGTTTTGCTGTGGCCTAAGCTATTTGCCAATATAAAATGGCATCATATCATGGATTAAAATGGCGATAAAAAGCCATTCGTTAGCAGTACCTATTACCCACACACGGGTGATTGGAGATTAGCGTTTATAGTAAGCTCTTTGATATTCCTGTTCAAAAGCTAACTACTAACTAGCTGCTTCAATAATCCTCATAAGGCTAAGTGGATAAGTTTCATGTTCTACTGAATAAATCATAGCATAATTAAAATTCTGTAAAAACGGTTAAACTTTTCAGTCCGTAGTATAAACAAAGTAAAGTGACAATGTCATCTATGTAAAAATTCAAGCTTTTAAATATACTTAAATCACGTCTATTAACAGAAAAAGTTATATAAACATTCGTTTAAAAACATCCAAGACGAGCTACTGGCAATCAACATATTTAACAAAATATTATTCCTAATTTAAATCTATCTTACAAATTAACGAACACGCGGGTAGAGAAGGACCAACTGGTCTTTATTAACATCTTGACAAGTCTGGGAGGCTATTCTCCTTGCAATATGAGAATGAAGTCGGCCAAGCCTTGAAGCCAACACGGTCGTAAATACGCTTGGCGCATCGCACGTCATCTGCCAAGTCTTCGTTCAGGAGATCTGCAATAATAATTGGACGCTTGCGATTATTAAACCACACAATTTTTGTTGAGGAAATCTAAATGACCCTTCAGAGGAAGAATGGAAGGTGATGTCAGACTCCTCCGGTGTGCTTATTGCGGATAAGGCGTAGTGCAAAATCGCCTCATTTAACTCACACCTGGAATAACTTTAAGGCCACACAAATATTGGTTGTGAGTTAATAAACCGCGGTATAAGCATAAGCATCATCAGTCGATAATATTCTCACTACTGTGACATTAGGACTCCACTCAGTGTGGGTTGGTGGATGTCACATGTCTTAGATTATTAAAATAATAAAAAAGGATTTGAATAATTTTTAATAAGCTTGGTTTGCTAAAATTTCCAGTACTGAAGAAGAAACAAAATCCAATTCTGCCAATTTTTTGATGAAATAAACCTAATTTGTAAAATGACGTCCAACGTCAAACAGTTCGACTTATTGCTAGTCCTAGTAAAATTGTTATTTATTATAAATTTAAAGTGATTAATATTATAAACTACATAGATAATATCATATGATACCTACGTAAGGGAAAATGTAGTGGATTTTAATTACCAAGTCACTGACAAAACAGATTTACTTTACAGAAAGTGGACGTCACAAACGTCATCTTAATATAAATCATTTAAAAACGGTCACAACGCCTACTTCATCAAAATTTAACTACCTTACTTTTGTGCTGGATAAGTGCGGTGAAAACAGTGCAAGGACTTTCTATTATCAGCATCATCAAAACAGCAACTGACTTTTGGACGCGACGCTGTCTCACGGCAACGGTTACCAGGGCTGCGCCAAAATGTCATAAGGCGGCGCGGCGCCCCAGGCTGCCAGCGCGACTGCGCCGCTGTCATTGTGCTTCAGTCAAGCTCTGACAATTTTTATATGTCAATTTTGTTATTTTAATATTATTTTAGATTTTAAAGTTACCTGAAATTGTGTGGACGAAAAGTCGTGTAAGCAGTCTTTGTTTATTTATGCTGAATACTGACGACAGTAGTGACGCCGTACGAAGCGCCAGTCAACCTGCCACATCGCTGGATACCGTAGTGAGATGCCCTCATTGTCCCCAAGCACGTTTTTTTAAAGGTGAACGAGGCTTGAAGGTACATTTGGGGAAGAAACATAAACCCCACAATGTGCCTTCATCATGCCCGACAGTACACACTTCCCTAACACCTGATTCACCCGCTCAACCCTTTTGGAAAACCCTTGCAACAAGTAAAACGTCAACTCCAGTTTTAAAGAGAGTTCCTCGTGGTGCGAGACCATCCGTGGCTTCCTGTTTAGCGCGTAGTATCCGCCTGGCCATCCGAGAGAACTCTATAAGTGCTTGGGAGCAATTACTCACCTTCCCTTTTAGAATTCTACATGTGCAAAAAAAATTGGCAAATAAAAAAACGTTAACAGCACAAATCAAAGATAATTGTAACATTTCGGCCCTAAATTTCGACCCTAAATTAACAGCGCCCCTCCCCCAAAGAGGCTTATTGCACCACGTGGAGTCTAAACTAGGCGAGGGTGATATCAAAGGTGCGGCTAGGATCATCTTTAGCAGCGATGTGGTTGCGCCGTACTCTCCAGAGACACTTACAGCTCTGGAGAGCAAACACCCCGCCCCGGCAGATGACCTCTCCTTCCCTGACCCACCCCATTCGGAATCTAACTCACTTGAAATTACAGCTCAAAAAGTATGCGCGGCTGTGTACTCCTTTCGAAGTGGCTCCGCCGGCGGCCTCGACGGCCTGACACCTCAACATCTCAAGGACTTAATGTGTTCAGGCGCCGGGGAGGCTGGTGAGACCCTTTTGAAGGAGCTGACGGCCCTCATCAATCTCATGCTCTCCGGCAATGTGAACGAAGCCGTCATTGATATTTTATACGGTGCAAATCTATGTGCCCTGCGCAAGAAGGATGGCGGAATTCGTCCCATTGCCGTAGGGTCCACTTACCGTCGTATCGCAGCCAAAATTTGCTGTGCTTTTTACAGCGAAACACTGGCCAGCAAATTCCAGCCCCTACAGCTGGGCTTTGGGTCTAAAGGGGGCTGTGAGGCTGCGGTACATGCATTATCCACTTTCCTCAATAGTGCTAAAGGTGAGGTCATCCTTAAGGTTGACATTAAGAATGCCTTCAATTCCGTAAAGAGGGACACCTTGTTGGCAGAAGTTCAAAAAGAAATACCCAAAATTTACAGTTTTCTATATCAATGTTACAGGTACCCCTCTAAATTACTTTATAAAGACAACCTTTTGAAATCAGCTGTTGGTTGCCAACAGGGTGATCCTCTTGGGCCAGTCATTTTTAGTTTGGCAATAAATCCAATCATTCGACAGCTAAGTTCAAAATTCAACGTATGGTATTTGGATGACGGAACCCTAGGAGGTGATGTAGACACAGTCATAAAAGACTTAACTTTTTTTAAAGAAAAATTCAGTGTTATTGGCCTAGACCTTAACTTTTCAAAATGTGAAATTTATCTTCCCGAAACCACTGACAGACAGACTACCTTAGCAAAATTTTGTACCGTAGCACCAAATATCAAAATTACGGAAAGAGACTCTCTTCACCTCCTAGGGTCCCCAATTTTTGACGAATCCTTTCCAATGTTCGTTGAAGAAAAAAAAAAAAAATTCAATGATGTCTCGGAAAGACTTTTCAAAATTAACATTCATTCGGCCTTCACACTCATTCGATACTGCTGTTTTGGACCAAAATTTATATATAATCTTCGCTCCTCCCATCTGTGGAAACATCCACAACTTTTAGAAAAAGTAGACCAAGTTATTAGAAACACACTAACTTCGATCCTAAATGTGGCCCTGGACGACCGAGCGTGGCAGCAAGCCACACTTCCCATTCGCCTAGGTGGTCTCGGCGTCCGCAAAATTTCAAGTATAAGTTTACCGGCCTTCCTCTCCTCGGTCCACAGTACTGATAAATTAACCAGGAATATTTTATCTTCTTCACTGGTCGATTTTGAAGTACCGTGTTTGACCGATGCGTTGAACGCTTGGAAAATGGCTTGTCCCAATACGGTTTTCCCCGACAACCCGTCCTCCCAGAGACGGTGGGACGTGCCGCTCTGCAGTATTATACGGAATACCCTAATTAACACGTCACCTAATACTGTTGAGCGTGCCCGTCTGCTGGCTGTGGGAGAATGGGAGTCAGGCTTGTGGCTTCAGGCGCTCCCGTCATCCACCATAGGCACTATGATGGATGACTCTTCGTTTCGGCTCGCTACATGTCTCCGCTTGGGTGCACCTTGTGTTGCTCCGCATCGGTGTCACTGCGGTGAAGCTGTCGACAGTCTTGGGCACCATGGCCTGTCCTGTTACAGGAGCGCAGGTCGCATAGCACGGCACGCCAGCATCAACGATATTATTCGTCGAGCCCTTGTCACCGCCGGCGTACCTGCGGTTTTAGAACCAAACGGCTTGGTACGTGACGATGGAAAGAGACCAGACGGTATGACGTTGTTGCCTTGGAAGGTGGGTAGGCCTCTGGTGTGGGACGCAACCTGTGTCGATACCCTTGCTCCATCTCATGTTCCTAGCACGACGAACTGTGCTGGCGCTGCTGCTGCGGCTGCTGAGACCCTCAAGCGGCGCAAATACTGTAACCTTATGGGTAACTACAGTTTTGAGCCGTTTGGGGTCGAAACGCTCGGGTCATGGGGCCCGAGTGCGCATCTAATTTTTAAACAAATTTCTCACCGACTAGTCGACACTTCACGTGACCAGAGGGCTGGGTTGTTCTTTGGGCAAAGAATTAGCATTGCCATTCAGCGTGGCAATGCTGCCAGTCTTCTGGGCACTTTTCCAGATGACAGCGATGCGGACGAGTACTTCGACGCCTGAGTATTTTTTATATTAATTTGTATAGGTAATTAGTTAGTTATTTAGTAATTTAATTTAGTTATAAATATGTTGTTATAAGGAAAATATCTACTATTACAATATTTGTAAATATGTTAATAAAGATTTGTAAAACTGAAATTGAATAAGAAAGTTTTTTTTTTTTTTTTTAAAACGTAGCCAAGTTCAGTTTTTTATTTGAAATAAAATGGACACCAAGCAGTAACGAGTTACAAACTTGAGCGTATTCCTGCGGCCTTCACTGGGTCATCGGTCTACCTTGTGGGAGGTCTTCCAACGCTACGTCTTTCGGTGCGCGGTCGCCACTTCAGACCGTTTCGGCCCCATCGGCCAACTGTTCTGTGAGTAATGTGCCCTGTCCACTACCACTTAAGTTGGCAATTCTTCGCGCTATGTCGGTTAACTTGCTTCTCCTGCGGATCTCATCATTTCTGATTCAATCACGTAGGGAAACAAGAAATTTAGCCGTGAGGGCTTGCTTAGAACCCTCTTACAATAATGAGGGACAGTTTTTTTAATATATAATATAATATATAATATAATATATAAAATAATGAACGCTCGGACAAAAGTACCAACTTAACTTTAGTGTTTCAGTGTAAGTGCACATACATGACATAATCAGCCTACAATGTTTCACCACGCGGGCCCAGTGCGAGTTGGTGGATCTCACATGTCTTCGAATATTTGGTTCACGACATGCCGCGGTTGATGTTTACCTTCACCGTTTCGAGAGCAGCACAAGTGCACATGGCATTTTTTTTAAACCTGAGCGTTCTAATCACAGCACCTTCTGTTCACATAGAGATCACAATTCGGTTCTAGCCAATGATTAAAGTAACTGTAGTAAAACTAGCTTTTGCTTGTGGTCGCCAACATTGAGCTCAGAAATGAACTCACGGGAACGTACCTACTGGAATAAAAAGTATCCTATAATAACCTAAGCTCATCCAAATTCGACAATCAGAGTTACTTTTGCTTTTATAAAAATAGTATGGATTTCTCTTTTGTCTTTCTTTGGGCTGGTGCTGTGATACAATGTATTTTTCATTGGGATAGGCACCAACGACAAAGATCAATAAAAAATAAAAACATTTTTCTGAACCTAATTATTTGTAATTTTTTTTACCTTCACACTTGATATTGCAATGTCCCCCTTTCCGGCCCTTCTTACACCAATCCTTGTTATTGATCTGAGAAAAAAAAAGTATTAGTGATGTCATAGAAATTATGTCAATGGTCTTGGGGTAAAAGTCAAGCTACCTTCTCTGTGCCCGGGGACGTTGCAAGAGGCCATAAAGCAACGATATCGGGAAGATTGGCAGCAACGGACACCTGAAATTAATTATTCTGCTGTCATGAATCTATTTGCCAAGTATTGGTAACAGGTTCGGGGGTTCAAAGAAGGTAGCTTAGCTTAGAATTATTAATTTTTAACTTAAGTTAACTAGGTTTAACTTTAAAAGTGTCGTGATGGCTAAGTGGTTAAGGTCTCGCCACTCAAGGAGGTGCGCAAGGGGTTATGTGTTCCAGGCTAGTGCCTTGTGACTTTTTAAATTTATATTGTTATGTCTAAGTTTGTCTTAGACATCACTGAGCACAAAGTAAGGGAACCTGGATTTAAAAATAATATACACTGAACTCGCCAATTTTCCCTATATAACCTGCATGAAAAGAAGGCTTTGCCCTGTAGTAGGACAATACTAGGCTTAAGGCTCCTACAGTCAGGCGCGACACGCGACGAGAATTACGCACGACACGGTGTGCCTTTGTGTAGCGTGCGATTAACATTTCGGGCGGAGAAAATGTCTGTGCGCATACCGGACCGTTTGAGGAAACGTTGTGGTTTTGTTGAGCTACGTACTCACTGAAAACTCCGCTGTGTGTCCAGCATTCGTTTTAATACCTTTCATAGGCCAAGAGAACTGCTAAGCATGATTTATGCATCTCTGTTGCCTCTTCCGACAAAAACTGACTATGCTTTTGCTAGCAGTTGGTTTCGTTGTACAAAGGTGAATGTCTCACGATGAGCTCTTGCTTACCAGTCCAATTTTTAACCATTTCACTATGAGTGGGTGTACTATAGTTTGGTTCACCGGCGTGATGTTTGTTATTGCTTAGTTGCCGGATTAATTTGGGCCTTAGTACCGATGACCTCGGAAAGAAATCACCATCGTCTACCAAGCCTGTTCCCAACTTCTTCGGAGTCGGCTTCCAGTCTAACGAGATGCAGCTGCATACCAGTATTTTACATGGCCCGTAACATTAACTGTCAAAGATCTAGGAATGACAGCAGGGATCAACGGCTTAACTTGGCTGGGAAAGAAATATGTCTGCGTACCGATTAGTTTTAAAATGGTTCACATCAGCGTAGAGAGTTGAGAGCTCTGTCTATGTTGTTTTCTATACTCGACGAACCTACTTCTTCTTCTATCCTGACCCCCGCCCATGTTCAATACTAATGCTCTGCCCATAGTAAAATTCTTCGTTCCACCAACAATCGTCTTCTACGATGTCATTTTGTAAAATCATCTCAGCGCTGATTTGAGGGATTCGTTTTCTCCTCTACCTATAGTTTTTTCTGAAAGTTTAATCTGTTTAAATATGTATGTATTGGTATTTTATTATTTATCGAGTTATCTATTCCTTTTGTTGCACCTGCCATGTTTTGTCTCCACCGTAAGGTTGACCAGTAAAAAATTACTCAGGCATTAAGTCCGCCTTTGTACAGTACTTTTTAGCATGTGCACAAAGTTTAAATAAATAAATATGTCAATTTATTCTTATTAGTTTTAGTGAGAATATTTAAAAAATCACGGAATGATTCCTTTACGCCATTCGTTACTAACGTCGACATGCATAATGTTCTGTGACGGCAGTTATACCAAAACCTCATAATCATGACACCGGTGGCCACAGGCAATCAACACGCCACAAATAAGTAGCGAAATGGATAATATCCCCAGCGGCTACCAACGTCAATATCGACGACTAGTGATTACAAGTGGTCAAAAAATTCCGGGATTGGGACTTCGAAGTAGGTCACGGGATTTTGGACTTTCGGAGTATGGGATATTATAGTCAATTAAGTGCGTTGGGAAGGATGGAGGGACGGCTGAAGATTGGAGGGCGGTTTTTGACTAGGCGTCGGATAGAATACTTATGCAAAATAATACATAGTAGGTAAGGTTTGAATTATCTTTGAAAGTTAATATGACATTGAGAAAATAGCAACACCTCATGTCTCGGTTTTTAATAACAAATTAAGATCTGGGTGCGTTAACCACGACAAATTATTTATTAGCTGAATACAATCTTTACGTTGGCTTCTATCGCTTGAAGGATTAAAATATTAATCGCAACAGAAAACATTGTTAGTTGAAAATAAAATATCAAATTAAAGTGCGAATCTGAAATGTATTACATTTGTATGTACTACATTTCAGATTTAGATACGAAATATGTTTTTTAATGACAGAATATAATCCAAAATTGTAGAGGCGAATAAAAAGAACTCTATTAAATACTGGAACAAAAGGTTTATTATAATACTATTTATTAAAAGGTTTATTATAAAAAGCATTTATTGTGACTCGCACATGACAGTACATGTTAAAACTTAATTATAGACACTCTTAAAAAAAAAAAACCAAATGTGTTAATCCAGTTAATCCCTGTCTGCCCAATTTCATCCAAATCCGTACAGCCGTTTTTGCGCCAATCCGGAGCATTAATCCTAGGTGTTATGAGATTATTTTTATGGTACCATAGTTAACAAGGAACCCTTATAGTTTCGTCATGTCCGTCCGTCCTTCATCCACAGCTTAGCTCAGAGACTCTTAGTACTATAAAGCTGGTGCGTTGGAATGGATATACATATTATTTAATTTTGTCACGCCGATAAAATTGTAAAAAAAAATAGGTAACTGCCCTACACGTACATCTTTTCTCGTCTATCCCGTGGTGTGGGATGTCGATGGAAAGGTCGTTCAAAAATATTAGCAATATTTTTGATATGACCATTTTTCGATTTAGGGATCCGATTTCAAAGTATTAAGGTTTAAAGAGCAAATTTTTGTTAGTCAGGTGTTCCCTGCTATGTGGTTGTTTTTCTGATATGTGGAAATATTCGCGTCAGTGGTTAGATAGTTTTAGGTAAGAAAACCATCACAGCTAAGTAGGCTGTACAAGTTAACAAGTAATCAATCAATGTACAAGTTAAAACTCGACCAACTTACATTTGCAGTAGAAATGTATGGGAGAACATGGTTTTCAACTATAATATTAAGTTTGTTCTTGGGATGTCCAACCACGGAACCCTTAATTGTGCCTGGTCCGATACACTTGGCCTTTATTATCTATCGCGAATCTAAAGCAGCTATTGCCACGATAATATTTTAACGTGTAATATTAAATAGTCGTCCCATCCCATCTCAAAGAAGGGGCATTAACGGACAAAAATGATAAAAATCGGCGTCAGCCTCGTTCCCACACCGCGTAGAAGTTGCTTTTTTTCAAAAATATTTAATTAAGTACCGTTTTGACTTCGTTACTATTTTATTTATATGGTTAGATAAAGATTCAATAGGTACATATGTTTTACCTAAAAATATTTTATGGAATCGTGTTGATGTCGATAAAGTTATGTTTGCCTAAAAAAGTACTTGAACATTTTTTTGATGATTATTAACATAGTTAGTGGATTTTTTAGAAATAGACCAATTTATTAAAAAGTTTTTTTGAACAATTTAATAAAATTTTGATGAAAAGTTCCTATAAACTTAATTAAAATAAAAGCTGTGTTATAAATTAACTTTGCCTTTTTAATTAATTAAATAATAAAGTTTAGGGTACGTAAAAAGCTAGGTAAGTAGTTTTTGGAAGTGTTTTAATATAATGTAATTAATTAACTATTTGAAGCGACCCAGAAAGTTTTAAATATAAATTAAATGAACGGGATTTTTAATACTTATTTTGTTCAATCTTCTTGTTGTTCAACGGATTTATAAATAGCGGTTCGTATTATTCCTTCAATGAGGATGAGCTTTATTTCTTCTGTTTATAAAAAAAAGAAAACCTTTACCTTATGACATCAAAGAACCAGCGCAAAAATAAAAAAAAACGAACACACGCTCAACATATTCAGAAACGTTTTTCTTACAAATCCAATTACGCAGCCCGGGATCCCGGGAAAATAGTTCAGTTCCCATCACTATTGCCTCAAATAAATAAGCGAATTAATTAAAAACGTGTTTGTTGACAAAATACAGGACTCTGTGGGCATGCCGTGTCGTTGCGAAAATTTGCATTTACATGGCTCGCTTATGGATAAATGCGTAAAGGATTTTTGGGCAGGACACGACAGGAATACGGATTTGTTAATTGAGAATCAAAATGTGGATTTTATTTCGCTGCTTACGGCCTTTATTTTGGAAGAGGATTTTTAACTGAGTTAGAATTGGAAGGTTTAGATTGTTTTTGTGGTTACGTATTCCAAAATGTTGAATAAAACATTTTTGAATTTGTATCAGATCATTTCTGAGAATCAACACAACAACACGTTGTTGGAACAACTCGTTGTTCTTGTGGTCGCAAGTGCGACTGCTGAGCGTGATGTCTTAGGTTCGAATACCAGGTCAGGCAAAGTGTTATTGGGTTTTTCCATTATGAATTTATCAGTAGCAGCTTGGAGTTTAGATTTACATATGTTAGGCTCGCCCCATGTGACATGACGAAATGTGGGTGTTACTGTGCACTCTGCCGAACTCTTCGGCAATAATTGTTTACACTTGAGTGTTAAGCAGACATTTATTGATGTTTATTTGTTTAGTCAAATCGACACTATTAAGAGTATTGTGTTAATGTGAGTTGACATCAATGTTTGAAAAGAAACAATGTTTCTTATTGACCATGTAATGATAGTTTTATGGACATTGGCCAATCAAACTACCGTGCGCCATAATGTGATTGTCATGCTTGAGTAAATAAGTATTATTAGTAACTACGTAAGAGGATTGTTACGAAATAAGTGACAAAAAAACGGACTGCAGAACCTAGGACCATATTTTCACAGTTGAAAACGCAAAGCTGTCAGTTGAATTCGGAAACTAGGCGCTAAGTCACTTGAAAATCGTTTGCTTTTGTATATCGCTATTAAACCCGAAAATCAAGTAGATTAATTTAAAACTACTCTGTAAGTACATGTTTGCATGATTAACATGGCCGCCACACCGTAAGCAAATAAGCGAAACCATAGATTTTGTCGACCAAACAAAATGGATTACAATAGTACTAATCATTTATCATCGGTGGCACTCCATATTTATAACAGTTCAGAAGCCATATTAGTGAGTATTGATTCGTATTATTTGGTCATCAATATAGTTTGATTGAACCTCCATTTTTTTTTCCGGGTTCATTTAGTCGGTAGCGTTTAATAGAGGGGAGCAGTTGTAGCCCAGTGGTATCGGCCCCGACTTAAGAGTTGTATGTAGGTCGTGCGTTCGAACCCAGACAGGCACTTTACTTTGTGTATTTAATTTCATCACCACTGTTCACAAAACGGTGAAGGAAACCGACATGTCCTAAATCAAAAATTTGAAGACGTGACATCTACCAACCTTCACTGGGCCCGCGTGGTAGATTACGGCCCACTTCCTCTCATAGAGAGGAGGCCGGTGTCGAAGCAGTGGGAACATTCCAGAAGAGATAACAGCGAGTCAGAAATGATCTGAGGGGCTATTCCCGTGTTTTTAAGAACCTTCGCATTCTAATCTTAGCCACGTTGTTACAAAATGATCTTTACCTACATTTTTGACAAGGCAATCTCAACTGAGCGGCAGTCAATGTGTGGAGATTGCCAGTTTTCAAGCACGAAAATTGGCCTTCTGGTCAGAAGCACCACAGTCGTAGGAACGGGTCGATGATGAGGTTGATACCCCATTTCGCCAGTTGAAAAAGTTCCTATTGATAAATAAATAAAACTGTTATTTGTTGATGAAAATCGAATTACAGTTTATTGACATACACCTTAAACGAGGATTATATTATATTTATGATAAAGAATATTCAACGCTACCTTTGGAAATGCCGATATAATATGACAGAGAAACAGCAGAAGTTTAAGATGATAAAAAATGTTTTCCTTCGGTCCGGTTTCACTAACCGTTGTAAAATATTTATTCTGGTGCAATACTACCAAATGGTTATTGTGTAACGAAAAGTGAGTGTGTCACAGTGAGGTGTGTCCTAGCACTGGGGACATTGTTGGCTGATTATGCTTAATGCATTTGCTAATGTCTGATAAGCATCAGTAATTAATCATTCTTTAACAGATGTGGCCGTCCGTTTGTCAATACGCTGCATAGGTATGTTCGAGTATAGCAAAAACAGATCGATCAACACATATCCATTGTCTTTCTCATTCTAATTCATATTTTTTTAATCCGAGCCCGCCTATTCCACTTTTCTGAAATCCTTGTTTTATCATAGTGACTGTATTTTTTGCCATGCATGCGATCACACGTCTCAAAAAACATTTGTAAAACACACCTTCAAATACATAAAGAAAAGGATAATAAACTTATTTTTGAAATACTTTGAACGGACTTTCTTTTTGTGTCCTTTAAGAGCCCCAACCCATCATAATTTCCATACAAACGCTCGTACGTGATTATGGCGATTTAACAAATTTTCCTTCAGATATTTTGAATACTCTGATATCTTGTAGTTTATATCTAGGTCTATATTTAATTAAAAAAATTAAAATAAGAAACAAATTCGGTAAAGACGTCTGAAAAGTCAGCTATTTTGGACAAATGTTATCTGAACTTTGGACTTCCAAAATGTGCTCCACATATTGAAAAAGTGAAGAAAACAACTTTTTAGAAACCTCGCAGATGTAAATTAAGAGATTCTAAATGACATTTTTTTTTTCAAAAACATGTATTTCCTGGAACAAGTTTGGTGAAATATCCGCGAGGTAATTTTCGTTCGATGATATCGCGTACTCACTCTTGCTTCTTTGTAAACATTGGCGTTGGATGAAACAACAAGCTTTTCAATCATAGTCGAATTGACGAATGACGTACTGGAAAACGCCCTCTTAACCCTAACAAAGTCGAATAAACTTTCTCTACTGACTTCTCTGCATAACATCCGCTTATAAATTTAGTTAAATTAGAGGAAAATGCCAGATCCTGCCCCAGCTATTTACAGGACATGCCAATTAATGAAAATAATTGTAATGATTAAAGGACCTTTTCACAATACATTGATTTTCAGTAGAACTTGCCGATTACAAATCAATGTTAAAAATAATTCAACCCCTGAATTTCCTATTGCGTTACTTAATGCGCATGATACACAACACAAAAAGTTTTAAATACCTGTAAAAAAAAAAAAACTCATATTACGATTATAATAATTATGATAATGCGGAACGTATATGTTGTTTAAATCGTTTTTTTACAATTATAAACTGCACTCAACCTTTATAGGTTAGGTGCAGTTTCAATCTTAAAACAATAATGACATTGATTATGCAATGTCATTATTGTTTTAAAAATTTTACAGAAACCACAAGCTCTACAGGCATAAGGACAAAATGTTTAGTTAACAGTAATAAATAAGCTCTATGATGCTGCATATTGCAGGCTTGTAAATGACTTTTTGATTTGAGTGGGGCATAGTTCTATAGAGTTTATTGTTCTGTCCAAAGACAGTGTATTGTTTTGAGCGCGTCATAATTTGAGAAGCTAGTTCAGTGATTAAAATTGTCACTGTTCCGAATTGAGTGTGAAATAAAATGCTGATGACATTCATTACAGTTTTATTTACGAATACATTTTATTATAAAGCATTTTATCTACCCTCATCGTAAATTTCGAATGATCAACTCCTAACGAGTTTCTATTGACATACTTTATAAACACAATACCGAAACATAAAAATATAATCATACTATAAAACTTTTTTTCTTTCACAAAATAATATTATTACCAATACGATACAGGGCAAATCTTAAAAGTTAAGTTAAGCAATGGAACGCAAAAGGGTTAATTGCCAAAAAAAAAAAAACATCGGGACTATTCCAATGAGCCCAAACAATCTTATGAAGTCCAGACATAATCTTGGTCAGACCATATAAGGACCATGCAGATTAATTTCTGAAATGATCTTTTGAAGAACGAACCACACAAATTTGAGTGGACCTGTCCAATCAGCGCACGCATGTGTCAGTGTTAAAACTCCGTTTATAAGGTCAAAACGGACGTAAATTAAATCTCATCCAATATCTGCTGTACACTACGATTTACTGCATCGATACGTCGCATTATGGAGTCGCGACGATCTTGTTATATCCCGGGAACAGGCACCGCCGTCGTCGACGGAAATCAAGTGTCGAATAAACGTCATCTTCCCATATTCCCACTATCTGCATAATCTATGTCGGAATTAATTTGGTGAAAGGTGGATGGTCTGACGTGAATAATGTTGTGTCTGGCTTTTCCTGATTTTGGTGAAAATTGGATTTGTTGGTGCTGGGGTACGCGGTTTAATTTACTGGTCCTCCAGCATGCGTATATACTTTGAAGTAAATGACTTTCCATAAGAGAGCCGACAGCAGTAACTATGTATGTAAAAACTAACGACGAATCACCAATACAACCATTACACACTGAATACGTATATTTCTTGTGAGCATATATACCCGGTGCTTATTTTCTCAACTTGAAATTGACCCTGTTACAGATCCAGCATGAATACATTCTTTTGCAAAAAAAAAAGCATTCTAATGTTTCATTATCAGTATTGGTACATATCAGGGATTTGTAGATTTTTATAACCTTTTCATCGCTACGCGTATCAAACCGTCCTCGACATTTTAATACGGGTTTTATAACCGATCACCGATATATATCCGTATCGGCGCGTATAACTTTTGAAGTTATTACAGTTTAGAGACGTGAACGTAAAAGTATCGAAGATCAAAATCATGTTGAACATGACGTATTATGAAGGAAGAAAGGGAAATACTGATAAAAATGGAGAAAATAATAGATGCATGGGAAGTGTTTTTTGCGTTACCGTTTTGTTTGTTTTTTTATTATACACGGAACCGTATCCTGCAACATGTTGATGTTGAAACATGCATAGATCATAACGGTATATTATCAGCTAGTCATTTCGGTCTTATCTTGTCAATTATAAAAAAAAGCTGGTGATTTGAGCCTCGGAAATACTTGATCAAAAGACGAAGTTACACCAAATTGCAATGTTTGACGATGAGTCAGTCAGCCTATAATTTTCTAGTAGGAGAATATTCTATAACCTTAGCATAGCTTTCATAGATGCGTGCAGATTTATCTCGTTTAATGCTGCACAAAATTAAACTGCACCAACCCCTCACCAATACACCTAACACATCATCCATAGAGCTGGCAATTCCGCAGAAATATCGATAAACGTAATTATAAAAGTGCAGAGGCGCAGTACCGTGAGATGAAGGTGCAATTTGCATTGTCGCCTCAGTGATCGTTACCGCGAACCCGAGACGGGATCAATTCAGATCTATTCCTCTGTTGAGATATAGTCGGGTAGGGGTGTGCGTGTGATTTAATTATGGGGGTTGTCGATGTTTTTTTGTTTAAAAACATGAAGTATTTTTATCAAGGATGGTCCTGCCTGTTTTATTAAAATAGAAAATGTAGAAGAGAGTGCGAGAGATGGAATTATCACAATAACATCTAATGGAATCGTTTCCCACTATAAACTTTTTATTAGTTATTCAACTGCCTCTCCTATAAGCCTCTCGATGTTACTTTCCTACAAAAACTAAAGAATAATCTAGCTATCAACAATCTCGATGGTAGTAAGTCATGAGTCCTGTCTTTAAATTAGATTCAAAACTGAGCATTCATACATACATTTCTGTACATGTGTAACATCTATCAATAACACTGAGAGGTACCAACTAATCTATCGATACACCCTGCTATCGATACCCCACCACAACTCTATCAAGAAGCTTTCCACTCTGCAAATCGAAACTCCGATTGAAATCAGGCGCTCGGTAAATAACGTCTTGGGAACTAATACTTTCTCAGAGATTGCTAATCTCAAGCCTTCGTTTGACGAACATCTCGCATGCTTCATGTTTATCCTTAGTAAATGATCCCCTATGTACCAACATACATACATACCGGCGAATGATTTATCGAAACTCTATTTGTTTTTACCAAACAGTGATTGAAGAGTGTAGGAGCCTCGAAATTCGTTTTTGGTTGTTTGTCTTAAAATCATAAGATGCTAGAGTGCCTTCAGTGTTTGATGTTGGTAAATACTATGTGATTTTAAGTATGGGATATAAATTGAGTGTGTAAGAGTATGTTTTGGGAAAGTAATTTTCGCATCTCTTTTGATATTTTCACAGAAAATATTATGAGGTATTACTAAATCTCATCTAACCTATTTTTAAAATATGATTGACGTGTAAAAGTGTTTGTACAAACCTATTTACAGAAAATAAATCATGTATCATTTATCATAAACGTCATGAGAATACCTTGACTGATAACAAATAACGAATACATCGCATTAATGAACCTTCTTGATTGACCCTGAAGCGTAAGGTAATCAGTTTCGCTCGCAACTTGCTAACTGTCCAGTCCTTTCATCACGGTGCCACCAATGACCAAAATAATGTAATGTTATAAAATACTCCAAAACAAATGAACCACTTCTTTGCGACGCTGGTTCCCAAGACTTTATTAACTACAACTTGAACACGTCCGTCAACAGCACTGTCAGTCGCCTGACACATGACACCACTAAAAACAATTGCTATAAAACTATGCCATACAGCTAAAGCACTTGGTCCTTTCATCCACATTCCTTCATACAACTGTACCGTTGCCACTCAAGTCCCTCTGTAGAAAACACAGCTCAATCCAGTGGAATTGCGTTAAGTTTAACTCAAAGGACTATAATTTCGCACGTTTGTGGTGAAGCTTGTGCCTACAACGGGTGGCCGCGGGACGGTGTATAGTGATGTGAGTAGCATGTGGGATATTGCGGGAACGGGATATGAAAGCCCGGGATATGATATGGATAGTGCTGTATGTTATACTTTGAAGATGCGTTGGGTGTTGTTGTTTGTGTTTGCAGATGACGCTCCTAATTCCTTGTTACGTGTTATGTGGGAAATCTATTGCTGTGTCCAAGAAAAGGGAGTGTACTAAGTTTTCTGGAAATCCCCTTTGACTCGAAAACATTATTTAGATACATTTCTGTTTTTTACGGTGTCTGTGTACAGGTTTTGTGTTTGATACTGTTATTTCAAAAGTGCATATCTTTTATGGTACCAACATAAAGTTTTACACGGCTAATAAAATAAAAATATTGTTGTCACACAAAGTTATTACAATAGTTTAGTGACTATGGCAATTCAGCGTTGTTTGAAAAAGTATACTGCATAGAGTATGTTAGAGCCAACAAGTATGTATAATTGAACAGGATGCGGCTGATCCCAGTCTAGATTACATTGCCTTTGTTGCAGTAATAACTTGGCTCTAATTATCAGAGGGCCAACTCAGTATACCGCATGTTTTTTTACCGTATTGAAAAAAATAGGGTATAATAGGTGACCGGAGTAGGAACATTTGTCACAGTTTTTTTTGCAGAAATTGGTCTAGCTAAATTTTTCATGTTAGAACAATAAAACAGTCAATTTGATAAAAAAATCATGAACCGATTAAAATATATCGAAGTTTATTTCAGCCCGCCCGCGTCCCGTGCGCTCATTATCACACCGCCAACGTCCAAACTCCGGGCTATTCCAAAGAAACTCATACCCAGGAACCCACGATCAGCAGTCACGCTTGTGACCACAAGACCAATGGGGCAGTGTCGGGGGCTCGGTATAAATGTAACAGAGTACAAATATAAATGATTGTTTCTTTGGTTAACTTTTCCCACTGGGTCGTAAACGCGGGTTGGTCCTCCCATCCGGGATGAGTTACAACACTACCTCTGTCCCACTTCTGGCTATATTAACACGAGTACATGTGTCTGTAATACACCTCATCCGGCCGACTAGTGATTGCAACGTAATCGTCCGAATGTAGGCCGGCCACATTGGACACTACGATTCTATGCCCAACGTTCATAAGTATTCCATTCCCGTATTTTTAAGGACCCTTGCATTCTAATCACATTCTCCCTGTGTAAAAATACCTCTAATATTAATTGCATTTTTAATAACAAAAGGGCAACTGTCAAAAAAAGTTATTTTCTTTTGTTATAACTTTTGTCAATCACTTTCATGTTTATAGTTTTCAAGTTTCTGTTTTTTTCTTGAAAGTTGACGGTGACAATTTATGAATTATCTTCAATTGTTGTGTGCTGTTAATAAACAACTTTGTAATTCAATGCACTAATGGGGAAGGCAACTGTCAAAATGGCGCTGTCATAGCTAGAGTTCCCAACACAAGCTAATAATACAAGGCGTGAAGTGGTTTTCTTTTATTTTAGCGAAAATTGACGCGTTGTTGTGTTCCTAGATACTCCGAAATTGGAGTCTACAATTTCCCGCAAGCCCCTAAAATTAGAAGATTGTGGTTTGGATTTTTTTGAGTTCGAGTTTATGTTGAAAACATTTTGAAGAAAATGATTACGAGGAATTATTAAGGTTTAAAATTCTGACACTTTCCAAGTTAAGTACTTGATTTAAAGTACTGAAATCACCGAAAATAACGAATTAGTGAAATAAAATCAAACTCATGAATGAACATAAAATTAAATGAATGAACGAAATGTCAAATTTTTTGTAGGCCATAGGGACCTAGCTATGGTCACGCCATCTACAATTAGCTTTGCCCGACCTTCCCCATTGCAACCTTCTAATACATTTTGTAGCATCGAGTATTTCGTGAATGTTTTGGAGTTGTTATTTTAGGTCGTAACATATTATCTCGAAGTTAATTAAGTGATTTTAATCGTAGCTTAATATAGCTGGCTAGAATTTTCAATTTAATTTAGTGAATTCGATATTTATGTGAATTCCCAACTATAAAAAACATTGGCCAGCTAATTTTAGATCGGTATTAAAAAGAAGGCCCGTTGGTTAAGTGTTTTAATGCAATTCACGTTAAAAGTGAATTGAATTAACTTAACAAGTGTTGTTAAAATCAAGCTAATTTACATGGACGTTACGTAATTAAATGGTCATCATTAACGAAATACTGCTACTACAACTCTGTTAATTTAGTATCGTAAAGTGGTTTAGGTCGCGCCACTCATGAAAGAGGTTGTGGTACGAATGTAATTGTTGAACTTTTTTTTAAATTCACGTAATTAGACTTTCCGAGTTTATCTTAAACATTATTGAAATCGGCGAAGGAAAACATCGTGAGGAAATCTGGACTTTAGTATATAAGTGTATAAATCTAAAATCGCCAACCTGTCTTGAGGAAGCATGGTGATCAATCTTTGAGAAGATGCATTTTCCCTGTAGTGGGACAATAATAAGCCGGTATTATTATAAGTATCAGCTTCGCATTGGTGTAATCCACTAATGTGGCGACATGTCAAAACATCGCTATATCTAGGGGCGAATTTCACCAATGACACTGAATACATTCAGCATTTCTCAAACGCGTACATGATCTGCCAGTATCAAAATTTGCATTGACAGCTCTTGAACGGTTTAGTTGGTGAAATCGGCACTTAGTTAAAGATTAATGACACATAAACCTTCCGAAATAAATTCTCTAAATGCATCAAAATCCATTGACTACTGAATTTTAAGTAGTGACTGTTTTTTTTTTTTTGCAGAACTAAGCAGCCCCACAAACAGACACGGAAAAGCGAGTTTAATTTATAGATATAAATTATAGAAGAGCCAACAAAAACAATAATAGACTAGTAAAAACCATACTATTTTGCTTCCACGTACCGATCCAGTATAAGAAAATGATAATAATGCAATTCTTATCCTATATTCTGCAAGCTACCTCTATTAAAATTTCATCGTGTGCTTCAGTCTTTATTTTACAGTCTCAGATCGTAGTATATATTTTATTACACGAACGTGTTACTGCTTGGTTGGCGCGATAGAACGCTCTTAAGAGAAATGATGAAAATGATTTATTTGTTACTGATACCCTTTCTCCCTTCTATTTATGTAGAGAATGCCACATTTTTGATAAATATAGCTTTGTTTTACACACATAACATCACGCCTTGTTTCCCCGAAGGGTTGGGCAGAGGTGTACCTATAGTACACCCACATTTCGCCAGTTATGTTTAAGTCCCATGTAATAGGGGGCGAGCCTATTGCCATCTACCGGGCACAAATCCAGACTTCGGGCTGCTACTGAGAAATTCCAGATAGAAAAACCCAATAACACGTTGCCCGACCTGGGAATCGAACCCAGGACCTCATGCTCAGCAGTAGCGATTGCGACCACTAGACCAACGAGGCAGTTCAGCTTTGTTTTAAGTTGCGTAAAATTCAGGTTTTTTTGATTTGCAATGGGGCATCAATGAAAAGTACTGCACTCCAATTACGAAACACGTTTTCAATCACAATCCGACGGATTTTGACAGAAAATTGCCTTTCCACATGTTTGAAAAATTCGTCTGATCGACAGCGTAAATCACGCAGTGAATGCTGTTGATTTGCCAAATGAAAGGCATTGTCTTTATACGTTTGTAATGCAACTACCTCCCTGGATGGTGTATACAGGGTGTAAAAAGATCCATCACATAGCCGTGAACTACGCATTTTGTACATCAAATTAAGTAACAGCACAAAAAAAATTGCTGGGTAACGACTTTTATTATTGGTGTGAAAATTTTCTGTTTGCGGAAGCGCGCAATGTAACACACGTAAAACATTGTGTTTTGGGTGAATGCAACGGTACATGAGTCGTGGGGGCATTTAAAATAGTGTTGTATCATTAAAAAACTTGTTTTCGTAAAAAATAACAGCAACCAGCAGATTCCCAGGTATAGTCTAGAACAAACAAAAAATTACAATGACGGGAAGAACAAGTGACACTCGGCTTCGTTAAGTGTCTCTTTAGAGTCGGCTTCGGAATTGACTTCGAATTTGACGGTTTCGATTTTTTTCAGTCAAAAGCCGAACGCCAAATGCCGAACAGTACAAACAGGCAGACCGGAATAAACACTTTTTGTTAAGCAACGTTAGGTTAAAGAGCGACTCAAAAAGTGCCAATCATGCCATTTGTTCCAAAATAATGTTATCACTGCAAACTTAATAATCCGTACCGAAGGACCACAAAATCAAAATTACCAACATTTCGGAACTACTTTCAGAACACTCATTACTCTCCCCAAAATCATGTGGACTGATCTACACATTTCAAATTCAAGTTTTGGACTATCTGTTAGAGTGGCATAATGTGCGAATAATGTCCAAACCGACTGATTAGTGCTCGTAATCATGCAAATATGCGTTGGATTCCTAATTGTAATGTAGATTTATGAATAGGCATACCAGATTTCTGTGTGGGAGAGTGATTAGCGTGCACGTGTTTTACGAGCCAGGTTATTTTGCGGTAATTCCAGGGATGTGCAAGGGACTAGCATAAACATAAGAATATTCCGTTTATAAAGTTCCCACTGCTGGGACACAGACGTCCTCTCTGTGAGAGGGAGCGGGTCATAATCCACCACGCTGGCCCGGTGCGCGTTGGTGGATTTTACAATGTCTTTGAATGTTTGGTTGTTGGACGATGGAACATTACATAGTTAACACGTTTTGGTATCGGGCTAATCTGCTCAGTAGGCCAGAGAAGCTCATATCAGCTCTTCTCATCAAATTCATGATGTTATAATATTATGCGAGTAAAATAATTATTTACTTGTTTCAGGTATGTTGATCTCGCTTCAGTGAAAAGACAAGAATCAAAATAGTACCATCGCTTCACAATGCAAGTTTGGTTTGTAAAAAAAATTACGAAAAGTTCTAAACTTTTTTTTTTATACAACTGTACCTATATTGCTAACCAGATGGACAGATGAACATATAAAAGGCGCAGAAAGCACGCTATGGATTTGTGGCGGTATCTACACCGCCACATGCGAACAACGCATCACACTGACGTCACACAAATCCTGCATCGCACAATCAGAGTTTACCGCGCAGCTAGCATATATACAACATCCCGACAACAATCATCGGGCAGTTGCCCACCAGATACGACATCAATCTGGTCGGAGAATTCTCCCTTTTCTAAAGAGTATGAGTGAACTTTACACCCTATTCCTCATATCTCTTCAGTTTTATAATTTAAATGGACGCTTTGATTATCGCGTAACAATAACTTCCGAAACTTAGGTGGCGAAAGTTTTGCTTCTAAGTTCTTATTCTGACTATGAAAATGACTAAAACGGAATGTATATGAATACTACACAAAATGCGAAATAAAATATTTCAAAATCTTTATAGATATAAATGTAGACATTTTACATTGGTTGACACAATGCGCGGTTTTATCCCTAAAAGCGACTAAACGAAAAGATTAGCAATGTCAACACAATCGCATAGAAATATTCCAGAAATATCCGGTGTGAGAAAAAATACAAAGCAATGTAGGTATTGATGGATCCAGTTGTCCTGATAATACAATAATATGAAAATTCCCATCTTCCCATAATTAATTAGTTGTTTCAAAGCGAATGCATCATGTAACAATGACTGCATTGAATAACAAAATGGCGGTTCCCGCCGCGTCAAATTATTATGACTGATCGATGATTTCAACGACGTAATAAGGTAATTTTAACCGAATTGGAACAATGCTAGTTACATACGGCAGTTGCATCTAAATCAAATTTTCACTTTCGTGTTATCATCAGCATAATCATAGAAATTCGTAACCAGTTAGTAATCTTAAAAGGAACAAAATGGAACCCTTAAAGGATCACTTCATTATCATGTCAGTCTGTCAAGACCCTGTTTCTAAGAATTGCGTGGAGGTATCGAGTTAAAATTATAATTATTTATCAAACACGTGGCTCTACGTCCCTTGGAGTCAACGCAATGAAAATACGGCCATATATGCAACATATTCTGGTAACTTCCTGTTGTTCTAGAATCATGAAATTTGGCAATAAGCAAGATACAACACAAGTTCAAGAAAAAGTTCGAAAATCGTCGTTTTGTTGTTTTATCACATTATATTTTGCGATTACTACCTTAAACTTGCTGTTCAAGAATTGACCGTGACTTAAACCAATGTATGGGATAACGTGCTTTTCAACTACAATGTTAAGTTTGTGTTTAGGGTAAATTCATCCCAACTACGGAACCTTTAATTGTGAGTGGTCCGACAAGCACTCGCCGGTTTTTTTCCAATAAAGCTTACATTTGACTCGACGGACCATTCTGAATCAAGCTATATGTAATGCCATTCCTGTCATTCAGACATTCAGCTACGTAACCATCAAGATAACCTTATTAGAAAGAATAATTGACGCTGAAGAAGTTAGTAAATAAGTAATTTAATTTAACACATTTATATTTATATTAATATTAATATTTATATTTTATAAATGTATTTATATTTTCATTTATATAATTTATTTGCGGCAAGGCTACGGCATATTGTGAAGTGACGCATTGATCACCACACTCACTGAGAAAACGTGTTTGCTAAGATGACTAGGTTCCCTTAATACGGGAGGATTCAGAAAGTAAGAGTAATAAAAAAACAGGGAATGCCGTATTTTAGCCAGTCACAGTTAGTGTGTGCCTGCTAACTTCGGTAAAATTGCTTGTTACGTACTTTGAGAGCTGAAAATTCGAAACAATTAACAAGAGGTAAATAATTATTAATCAACAAGGCCAAACAGTAGCTAACAATAAAATTCTCTGTGTTTTGTACCTGCTACTCATGGAGTTTCACGGAAATTAGAAAATGATCCAAAGATTATTCGGTTCCTGTCCCCTTTACGTTCAATCATGTGTTAAAACACAATTACTGATTCTATTCAATCGAAATGATTGTTTGAAAGGAAGGCGTAGATAGGTATGAAATAAATTGTATTGATTCAGCCGATTTCATTAAAAACATTATTACTCGTAGCTAGAGTACCTTAGGTTGTTAAAATCTGTCAGTAATTATGGGGGCTGCAGCAGCCTAATTGCGTAACACATTTTCGTAAACGATTACGACTAATCTGTTTGATTTTGACAGTTCAGCAACATTCATTGCGTTATTTACATTGATAAGCACATTTTTTTATCGAACTTAAGAAGCAATGTATTAGCAATCTGTTTCAAAACGATTAAGATTCCGATTGATTGTGTATTACGCAATTAGGGTACAGGACCTAAACCCATGTTTTATAATGCCTAAAAGTATATGATCCACTGCAGTAAACAAAATCAGATTTTAATTGTTATTATTCAGGATATATGCTAGTTAAAAAGTGTGATGAAAACATAATTTATCTAACTTGATACGATAGAAAAAAAAACACGAAGATACCTCTTAAAATGTCTTTTAACGATTTTAAAACAACATTTTGACATTATTGTGCTTTATTATTTTAGTCCAATATTTTTTTTGTCTATAGATAATTGTTTCATTTTTGCAATAAATTACCAGCGTTTTGACATCGCGCTTCTCTTTCTAATCTATGCAGCCTGACAGTGATTGCGCTTTAGCTTTTGTAAGCCTCTTAAGTCAAACAGATCAGAAACCCATGCACTGAGTAAAAAACAAATGCGCCTGTATTCAACGAAGGGTTAGGCAGAGGTGTAACTATAGCTCACCCACATTTAGAGCCATGTTATAAGGGGCGAGCCTATTGTCATCAACCGGGCACTAATCCAGACTCCGGTCTCCCACTGAGACATTTCAGATGGAAAAACCCGAGAACACCTTGCCCGACCCGGGAATTGAACCCAGAACCTCATGATCAGCAGTAGCGGTTACGATCATTAGACCAACGAGGAAGTTAGTAAAAACAAAGTCGACGTTGAAAAATATACCTTATACTCGACCCGAGTACTCGTTCTCGCTCTACGTTTCGATTTGCTATGGAAGTTGTGAAAAACTGTCGCGTACGCTCGATTTTTTTTCCCTACCCGAACCAAAACACACAAAAGAAGCTTTCGATTTTAATAACCTCACCCAATATTTCTTAATAACAATATTTCACACCAAACCAGACGGGATACAAGTTCATTATGTAGGTAAGTTTATTTATTCATAATTTGCAACCTCGTTGTAACTTCAAAATTATGTAATTTACCTAAAGTAATAATGTTAACGGCATAATGTGTATTAATTTAATAGAAGCTGCCAAACGTAATGATCTTAAATTGTGTATTAAGCTGTGTAAAATGGAGGCATTAATGTTTTAAGGGAACAATTTAACATCGGGAACATTGTAAATATCCGAATCTGATGTGGTAAAGGAAAGATGGCCCCTTCTAACCGATGCGGTTTTAAGGGGAACCTTTTATATGTATTTATTGTTTTAATAGGCTAGCCCCCTATAACCTGGGACTTAAGCATAACTGGGGAAATGTGGCACAGGCAACTGAAGGAACACGGGTGGGTGTTTTAGTCAGTAAAAGTCTGACACGCCCTCCCGCTCCACTGGGAGCGGGAGAAGTCGTTTGATGATTTCCCACGCAAAAAAAAACGTAATCATCAAAATCGGTGCTGCATTTAAGTGTAAAACAGACAAATTGAAAAACGTTCCTAGTTTCTGAAAGCCTCCCGCAAACAAGTGCGACGCCACAGCGCGACAAAAAGGCACTGCTCGTCGCGCGACACGCGGTTCCTTTGTGTCGCGCTGTGGCGTCGTGCCAGTTTGTCGGCCAAACAAAAATCGGGTCTTAAAATAAAATTAACCAATCGTTTTAAAATAGAAACTAAATTAAAGTTTATTGCATTCTGAATATAGGAAGATGTGAAACCTTATTATTTCTTTTTGGGGATTGTATTAAAAAACATAAATAAAAAAATATGACGATTTTTACAATTTGAACAATTGTGATTGGCTGCCTTTTTCGAGAACCTATCTCGAACTCGAATTATGTGGGTGTTTTTGTAGTAGTAGGTACCTTATCAGCCGACGAACTTCTAGAACACGGTTCTACTTCTACATATGTATTTTACAAAATAACTAAGAAAAATATCTTGTTACCTGAAACAGTCCATAGCTGGTGTATGAGTTGTTGTGGTTGGTCACTTTGTCCGTTGTTCTGTCGCTCGCGTGCTCGATCAGACACACCCCTACAGCAAAAAGAAAAGATTTTAAGTTCTGCGTCATACAATTTGAACACGTAAAAGTAACTATTATTCTCAGTAAATGCTTGAATGGTTGTTGAATCTACAAACTCGACTTCACGAGAATTTGTTCGTAAGTGCATAGTTCCTTTGATTCAAATGCAGCACTAAAAAGCAAACTGAATATTAAAATCAGAATTAAAAAAAGAAATTAAATTAAAAAAAAAACTAGGAAAAAAAACTCTGTATAATCCTTTCGCTATAAAAGAAACGATAAACTTAATCTTGACCAAATTTTTCAAATGCGCAATTTACCCGTGATTGAAAGACATAATTGAAATTTTACAAAAATAATTATAACAAGGACACTATACACCCGGAATCAACACCATGAAAATCTCAAGGCTATCCCTACAACTTGAAAACAAAAGTCAAGATGTTGAACTCCGAGAGAACAGGTGTAAGGGGGAGTTCTTGGTGTAAACTTTTACACGACAGATTGTTATGAATGATGAAATACTTGACATCAAAAGTAGACTTGTTTTACAAATAAGAACTGTGTTTGTGTATGACGTGTAAACGGGATAAATTGAGTGTGTGCGTATGGGTTGAATGACAGAAAAGTGGCAAAGTGCGCACAGGAGGGGTTCCGTACCACCGTACAATATTAAACACATATTATAAAAAAAATTGTACCAAAAAACACGTTACTTGTATTCCCACTAAATTTTTACTTTATTACTGTTTGTATTAGCGGCCATATTTGAACATTCACACTGAGAAAATTTGAAGTGTCCATCGATTAAAAAGATACAACCCTGTGACAGATGGACGGACGGCAGCGGAGCCTTAGTTAGGGTCCGGTTGGCACCTTTTGGGTACGGAACCCTAAAAATTACTGAAAACGCTACTTTTGTAATTGATTCTGCTTCCCCCATGATTCGCATCTAGAGCATGATATGTATGAAGGTCACCTCCGGTCAGGTCGGTCGGGCTCACCTCTGCCCAACATAACATCCCGCCTTGAGTTACTAATATAACCAAAATAAAAAAGACCAATGACATAATTTGAGGTATAAAAAAAACTCGACTACTTTAAACAAGCTCTAAAAAATACGAAACAAGAAAATATTTCGGACAGAAATCAAGACTAGGTATTAAAAAGGTCGAGGTAATTTTTTTTTTTGTTTAAGACGTTATGTCTTCTAGAGGGCGCCATATTCAATTTAATGTAACGTCATATAGCCTATAACCACAACGAGCGAACAATCAAGACGCTTCAAACAGTACCTCATTTG
Organism: Dasypolia templi; assembly: GCA_963555695.1. NCBI lineage: Eukaryota > Metazoa > Arthropoda > Insecta > Lepidoptera > Noctuidae > Dasypolia > Dasypolia templi. Next base: position 10,390,680 of record OY743158.1, on the reverse strand, counting down.
TCCAATTATGATAATTTCTTTAGATGTTATGAACAGATGAACAGACATTCACACATACTAGTCAAAATCGTAACTCTCCTTCGCCGTAAGCGGGTAAATCGAGCATTATGTTTATAAACACTTACCTGGAATTTAAATATCATTTAAATATGAATATATATTAAATAGTTATAAATCACATTACTTTGGTTTCGAGGCCACAAAAACAAGATCATAGCTTTTACGAACATGATTCTAAGTTCTAATCAAAGATAAACCCTTTAATAAAATCAACTCATAACCTAATTCACGAATCCCTAAAGATATTGTAGTACATACAAGCATTACATGCGAGTATTACAATATATTTACAAGGGTATTCCGATTGTACTGTATCAGAATATCCACGTTAAAGCCGGATAAAGCTTCAGATAACACGACTATATTCATTGTTAACAAGGTTCATAGCATAATACGCTACTGGAAACGATATTGTGATGCTATATCTTATTCACGAACTTAGTTGAGCAGATTGACTTTATGTATTTAATCGAACCTCTAATAATACACATTTCAAACACTAATATCTAATCGCTATTTCAAACAGTCTTTAATCTACCGCCTGACATTAGGAACTGTCAAACTGTTGCTGTGTCAACACAATCTTGCCACTGTGTCATAGTTGCATTTGTATATATTATATTTTTATTTCTTTTTTTGAAATATATTTTAGTGATTTTTTATTTAGAAGTATGTATGTATATTTTCACACTGTATGTTTATTTTTAAATTAGTGATTTGTTTTATTTTTATGTATTTTTTTCTCTCTTCTACTCTTACACTCTTTGTCTACATCTATTATATACTCTCTTATCGCAGGTCTACTGGAAGAGAATTCTTTAGAAATAAGCATCACCTCTCTACGTATTTTTCTGTTACTTTTTTTTCTTGTACGTTTATTTGTCTGGCACCTCTTTTTGTGAACTTCAAATAGTTCATTCCTAAAAATACTAAATACCAAGTAACTGAGACCAAATTGGCTGTAGAGCTAGCGTGTGGTTGCTCGGTGCACAGTTCTAACCTACCCAACCCATTTGGTCGAGGTGCCCCCGCTTTGTTACTGTGAAAACTCTGAAAAAAGTCCAGAAAGCTGAAAAGAGACTCAATAAAAAAAAGGGTGCATTACTGATTGCTGATTACTTTTTATTTAGCAATGCAGAATTAAAAAAAAAATCGGCGAGAAAGTCCCAATTTTATTTTAACATTTTGACAAAATCTACAGTGAAACATAAACTCAACAACACTTTATTTAAAAATCATTCATAATATTATAATTCGTTGACTTCGAAATTCCTAATTCAGATAACAACATTAAAGCGGGCTATACTAAATGAATCGACTTTGGCCTTATTAAGCGTTCACGCGAAACTTTTGGCGGAGAGATCTCCTATTTGCATAATAAGGAGCTATTCAAATGACAAAACATCTACAGATCCCCTCTTTTCATTTCAATTAAAGTTCAAAATTGTTGGAGACATTTTAATTGCCGCCGTGGAACTGGGGAACAGTTTAATCCGAATTAATTTGTACATGTACCGATTTGGAATCAAAAGTGAGAAATTAGAATTCAAGGCCGAGGTTTGTGGCTTTGTTCGTTCGGTAGTTGAGAATGAGTTTCGATTTCAATCGATGAGAATCAGAGAAATTTCAAGGTAAAATTGGATTGTTTAATTTGATGATCAAGTTTAAACATGGAACATACTGATTTAGAGGTAAAATAATAGGGATAAATAGGCGCTCCTTCTATTACATGGGACCTGAACATAACTGGCGGAATGTGGACGACTATTGGTACAAATCTGTCTAACCCTTAATTGAAGACGGGCGTGATGTGATGGTGTGTTGTGTTAGAGGTAAAATTTAAACATAAATATTGAACTGCAAATGAACAAACTTTAAAAGACGATACGAACAATGGACAAATCTAATAAGATCAAATAGATTTTAAGATGGACTTTGACGCCATTGACACTGAATGCAATCTGCTTATCGCTTCGAATATATGAATGTGCGCGATGCCGACGCGACGAAGCAAAAATATTATGTAAGGATTGTGTCATTCTGTAGATTTAGTCTACCCAGTGGGATAAAGGCATGTTTAGAAAGTGTATTTTTCTGTACAAACCCGTGTTATACAAATAAACAAATACTACGTTTAGAACGTAAGTATTAAGATTTCATGTATACATTACTGTTAATTGGAATTATTATGTTATTGGCAGTTATTTGATGTTGTAGTTCATACCGTATGTTTGTTAAAAAGAACAAAGATCAAGACAAGATAACATAAAAAAAAAGAATTTTTTTTTTTTGAAAATTTAAGTTTCACAAAAACGATTTTCAAAGTAAAATAGAGCATTTCAGAAAGAAGTGTAATCGTTGGTGTCTATTTTAATGAAGTAATCATTGTATCATAAACATTTACATTAAAACAACATTTTTCGAACATGCTACATGGTGAACTTGTAAAAAATAAATCAAATAAACAGTAGAAGTAATTTCAAAATAATAAAAACATATTAATTCTAAAATCTACAATTAAGTTTATTACTTTTTAACTATGTAATATTGAAATATTTGTGAGTGAGCGTGCAAGACAGTGCCCGGGTCAGTAATTGTGTGAGTGTATGTGAGAATGTATGCATCTGTGTTTTGAAATACCTCTATTTGATTGTTTTGAGTAGATCATCAGTCTCCTGGTAATTTAACTGGTAATTCTTTTTGCATTTGTATTTTGATGGGTTATAAATGAATGCTATTTAATTAGATATTTGCATACATCGCGAGATTCATGATTGATTGCATCCGAGTATACTGGCGACCACAAGGCGGTTGGGAAAAAGTTGGGTAGATTATGAGGACAGTGTGAAAGTGATGCAAAAACTCGTGACTCGGATACTATACTTGTTTATAAATTGAGAAATGTAAGAAGAAAAAAACACACTGTATTTGTATAAATGTAAGTAATCTACTTAACCATCCAGATTCTAGAAGTCCAATGAACATTTACAAGCAAATCTAATCCTATTCCTTTAAACATGTCTTATTATCTTCGAGGAGTAAAGCAGTTATTGCATTCCTTATACTCTCTGCCATTCTTAAATTGACAAGAGACAAATTCAGCTCCTTTGTACGATTGTAAGTAGAAGATTCTGTGGCCTCGTACAAGGTGACGCGCGGCAGCGAGGGCGGTAGCGGGTGCAGTACCGGGCGCGATTAGGTGGCCACAGTGCATCACGAGTTGTTGTAGCGAGCCGTAGAGGGAAGAAGTGTTTCCACAGGATAAAACAATAGCCGATAGTCCAACAGCAACCTTATTCTCATAGAAATAAAGATCACTATGATTTTGACAGACCTGTCAGTGGCAGCCAAACAGCAACCTTATCGTAATGAAAATAAAGATCACATTGATTTTGACCGTAATGCGAAGTCAGAGTTAAAATAAACGTGAACGGACTGTAGGCCTGTCAGTTTGGCTGCAAAGAGCGAATATATACCTTCACAGTAGTATACAGGTTGTCCCGTAACTCGACATCAAACCGGAGTCGGGCGATAGGTCGTGTCATAATAGATAACAGAAAAAAAGTTAAAATTTGTAGCAACAGGATTATTTAGAGGTTTGGATTTTCTCTTTAAAAAAATATAAATGCCCATAATTTTTAAGATGCAACGATTTTTTTATATTTATTTATGTTCTGGTAATTATATATTATGACAAATCAAATCAAATCAAATTTATTCGTAAATGTAGGTTTGATTACAATAGGATGTTATAATACGATGGTTAGTTCGCTACAATTTACTCGAGAGCATACAAGTAATAATAAAATCAGTTGTGTCGAAACTGCAGACACACATGTAAAATAGTTCAATTACTTACATGCTAACACACAATTCCTCACGTACTAACACACTGTTACTAATGTCAACATAATAATAATCTAGATGTACGAATAAGTACATAAGACAGACTTGACTTGACTTGACCTATAACCCGCATCCGGCTTGACGTCTTCTTACGGGACATTCTGTATAGTAACACCTCCATTTCGCCAGTTATGGTTATGAAGAAATAATAGGCGGCAAGCCTATTGTCACCAACCGGGTACGAATTCAGACTCCGAGCTGCTACTGGGAAAAATCCTGGAGTAAACACCCAATGGCACTAGGTCTGACCTCGAAAAACTATATCATGGACACAAACAGTTTCATATGTTTGATACATCGCGCCTGATTTAGCACCCGCTTAAGTTCGACACCCTGGATGAGGCCTTAGTACAAGATTCTGTGGGATTGGTAGCAACTTCATTACATTCGTCCGTGGTGATCGGGAATAAGTCAAAGCTATGATAACCTCGTTTGTACGAATCCAATCTTTGTAGATTGTATTACTTTTGCTTACCGTGGATTGACGTAATAAATGGGGTGAGGAATGTTTGTTCTTAGATTCTGTTTTTGTTGGTTTTGGCTGCTGCGGGAAATACAATGTTTTTCTAATAACTGGTTAGTCGGTTTTGGTAACTTATTTATTTGATTAAGTTAATCGCCGAATAAGCAAGCTGAAATGGCAATATAACGCGGAACTGATGACCGTTAGGGTAGACGTGTTCTTGAGTGGAGACTGCGAATTGGTATACGTATACGCCCTCAAGCTAGGTAAGGCGTCGATCTTCGCAGGGTAGCTGGTATCAGATGGATGAGAGTTGCCAAGAATCGAGCTGAATGGTGTGCAATTGGAGAGGACTATGTCCAGCAGTGGACTACTGTAGGCAGATGATGAATCTAAACGAATACTATAAAGAGGTACACTAGTTTCTTTAGAAGTACTGATTCGATTAGAAAATTTATTTCATAGATAGAATGCTACGCTATACCTATGACAAGTGTCATAGAACATTTTAATGATAAAACAAGAAATTTCACGTGGATGAAGAAGCAGGCAGAAGCTAGTTCTGGTCATAAAGTCTCTCTCAGAGTTAATTAATATTTTACAAAAATAACTAAAGTAACAGTTAAAAAAAATGAAATTTTAAAAACAATTTTTTTTCTTTTTTTTTATACGATCACAAAGCTGAAATCTCGCGAAAAATATTCCGAGAGATTTTACTACAAAAATAACGGTACCTCTACGCTTGTAACCTGAGGGAATACTAATAAGCTCCTATCAAAATAAAGACCAAAGCATTTCGAGAGTTATGACATCATCAATGTTTAAGGATTACATTATATAACATTTCACTAGATTTATGCTCGCATATAGATATGAGAAGCTAGAGCGTGGTAAATGCGCATTCAGGTAAAACCTTTATGAAGGAGGTCTTCGCGAATGCAAGCCATAAAATTTTATCTTTACGATCATTGATAGTATCAAAATTACGCTCTATAACTTCTAGAACAAGGTCTTCATTTGCTTGTATGGTTTTAATAGTATTTCTATTTTCAAACTGTGTATGTTAATAGTGCTCATTGAATATATTTTGGAGTGGATTATGTTGAGAGAATCGTGTTAATCTATGATACTTTATTTGTTAAGTGTTTTGTCCGGGTATTTAAACTCATCAGATAGATTATACATATTTTCAAACTTCCGTAAAAAGCTTAAAGCCAACAGTCAACCACTACTTAAAACAGAAATTAAACAAACCGAAAAGCCAAAACGTAAACGCTTACAGCAAACATAAAAAAAAAAACATAGGTACACCTAGTTGCACTAGAAACGCGCCGGTCTCCAGAGTATTGCCTTATTAGCTCCAGCTAATGCTACGGTTATGTGCCATTGCCATCGTTTCAGGGGTTCCTCTTGGGGACTGCGATACTCTTCGATGCATTAAAGCTTGGGTTAGGCACTATAATTGGTCTTAGTTTTGTTAACTATTAATTGGGAATTAGAGGTATAAGGAGTGCAGTGCATCGGGGATCTTCGTGCTGTTTTGCACTGATAACTTACATGCCATCTGATCCTCAGAATGCCAGCAGCGTGATTTTCAGCAGTCAGGAAGAATCCTATACGGACTCAATATGTAAATCAATTGTGTCAAGTGAAGTGTAAAACCGCATTAATGCAAAAAAGTTTTTTTGGTATTGCCCCCGCATTTATAATAAAGTACCTAATATTAATAAAAATATGACTGTATTCAAATAAGGGCACAAAAAAAAATTAATTAAAAAATTGTTATTACACAATAGACGACTTCCTTAATGATGAATCACTGATTGAAATGCTAATATTCCATTTGACATTTTATTTTATTTTGTTACTGCAACCTTATTAACATTCTGACATTTCTGTATTATTACATTTATACTGTAATAAAACCGATATGACATTTTTGTATTACTGACATTTTTACTTTAATTGAAACGATTTGACATTACTTTGTTTTTTTCTTCTTTGTTTTGTATTATTATAATGTCATAATTGTTATTTAAAATTATAATGTCTTTTAAATTTGTCTACATTAAACAGTCTTCCTCCATACACCTCTTGAAATTAAGGCCAAAATCTGCAAAGATTAATTCCAAAGTGCATCGTGTATAATGGCCTTAACGTAAGCAAGTCTTTGATGTGCAGCAGTGTGCAAATGTATTGGATGCGTCGCAGTGAGTTAATGATATATACGTTCGTCTATGTAGATGAAGAGTGTTTGAGCTGTTCCTTGCCATGGTAATGACGCTGGATCTTGGATCAGTGATTAAGAGAATGTAGCAATTTCAGGATCAGAATCATAATAATATTACAATAAAAAAAAATCAATTTTGGTAATTAGATCTTGAAAAGATGTGTTAAACTGTCAAAAATCGTTAGATATTTTGAAATCGATTGTTTTTTAACCTCTTATTGTCGAGAGAAGTACATATTGCACGCGAATACATGGTCATCGTAACGTCAAAATTCTTGTGGTCATCAACTCTCACTAAGAAATTTAAGCTCTGCGGGGTTCATAAAAAAAAATTTTTTTTTTTTGGGAATGGCATCTCGCAGGTCAACCTATGAGGTTGTCGTCTGCTTAGACGGACTTGCCTGTGGTTGCCCTAATAAATTAAGGCCTCCAGCCAGGACTTAAACTTATGTACTAACTTAAAAACTAAGCGAAAACGCTAAGGGCACCCCCTGTGGGGTACGAACCTCGGCTTAGGGCGTCGCTGGAAGAGGGCAGCAAGGGACTAGCTGGATCAGGATTTGAGTGATTTAGGGACGAATTTAAAGCTACAGGCTCAGCGGCGCGGGCTGGCTCGAGCAAGGGTCGGGAGGGGCGTGGATTTGGGCGTCGTGGCGGGCCTCGGCGGCGAGGACGGTAGGACGGCGATCGGGCTTTGGGCTTATGTAGTGTGCTGGTGGCCTTACTACTCTCCTGGAGGAGGGTAGTGGCGTCGTCGGGGGCGATTAAAGTATGTCTTGGTCGGCGAATACTGCTAATGCGGGAGGGAGTGTAGCGGGCGGCCGCTGAGATCAAGGGGTTGGAGTGTTTAATGCCACAGTCAAAGCGCTTCGATAAGCGTTTCATGAACTGGTTTATGGTAGGCATTTTAAGATCGATGTGGAGATTTATATTACGGACATAGAAGGGGGCACCCGTGACCTTTCTGAGGAAACGGTTATAAAAAAAACTATATTCCAATCCATAATGTACACAAACAGGTAGTAAGTTTTAATAAAATAGAAACAAATATGGACCCTGTCGGGCACAGCAAATTTTTAATAGGTAGGATATAGGAAGAGGGCTTTAGTTGGCCAACTAGTTGGTATACAAAAGTAATAATATTTAAAGTTAAAATAAAAACTTATTTGTGAAACATGTAATAAAAAAAAATACATTTAGTAATTCCTTGATAATTATTATAATAGCATTTAGAAAACAGTATTTTTAAATGTTTTTTCTGAATGAATTAAATATTTGTAATTTTTTTATTATTACCATGGCTTCTTCTAACTAAAATATAAATGAAGCTCCTTGCTGGTTCATTAGTCATTAACTACTCACCATGCTTTTGCTTATTGTGCATTGACAATTTCAGTCAATTACAGTAGTTTCTACAACATCATGGAAATCGAAAGGTTGACATTGCTACTTGCCAGATTTGAAGAGTGAGTGAGTGAGAGAGTAAGTGAGTGAATGTGTGTGAGAGTGAGTGTGTGTGTATATAAACAATACTAAAGTACGCTCCTACGTCCACGTCTATTCACCGCCAGATATTGAACATGCAAAATATAGCAGTAATGTCAGTAGGTATACTCACAATTAGGTATCATACTCCTAGGGAAGTTATACCGCAGCAGCTCCCTGGACAGTTGGCACCTGGTGAAGGAGCGCGCGTGTCCCTGCGATGTGTGCACTACTCCTAACGTCACGAAGAGTAGCACCAATTGTGTTGGACGGGCCATCCTGTTGAGTTGAGACAACATCAAAATTCAAAATTACTCTATTTTACATAAACCGTGGACATTTATGTAACGTCAAAAGCGGGGTGATTGCGTAACACAATAACAACAGGAATGGCTTTCATTTTGACAGTTCAACAACATTAATTGCATTATTTACTTTATTAAGCAGACGAATTTTTCGAACAATATGAAGCAATGTATTAATCCATTGCGCCATAATGTTCGAAAAATTGATTGATTGTGATTCATAGTGTGTTACGCAATTAGGGTGCAGTCATATGGGGTCTCAACTCGAATAAATTATAATTAGTCTTGAAAAAAAAACTACGACTTTTACTCTACTAAACGAATTTTGGCTGAAGTATGATTGGTAAAAATCAAAACTTTCTTGTTTAATGCTGATTTATCTATTTACACTCATAATGCACGTATTTTCGAGAAAAACATGAATGAAACCATAAACTTCAATTCGAACCCATTAAAAGGTTGATCTGTTAATCATTTCGTTTAGAGCTCTTTGCAATAGATGGCGCTTTGTTCAATTAAACACATCAGAGTAGCCACTATCGTTACTAATTTAAATCAGACAACTTTATTTTTTATCTACACTTGGGAGCAAATAAATCGAGCCACTACCTTTTTTCACGTAAAATGGTAAATATTTTTGGGAATATGGAACGTATCAATTCGAACTATATATCGCCTAAAAGTTAAGTTAATAACCTTAACAATGAGGGTAAATTATTGAATAATAACCTTATTGAATGATAAATTATTGGCTCTGCAAGAAAAATGGTAATTTTGATAGAAAATTTAGTAGGGCTAAAACAGTCCATAAAACAATAAAAAACAAAATTATTGCAAAAAAAATATTCTTAATAACTGGTATTACCCCCCCGTGCCCTGATGCATTCTTGTAGCCTATTAGTCATCGATCTGATCAGAGTTACGATGACATATTGTGGTATGTTCTCCCACTCTTCAAGCACAGCGACTTTAAGCTCGGGAATGGATGAAACAGCGGGAACCCTGACTCGGACTCTCCGTTTTAGCTCGTCCCATAGGTGTTCGATCGGGTTCAAATCGGGACTTCGTGCTGGCCATACCATTTGTTGAATCCCGATCGCAGACAAGTATTCCGTAACGATCTGCGCGGTATGAGGTCTCGCATTGTCATGCATAAACAAGAAATTTTCTCCGACAAAACCAGCATACGGCATTACGTGGTCTTCAAGAATGTCAGTTATGTATCGGTCAGCTGTTAATCCACGTCTACCACTGCCATCGTTGGCGGGGTCGACGAAGACAAGTTCCGTTTTTCCGTCTAGAGAAATTCCTCCCCACACCATACAAGAACCACCACCAAAACTCACAGTTTCTCGAATGCAACATTGGGCAAATCTTTCACCAGGACGTCTATACACTCGGTTTCTCACGTCATTGCTAAAAAGACAGATTCTTGACTCGTCAGAAAACAAAACTGACCTCCAGTCTTCTAACGTCCAATTAATGTGTTCTCGAGCAAACTCCAAGCGAGATCGGCGATGAGCTACAGTCAATTTTGGGCCAGTTGCTGGTTTGTGTGATGTTAAATTTCGTTCCTTTAGTCTTCGTCTCACTGTCCACCTACTGATTGCGACACCTCGAACGTCACGTAACGCTTGCTGTAGCTGAACAACATTAAGTCCACGGTCGCGCAACGAATTGGTTGCAATAAAGCGGTCGTCACGTTCTGTTGTTGCCTGTGGTCGGCCAGTTCCAGGTCGCCGAACAAAAGCACCAGTCTCCAGATACCTGCGGTATACCCGCTGTACCTTTGAACGACTCAAATGAAGTCTGCGTGCCACTTCACGTTGTCCGTGTCCAACCTCAAGTAAAGCTACAACTTGGGCAGCTTCCGTCGGTGTAGTATCCATTTTATCAGGTTATTTTGATTACACAGACACAGATAAAGACAACAATAACAAGTAATATGGGTATGATTAACAAAAACCTCAAATTTAATCTTTTCTTAACAGAGTACAATAAAAATGTCATAAGCAAATTAAATGCGATAATTTTATTCTACCCTTTAAACTTTAATTAAAATGAAATTTTGACAACTAACTACCCTCATTGTAAAGGTTATTAAATACCCTTTTAGGCGATATATGTTTCGAATCGATGCGTTCCATAATACCAAAAATAATAACCATAATGCGTGAAAAAGGAAGTGGCTCGATTTATTTGCTCCCAAGTGTATTACTTTACATGGAAATGTAAAATAAATCTATTAACATTTTTTTCTGAACCCGAAACGATTAAACTTTAAATTTATAAAAGGATTGCACGAAACGTTTTAAAAGTAGGTCGACTCCTAGATGGCGTGGTAAAACTACAGTCTCTGGCAATTAGTGAGTGGCTGATCTGTTAAAAAATTGGACGAAGTAAAATTGCCAGCTCAATAGCCAGACTTAGGGAGGTGTCATTTCTTTGTATGGGATTGGGTATCTGTACGTAGTATTATATTATCTGTGGTGCAGTGTAGGACTATTAACAAGTAACACAAAATGAAACATGGTCAACATTGTTGTAACATATTCATACTGTTTCAAAAGTATTGAAGACAAGTGACAATCGCATTCAAAGCGTTTCGTATTTCTACATCGATATTCAACATGATTGACATCTTTTCGATAGCTTATGTCCAATACATTTTTGACTTTTCCATCATCGTTAAAGCTGATAGGATGTCACCTTGTCTAGGCCCTTCAGAGTTATGGCTCGGCTCGTCTCGCGACACGAGGTGCCTTTGTGTCGCGTCACGTGTCGCGCCTGTTTGTAGGCCTTTAAACTACGAAAAGAAAGATTTATTGAGATATTAAGTTGCGATTATTTTTTCTTTACATGTTGGTTTCATATTTCACAGCTGAAATCTTTAGTGGGGGTGGAGGATATCGTGAAACAGATATTTCATATATAGGTAAACGTCAAATATTCTCTGACTTTGGAATGGTGCTTAGAGAAACTGGAGTGTGTACCTATATATCAATACCACAGATCTATACAGACATGGGAATGATTCCGAAGTGTGTATTTTCCAATTGTACAATGTGGCAGAGGGCAGTGGCAGACGCGATTCACATTCAAAATTGCTACCTGTTTCATAACTACACAGACTACGAGTACAATGTTGATGCCTCTCTAAAAACATTAACGTTAATAATAAAACAATGTCTGAAACATCACAGTCAAAGTTCAAATTCGGCACCACAAACTAAAACACAGAACACTGAGCGCAACCTAGTGGAATACAAAGCATTTAATTTATGACTTAAATTGCGTTTTGTCGTTTGTTTCTCTTAAATAATGATTCATTTCGAGTTTGAAACCTTATACTGTTACGTAACATCTGTTGCTGTCTTCATATTTAATTATTGCTCATTTCCTTGAGACACTAAGCCAATTATAAGTTTGACGTTTTCTTAAACCACCAGTGAGATAAAACCAGAACAAATTAATAGAGCTTTGTTGCTGAAATAACAGGTTTTCCAGTTGACATTTAATCAACTTAGGAAATTTGATTAGGAAAGTGTTTGGTTGTGCGCTATCATTGTTTTCACGGAGTTATAATATTTTCATGGAGTTTTAGTTTTTAAATTTAGGTAGGTATGTCCAGAGACTTAGTTTTAAATTTTCACTCATAATCCATCATAAAATGCGAAAGTAACGCTGTCTGTCTGTTACTTTTTAGGGTTCCGTACCCAAAGAGTGCCAATTTATTACTTAGGCATCGAGGTCCTTGGCTTTGAACCGTATGTAGAAACTTGAAATTTTCAGAGTTTGTACCACTATGGTTGTACAAACGTATACCGTGTATGAGGTCCCCGTACAAGACACATGTTTTTATTTTGCGTTTTTTAAACTGAAGTATAAAAAAATGTGGTGTTGAAATATTGTTCGCTGTGGAATGATAGGAAGCCTGGTACCTGGAGAAGGATAAATACCACTTTTCATTCTGGATTATATTAAAAAGTTATGAAATAGATGAAATGGTTTGAAAACACATAAGACTCGGTTCTACTACTTCATCACTGAGTTTACTACTGATAAACAATGGTATGACGATTCCAACTTGCTAATTAAACACTTATGATTTTATTTTATTTATTAAGTAGGAATGTGTTTATTTATCTAAATTTGTAATGACCTGTTTACCTAACTGAATACTAAACTAAATTGAATAATTGTTTTAATGTTATCTATTGACATGCCAACTAAATTGTAACTGTTTTTTTATGTTATTTTTATACGCCTTACATTGGCAAAACATAGTGCTCATATTTTAGACATTTTGCTATTTGTAACTATATCTATGTTTAACAAAATAAATGATTGATTGATTTATTCTACTTTGCGTTTTGACCTCCGCTAAAGGCTCATAAATACCCCATTATATGAGTAGGTGAAGCTTGATTTTCTTATAAAATTATAAATGCAATGAACAGTATGGATAACTAAGATTAAACCATTTACAGAAACCTAAATCTACCGACACAATACGTTTAAGGGTTTACGGTAGGACCACAAATTGGTTTAGCAAACGTTCCTCAGGCTATCGATATACCCACTACAGCGGAAGTCAGTTAGGTAAGGTTAGGTTAGAGTTTCGATAACGTCGATATTCTACCGCAACCGGTAAGACTAGGAGCTGAACGATATATTGGAAGAGTCTGTGAGAATGATGACGACATTAAAATAATTGCAAGAATTGTAGTTATAGATGATTGATGAGGCTTAAAGAATTGTTGATTCAGATGCCATTTACAGGTAAATGTTTGATATTTGTAGTGCAACTTGGAAAACATTGTTATGACTCTCAAACATAACATAACATCTGTTTTAACCGTAAGCTTAGGCAGAGGTGCACCTATTGGTAAAGTACAGTCAAATTTCGCTAGTTATGTTTAAGAACTATGTGTTTAATCATTGTAAAACGGAAAAAAATGTTTAGGTTTAAAAAGTTTACCGAGAAATTATTTTTAATTTTTCATTCGCATTGGTGTAAATACCTACTACAAACTCAAACGCACAAAACATAGAATTCCCAAAAATAGATACATTCAAACTGGCAGTCTCCTACATTCCTTTACAAACATATTGTTCATTTCATTCATTCAGTATATATTTGTGCCACGTAAAAGCAAACTGTTCTCTTTAATATAGTGGGAACGATGAGAACATCAACATATTACAAGTACACGAAGCTAGGGATCGGTAGTGCTATTCTGTAATCATCTTACCTTAGATAAATAAAATAAATAAATAAATTCTTTATTTCACCAAAAGCCATCCTATTACTATACCAAGAACAAGGGCACATAAGGCTTATAACTAGGTCATAATACATTTAATACTCTGACTCCTAAACTAGGTGTATGCCTGTGTCTTAGGAGTCAGTGATTCTCCGTAACAAACAAAGCCATATTACACTAAATCAGGACGTTTTAACAATAAGCCTGATGAAGAGAGCGCGGAGTGAATTGTCAGTGCCACTGATGATAAGGATTGACGAAGACGGGAAGACACTGACAGCTCACTCCACGCATTTCTTCACGGCGAGATTTTTACAGAATCAACATGCTGTTGGAGCGTTTTGAAATTTTCTTAAGCTGCAGTCAGCATATAGGAGATATCAAACGTATACTGTTGCTTCTAACAATTTGATGTGATGTAATGCATATTTTAAGGGGCTTGAGGAATTCGCTAGTTTTGGTTTGGTGCGTTTTTGTGAGTTTGGAAACCATAAGAGGTAAATAATGTCCTGTAGAGAGATGATTCCTGAAAGAATTTAACCTGGGAAGCCTTTGCTTTACAGTCTCATTATCTGCCTAATCTTTGCCTAACTATGTTATTGTAACGGCGTTTAGTCTAACTGGTGCATCCCTGGACCTGCATGGTCCAAGGCCTATCTTATCTCCATAACCCAGTAACTGGGTAAGAACTTTAATTTGTATACAGTGCAATGTACTTGAACTTTGTGGTAATTAATACGATACTCTTTGCCCAACAGTCTGTGGGACAAAAGACTTACAAAAATAAAACCGTTTTACCCTTTAAGGTCGGGATGATTACGGGACGTAGGCATAGATCATCTGAGAGTGGCCGAATATGGCGCGTTAATAAAATAAAAATAACTAGGTTAGCTAGCAAATTTCAATGATTCATATACAAATCCCATAGAAAAAAAGAACGTTTTGATTTTACAGAATTTGACATTCACAGGGAAATAAAAAATAAAAAACCACACAAACAAAATTCGGACTAAAAACAAAGTCGGGAAATAGCCAAATCGTCCCACCCCGGTGTCGAGTGATGCTCTAACTAACGAACAGCCTTTAAATCTTATTTGATCACTTCTTGACATGGTAATGAAAGCTCAAAAACAATATGGCGAGAAGGTCACCATAGCACTATTGCCGCAAATCTATTCCTAGCATAAGTATTTTTAGAATTTTGAACGAATACTAAGCCCAAATAAGAATGTATAACCCACATTGCAACAACCGAAAATTAACCACCTCAAATTAAATACTTCCTACTTCCCAACAATATTTCAAAATCTCGCAATAATTTAAAACAAACACCGACTCTCATTCATCGTGCTCTCGTTAGGTGTAAAACTGAACAATGACTCACAGAATCACAGTGTAGAACAAGGGAATAGCAGCAGCATCAAAAACTTGAAACTCAATTAAAGCGATGAGCCAGTGAGGTGGCGTACTCTGTGCTTAATAACGGAACGTGCCTAGGATACACATACACTGCAGTTTTTGGAAGCAGACTTTTTCTCAAGACAACATGAACATCACGATTGTAGTCCCCAGAGTAAGCAGCTATGGGGGCAAAGAGCATTGTGCGAGTACGCTCATCCTATGTCAACACAATGTAATTTAAGCCAGAAGCATTTGCTATAACTTTCCATTATTTTTAGAAGGACCAGCAATGTATGTCCTCTTCCCAAAAGGCAGAGTGTGGTGCGTTTAGCTGTCACGAATCTTTAGTTGCTTAGGTATAACTATTGCATCTTTTTTGCTGAAGCTTGTTCTTAGTGGTTCCTTTTTGTGATTTAGAGCACCTCAAAAATGGTACTATACCATTCTTGTTGACTATTGGCTGTGTTTTCACAACCCTCTGACAGTGCACTTGTATACTTAGTAGATACTATGAAATACATTTCA
This sequence comes from Dasypolia templi, assembly GCA_963555695.1. Classification (NCBI taxonomy): domain Eukaryota; kingdom Metazoa; phylum Arthropoda; class Insecta; order Lepidoptera; family Noctuidae; genus Dasypolia; species Dasypolia templi. The sequence goes on along the minus strand of OY743158.1, from coordinate 10,375,038 downwards.
GTAACAAAAAGTCGTTAGTGCGCGCTGCACCTAAGTGCGCTCCGGATGAGAACAAGTTATAGGAACGGCACACCGCTGCAGGCATTTGTTTTTGGATATTTTAGGCGAGGGAACGAACTTTTTCGTAGTTATCGTAGTAAAGGCGTGTTGTTATGGAGACTTTACAATGCGATTTTTCTTCAAAACTTCGTCATTAGTCGTCTACCGCATTGACTACCTTTTTCCCTTGATGTAAGTGCGACTTTTAGGTTGGTCCTTTCGAGTGGAATTCCTAGTTGGCTTGGTCCTTATGTCCAATTCCTTGTAGTTTTTTGGCATTTCAAGTTTTTGCAAGGATTGCTTTAACCTATACTTTCCCACTGCTGGGTTAAGGTCTCCCCCCTTAGTTTAACTCTATGGTGACCAAAAATCTTCTCTGTCTTCTTATCTGTTTAGGACTGAACTTTACACAGACTGTTACGTTGGTCTAGCGGTCGCAACCGCTACTGCTGAGCATGAGGTCCTGGGTTCGATTCCCAGGTCGGGTAACATGTTATTGGGTTTTTCTGTATGGAATTTCTCAGTAGCAGCCCGGAGTCTGGAATGGCAATAGGCTCGCCCCCTATTACATGGGACCTAAAAACATAACTGGCGAAATGTGGGTGTGCTATACGTACACCTCTGCCCAACCCATCGGGGAAACAAGGCGTGATGTTATGTTTATGTTACAATTATTGACAGCGTAGAATGTACACATTAACGAAAAGAAAGGTCTTAACTAAACCCTCCTATGTGCAGGGTCTATCGATTCCCATTTGGATGGGATCTTCATGAATCAAAAAATATCTCTAGTGTGAGATAAATCGTTAATTGAGCGACTGTTCTCTTACTTATTGAATGACATGCATTCTACCTCAACGGAATAGAAACAAAAAGTCACTACCGTCCTAAACTGCGAATCAATATGCCACGTAAACATTGGAGCTCGCAATCGCAGCTCTGATTCGACGTTAAACAGCGCAGCACGTTTATATTAACTGAGCTCTCAGGTATCAGTCTAGCTAATTAATATGTGCAAAGCGTAGTGCTCGGGCGCATTGATTAGACGGCACGGCTTGCCTGTTGTGGATTCGTCGACACTTATTCAACAGACAGGCTTAAGTGATTCAACAGACAGGTTTCAGTGACAGTTTGTGGTCCTTTGGTACGAATGAGTTTGAGGTCTTTTAAGGCTGACATTAGATTTATTCGATACCGTGGATTTTGTACTCAGAGCGACTGTGATAACTGACTGTACTGTAGTGTTTTCACACATTTTGTTTTTCCACCATGGCACCGCTAGGTATGTTTCTGCGGAACGCAGTGGTGTGCAAAAGACGTAGTTTATTTAAGTCGGTAGATTTTTCTAATATCTATTGGCAGAACATCGAGATTTATTTTTATTAAAATTCTGTTCAGTCGGAAAATATTCCACGGAAACGTACTACCCGATTTAAAAGTACCCTATGTGTTAATCTAGGTTATAAACTATCTGTGTGCCAATCCGTTCAACTGTTTCTGCGCCAATCCGGAAAATATATCCAGACAAACACACAAACGGAAAAAAATCTTCCATGCTATTTTATTAGAATTCTTTTAACCAACATTTGGAACCGTACTTTCTTTCTTTTTGTAAGCAGGCACACCTTAAAAAATACAAAGTTAAGTCCAATCTAGGAAAGACACTAACCAACGATACTTAAAGTAAATGCTGTAATCACAATTTGTATTTATCGCTACAGGAGCTTGTGTAATTGGCTGATCGGTCCACGGAGCTAATCGAGTTCCAAGCCTTGAAATTGCAGCCTTGGATGGTGAACCTCTATTTGCATATTGAGACTGCATCGTGCTAAGGGGAGATCTGCTGCGTTACTTCGAAATTGAACGACCGACGTGGCGGTTCGTTTCGCCGATAATCCATGACGCAAATCAGAAAATCAAAACAATTAGAGTTTTTTTTAGATTCTTCATACATACAGTACTAAATTATTAGCAAAAGCGAAAATGGAGATGGGCTGGACATATTGCAAGACTCAAAGACGACCGCTGAACTTCAAAAGTAACGTCATGGTCGGGGCCATCAGGCAAAAGAAAGAGAGGAAGGCCCATAGCTCGCTGGGTGACATGACATGACATTGTGAATGTCGCTGGCAGTTGCTGGATGCACACAGCAGAAGATAGAGACCGCTGGTCATCTCTGGAGGAGGCCTTCACCTTCTAATAAGAGGGGTTCTTGTTAAAAAAATAATTTAAAAAACAGTCAATATATTTTTGCAATACAGTTTAACAATTTAAATAAATAACCATGATCTTAAATTACTAATAGAAAGAAAAAAAAATACAAGTAGGTATTATGCTAATCTATTGAGTTTATTTAAAAAAAAAACGTTAATGTTATATTATTAATTGAATTTTGAAATGCATGCAGTATTTATATTATTTTATGTAAGTAATTCAAATAGCGAGAAATAAAAGACTGTTATATTGTTATTTATTTAATTTATACATACAGGGTGTCAAAAGACCTGGAACTATGCATTCTGTACATCAAACTAAGTAAAATTGCAGAAAAATAATAGCTGGAAAACTACTTATTTTTCGTGTGAAAATTTGCTTCTCCCGGTAGTGCGCAATGTACACACGCAAAGCATTGTGCATAAGAGTGCATGCAACGGTACAGTGGTCGTGGAGGTGTATGAAGTTGTGTTACAACATATAAGAAAAAGGTTTTCGTAAAACAGCTTCAGTAAAAGTAGGAATTTTGACTTTAATATCTCCGTAAATGATAAAAGATTTTATATCTGTAAGTAGGTTGGTACAAACACTTTTACACTGCAACTATATAATTTCGCAATCGCTACTGCTGAGCATGAGGTCCTGGGTTCGATTCCCAGGTCGGGCAAAGTGTTATTGGGTTTTTCTATCTGGAATTTCTCAATAGCATCCCGGAGTTTGGATTTGTGGCCGGTTGATGGCAATAGGCTCGCCCCCATTACATGGGACTTAAACATAACTGGCGAAATGTGGGTGTACAGGTACACCTCTGCCCAACCCTTCGGGGAAACAAGGCGTGATGTTATGTTATATAATTTAAAATAGATTAGTTTGACGTTTCCTATCTTACTACTCTGAGAATAAAGGCCGAAACAAACTCAGGTAACAAAGGTTGTACATCGTTCTCACATTCAAGATAAATATTAATTATGTAATTTATACTTGTAAGAACAATATCATTTATTTATAGAGCATCCATGGAGTTTCTTGCCCTTTCTTCTCCACAGGTACCTTTGGAATGGGCAACTAGCTTCATATTTCTGACTGACCGATTCCATGACAATTCTAAAGTGCCTGTAAATGGTTTAATTGAAAAAAATGGTTTGTGTTTGAGTTTGAAAGCATCCCAGGTATGGTCCAGTACAAAAAAGTGACTCTCGGCTTCTTCGTTAAGTGTTGCTTTTCATCCTTTATTTAAAACTAGTGTACAATTTGGTGGAGCAGTGGTGGCCCAGTGGTAACGGCCGAGACTTACGAGTTGTAGGTCGTAGGTTCGAACCCAGACAGGCGCTTTACTTTGTGTAAATTATTCCATCACCGCTGCTCTCAAAACGGTGAAGGAAAACATCGTGACGAAACCGGCATGTCTTAGAACCAAAATTCGAAGACTTGTGACATCTACCAACCCTCACTAGGCCCGCGTGGTGGATTGCGGCCCACTCCCTCTCACAGAGAGGATTAATAGGCTGATTATGTATGTACGTACAATATGGTGGTTACAGACAACTTGTATGTTTCGCTCACCCGTGTAATTATTTTGACTGTATAAACTTCTCTAAATATTGGATGATGGGGATAGGAAGACGTGCTTGACGACTATTCTTTCGTGAACGTAAATCCCTTTTCTCAAAAGCTCTATTTCAATAATACTCCTAACTTCCCTACTAATATTATAAATGCGAAAGTAAGTTTGTTGGTTTGTTACGCTTTCACGCCAAAACGGCTGAACGGATGTGGATGAAATTTGGCACACAGATAGACTATGACCTGGGTAAAGACATATTAGGCTACTTTTCGTCCTGGATCGCAGACTAAGTCGAGGGCAACAGCTCGTTATTATTAACTGTATAAAATACTGATTACCCCGCGTCTAAAGAAGCTTACAAAAAGCTATCATAATATTAAGTGGAATGGAAACACACAGCAGTAATGCACAGGAATACGGAACAATGATCAAATAAAACATACAACTAAATGCTTGGTGCATTTAGCACCAAGTTTAAAGCACGACTGCGTTTCACAGGAAATGTTAAAATTTTATAAGAGATCCGGCCAGCTCGGATTTTCGATTTGTGCTCGGTTGATGGCAATAGGCTCGCCCCCTATTACATGGGGCTTAAACATAACTGGCGAAATGTGAGTGTACTATAAGTACACCTCTGCCTAACCCTTCTGGGTTAACAGGCGTGATATTATGTTATGTATAAGAGACATAAAAGAGTTTTTAAACCCTTGAAATTTTAAGCTTTTAAAATTGAAAAACGTTTTTGTATTAATACAGATATTATTTACATTTTGATGAACTCCTTGGATTTCGACTCATAGGGACCAGTGATGAAATACGTTTTAAAATGATCGTTATCTTTTAGAGTGATCCGTCATTTTGTCTATACAATCTGTCACTTCGTATATTCTTCTGTCGAATATCTTAAACATGACGAAAACAAACATAATACAATTTCATACATTTAACGCCCATTTAGATAATCTAGACATTAATTACAAAGATTCCTATCTTACTACTGTAAATGAATATGTATTCTTAGGTATAACCGTCGACAAAAACTGCAGTTGGAAACCTCACGTAGATAAAATCTTGCTATAAATAGATTTACGTTTTATGTATATCTTGTAAATAATCAGGCAAACTGTTAACCTCGATACTGCGATGGTTGCTTACCATGCTGACGTATCCTCTGTACTTATATACTGGTGCCGATTCTCTTGTACATCGAACTAAACTAACTAAACTATCGCTAAAACTCATTACTTTTGACTGTGAGAATCTTAAAGCTAATCTGCAGAACTCTAAATTTGAAAATAATTTTGACACAAATAAAATAGAATTTGACAATCGCGAGTCCACGTGTTTCTTTTTGTTTTGGTTTCGCAATTTGTTTGTCATATCCCGTGAATGCTTGGTCGAGCCGGAGGCAGCGTGGCTGCCTCAGACTGCCGCCGGCTCTACGTGTTTTATATGGAAGTTTTCATTATTTCCATATAGCTTCCATAAAACTGGAAAAATTTCTTCATAAATATATTACCTACATGTTGAGCTTAAGGGGTGTCGGGGTTTCAAACGGGGTCGAAATTTTCATTATTTTTGCGATAGGACACACCATTTTCGAGATACAAGCAAAAGAAAAGAAAAAAAAGATACAGTACTGTTTTGCACGTCTGAAGTCGAGGTGTTGGTGTGAATTTTAGTTCACGACAAATAATTTTATACCACACCTTTTGAATCGCGTTTAAATAGTCAGATTAATGTTCAGATTTAGTTAGACAATTAAAGTTTTAGGTGAGAAACGTCAAATTCAGAACAGATAAATTGCCATTTTCAGTAAACTAATAACTCAGCGGCACCTTAGTGCTGTCAAACTAAAATATAGTTAAGTTGTGTCACTTTAGTCAATTTCAGAATGGGAAATCGTCGTTTGACAGGATTAAACCAGATTTTAGTGATTTTTTGTCCAGTTTAGAGGCATTTGTGACAAGAGAATCGGCACCACAGTATTATAATTTGGGGTAACGCAGTGGATGTTGACAGGGTTTTCAAAGCACAAAAAAAAAAATCCGAGCAATATGTGGAGCTCACTATTAAATAGCGTTTCAAAAACTTAACATTTTACCAGTAGTAGCATGTCTGTATATTTAGAAAACATGTATTTTAGAAAAAAAAAAAAAACGTCATTCGAAAATATTGTTGACTAATTAAATAGCCGGTCATGACATAAAGACAGACTTCGGTTGCCACCAATTTTTTTTAAAAGAAATGTCTACTGCATGTCTATCAGAATATACAACCATTTACCAAATTCCCTTCAAGATAAAAATTTACATTGTCAAAAAAAAAAAAGTTGAAACTTTTGTTACATAAAAATATTCCATTATTAATAAGTCGATAGAGCCTATGCTTAATGTTAATTTATAATAATCAATTGCTATCCAAAACCAGAACATAAACACAAGAAACTACGGGAAATATATTATCAAAGATCCCACAGTGGCAAATGACCATTCAGGACATTACTGGCGCTTGCACAACTCTCACACAGAAAGACTACACTCACAGACACAATCAGATAACAAATGTCGTTCATCAAAAACTAGCGCTTGAACACATATTCATTCAAAATACCAACACTCTTCTACATTACACTAGAAAAAGATGGGATTTTAAATACATGTCGAATTGTCAGGAAGATTTTACAGATAGAAGAGAACGAAGTAGGACCTCATCTCAAACTCAAAGCATTTATTTCAAATAAACCCATTACAGGCACTTTTGAATTGTCAAGGGGTCGGTCAGTCAGAAATATGAAGCTAGTTGCCCATTCCAAAGCGAAGTAGGTACCTATGGAGAAGAACGGACAAGAAACTCCATGGACACTCTTTTAAATAATATGGTTACAGAAAATTTGTTACATCAGTCTTGTTGAAATTAAACATGTGAGAACGATGTAGAAAGACCCGTAATAAAAAACATAAAAATCGGAAAAGAAAAATTAAAAAAATTAAAAAAAGCCGTGGCAGCCAAGAGATGACCAGTCCCCACTGACGGCGCCCGTTCACCAACATGACGTATGGATCAGCACCATTCAGCTCAACCATTTTGAAGGGAACTTAATGATCCAACACACACGCCACCACCAGCGAGACATTTGAGTGAGCGTGACATACTCTCAGCCGCCAGGGCACATTCAAGTCAATGACAGACGTGCCCAGTATAGGGTAGCTTTATAGTAGGTACCACATAGTGCTCACACGTGTGCTTTGCAATTATACAATACTAAAAGATTGAATTTATACAGTGCAAAGATAGTTTTTACAATCTTCAGCAGCTCCAACAATATTTCCGAATGCTAATCAATTGTTTAGGCGCCCTTGTGGAGCAGAACCAGCGTTGAGCCAAGCATTTTTGTCAGAGATGTAATCCTCGAACTTATAATATGCTTGGCTGCATAGTGTGCGTTTGATACAGGTTTTAAACTTCGTTTCATTCAGTTGGAGTATGTGGGGACGTATTTTATTATAACATTTTAAACAGTACCCCATGAAGGATGAATCTACTTTAGCCAGCCTGAAACCCGGTTGAACCAATTGGTCCCTATTTCTAGTCCCATAGTTGTGTCTTTCACCTCTTTTACTGAAAATATTTAAGTTTTTCCTTACGTACATGATGTTTTCATATATATATTGACAAGGTACGGTCATGATGTTAATATCTTTAAACAGTTCCCTTAAAGAATCGCGCCTGCGGAGGCCATATATTGCTCTAATGGCTCTTTTTTGCAGAATAAAAATAGACTCGATGTCTGCAGCGCGTCCCCATAATAAGATACCGTAAGACATGATACTATGAAAGTAACTGAAATAGACCAGCCTCGCGGTATCTACATTAGTAAACTGACGGATTTTTCTTACAGCATATGCTGCTGAACTTAGCCGTCCTGCAAGAGATGTTAAATGCGGACCCCATTGCAGCCTTGAGTCGAGCGTGATCCCCAAGAAAACCGTTTTATCAACGAATTCTAGTTTCTCTTGATTCAATACTATGTCACAATCAGTACTTTTAACATTCGGCAAAGCAAACCTTATGCATTTTGTTTTTTTCCCATTTAATACTAAATTATTAGCAGTAAACCAATTTTGTACATGCAGCAGTGCGTTATTTACGTCGTCAAGATTTGATGAACGTCTACTTATCTTAAAAATTAAAGAAGTATCATCAGCAAATAACACCATTTGTGGTTGTTTTTTTAATAAATGGGGTAGATCATTAATATATACTAAAAAGAGGAAAGGACCTAATATCAAGCCTTGTGGAACACCCAATTTTACTTTTAATCCAAGTGAATTGACACCATTAATTTGAACTTTTTGCCGTCTATCTTGTAAATAAGATCTAACTAAACTTAGCGCAGGTTTTCCTAGTCCGTAATGCTCCAGTTTTAGGAGCAAGGTTTCGTGATTAACGCAATCAAATGCCTTGGAGAGGTCACAGAAAATTCCTATGGCATCAGGGGGCTCCTCCCACGCTGTAAATATGTGTTTTAGTAAAGTGACACCAGCATCAGTCGTGCAACGACCTTTGGTGAAACCATATTGCTGTTCGTGTAAGATTTTGTTGATGTTAAAATGATTAAGCATTTGATTGAGCATTACCTTTTCGAACACCTTGCTGAATACCGGCAACACGGATACTGGTCTATAATTGTTGGTGTCTTTGCTATCCCCAGATTTAAAAAGTGGTATAACCTTACTGTATTTCATTAAATCCGGGAATACTCCTTGATCTACACACAAATTAAATATTAAAGCTAAGTATGGTGCTATGGTCTCGATTATGGATGTACAAACTTTGATAGACATTCCCCAAAGATCTTCGGTCAACTTGATTTTTATTTGCCGAAAAGCTTTTATAACTATCATAGGGTTTATATGTTTAAATTGAAATTCAACCGGGCAGCCTGGAACGTTCGCTCTTAATAAATCAATTGAGACTTTGGGTGAGGAATTTAAAGCCTCCGTAGTTTTAGATGGTTTATTAGTAAAATAATTTACAAATTCTTGAGCTACTTCTAAGTTAGAGCTTATGGCACCACGTGAAGTCTCCAATGAGTATTCAATGTTTCGTATTTTTTTCCTACTAGTTTCGTTATTTATAACTTTCCAAACAGTTTTTATTTTATCTTCCGCTGTTTTGATCTTGTTGCTAATGTACAGGGCTTTAGCTATTTTGCAGGTATTTCTAAAAGTTTTGGAATATGTAGCAACATACTTACTGAAAGTTTCAGTGTTAATGTAAGGCTTAAGGCCATACAACTCGAACAGTCTTTCTCTACTAATCCTAATACCTCTGGTTGCCCAGTCACTAAATATAAATTTAGTGCAAATATTTTTTGTTTTCTTTTCAAAAGTTTTATTGAATTCAGTGTGGACTAATGAAAAGAAATCCTCATAAAATTTATTTGCATCGTCCATATTATGGCCCAGAACATTTAACTTATTATTTAGGGCACTATTGAAACTATTTAATTTGCCAGTAGTTATTTGTCTAAATTGTATTTGCAATTTTTGTAAAGTTGTTTTAAACCTAAAAGTTACCGTTTGTCCACTATGATCTGACGGCAGAAAATTTACGATGGCTTTTTCTAAATAATCAAAATCGCAGAAGACATTATCAATACAAGTAGCAAGTTGGAGTTACTCTAGTCGGTTCGGTAAAAACATTAAATAAATTGAACGATTTAAAAGGCTTAGTAATCTACAGCTATTTGAATTATTTTCAAGAATATTAATATTAAAATCACCACAAATAATTGCGGCTTTGTTACTGGATGCAAGTTTCGCTTTTTGTTTGTTTGTTTGTTTGGCATCTCGCAGGTCAACCTATGCGGTTGTCGTCTGCTTAAGCGGACTTGCCTGTGGATTCCCTAATAAATTAAGGCCTCCAGCCAGGACTTAAACTTATATACTAACTAAAACTAAGCGACAACGCTAAGGGCACCCCCTGTGGGGTACGAACCTCGGCTTAGGGCGTCGCTGGAAGAGGGCAGCAAATGACTAGCTGGATCAGGATTGGCATTATTTATGGACGAATTTAAAGCTACAGGCTCAGCGGCGCGGGCTGGCTCGAGCAAGGGTCGGGAGGGGCGTCGATTTGGGCGTCGCGGCGGGCCTCACAAGTTTCGCTAGGACATCTTCCATTATTGACTCAAATAAAGAAAAGGTCTGATAATTAGGGGGTCTGTACACGCACACTACAACATGCTTATCTAGCTCAACACAGGACAGTTCGATGCAATGTTCAACTGATAAACCAACTATGTCATTGCGTTGCTTGGATTTTAAACAATTTTTAATCAAGATTAGAGACCCTCCACGCAGCATAGATTTACGGGTAAAACAACTGCCCACACTATAGTTCTCATAATTAATTAGCATTTGGTAATCCCTTAACCAATGTTCAGTAAAACAAACAATGTCAAACTTTGTTTTCTCTAAAAACATTTCAATTTCTAATAATTTGGAAGAAATACCTTGAATATTTTGATGAAATAACTTCAAGGCATTCTGCTGACCTTCTTTTTGATAATGACATCTTTTTGAGCAAGAAGATACCTTGTTGTTGTTAGTAATAATAATATTCTTCCTGGTACCTTCTGTTGTCTTACAAACTAGTTTAAATGATTATCCGGAGTTAAGCCCAAGACTTGAATGTCACCACCAGACGGTGAGCTCGTAGTGAGTGAGGGACATGGAACCTCCTTCGTACAGTTTGTAGAATTACTTATAGCTACATTTGAGCTACATTTATTCAGGCTCGCCACGTGACTTTTAGTATTATTACTAACTATTGTGGTATTAATAACACAAGACTTCGACATACTACTTATGTCTGAGGATCTATGGACATCGTAACACATAAACAGTTAAAACTTTACACACAGGCTGCAAATACTTGGTGTCGGCCCTTACATGTAGCTGAAAACCAGCCAAAGAGCTGAGAAGAAAAATAATTTTCCGAAAATAAAAATCATGATTATTTTGTCAATGACATGAAATGTATTTGCACGCCATATCAAGGCAGGATTTTAATATGCTGAAACCGAAATGACTATAACATCTATTGCACCATATTCTCAATATTTTATATCAATATTTTTGATTTGTAATAACCAGGTCATGCTACGTTCAGAAAACCCTTAAGACTTACAAAGTGTGTATAAAGTAAATAAATGAATTTTGCAAAACACAATGACAAATGTGCTACCACTGTTACTCTCACATATCGTTGAAACAATTCTGGAATCAATGGACTACCAAAAATTTTGTTTAATATTAAATTATACACTACAGTAGTTTATAATACTTAATCAACGACGTATCATACAATGATGATGCTTATTAATTATATGAAATCATTAATTCGATCAAATACTCCATCATTTTCATTGGCTGTGAAAAATGATTTACACTACCAGTTTATTTATTTGCCAAAAGAGTTAATGAAAATTTTATTAAGAATCGTCGAATCGGCAACATAATTTCGCGTTGGATTTTTCAGCTTGTTTTTTATATGAAAACGCTCACTTTTCCATTATTTATTTTGCAAAGTAATTTTTGTTTTGGTATGATTTTGATACTGACACTAATAAAATAAATGCGGGAGCTCTTTCAAATTTTTAAATGAAATTTTGGTGGTAAATTATGTTTTCGCGTTCTGTGAGGTTAAGTGTACTTTAAAAAAATGGCAAATTATTTAGGCGATATTAAACGCAGTATTTTTAAGGACAGTACTGAAACCTAATTCGAGCTCATTACAATTTCCTATTAAAGATACAACTTAGTTATTTTTGTTATATTATTACATTGTTTAGTTTTTTCCATAATTCATTCGTGGATTTCTATGCATGGGTTTTATTATTTGAATTTAGGTTCATGACTTTTATTGCAAAACTGTAACTGTTGTTTCTCCAATAAATAAAATTAAAGGTACTTATAGAATGAATTACCTCTCCATGATTTACGCAATTTATAGAACAGTTACTCCTTATTTATTCCGAATCATCCCTAAATCCTTTATTATTTCTAATAAGCCTTCCCCAAATTAAAGTCAACAAACTTACCTAATATTCAGCTAATATCCAACGATACTGCTTGCACTTGCGGCCGGTTTGCCCTCCCTGCGTTCAGTGGCTGTGAGGGGCCAATTATCCACTTAGTAAGCTGCACGCAATTGTAACGCATAGGGCTTAAAGGGAAGTTGGTCTTTAGGTACAGATTGAATTTTGTGTGACATACTGTATAATAAATCGTAGAGGACAATTTATGAGAAGGAATAAAGGCTCCCGCAAAGAGGCGTGAAGCTACAGCGCGACACAAAGGCACCGCTCGCCGCGTCACACGCGGTGCTTCTGTGTCGCACTGTCGCGCCAATGTGTACGAGCCTTAAAGTTTCTATAAGTCCTGCATAGCTATCTCCTCAAAAATTGTTTGGTCCTGTGGTACGAGTAGATACCTAGATTCGGAGGAATTATCATTAGAGATTGTCATTGGAGAGTATTTTTGAATTATACGCTCGCACTGATTAAACCACAGTGCGCACGATGTTTACTGAATTAGCTCCCAAAATGCCAGTAGGTATTTTTAGGATTTCAGATTGTCTTAATTTTATCGATGGCATTTTTATTGTTTCAAAATTTTAAAAGCACACAACCCGGAAACAGCTATATTCGAAAAAATCGCAAAGAAATGTCATATCTTAAAAATTTGTCAATTTTAAATCTAACAAACGACATCCAATTATCTTCTAAAACCATTACAGAGCTCCCCAATTTAAGGAACCACAAATCTCTTGATCTTTCAATTAAAAAGTCAACGTTTTCCAGAAATTTCACAGCAGTTATGGCCCCCAATTTGGGCGGCCGTAATCCTTGCAACCTGCCCTGTCATCCACGCTGTTTCGACGTACCACGCTGTTCCGACGTGCATTAACAATCGAAGCTTTGGATTGGCCTTTTGGAGATGCAGGCTCTTGTTCAGACTTACCTTCGACCATAGAGAGGTTAGCTTAATCTAGCGATTTAGTTCGAAGCAATGAGGATTCGGAGTTAACTACGTTGCGAGTTTTTGACATGTGGGGTTTCCGCGTGTGGTGATGTTTGAGGGATACCTATAGTCAGGAGTGGATGGCTTTCATCTGAAATAATGTTGATGATAACGTAAGTATCGTTGGCTGCAATGGAAGTAGCACAGATAACATGATACAGATACCCAATCTCATACAACGAAATGGCACCTCCTTAAGTCTGGCTATTGAGCTGGCTGGTTCGTCCAAATTTTCAAAAGATGGTAGCAACAGCGACTTCCTTATTGCTACCGTCGACCTACTTTTAAACATGTTTATAGATTTCTTTTATATTTCTATGTAAAGTAATACAAAAACAAATTTCTATGTAAAGTTGTTTTAAATTAAATTAGTATCGCTATAGTGGTTACTGTGATGACAGGACAAATTGAGTAAAACGCCATGTATTGCAAAGAGGTCTAAACAAAAAGAATATCAGATGGCTACTTTTATCATTTTGTGGGTTCGAATTGAAAATAAAGGCTTAATTCATGTTTTTTTTTTAAAATACGTGCATTGTGAGTTATAAACAAGGAAGTTTTGATTTTTTGTATTCTTATTTCAGCCAAAATTCTGCCGTTTATCGCTTTCTAATGATTGTTAATTTCATAAATGTAACATGTGCTGCCATCTTTGATTTCCTTTCAAGACTAATTATAATTTGTTCGAGTTGAGACCCCATGGAAGTAGCCACTTTCACGAGAATTTACAATTGAAATGGTACTTACGGAAGAAATTTAAATTTCTCCCTAGAGTCTCTGAAGTATCAATAGGTATTATTAGACATGAGCTGTTCTCATGAAGTTCGTCCGGAAACATTAGTAGAAACCGAGGTGTCAACTGTAAATTCACTGGAACTCATACTTTTATAGAAATGCTGCTGGTAATAGAAAAAGATTTTGTGATGATATTTCTTGTATTAATCCTTAACAAAATTCTACTCAGGAAGCCATCAATTTGATTCTAACATTCATGTTGTCCGCTTTATTTTTCTTCCTAAACCCTAAATCCAAAACAATGTCATTCATAGATTTATAACAGAATCTACACACTAACCGGAACTTTTAGAATCCTAAAACCTCTGTCCATGTTATGAAATACTAATACGAAAGGAAATGCAGAGTTTCAATCTCGAACTAACGTTTGAGCGCCTTTGAGGCATGAAACTAGAAGCTGGTGAAACAAAAGATCCATAAAAGCTTACAAAGCAACATAGCTGTTGAATTCTATCTTTCATCCTATTGCAAAGGATGTTTCAAAATGGGCCAAATTTAATTAATTAATTCTGGGAAAATACATTTAACTCATTTAAATGTATACGTTCAACTGGGGCATCTTTACTTTCCATTAGCAACTTTCCTCATGAGTATTGTACTTATATATCTCTCGATTAATAAAAATCTGTTGTCGTCATTTATTATCAAAGTGATACAATAGAAAAAAAAAACGACTTTTTGGAACAGATCTTTTATTATGATTGATTTTATTAGAAAAAAAGAAAGAAAGAAAAAATATTTATTTGCACGCAGGTCGTAAAGCACAGAATACAAATAAAAAATAAAAAAACAATATCAGTAGTGTGTGCCTCACGGCTGCGCCAAAAGGGTTAGATATTTAAGTACAGTATTCAAAGTTTAAGTTGCTCATAGAAAGTAAAGATGTGGCCACAATTGACGTACTGTTGTGGTAGTTAATTGATATTTATCAGTTATTTTTATCGACTTTCAACACCGCGTAATGGCGGATTTAATTAATCAATATGACAGCTTACCGCCATGACGGGGTTTTGTTGTGTGTTGCTATTTCAAGTGTTATTTCTTGTGTTTTACCAGCAAACAATGCCATTTTAAAGTAATTAGACGGTTGGGAATGATTTTAATCTGTTTCCCTATTTTAAAGTATAGTTTAGTTTACAAGAACCTGGCCCAGGCTCCATACATTTTGGAACATCTTCTTTGTGAGCTGTGTGTTTCCAGCCGATCAATTGTTTAAAAAACTCACAGTTAGAACTTAAGTGAAGTGAGCTAGAAGTGATTGACACTATTGCAGTAAGTAGTGCTATTCTGTAACCCCACCCTGAAAACTTTGGTGAAGTGAGCCTGGAGTGAGCTATTAGTGCTGTTGATGCTAGGGGTTGACCAAGACGGGATCACACTGATAGCTCACTCCATGCAAGTCTTCATGCTGAGATTCCCACAGAAGTGACTTGCTGCTCACTGCAAGCTTACTTCACCTGAGTTTTCACGGTTAGATTTTTTATGGAATAGACAGGCTGATTATCAAATTGCACTTTTTTGTGAAGAAACAACATCGTGTGGAGACATGGACTCATAGCTTATATAAGTCTGAAATCGCCAACCCGTTTTGAGCAAGCGTGGTGAATAATGTTCGTGCCTCCGCTGTATGAAAAGAGGCGTTTGGCATTGGGACAATTGGCTTGTATTATTTATTTAATAAGGCGTTGTAAAAAGCGACAAAGAGATTATCCTGTTGCTAAACGTGGTGATTATCAGTCCGTGACCTTTGTAGCCCATTTTCAGCACTAGTAAGTATATTAGCTCATGGCGTGATGACGATGCTCATCGTGCGATTATCCAGGGTGGCAAGGAAATTGAAGTGCAAACTGTAACCATCAATTGCAGCATGATTCTAGACCCCCAGCGTAGAAATTTTTCGTTGGTTGAATGCAATTAATGAAATACACAGACCCCAGCATGGTTTGACCTCACTAGATTAATCTAATGAACCCCAAGATTTGCGCTAGCCCCTGAAGCATCATGCTTGGTACTACAAATACCATTGCATATCAAGGAGTAGACCAGGGGGCGCCGAAATGGTAGGGAAGTCGTGCTCTTAGGATAGGAAGGATTGCGAGTCTACGAATTGAACTAGTGGAGATAAAGGTGATATTTATCTTTTTATGACGACGCAGCTGGGTTGATTCAGGTCGAGCTTCATCGCTGGATCTTTTGGCGGGGTTCAACTGCTTTTTCGGCTCTTTTCTATGTATTTGCTCTGCTCATGGTAACAGTTTGGGCGTCGTTTTCCTTGCCACCCTGCATAGCCATCAATAATGGTACCAGGGCTGCAGTCTATCGAGGCTGTAAGGACAAACGTTAGTACAGCCACTCGTGAAGGATCTTTTGATACGAAGATTATGGTTGCAGGTAATTCATGAATTCTTTTGTTATTTAATATCATCGTCATTATTTTTTCCTAATATAAAAACATTTGATGTCCACACAGTATTTCTATCCACCGCTATCTACTTGACTTTCTTCCTTACCATATTATATTTAGAAGTCTTTCGTAAAAAAACTTTCTGTAACAACCCAAACATGTTCAAACCCCGACTCTAAAGACCAGCTTGCATCAGGTAAGATGTTAGACACAACTCTAATTCCCTTACACCGCATAAACTTTAGCGCAACAAACACTAAATTCAATGTAGCTAGTGGACAAGCATGGACCTCCACTGAGAGTTTACGGAGTACAACATTTCCCTGTAGACCGGGGGTAAACATTGGATCGGGTTATATTATGCTGCTGGGCTAACAATGGATCGGTGAAGTTGGCCTGCTCTTGCAGATTAGCATTGGTACGTGTTGTAATCTATTGGCAGCCCTATTACCCGAGTGCAAGGAAACAATTATGTTTTTCGCGCGTATCTTGTTTGTGTTTGTATTTGTGTACTGTTCTTTTTTACCTCATATCTTTCAAACCGCTAGACGGATTTATAAAACTACGACATTGTTACATGCGTCTTGACAGCCCAAGTGTCGTTAAAACAACAAATATGGCGGCTGTGAGATACCATTATTGTAAGTGAAAAAATTGTTACATGCGTCTTGACAGCCCAAGTGTCGTTAAAAGAACAAATATGGCGGCTGTGAGATACCATTTTTGTAAGTGAAAAAATGAAAAAGTGGTTTCAAATACTAGTACTCGTATATGGATATCAAATTATAGGGCTCATCCTAAGCGATAAAAAAACATGATCATGATCGTACAAATAACTCAATAAAGAAAGAAAGAAAAAGTATATATAGTGACTCGCACAGGAGTACGCAGTGAAAAGTACGCAGTGTGATACACAAACTAAACTAAACACACTCTTAAAATAAGACGGAGTAGACGTAGGTATTGCAAGCATTGCCTGATTGTAACTGAGTTATCTTTGATGGCACACCTACGATTCAAGCAAATTTTACTATGTTTTCTATTCTATTCAAAGGGGCGCTCTAACAGTAGAATGAATTTGAATAGTAGATGGAGTTTTTTTTTCTTTGTCCAAATTATGCTAAAATGCGATTATTCTAATGTGTCTTGAAGACAGTCACTCAAAACGCTACTTTAAGGGGTAGACAGACATCTGTGTGAATTATTAGACAAAGACGGTCTTACCTTAAGAAGGTTTCTAGCACTGTGTGACCTAAACCCGCACTTCCGTCACGCTTTTCTGTGACTTTACCACTTTCAGATTTGGTTTTCAGTTTATAAATATTTTCTGCGGTCTGCAGATAAACCTTGTTTTTTAACAGTATTGGCCAAATCGGGCAAGAACTAGCTACACGGCAGAAATGGGCAAGATGCAGTAAGGGTTATTGGCGACCGACTAACTTAAAGTTCAAAATTCAAAAATGCCCCATGATTTAAACATAGGTCTGAAGATTTTTGTGCTGTATAATACAAAACAAGGTTTTTGATTAGTAATAGGAAGTTTTTGAACCATAAGTTTGTTTTACTGTTTCACTATGGTCAAAATTACTTAAACATCAGTGTTAAAATTACCAATGAAATATCCTACTTAAGAGGCTGGCAAGAGCTAAAGCGGTCGCTGTCAGACTGCGTAGAAAAGAATGAGAACCGCGATGACACAACGCTGCTAATTTATTGCAAAAACTGAAACATTTATCTATTTACAAAAATCTATTGATTGAACTAAAAAATAAAACAATATTACGTTAATTAGTTTACGCTTTTAGAATAATCTGACAAAAAAATCAGAAAGATTGCTTTATAGTATATGGTTATTAGTATGGTTTTTAATCGTATTTTATTTTTCTATCTATCAAATTAGTGGTATTACTTCTTCAACACACTATCTTACTAGCATATACCCTGAAGAACATCATATATTTTTCAGATTTTGTTTACTGCAGTGGATCATACACTTTTAGGCAATATAAAACTTGCGTTTAAGATTGAAAGATTTATTTTCAATTTGTTGCCCTTTCGCCGATCTAGGATAAACTTCAGATAAAAAATAATAGTACGTGTCCATTTTAGAATCTCACAGCTTTATCAAACCAATAGCTTTTTTGTGTAGCCATTCCAATCGATTGACAAATACTGGACTAAGATTTGTTTTGATAAGAAAGTATTTATTTCACAAAAAACATAACACTTTGCACTGTATACATTAGTATGCAATAGTAGAGTCTTTCTTTTAAATTAGGACTAGCCTGTATCTTAAAAGATAGGGTTCAGCCAAAGGATTCTATTAATATTTACAACCAAAAACTAGTGAAGACAGTGCCAATGATTTGTACTTACAGCTGTACAGAAACATAAAAAGAATAATAAAAATAAATTAATAACTAAAACTAATCCTAGTAACACAAAAAGTGTGAAAGACAGCCAACATGCAAGTGTATGTATGTGTCGGGGTGTGTGGGTGTATCTGTCTGTGTGTGGGCAGTGTGTGGTTGTGTGTGGAGGGAGGGGGGGGGGGGGGCAAGTGATTCCGTGAAAGTAATAATACATAACAATTGGATATAAGTGTGAGATGTTATCTTTGAATATTTCTGTTGTGATTCTCTGTTGCCACAAAGTCCTGTTGTATAAGCCATTGGCTTTTTTCTTTCTTTAACACATATTGTGTAGATGACATTTAAGGACATTGAATGATTGATATCAAGGGACTATTCGTAGTACGCATGATAGCAAAAGTCAGGGCAAATAATGCAAATTGAATTGACACCTTACGTATTTTTTACGCGATATAGCCATTTCATACAGCATAACCATCTTGAAAATAGTTTTGTCGACGGAAGAATAGACAAGATGACATTTTGTCTATTCTATCTGTCAGTTTGTCTGCTCTTCCGTCGACAAAACCTGGTAATGCGACGCGTGCTGTCAAAATATAATATAAGTCTTCTTTCTTTCGCATGCAGTTAAAATGATCGCGGCTGGATTTTCAACGCTTTTGCTAACGCTAAGGCGCCTAGAGCTAAGAATCTAACAGAGTCCATCCCAGCGCGTCGAAAAAAAACACGTTGTTGGAATTTCGTTGCATTACATACAGTGACCACAAAACTGACTATTATTTTTATAATTCATAGCATCAATATTTAGGTGCATTTTTATTTGACTCTATTAGTATATCGTTTTCCCACTCTTTCCGTGTTTTGTCGTCTTTCTTCAACAAAGCACCGAAAGAGTGGAAAACGATATGGAAATCTCGCATACCACTGCGGATTTTTTTTCAAAAATCGTGAATGGGAAAAATAAGAAATCTTGTATGTATGATGAAATCAGTAATAAAAGGCAATTTACCAATTTTATCTGAGCCGCTCTCGACTTTTTATAATAAGTGTATTGGAGAAGGCATTTTTCCGGAACAACTTAAATTGCTAAGATCACCCCAATTCATAAAAAAAGTACAAAAACGAATCCGATAAACTATAGGCCCATTTCTTTGTTGCCCACTTTGGCATTTTTTTTTAGTTTTAAAAGAACGCGAAGAAGCAGAAGAATGTTGGTACAGGAGATGCTAGTATGTTACTGAATGATGTTGTTAATAAAATAAATTGTAAAATGAGGGTAGCTGGTATTTCCTTGGATTTAAGCGCGACTTTCGACACGATTTACCATAAACTACTAATCATCACAATGGAGCACTATGTCGTAAGAGGTAATTAAGCCTTACAACTCTTCTTTTCTTATCTCAAAAACAGAAAAATGTTTGTCGAACTCGATTCTACAAACCAAACGGATATAAAAGCAACTACACGTCATATATGTTAAAATTACAACCGGCGTGCCTCAAGGATCAATTTTAGGCCCTCATCAATCAATTTTATACATTAACTTTTACCGGACATACAACTTGTAGTCTTTGCGGATGACACAAATGCTGTGGTTGCAGCTAATGATTTCCAAGACCTTACGGTGAAGGTGAATGCAGCTCTAGAGGCCTTGCATTTTTTTATGTGAGTTGAAAAAATGCACAGGTTTAATGCGAGTATGCTAATAATAAATACAACTAAAACCAACATTTTTTTTTAAACAACTGTCGGCAATAAACACACTATGGACATTTAACTAGACAAAGTTAAAAAAGAGCTTGTCAGGGAAGTTAAGTTTTTAGGAATTTTTATTGATGAATTGTTAAATTGGAAGATGGAATTAGCAGCATTGGATTCAACTATATCTTCTACTTGCAATGCCTTAAGAACTGTTAGGGATGATCATAAAACATTTAAAAAATGGTCTACTATGCGCTCGTTGAGTCCAAACTGAGGTATAGCATACAGTTTTGGGGAAACAGCTACCAGTATAACTGGCATAGGACATTCATTCTCCAAAAACGAGCGCTCCGAACCATAGTCCGCATTTCTCAACGAGACACCTGTCGACCACATTTTAAAGAACTTGGTATTCTCATAGTACCTAGCCTTGACGTAGTAGTACTGTTGAACAGCTTTAAAAATATGTATATGACTACGAAACAGACGAGGACAGGCTGGTAAGCGAAAAAACGCGTAGAAAAGACTTTCGGAACCAAATCACCCCGGCTTTTGGAATAGTTAAGCATAGTCCACAGTATCAGTCAGTTAAAATATTGAAAAAGTTACCACTTGAGTTAAAAAGAATATTCTACACAGGCTCATTCAAGGAAAGATGTCTCTACTCATTAGATGATCTGTAATTCTAAATGTTTTTTTCAAACTGGCATGTAACTATTTGCTTATGATGTTTTATGGTGTTCATGACATATTTTATTATTATTTATTGTTTCTCGTTTAGATTTATATTATTTTTGACATAATGACTTAGTGTTTTGTGTTTGCACGGTATTTTAATCTCAATAATATTTTAAAATATTTATGGAATTGCATGTATTGTTTTTGTTATTGTTTCATGCTGTTTTATATTCGAACGCAATGTGAATTGTTTGAGTTAAGGCGAATACCCTTTTTTCTTTGGGTAATTTTAAGTTAAGTGAACGATTTCATTTGCAACACTAGAGAGTGACATAAAGGCATGTCAGTTTCAAACAATAGCCATCTGGCTCTCAGTAGCTCTTGATAAATGCTTCGATTAGGTTAATTAAAATAATCTAAATTAATTCAGCACCATAACTCAATGACTCCTACCATATCGAAATATACAAAATAGCACCTACACATTCTCTGTTAGTTTACGAATGTGAATGCCCAAGAAAAAAAAAACAATAAGACAAGGACAGAACGACGAGAAAGAAGACTTCGATATGCGATCGGGACGAAGTCCGGAACTTGGGTCATTCCGTAAATTGCTACATTACGGATTCGGATCTGTTCTCTACTGATTTCCCGTCACTGTTATTATCTCAATACGGAATAGGCTATTGCAAAGTGATATTGTATTTATTTATGTATTGGTGATTTCTTTTTATCGGTGAAATGGCTTCGGTACGGAGTTAATCGTGCGATCGGAAATTTAGAAGTTGAAGTTTCTTCACAGGAATTGTTTGTATGCAATGTTACGTTTGTTTGTTTGATGTACAAAATGCGCAGTTGACGGCGATATTATGTTTTCTTGTACAACCTGTATTGAGATGTCTTTTGAGCAACCTATTCGTCGGTACTAATGTGCTGTTTAAATAGACCACTGACTGTAGCGCGACTCTTACTACAATCAACTTCCCACATCTCTAGAGTTCATAGTGTGTCACCCTAGTCACATCACTAGTTACGGTCGGTACAACACTATGCGGCGATTTTTTTTTCGCTATATCGATTTTCGGATTTAAAAAACGATATTATTTCGCCTCGAATTTTCGAGTTTTTTTTTGCCTCGAACACAAATAAAAATTATCTATTGTCTATATTATTTAGGATAGGCGTAGAGGACAACGTTCACCAGATATAAGGTCTGACCGAGCAACATCAGAAAAAGCAAACGAGTCATCAATCTGGTGCAGACATGAACAGCTTTTAAATCTGAGAACAGCTACGCAAGAGGTTCCAAGCTCCGGATCTGTCCCCAATGAGCTTAAGCAATATCTGGACCAACCACTTCTTGAGAGGAAGTCAGATCGAATAAAGTTTAGAGTGAATTGCCGACATTTCAAGCCGGTTCTTTCGGATATCGCTCTTAAATATTTAATATGTCAAGCTTCCTCGGTATCATCCGAAAGGGTTGCTTCGATTGTTAATTTAAAAGTGCCGGATAATAGGAGCAGATTAACAGGTGAACACATTAAAGAAAGAGTGTTGCTGATGTCTATTTCAGACGAATACTGGTTTTAGTGATGGTTAATTTTAAACAATACTAGCTGACCCCGCAAACGTTGTTTTGCTAAATTGTTTTTTTTTTGAATTTTTTTTTTTGAAAAATAGATGTTGGCCGATTCTCAGACCTACCCGATATGCACACAAAATTTCATCAAAATCGGTCAAGCCGTTTCGGAGGAGTATGGCAACGAAAACTGTGACACGACAATTTTATATATTAGATAAATGTACGATTTATGAATACATAAAATAATGAATATATCAGATATGTAATTTCATTTTTTATTATCTAATTTTTGAGATTGCAAACTATATATGTAATCTTCTCTTGATCAAAAAAAATCGATACATTGGAATATCGATATTAAAAAAAAAAACGATATATTCGAAAAGTATCGATACGATAAATATCGATATTTGTTTTCCATTTGCCGATCCCTACCCCGCACCACCAGTCACTCACAAACACCCGAAAACAAAGCACGCGCTCGGCGAACGGAGATTCTTGCGCCTCACGACCCTTCCATTTTGTGCTAGTTACAGCACCCCTATTGCGTATTGGAGGAGGAGGAAATTGCTAATTCTTTGCTTCATATGTTCAAACTTATCTGCTCAACAACGTAAATAACGCAATTACCCCGAAGTTCTGTGTAAAATAATTAGTACGAGTATCCAATGTTTTCCATTTACTTACGTTCAGACTATAAAAATACAGTTTACACGCAATAGTTCGTTTTTTTAGTGTTTAGTACACCGACTACATCCACTTAACTAAGAATGACACGCGCTGATAGCAAACATATTATTTAATTTTCGTTCCCTTTCTGCACATACTCGTATTGGGTTTTATCCTGCGTTCACAGTAATACAGGCTGATATAATTAAATACTATTTTCTGGTTACCTAAAATAGACATCAAATTCGCTAGCAAATTCTGTTGTTTTTTACTTATTAACAGAATTTGCCAATGAAGCTTAACGTTTTAATGGCAAATTTTACTTACTTAATTTTGTAGCAAAAATTGCCTTCGTCTGTGAAGTCAAACCTCAGTTATAATTTAATTAGTTCTCGATTATTACACGGATAAGCGGCTTATTATTTGAATCAGCATTTATAAGAAAGATTAGTAAATGTATATTTTTTTTGTAAAAGGATTTAAAAAAATCTGGTTAGATAAAGTGAGGTTTGTAACGAATATTTCTTAAGCTTTCTACGAATGTACATTTAGTTAAAACTGAAGAAGTTTAGAGAGAAGTTAAGTTTTAAAAGTTTATAGTATGGATCATAATTTTTAAGTAACGTTATTTGGGTCCTGATAAGGATTGCCTATATAACATAAGATCCCACTATATACTATTTAAAATAATAATTAGGCGACTATATTTTAAAAAATTGTGAAATAACCACAATAGCCTGGCCAGTATTAATCTCATAAAAGGTGAATTAATGTTATGTGTTTTGTAACTTTAATTGAGAGCACATCTTAAACGCGTTCAACAGCACTGACACCGCGTTCAGTTTCATTGTTCGAATCCACCCTAAGGCTCAAAGCAGCAAAAAAATCCGTTTTTTTGAACTTTTCTAAAAATTTTTTTCGTGCCAGCTACTATATTTTTACAGGCAATTGCTTCAAAAATACTATATTTGATATTCAAAAAGTTGGCAACCTTAGTCCTGATACTCATTAGAAATATGTTACAACATGACTACAAAACAAAAATGTAGGCACTTGCTCTTACTTTGTACCTACTCACCATCATATATCTGCCTAGCCCTTTCCAAGAATGAAATCAATCTGACCAAAAGGTCAGCTTCCACTCTGACCGGATGCAGATGAACACCAGTATCTCACATGTAGCGACTGCCTACCTGACCTGCATAACCCAGTTGTTGGGTAACAATAAACCCATTGGCACAGACAGAATAAAATACTAAGTACAGATACCTAATCGCATACAAAGAAATGAAACATCCCTTTTTTTTTTTTTGGGTGGGAAATCATCAAATGACTACTCCCGCTCTGGGTGGAGCGGGAGGGCGTGTCAGACTTTTACTGACTAAAACCCACCCGTGTTCCTTCAGTTGCCTGTGCAAGGGCCATGGTTTTCTCTGTATACTAACCCGCGACCCTGAGGCGTCGGCCCTATCGGACCCCGTCACTTTGTGCTGACATCTCTTTGAGGCGCGCGTGGAACACAACGCGCCGTCGACCCGGGCCTGGTCCTTACCGCAAGCCCGCGCCTACGGTGGCCG
Organism: Dasypolia templi; assembly: GCA_963555695.1. Lineage (NCBI taxonomy): Eukaryota > Metazoa > Arthropoda > Insecta > Lepidoptera > Noctuidae > Dasypolia > Dasypolia templi. The sequence continues at coordinate 10,350,354 of OY743158.1, read as the reverse complement.
GGAATCTGCAGGCGACTCCCGATGCCCAGGGCGTCTCCTGCGGCGGCTAGTGGGGGCGTGAGGGCGCAAGGCTCTCTCCCTCACCCGCTCCGCCTCCTCCTTCGCGAGCATTACTGCTTCGCAGAAGGAGGTGACGGCTTTCCATTCCCTCTCGCTCCGTACCATGGCCTGGACCAGGGCCGGACGCGAGAGATCGCCGCCGCCAATCGCCTCCCTGAGGACACTGCCGTGTTCCGCCCAAGCTGGGCATACCTCCACCGTATGGTCCACCGTGTCCTACGGGCGATCCACACAATGGTGACACCCGGGCGTTTCCTCCCGCCTTATACGAAACAGGAACCTCCCGAAACAACCGTGTCCGGTGAGGACCTGTGTCAGGCGGAAGGTGAGGACGCCGTGGCGCCTCTCCAACCACTCCTCAAAGAGGGGACTTACCGCCGCTATTGTGGCGTGCCCAATGAAACCTCCCTAAGTCTGACTATTGGGGTGTGCAATTTTTCTTCATCCAACAGACGGCATCATCAGCGACTGTAGTTTTACAACGCCATCTAGGAATCGACCTACTTTTAAAACGTTTCGTGTTGTTGATTTAAATAAATAACAATATTGGAAACTGTGAATACACGAACAATTGAGTAAAACGCCATCAATTGCAAAAAGCTCTAAACAACGTGATTAACAGATGGCTACTTTTATCATTAAAAGGGTTCGATTTGAAGTTATAGGATTCATTTTTCTTTTATTTCTAAAATACGTGCATTATTATTTGAAATAGACAAATCAGCACTAAACAAGGAAGTTTTGACTTTTACCAATCATAATTCAGCCAAAATTCTTCCGTGTATCGCTTTTTAATGATTGATAATGGTTTCAAAATCTATAAAAAAAAAACAGAAAAAAAATAATTTGTTCGAGTTGAGACCCTATGCCATTGGTAAGAGTTTTCGGCCGGTTTCTAACCCCGTACTGACTATCACAGATCTTTGAATAACAGCCAGAACCTACACATTATCGTGCTTTTCGAGGCACGGAGAAGATGCGGTATGTAGGTAATGGATGGCCACCTATCCACGGACTGACGACGGCAACTGTCTGACCTTCGATCGTCCCGTGCGGATGTTATTACATAACCACAAGCTTCTCCATACTTCGTACTTATTTTATTTTATTATATTTGGATAAAAGTTAGCTACCTCGTTGGTCTAGTGGTCGCAAGAGCTACTGCTAAACATGAGGTCCTGGGTTTGATTCCCAGGTCGGGCAAAGAGCTATTGGGTTTTCCTATTTAGAATTTCTCATTAGCAGCCCGGAGTCTGAATATGTGCCTGGTTGATGGCAATAGGCTCACCCCCTAATAACATGGGAGTTAATCATAACTGGCGAAATGTAGGTGTACTATAGGTACACCTCTGCCTAATCCTACTGGGATTACAGGCGTGATCTTATGTTATGTACATTACATATAACAAAACATTACAAATAATAGGGTATATAAAACAAAGCAGTAGGAGCAGTGGAGGCCCAGTGGTAACGGCTCCGACTTACGAGTTGTAGGTCGTGAGTTCGAACCCAGGCAGGCGCTTTACTTTGTGTAAAATAATTTCATCACCACTGCTCTAAAAACGGTGAAGGAAAACGTGACGAAACCGGCAGGTTCTAGAACCACAAATTCGAAAACATGAGACATCTACCAATCCGCACTGAGCCCGCGTGGTGGATTACGGCTCACTGCCTCTCATAGAGAGGAGGCCTGTGTTCCAGCAGTGGGAACGTTGTAGGCTGATTATACTATAAAACAAAATCAATGCAATAACCACGACATTTTCCACATATTAACAAAAAAGGATGCTATGATGAGGACTCATTGGTAAGCTAGTTATTATTTATATTCAAGGAAACATTTTATATCGTTACAAACTAAAAAACTGCGGGGTGATTAGGTACACTATCAGTAGCAATCGCTTTCATTTTGATAGTTATTTTTAGTTGTGTGTTACGCGATAAGGGTCTGGAGCTGGACAGTTACCACAATATGTTTCTAAGTTGTTCAGTACTTACAGTTGTTAATTTTATTGAAATCTTTAATATTATAGAATACGTCTCGTTAATCAGGAACGTAGTCACAAAGCACAATACAATAACAAGCAGATCATATAACCCTCCACTACAAGAACACCGAACCCTTTTAAACCCTAAACCTTTTAAAAAGGCCTCACTCCCAAAATCTGAATGCAAATGATAACTGGCCCACAGTAAAACACAGTTTGCACCCAAAAGTCTGGCAGTCCCTTGTCAAAGCCACTAACATTTTGTGATATATCGTGTGAAAGACCAACCAGTATTTATTGACCTCTCGTAAATCTACGCTAGTGGTGAAATTAGGGTGGTTTAGGGTTCACGATTAATTGGGTGACATGCCCTTAAGAGCGAAGTGAATGGTGACAAAGAGTTGTGTATGTATTTCTGAATAAAGTTGCTGTGGTACCTAATTATTAAACCATAATTTTCTGCTTTGCATTGAAAACGAACACAAACATGTTATTACGTCTATTTCCTCGAAGGGTTAGGAAGAGGTGTACCAGGTTACATGCTTTAAGAGTGATAGACATGAGTATGTAATCTGCTTCGAAAAGTTTTATTACGGCTTTAAGATTAAACCTTCGTGCCGCGCTGTGGCGTCGCGCCTGCTTGCCTTGAACAGTAGAATTGACTGGGTGTACCCTGCTAACAAACAATTGAGGCTATGGCAACCCGCCAATTGAGAAATTTCATCGGGCTTGTTTAAATAAATTGTTTAGGTAACTACTCGAATGATCTATCTCAAAAGTTGATGGAGCTCCACTTAATTGCTTAAATATTATTTGCGAATGAAACAACTACCACAAGTAACTTACATATAATTCTATTAAATAAACCCACAAATTCAAAATTTGAAAAACCTGCACAAAATAAAATAAAGCATGAAAAAATTGTGACGTTTAAGGAAATTTGTGTTATAGCCCAAGGGTATTTAAAAGGGTATTTTCGAAAGCAAACTCTTCTATTGAATCTCGTCTAACCTTTGTGGTTCGTCCTTTTTAGATAAAGGGTTATCAACAAAAGACGGTGAAAGTTTCGGCTCACACAACACATTGTTTGATTTGCGCTTTTGATCTCGTCGAAGAACAAACAATATGTAAAAGAATTATTTTTATAGTTTCTGAAGCTGAATGTGTTTTGTTACGCATTGTAGTAGAAACGAAAATATGGCTATTATATAAGAGGCTACACTGTTCAAAGCAGACGTAGCTACCTATTTACCTACAATGAGATAAGAATGATGATGTACTTTAAAAAAATAACGCATGGGTCAGATACCTAACATTATGTACAATTCGATAATTCTAAGATTAATCAAACTGTATCTAGGTGATGTTATTAGCACATGCATTCGTATCACCTTCGAGCTAATCAGTAACCACAATCATAAGTAAAAAAAAAAAACAAAAACATAAAGCTAAGAGATGCAGAGAAATTACTAAAGAATATATCGCCAAGAAATGTCTACATAGTAAAAACAAATAATGAGATAAAATCGACTGTTAGTAGGTGGACTAGATTGAAATTCATGATTTCATAACTGTCTGGCGGTTTTGAGTATTTTGTATATGGCCTACGCAAAAGTCTTGAAGATCTGTAGTGCTATTCTGTAGCCATCTCACCGTGAACACTCAGATGAAGTGAGCATGGAGTGAGCTGTCAGTCTCAGTGACGCTAAGGATTGGCCAAGACGGGATGACACTGACAGGTCACTCCACGCTCACTTCACGGTGAGATTTTTACAGAATCAACATTCTGGTAGCGTCGTGTGATGTGTAGTTGAGCTCCCTAAAATAGGGTTGGGCTGCACGATGACTTATGTGCATGCTGTCGGTTGGGGCAGGTCAACTCAGTTGCAATGGATCTTTCTTAAAAAGGCCCTTACAGAAATGGCTCTGTATTGTTGGACTAACATATAATTCTAAAAATACAATGTTTGGACTGTAACTGAGCAGTGGTGGCCCAGTGGTAACGGTCCCGACTTACGAGTTGTAGGTCGTGAGTTCGAACCCAAGCAGGCGCTTTACTTTGTGTAAATAATTTAATCACCACTGCTCTCAAAACGGTGAAGGAAAACATCGTGAGGAAACCGGCATGTCCTAGAACCAAAAATTCGAAGACATGTGACATCTACCAACCCGCACTGAGCCCGCGTGGTGGATTACGGCTCACTACCTCTCATAGAGAGGAGGCCTGTGTCCCAGCAGTGGGAACGTTATAGGCTGATTATGCTTATGCTTGGACTGTAAAAGACACTATGACTTCTGAGTTTGTTTCGGCATTTCTTCTCAGGGGATCAGTGAGCTAAGAAAAACTTTCTAGTTTTAAAATATTGACCAACAAAAAAACAGCTAACATCTTCAACAGGGATGAACACTTTCAAAACTGACAAACCTATGTTTGTCAGGAGATCATTACTAAAGGAAAAACCAGCGAAGCTTTGATCTTTCCATCTAAATGGCCTACTCTCAACCAAAAGGCTGAAACAAAAATATAAACAGCTCGGATTTGACCTCGTACCCAACAGGGGCGAAGGATAGACAAATCATAAAACCTTTGGCAAAAGCACCATAAAATAATAAAAGAAAAAAAACAACAAGTTTGTCTTAGTTTTCATCATGAAAATGGCCGATCTTCAGTTACCTGAAACGAAAAGAAAAACACCTAGATCGTGTGTCATCCTACTTAAGAGGTACGAAGGTTAGTCAGACACAGTAAATTGTAGGCAGCGAGAGTGTCGGGTCAATGGTCGTCCATCACCCACTGTTATCAATAGTCATGTAACTCGTGCTTGTTCCCAACGTAACCAGTTGGGGTGTGGGGTATGAGCTTATAGCGAGATTTAGATCTAGATTTTTTAGTAAAAACGTTCAAAATCCAGTCACAGTCTCACCTCGGCGACAGTTAAATATCAAAGTTTTGACAGATCGAAACTGAGAATAAAATGCAAACAATCTTAAAAATACGTGGATTGCCCCTCAGATATTGCCAATAGGTCTGTTGATCTTACCTTGATTGGTCCATTATGATTATTTATTATTTACTAGCAATTCCTCGCGGTTTCACTCGCATAAATCTTGATCCCGTGGTAGTATCGGGGTAAAAAGTACTCTATGTGTTAATCCAGGTTATAAACTATCTGTGTACCAAATTTCATCCAAATCCGTTCAGTAGTTTTTGCATGAAAGAGTAACAAACATCCATCCATACTCACAAACTTTCGCGTTTATAATATTAGTTGGATGAACAGTTTGCACAATTCTTGTGCTTATTTATTAATTATGCCCCACAAAATCGTTTCCGCGATTTGTACTTTTTTGCGAATCGTACAGAATTAAAAGTTCAGTACTCGGATACTTAATTAATGTTACCTATTAGCTTAAAAAGAAACGCGGGCCTTTGGTCGTTGGGTTTCATTATATACTAAGTGCCGATTTCACCAATGTTACTGAACGCGAACAGCACATCTAGAACGCGTTCAAGAGCTGTCAGTGTCAATATTCCATAGAAAATAATGACACTGACAGCTCTAAAACGCAGTTTAGGTACTGATCGCGTTCAAATTCATTGGTGAAATCAGACCTAAAGCATGCTTATGTTTTCTCCATGGTTGATGGAATGATGTTTGTCTAAATATTTTTTACGATAAAATATATGTATACATTACCACGTCTCTATGTTTTTAATATTTTAATTAATAGATATTTTAATGAATATTTAACATTCACCAATTCACCAATAAAACTGAACGCTTTCAGCTCATCTAAATCGCATTCAAGAGCTGTCAGTGTCAAAATTGTTATGAAATATTGACACTGACAGCTCTTGAACGGGTTTAAAAGTATTGATCGCGTTCAGTTTCATTGGTGAAATCGGAGCTTAATTACAAATCATTATAACCTTCACTCAAATATTTTACAACTACTTTCATGGCTTTCGAAAAAGGGCGCTTTGCTGAGCAATAAACACATTTCGAGTGAAGTCCCCATAACTTGCAAGAGCAACAACAAATCGCTCATAACTCATGCCCCAGCCCCCTCGTCCTGTCGTCAGTCAGTGGAAACGTCCTATTACGTCGCAAGCACGCATTGCACCAGCTATTCTTCTATAAGTACCTTGGATTATGACCGGAATTGCCTCTTGAGATGCCACTTGGTACCCCACTTCTGGTACTTTCACAACTTTATAGCGAGTTCAGAATTTTGTATGATGCTACTTTTGTTTTGTTCGCTCCCGTATTTTTAATATGCTAGTAGTATGCTCGAAGTTTTTGATTCATGTAATGGCACATATAAGTGTAGTGTTTCTGGAACCGAAAACAATAATTCATGGTGACGACCGACCCAATTGGCGTTGTTGCGGTTTTGATTCCTGGAAAATTTCGTGCAGCCTGCAACTTTTGTCTTCATTGGCATCTACATAATGAACTATCCAAGACATCTCATAGGAAACCATGCATCAAAATATGACCAACAGTCAACTGATTCTATTGAGTCAACTACTGAGTAAAGACGGAAGGCGTACCTCATTATGTTTGCCGATTCACTGTTTATAGGTACTCAAAAACCCGACTGCAGGTTTGCTGCTATGACTAATGGTCATTTGACCACCAACAGCAACTTACAAACTCATAAGAAATCATATTCCAAAGGAGTATCTTTAACATAACCTACTCGTGTCTTTATTATCATTATTACTATCTTTTGTTCTGTCAACTTTAAATGTATTACATCCACAAGTATAGTAGAATCATATTGTTAGGGACTAAAACTATGCAGGACGACCTGGGACGTCGGGAGATTTCCGGCCATCGTAGGCGCGGGCTTGCGGATGGCGAGCAATGGGTAACTCGCCGTCCGGTAAGGACCAGGCCCGCGTCGTGTTCTACGTGCGCCTAAAAGAGATGTCAGCACATAGTGACGGGTTCCGATAGGGCCGATGCCTCAGGGTTGCGGGATGTTCGAAAGAGATACCCTGTCCCTGGCACGGGCAACTGAAGGAACACGGGTGGGTTTTAGTTAGTAAAAGTCTGACACGCCCTCCCGCTCCACCCAGAGCGCGAGAAGTCATTTGATGATTTAGCCAAAAAAAAGGGAGTAAAGCTAAAAGTAACATTATCCATTTTCTTTCTTCCGCCATCATCACCACAATCATCATTCTTCTTTGCTAATACGTAATTCTTCTTTTTCTTTTCAGAATGTGGCTAATGAGCGCGTTTTTCGTGCTGTGCGCGTGGTTCAGTGCCGTGGAAGCGCAGTGGAGATGCCCTGGCTTATCAGCGCGGCCGGCTGCCGAATGCTCCTGCGACTTGCCGCATACGCTCCGCTGTGCGGGCGATCATACAGCACTTCAGGTATAACTATTTAATAAATTGATATATGGTCCCAGTAGTGCGAATATGATAGGATGATACCTGCTGAGAAAAATATATTTTTTTTTGCACAGACCAAAAGGCAAAAAAAAAGAAATGTAAAAAAGAAAAATACAAATTTAAAGTGTAAAGTGCGTTGTCATAAATTTGCAGAAAACAGTGTGCCTCGCATCAGCGCCAAACAGTTGCTTCAGCAAACAAGCTAGACAACTAGTGCCTGACGCTGGTTTTCAACTGGACCTTAAGTTTCAGCCTATAATGTTTGCACTGCTGAAACATAGACCTCCTCTCTATTCGACGTAGTGGGCTGCATGTCATCCCCAATAAGGGCCGGGTGCAGTTTAACGGGTTTTAAATTTTGTTGTTCAATTTATGTTCTTAGAGATACCGGTTTCCTACAGGTATTAGAGGTTTTTTTAAAGTAAAATACGGTGGCAACAGACTGAGCACAATCAAATTTAACCTTCACGACAGTGTGGAAAATTACTATACAGAAATGAAAAACATTGATTATCTTTATATCAATAAAATCTATTATAAAACTAGTGCATGTTCATATTTCTCATGGGTTGGAGAAAACTTGTGTTCACAGTTTTTTTTTGTTGTAGATATATGCACAGGGTGGCAGGGACTTGCTGAAATGGGCCTATTTGGCGCAGCCGTGAGGCACACAATCCTTTTTTCTTCTGTTTGTTTTTATGTTTTGTATGAATATTGTGTGCCTTAACCTGGGTCAAATAATTTTATTTTCTTCTTTCTTTATTTTATATCGAAGTGCAACCTGTTACCATGGATTTAGTACATGATTCTGAACACCCCTTTAAATAAATATGTCGTCGGTTATTCGCATTCGCATTGCAATTTTGTATAAAACAGATGTTTTTTTTTTATCGACGAATAATTTCTACGGGGATCTTAAATCATGTACTCAATTCATGGAACCCATGATGTGGTGGCCACTGTTCATCTGAAGGCCAATTCTCATACTTAAAAACGTTCAAGTTAAAGTCGCAATCTCATCTCAGCGACAACCCATGTCAAAAACTTGTCAAAAATGTATAAATATTGATTGTGTTGGACGGCGAACATGACTGGCGAAATGTGGGTGTGCTATAAGTACACCTCTGCCCAACCCTTCAGGGAAACAAGGCGTGATGTTATGATGTTATGTTATGTGGATTGAGACTGAGGATAGAATGTGGTAATACAGAGGGGCCTGTATTAAAATAATAAAATAAAAAAACTTAAAAAAAGCCTTTATTATTCCTTAAATTAAAATAAAAAGTTATGATTCATGTGGTAATGAATAAATAAATTAAGGACCCCTCGACGGGTATACGCCTCCTTCAGTAATTTCCAGTCTTGTCTTTTTTTTTGCTTCTATTAGCCACGACTTGCTAACAAATTCCACTATCTCGTCGTGCCAACGTTCTGCTGGTCTGCCTCTACTTCGCTTTCCGTGTGGGGGCATTTCCAAGCGGTTGTTCTAATTTTAAGTACTTGGGTCATTGGGTTACCGAGGATTTGAAAGATAATATGGACATTGACAGGGAACGTAGGTCGTTGTCGGTACGCTGCAACATGCTGGCCCGCAGGTTTGCGCGATGTACGAAGGCGGTAAAGATTACTTTGTTTAAATCTTTTTGCTCGTCATTTTACACGTGTAACCTGTGGGCTAGTTATAGTTTGCGTGCATATAGTGATCTACGTGTCCAGTATAACGCACTCAGGATACTGTTGAGGCTGCCATGGCGATGTAGCGCGTCAAAGATGTTTGCTGAGAGGCATATAGATGGTTTAGCGGCCATCATACGTAAAAGAACCGCTACTCTGTTTGCTCGTCTTCGTGGCAGCACCAACACTTGTTTGTATTTATTCGCAGATAGATGGGAGTCTCCAATGCTGCGACACTGGATGAAACTCCATACTCTATAACTTGTATGTCTACTAACACTAGTTTTTTAAGACCATTGTTACTAACACAATGGGCGTAGCCCGAAATAAAGGCTATAATAATAAGGTCCACCGGTCGTCTTCTGATCGCGCCAGGTGGCCCGTCCATTTCCACTTTTGTGCTTGAGCGTGTTGAAGGGCATCTATGACTTGTGTTTTCTTTCTGATTGTTGTGCTTCGTCGTTTGTCTCTAAGTCTGATGTTTAAGATACTTCGTTTCATGGCCCTTTGGCAAACTTATATTTTATTTTTAGAAATTCTAGGCCCCCGTCTAGAATCATGTGCTGATTTCGGGGTTTCAGTTAGCGCGTCGGTGTCCCTGCCACCCCTTTTTTTTTGATTGGGTGAAAAAAAAAACAAATGACTTCTGCTCTGCGTAGAGCGGGAGGGCGTGTCAGACTTTTACTGACTGAATCCCACCCGTGTTCCTTCAGTTACCTGTGCCAGGGCCACGGTATCTCTTTCGAATTTCGCGCGACCCTGAGGCATCGGCCCTATCGGACCCCGTCATTATGAGCTGATATCTTTTTGTGGCGCGCGTGGAACACCACGCGCCGTCGACCCTTGCCGTCCGCGAGCCCGCGCCGGGCCGGGAATCTGCAGTCCCTGTACACATGGTATAAAATAAAGTTAATTCTTCTTGTCGGTCTGTGTGATCGCGTTGTTCTTCTGCGCAACGGATTTTGATGCGGTTTTCATCAACATTAAGAAAGTTTATTACGGAAGGTTTGTGTTATAATACATTCATATTAAACCAACATATAATAAAGAAATGTAGATGTTATTTCAAATCGTAAAAACCGTGCCAAGCAGGAGCAATGTTTTTCTCTTACTTTAAAATAATCATACAAATCAACTTCGCGATAGATCTTATATCTGGAACTAACTGCCCAAGTTATAAAGCTCACTCTGCCGTCACGCGAATATTTGCACCCATAAATAAAATAACGTATCGAAAATTCCTGTGATATGCCAAAACACATTCACAGCACACGTCAAAGAAAACAATACAGCAGTTGGCCGAAGTTGAAATCAATGCAGTTACACTGCGTATAAAGTCGGCTCCACACATGGTCCCGATATTGGTTTTAACGCCGTCAAACTATTGGATCGAGAAAACATTATTGGCCCCAACGTTGGTCAAACCTTTTAACTCAATCTCCAAGTTGGTCGGCGGTGGGGCAAACATTGGGACCAATGTGTGGAGCCGGCGTAAAGGAACGGATATAGGAAACGGGACGTAAAGGAACGTCGTCGCTGACCTACCCGCGACGTTGTTTTGTTTCTTTTATTTTAGCAGAATCTTGTAGATCGGATCGGAGGAATTGCAAATGTTGTTCACGACTTTTAAATATTTAAATCCCGGATTTCTATTACTTCTTCTTTCTTCTTATCTTACTTGTTGAATGGAAGATTTATAAACATTATTATCCCGCATAAGTATTTCCCCTTCTGAGCTGAAATATAATTTTTACGGAATTTAACTCGGCGGTTGTGGCAAATCGAGACCTCTCACTCACACACTGTCCAATTTCTTAACTAACGATTTCGGTTTTTGCTATTCGAGTTTTACAACTTTTTGGAGCTTCGAATGCTAAAAGAATAAAGGGCCTTTAAGTTGGCCCTTAATTATAACGACGTCCAATCACTTACATTTCAACAGTCCATACTAGTTTTATAATTTCGAAAGTATGTTACCGTTTCATGCCTACACCACTGAACGGATTTCGATAAAATTTGCTAAGGAGCTATATAGCATCCTGGACAAGCTTGCTTTTAGTCCTGGTAGCACGTACCCGTGGGATAATTTCCGGCATCCACGAATCCAGAAGCTAGTATTTAATATAATAGAATCCCTCTATTACATGGGACTTAAACACAACTAGAGAAATGTAAGTTTACTAACGTGGAACTAAAACAGCACCCTAATTGCGGAACACACTAATCTCAAAAATGATATAGTGTTACGCAATCACCCCGTCCGTTACGTGTTACGTGTTTCAACAATATAATATACATGTCGCGTCAGGATATTCCGGAGCGGACATTTGTAGGCGGATGTAGGCGTAGAGTAAAATTTAGATGGAACGCCGAAGCTTGATGGAAACGAACTTCACTTGTTACTATTTTATTTTAGTTCAAACTTCACACAAAAATCATTTTACAATTCACTTTTTAAATTTAAAGGAAACTAGACTAAGTACACTCAATACTGGAAAAAGACAATTTCCTTGTCGCAGGAGTTTCGACCACGTCTTCTTCCAAAACAAAAGTGCCGGTCCAATCTCCATCAAAATCTAACGTGGTCGTCCCTCCCCGCCAAGAACTTTGTCCAAGCGCGGGAAACCTCCCCGCCTTGCGTTTCCGACGTTAGGGTACAGTGTACCAACATAAAACGCTAGGTGTACGCTATTGGCTAACTACGAACGGATTACCAACTTGACAAATCAAAATAAAGTACAGGTTGTGCAACCTAACAAAAGTCAATTCAGGCAACATAACAAATCGAAGTAAAAATAATTTAAGCTTCTAGTGGAACCATCTGTGGGCAACGCTCCGATTTAAATTGAGAGGATTACAAAAGTGTTCAGAATTTCGCTGCCGGCAGGTGGCGACACTTCACAATTCGACATACATATTTATCAACCCCACTAATTCTTCATAATCATTAAATTAAAATCAAGTACCATACGAAATATACTTTTAGAAAAAAGGATAACTGCCCTATACATACATATGCTCAACTTTTATTTACAAAGGCCCTGTAGGCATTTGTTTGTATTTCCCAAATTCGTTTGAAGCCCTATTTTCGAGTGTTTTAATGCTGGTTGAACAATTCTGAGGGATATTATTTGTCTTTGCCCTTTTTTTTCTTATTTCGGGTTCAGGATGTCTCTGTAAATATTGGTATGCTAAATGTGAGTGGAAAACAAAAAAGTACCTCGTAATGATCTGAAGCAAACAGGCTATTTTCGCTACTTAGAAAGTTCTTTAAATCGGCATTCGTAAATAAGACAGCGGCTGTCGAGTGGTTCAAACACAGACAGGCGCTTTTCTTTGTGTAAATTATTTCAACACCACTGCTCTCAAAACGGTGAAGGAAAACATCAAGAGAGGAGGACTGTCTCCTAGCAATGGGAACATTGTAGGCTGATGGCTGCGCGTGTCCATGGAGTTTCTTGCCCGTTCTTCTCCATAGTGACCTACTGCGCTTTGGAATGGGCAACTAGCTTCATTTTTCTGACTGACCGATTCCTTGACAATTCAAAAGTGCCTGTAAATGGTTTAATTGAAATAAATGATTTGAGTTTGATATTATGTTTGTAACAGATTTTTATTGTGAATGTTAAGACTGTGTGGGTCATTGTTTTCTACTTTTGTTTTTTTTTATTTTATTTTCTCAGTTAGTTTTAATCGTAATCTTTGTCTGGCGGTTTGAGTAATTATGCGGCCTACCCAATGTCCTTTCTTTGGTATTGTTCGTGGAATCGTTGAGCTCCTTATGTTTTGAGTTGAGCTGTATGATTACAGACAAATGCGTGCACTGACTGGACAGGTCCACTCAATCTGTGTGGTTCTTTCCTCAAAAGACCATTTCAGATATCAATCCACATGGTCTTAACATGCTCTGACCAAGATTATGTCTGGACTTTAAAAGAGACTGTGACCTCTGAGTTTGATTCGGCCTTTCTTCTCAGAGTAGTCAGATAGGAAACGCCGACCTCATCTAGTTAAAAAAAAAAATGCTTGACGTGTAAAAGTGTTTGTACAAACCCACTTACAGAAATAAAAATCATTTATCATCATTTATCATTTGATCAATCTAACTATTCACTAAGAACAGGTTTTACTGGCACAGTTCTTCTTGTTTTCGTTTGAATGTTTTGATTGCTAGTTTATTTATTTATTTATTATAGAATAAAAATATAATTATATTACGTATATTGAAACTGTTTGTACTCCCCGTCACTTGTCCCTAAAGGTTCATTAGAAAACCAGCGTCAGACAGCATGTAGTGACGGGGTCCGATAGGGCCGACGCCTCAGGGTCGCGGGTTATTCTACAGAGAAAACCGTGGCCCTGGCACAGGCAACTGAAGGAACACGGGTGGGTTTTAGTCAGTAAAAGTCTGACACGCCCTCCCGCTCCATCCAGAGCGGGAGAAGTCATTTGATGATTTCCAACCCAAAAAAAAAAAAGTCAGCATGTGTCTGGCATTAATGCTGAAATGAACCTTTTTGGCGCAGCCGTGAAGCACAAAATATTATTTTTGTTATTTTCTCTTCTCATTTTGTTATTTGTCTTGTGTTTCACAAACTGTGTCCAAATAAACATTATTCTTTCTTTATCTTTTTTATGTAATACGTAAATAAGACTTCTTCGTTATTGTTGTAAGTCCCATCTATTACCTCCAACCTGACACAAATCGAGACTCTAGGGTCCAAGAGAGAATTTGCGAATGGAATAACCCTCTAGCATTTTTCTGAACAAAAACAATAGATTTAGCACGAACGCGCGAAGTAAACTTTAACTTTATTTCGAACTTTTATTTTTGAATTGGAAATACTAGTTTCGCTCATTAATATTGATTTAGATTGAAGATTTTATTCTCATTACGGGTACTCAATACTTAATGTGCTTCTCGAGTTAAACAAAAAAGCGCTACTGTAATTGTATCTTTGATTTCGTAATCTAGACCCTTCAAGGTACCTCGCTCGGTAGTCACACTTTTTACAACTGAACCAGCTAGGCAGTAAAAAAAAACCCAAACACAAAATGTAAAACCGATTCTACATACACATTATACCTATACAAAACAATACAAAAACCAACATCACCCATAATTTCGCTCACACATCGCCCTCATTTCTTTATAATCGGTCAAAGGCACTTACATAGAGCTGTATTCTGAGACGTTTATTGACATGAAGAGCACCGAACGTGATCACGGACGTAGGACCCTCCTCAAAGTCTCGCCGATTCACGCACCTGCCAATCGATAGCTTTTGTTTACTGAACGCCTCTGTATAAGTGAAATGTGGATGGTGTTAAGACTTACTAGAGGAACTCGAAAGTGAGATAAGCTGAGGTGTATATGAAGTGAGAAGGTAGAAGATATCAACACCGCCAGTTATGTTTAAGTTCCATGTAATGCCAGGGCGAGCTTATTGCCCTCAATCAGGAACAAAACCAGACAGAGAAATTCCTAATGGAAAAAGTAATGGCTCTTCTGGGAAAAAGCAGCTCAGTTTCAGTTTTATAAATAGTGGGAACGGGTAGCAGTGGTGTCAAAGTAAATTAAGATAAGTGTTCGTTAACAAAATCAAACTAAGTAACATTGCACAAAAACAATTGCTGAGAAACGACTTACATTTGTGGTCTAAAAATTTGCTGTTTGCGATAGTGCGCAAAACATTGTCCAGGGGTGCATGCAATGGTAAATGGCAACCCCTGTTGTGTATGTAAAGTTGTGCTTTAACATTAAAAACTTTTAAGTATGGCCCATTACAATGGGGGGGGGGGGGGGGCAATGATAAAAGTAAGTAAGTAAGTCGTCAGTTGTTAAAAAAAACACCAGATTCATAGAAAAGTGCAACATATATGGAAGAACATTTTTTTTTTTTTAATAACCGAATTACAATTTCAACTCAGGGGGGCTCAGAATCATGTACATTCAGTACATGATTCTGAGCCCCCCTGATTTGCCCCCGAATAGGTCGTGCGTTTTTAGAAAAAACATCGTGAGAAAATCTGTGCGCAATAAGCAAACGTGATGATAAAATGTACGAGTATGTATCCTCTATTAGTGTAAGATGAAGCTTTTTCACTGGAATGTTACAAACACAGGCTGTTCCGCAGTGTCCTCGCGGAGGCGATCGGCGGCGGCGATCTCTCACGTCCGGCCCTGGTCCAGGCCATGGTACCGAGCGATAGAGAATGGAAAGCCGTCACCTCCTTCTGCGAGCCAGAAAGCTTGCGAAGGAGGAGGCGGAGCGCGTGAGGGAAAGACCCTTGCGCCCTCACGCCCCCCCTAGTCGCCGCAGGAGACGCCCTGGGCGTCGGGAGTCGCCTGCAGATTCCCGGCCACCGTAGGCGCGGACTTGCGGACGGCGAGCAATGGGTAGCTCGCCGTCCGGTAAGGACCAGGCCAGTGTCGACGGCGCGTCGTGTTCCACGCGAGCCTCAAAGAGATGTCAGCACAAAATTACGGGGTCCGATAGGGCCGACGCCTCAGGGTCGCGGGAAATTCGAAAGAGATAACTGTGGCCCTGGCACAGGCAACTGCAGGAACACGCTTGGGTTTTAGTCAGTAAAAGTCTAACACGCCCTAGCTCCACCCAGAGCGGGAGAAGTCATTTGATGATTTCCCACCCAAAAAAAAGGCTGTTCCTAAAATAATAGGCTATTGAAGAAGAGATGAATATATGAAAGAAGCTTCAGAGCTCCAATAACAACAAAATCTGTTCTCCATAACGTCTTCCACGTCTCCAAATACACCTCTCTTGATAACCATCCCTCTAATTGTCATCCCAACAATGGTGGGACATATTTTCCATCTATCACAGAGTTCTTGTAGTACACATGTCAGATTTGCTTCATAGGATGTTCGACAATGGCTCGGCGCTCCCTCGCCTCGTCGCGAAAGCGGCTTTTAGTAATCCTTTCCAAGTACCTGACGACTTGACTCAATAAGTTTGACAAAATAGTTTCAGCAGACATTCTTTGAGTATATCTTCATATCATATTCGAATTGAAAGGAAATTCTTTTCTAATACGAGTGGCTTAGAATGATAGTGATTGGTAATCAGAGCATGTGGTGGCTGACTATCAGGTGAAGATTTTGGGAATCCGTTGAATGAGAAGACGGGTTTTGGGGCAATCCTTAAGGGAGAAGTATGCCCTTCAATGGGTATCTTTCGACTTAAATTATGATGATGCTCTAAGGCCCCTAAACATTATCATAGGGATGATGAAATTTTTTTATATTTTTAACTCAAAATAATATTGTTTTCAAATAGTGCAAACAATATAAAAAAAGTGAAAAAGCCTAAAAAATCCAAGTTATAAACTTTTAAAAATAAGTTTTAGATAAGGACAGCACTAGCGTAGAAGTGAAGTAACTTCATACTGGCGCCGTATCTTATTCATTGACCGTTCCACGCGACAAGGACGGGAATAATCCCCTCCAAAAACTTTTGAAGCGTATAGCTTCTTCATATTTACACCGATTTAACAGTTTTTTCGATTATCAAATTATACTGTGGAATAGAGGAGTGGACTGTATGAAATAATGGCAGAATGAAATAATGTAGTTCTGTAAGAACGGGTTCGCCGTTCTCCCAATCCAGGAACAAGTTCAACAGAGAGATGGCTGAGTACGACTCACCTTACTTCCTGCTGCAGCGGGCACGAATCAATGGATCTAAACGGTATTTTGAGTGGACCGTTGATCACTGAGACGAGCACGAGGAACACCGCACGGCAATGCACACTTTGTCCTTGGTTTATCAATTTTCACTCACGGAGTAAAATATTAGATAGTTCATTGGATTAATGACACTGACAGACGACAGACTATCAGGGGATAGATACAGAACATAAACTAGGCCTTCTTTAAAATTACATTATTTTTTCAAACATTTTTTATATTAGTCATCATCCCTATTTATCAGTAGGTAAAGAAGATATATTCCAAACCCTAGTTTATTCCAAACCATTAATTTCCTTCTAAGTATTAGCTTCCGACGTTAATAACATAGCCTCAAAAATAGTTTTTTTTTCCAGTAATTAATCCGATCATTAAATAATAGGATTCCGTTCAACTAGTTTTTAATTAAAACTTTTCGGATCTTGAAATATCATTACATAGGCAGGGAATCCATTTTAAGTAATTGTTGAGAAGAAAATTTAGCTTGACACAAATCACCTTGAATTTGTAAATGTTTCAGGTTTGCAAGTTTTTATGGTCCGAATGCTTTTATTACTTTAATTTTCAGGATTCCGTTCAATTTGTAGGATTCTTTAGCTCTAATTTTAACAAATTCTGTTAAGATGTCACTCATTTATTCGTTTTTCTTGGGTTCTGTAGGAATTATCACGTTTATTTTAATCTTGTTGGTATTTTGGTGGATCTTGGTTCCTATTCGTCACCGTCTGGGTATATGTATTTCTGGGTTAGGTACTATTATTATTTAATTCTTCAAGCACATAAATGTACAGAGGCGGACTAAATGCCATATCGCCCCCGACGACGCCACTACCCTCCTCCAGGAGAGTAGTAAGGCTACCAGCACTCTACGTAAGCCCAAAACCCGATCGCCGTCCTACCGCCCTCTCCACCGAGGCCCACCGCGACGCCCAAATCCATACCCCTCCCGGCCCCTCCCGGTCCCGGCAGCTTTAAATTCGTACCAAAATCACTCAAATCCTGATCCAGCTAATCCCTTGCTGCCCTCTTCCAGCGACGCCTTAAACCGAGGTCCGTACCCCACAGGGGGTGACCTTAGCGTGTAGTCGCTTAGTTTTTAGTTAGTATTTAAGTTTAAGTCCTGGCTGGAGGCCTTAATTTATTAGGGCACCACAGGCAAGTCCGCTTAAGCAGACGACAACCTTACAGGTTGACCTGCGAGATGCCATACACAAAAAAAAAAACTAAATGCCGGAGGCTTTTTTAATGGTAAATGATTTTATTGCTGTAAACACTTTTACGCGACAATCATATTTTAAAAACTAGTTGAGGTCGGCGTTTCCTATCTGACTAGCTTGTAAAGAAAGGCCGAAACAAAGTCAGATGTCACAGTCTCTTTTAAAGTCCAGACATAATCTTGGTCAGATCATGTGAAGACCATGTGGATTGATGACTGAAATGGTCTTTTGAGAAAAAAAACACACAGATTGTGTGGAGATGTCCAGTAAGTGCATGCATTGACCAATTAACCTTTGTGTGGTGCAGAGACAAACAGTCGTTATCCCTTATTAATAATATGTAGGTAAGTCATATAGACAGTCATCATAGTAAGCATTGAGACATCCGCCGTTCATATTAAAATCCGACGACATTTTTTTACCTTGTGTTTGGGATAAAAATTTGATTGTGGTCTATAAGGTTTACAACAAGATGATACCCGTTATATTGTTTTAACATGTGTCTTGCTACCTGTAATACCCATTTCTAAAATAACAACACTTTTTCAGATCATCGGCCGCCACCTCCGAGAACAGAAAGCCAGAAACAAGAACACAGCAGTATCTCTCCTGGATTGTGCATTACGAGGAGTGTCAGTACTATCATCAGCATCAGTATCAGAACTGGCCGGCGTTGGACTGCACGGCCTGGTGATATCCTCGGGAGATATAAGAAGGGTGCAACAAGGTGCATTTAGTACTGTTTCGGCGACTCTGTTTGCTTTGGGTAAGTGGTTCTATGTTTGTTAGTATTAACATACATGTATATATAAAGTCACGCCTTCCTCCCATTGAGGTAGGCAGAAACCACAGAACGCCACCTGCTATGATCCTTAAATACTCCTTTTGCCTCGTTTACGTTCATACATCTGGTTATACGTGTTATATGGCTAGTGTTAAGGTGTTCCTATTTTCAGAAACGGTTCGTTTATCGCATATAGAGTTGTATCCCTTAAAACCAATAAAGTCAACTTATAGTAACTACATAAGCTTTTAAAGTATAGAATGGTCTCCTATGTGAAACTATAAATCAATTGAAGTTGCAAACCACAGAGGCTGGCTGCTACAGCTGGAGGCGGCATTGTCAACGCTTTTCCTACAAACTAAGCTAGTCACCGTCTACTGACACTACCATACAAATAAAACTCAAAGTCAACTCAACGTATTTTATTTAAATTAAACCATTCACAGGCACTTCTGAATTGTCAAGGCGTCTGTCAGTCAGAAACATGAAGCTAGTTGCCGATCCCAAAGCGTAGTAGGTACCTATAGAGAAGAGAGAACAAGAAACTCCATGTACACTCTTTTACATTATATTGTTACAAAAATGGATGTTACGTCATTAATGTTGAATTTATAATTATTTGTGAGATCGATGTAAATAAAGACGTACCTACACGTTAAAAGCGTCCACATTTTAGCAAAGAGGAACAGTTCAAAAATAAATTAAACCGTGGCAGCTAGGAGATGACCGACCAGCCCCAACTGACGGCGCCCGTTCATAAACATGACGCATAGAAACGAACGTCTTCGAACGGCTGTCTCTGGTAAAGTTTGGCGCTCAACGCGCGCCAAATATATTTTCAGCGCCAATAATATTATTAGTTCTGTCGCTATATGCGCATTTGGTGCGCGACATTTTCCTGGTCTGTGTTGCAAGTGATATAGATTTAATCTTAAACCAGCCATAAGTCACAAGAGTAACTCAGCACCAAGCCAATGACCACAATATTAGAGTCTCTAATAATGGAGGAATTAGTTGACCTAATACGACCACCTTCTATATCCTAATTAAACCTGAAGTACATCTAGAAGAATCCGGGATATTCCTAAATCCTCCATGTACCAAGTTCACCCGCTGTTTGTTCAACACATAGAAGCTTACAACTCACAAAGTCCACTGAGCCATTGTGTTAACTACCACCGTTTCGTGTACTGTTTCCTAATTCCATTTGCAATCAAGATACACGGCATAGAATAACAATGCATAGATGCGAAACTATCCCTTTGTGAAGGAACTCGTCGGGGCAACACCACCACATTACTGCCGTCAATCAGCTTTACTATGGTCCCGTGGTAAAAGGAATGGGTGCCGGTATAATAACAGACACATCGTATGCCTAGTAGTCGCCAGTGTGGATGCTGATCATGAGGTTCTGGATTTGGTCTCAAGCTCAGACGAAGAATTTTTGGGTTTTCTATCAGTGTAACACGGCCTTTATAGAATGTGCGCGGCCGTGCCTTTAAGCTCGGCGATGGGGTGCATACAGTGTATGCTCCCCGTTGGCGTCGCCGTGCCTTAGGGGGAAGCGTCAGGTTACCCACGAAATTCAATTTGTCTTACGTTTTTTTCCAATTTGCATGTCCGTGTCAGGTTTTATGATATAAATATGATTCGCGACCATAAAAAGTATGTTTTTACAGAATTATAATCATAAAACTCATCAATAGATAGTAGTGTGTGGGTGTGCGCGCTTGCGCAGGCGCTAGGCGACGCTAAGGTGATAGTGAGAGCGAGACAAAACAAATTACTGTGCAGGTATTATATTGTTTGCAATTCAATTCAAATTCTTTATTGCGAACTAAGTGTAATTTTTTTTAAAGATGTTAACAATAGGTCGGTTCTTAGAACTGAGTTGCCTGGTAGAGCATTGCAATTTATGGTTTTATATGTTTAAACTATGAACTGTAAATACATACTTAAATTTACAGTTATAGCGTTTCATTATATATCAGTTATCATTATTCGTACATTATTATTATACATACATTTTTATTGTTATTATTTATTTTGTGGGTATCCCTGCATTTAATTATTTTCATGGTGTTCTGTTAGATATTAGTTAAGCTTGTGTCAAAATTTATTTTGAGAACCTTCTTTGGTACGAGTACTTACTGTTTTAATGTAGTACTTATTTTCATCTTATATATTGAATCTCTAAACGTGACTTGGTTTCCGTACCTACGTAATTTTTGGGTGACTACTGCAAAATTAGCGCTGTGCGGTGGGTGCTATAGCACAGCATTATGCTGAGTGGAAGCCTTCTTGTCACAGTCACGCCGCCGACTGCCGACTTTTTGTGTTCTGTGTTCGTAATAATAAATCAGCTTTGTAATCAGCAGTTTTGTAATCAATTTATTTTATATGCACGTGATTCTGTGACAAATAAATATATTTTTCTTTCTTTCTTTCAATCCAACCCTCTAAATTCATATATATTATTCATTAATATTTTATGAAATTGTCACTCATAATAAGAAATTGACAACTGTCATTTAAATGATTTTAGAGGGTTGTATTGTTGATTTTAATGATTATAATTCAGTAAATTCATACTTGTTACGGTCGATAATCAAATTTTGTAAGAGCGACCTGCTCATAAAAGTTTTGATTGTTTTTTTTTATATTCAGCTGATAATGACCTTTTACTATATTTGACAAATTGGTATTCTGTTTTGGCATCAGTATTTTCTCAGTAGCAGCCTGGAGTTTTTAATTGTGCCCGGTTACCGACTTCGCTACCTATAACGTGGGAACCAAACTTATCTAACGAAATGTATGAGTACTATAGATAAGCCTCTGCTTAACTCATCGGGGAGTATAGGTATGATGTGCTATGTTTTTACGCTCATTCAAAAAAAAAACGTTTCAGCTTAGGCTAGAGGTGCTAAGTGATTTATTGGTATCTGTGGTATCCGCGTACGTACAAAATAAAGAGCACGAGTTTCGTTTCTACACAATTTTCTTATTCTATGTACATGGTAAGCTCAGTAGTATTCCTAGAAACGTGCTGGTGTTGTTGAAAATAGCTGTGCGCTTGTGAAATGGTCATGAATATATCAAAACGTAATTTTGGGAGAGTTACTTAGAAAGGTAGTGTACCTAATTAAACTGACTTAAGTACCTAATCGCTGGGTGCAACTGACTTATTTTTTACAGCTTGTGCTGTGCATCCAAGATATATTACTACGTTTACTTAGGCAATAAAGATGCTTTGCACTAGATTGGTTTTCTAAGAATAAAAGTTTTGAATCATTGCAACGTACAAAACTTTTTTAAATCAGACATTCAAGAAGGTTTTATTGCGCCAAGTTCTTAACAAACTTTGTCTTTTACGAATCCCAGGGCAACATTTTTGAGATTGTTATAAAATGAAAGACGAGTAATACCTCCTTACCACATCAAGGATACCACGACAGGGATTCAAGCTACAAAGTTCTTTAAATAGAATTTCACATGAAGCGTCGACTAATCGGCGAGAAATGGTTTGATATGTTTATCCTACAACAGACCGTGTCAACGAAAGAATCGATAGAGTCATTCGCAGCCCACAGCTGGGCATAGTCAAAAAATGTGTTTGTTTGAAGTAGACTTAAAGCAAATTACTATCAAACAAGCAAGCCCAAGTATATTTTCTTATAATTACATATTTTCGAAACATTAACTGATTACCCAAGAGAACCGACTTCAGTAATAAAGGCAACGAAAGTTTACTCCGCGTAGTTTCACCGATTTACTCATTTTTTCAATATTTTGCTAATGTAACGAGTCCTAACCTTAATTGAGAACGTTAATTGATGTTGAAAATGCGACAGGGATGCAATGAGAATGATTTTTGTGTTTTTGTTAGAGGTTGGTTTTATAAGTTGTAAGTAAGATTCCAGGAGTTTTGAGAAACTAACGTAATATATTTAATCGTAAAATGTGGTCTTTGAATACGGAATCCCATTACTCGTTTAAGAATATAACGGGGGCATCAGAAAACGCTTTTAGATAGGTTTATATTCATGACTTCCAAAGGTCGATTTCCTGAAAAATATAGAAAGTAAAGCGGTAATATCTTACCAGACGTGATTAACAACCCAATGAGACGTTCACAGTAATTATTAACATCATGGTTATTTGGTATAATTTAGGTAAGTACGGTCAAGGAAATTAATTTCATCCAACTGACACAACTAGCGGTGTTATAGCAATTTTACACTGTCTGTCAAACCAAAACTACTGTCTGAGAATGACATGAGTTTTGTTTTGAATATACCTACAGGCAATTATAGTTGGTAGGCAATTTTCTAAACAATTAATTTCTCTTACGTCACTATACGTTTGACTAAAGGTTTCAGACTGGATGTGGAAGGCGAAGGGTGTTGTGGTGCAGCCGAGAGAGGCCTATGTGGCGATAGATTGAGTGGATGACTATACGTTAGTTTTTAATAATATTGTTTGTTCCAGGTCTGCCAAACAATCAGTTGCCAATAGTACCAACGGAAGCGTTAACACGACTCCAGAACTTGGATCGCTTGGATCTGTCCAACAATAAAATTCATACTTTAGACTCTAATTCATTCAAGGTAAGTCGAAACTTTACATTCAATTGTTGAAAATTTTATTCGTTTCGTTAAAACTGAAAAATTTAAGATCAGATACAAAACTGTATCTGACGGCCTTATTATCTATAAAGCTGTTAGAAACAGTTTTGTTTTAGAGTAAAATCTTTTAAATTGTCTACTAAAACTAAAAGGATCAAATTTCATGAAATGCTTGACGCTAAAACTTGAATAAGTAAGTAATTTCTCCAAATAGTGTAGGACTTATGTGTAATTCCAATTTCGTGTACCCGTGAGACAAAAAATAATGTCCACCTGCATGTGTAGCATGACAACTTCTATTCTCTGCTAAGAAAACACAAATCACTTTCGTAACGAAAAGCCATTTTATTTTTTATTTTGACATCGTGCCGTAGAAATCTTTCTCTTTCTCTTCTTTCTAATCTCTTTTTCCGTACTTCGGTGAGTGTGCGCAAGAACTCCACGACCTCATCCCACCTGCCCCCTTCTACCATCGGACATCTAGACGTACTGCTAATTACCATCCATACTTGGTTGCCATTCCACCAATTCGCACTAAGCGCTTCCAAACATCTTTCATAATGCGCACGGCAAAAGAGTGGAACTCACTACCTGCGTCTGTGTTCCCGAACACATTCAACCCGAATCTCTTCAAAGTTAGAGCTAACAGGCTCCTTCTGGGTAAGCTCACTCCATCGTAGACTCTGCCTCTGTCACTTCTGACATAGACTACAGTCAAAAGCAAACCCATGTCAAATAAAAAAATAAAATAAATCTGTTATTTTTTATAAAGCTCTGGCCAAACTGAAGCAAAAACCCGCCGAGATAAAATTCGCCCGCACCGATTGTGTCAAATAACTTCTGTGGAGGTGTTCAAACTGCAACGAATAATCGCGTTCCTTCCATTTAGACTATCGACGCATGCAGTCGCATCCTTCTTCCCGCGCGGAATTTGCGTCTGTGTGACCAGACCACATGCTACAGATTTTTATTTCATCACAAATTTTACAATAGAATATTTCATCCACAGGGTATCACAAATCTCACATACTTAGACATAAGTGACAACCAACTGACGGATATATCGGATGGAGCATTCCTACCTTTGTTAAAGCTAAGCGTTCTGAGGCTACGAGGAAATCTACTGAAAGTACCAGCTTTGGCATCTTTGAAGGTAAGATTGGTTATTTAATGTTAATTTTCTTTTGCATCAGCTCGAAGTCAAGGTAAAGCTCGTGCCTTGTTTATGTAATTTTTTTTTAAGTAGGCACCATTAAAAACTTAAACTTAGAAATGCTTTCACTGCTGGCCAAGCGCTACACGTCATACTCATAGCTATAGATATACTGTTAACATTAGCATGTTGGTGACGCGGAGGCACGTGGTTTTACCCTACCAAAAATCGCTCAACGCACATCGCGGGGCACGGCAGTGCCCCCGCCAAGTCGAGCGCGAAGCAAACACAAGGAGTGTTTCCTTTCCCCATCCTTTACTGGAACCATTTGGCCGCATTTTCAGGCCCCTATTTGAGAACCTCTGGATAAGACCAGAACGCAGAAATTTTCGTCATCCAGTAAGCTATAATCACATACTTAAAATCCAGAATTTCAAGTCTGTAGGTCATTTAGGTCCGAAGTTAAGCAAAAGCAAAGTTTCGCATTTATGACACTCACTCACTCACTTATGATCATCAGAATAGAACTAGTACTTCCCATAAACTCAGACAGCTGAAATTTGGTACAGAGTTAGGGTTTAATGGCCACATAAAGGGAAAACTATAAAAAGTAGGATAATCGAAGATCTGGAGTACCTGGTGACCCTGATTAGAAAACACAAGAGCCCAACCAAACTATTAGAGATCAACATACCGCCTTTACAAAAAATATTCAACTTGGTGGGCCGCTTCATTTGATGTTAAAAATCGAAGGTTTGAAGTATCTGATGAAGAATCCTCAGCTAGTCTCAGCTGTATTAGAGACATGGTAATGCCCCTTCTACTATTGCTACATAAAAAAATCGACTGTCATTGCAAAAACCCAGCGTAGTGCGACACATCTTCTAATTTAATCTAGCGTCCCACTGCTGGGCGAATGCTTCCCCTTCTGCTTTGCCCACGTTTCTACAAAAAGAAGTGAAATCCCACCAAAAACATTGTGTAAAAAACTGGCCAAGTCTCGATGGAGATGCTTGTTAATCTCTAAAAAGTAATGAAATCTAGACAAAGTCGTGCCAAGTCTAAGGTTCCTTACTGCGATTTCTTTATTATTATAGTTAATGTTGTGTGACTTGGCCGTTGAAGGGAACACAAGGGTACAAAACCAGGTGCTCCATGTCACCATTGCACTAATCTGTCGCCAGAACCACTACCCATTGACGATGGAAAATTGCCACTTGGAAAACGTTGATTCAATAACCAGTCAATTGTAGGCTTGATAAAGCTGCGTATTTCAATAATACTTATGTATAGGCGAGCCTGAAACAAACAGTATAAAAATTATTTCCAGTACGGACGGGCTTCTAATCATAGAATGTTCGAGTACTTGCATCCTTTGTTTTTTTACCAATTGGTAAAAAAACAAAGGATGCAAGTACTTCTATGACTATTGTTAAGCTAATGTAGGTACCTCTAATAATATGAATACTGAATAGAATTGAATAGAATATAATAATATTTTTTTCTTTAAAAACATGGTAAAATACAAAATAACAAGAGCACAGGTACATGTTTCTGCTTAACAGTTTTAAGCGTACAAATTTTCAGAAGCATATTTAACATTTATTGTCAAAGAAATCTTTGACACTATAAAACTTTAACTACACAACCTGAAAGTGAGTATAAAATTATTTTGTCGAAAATATATTTATGTGAGATAGTAAAATAAATTTGGTACATGTGGTGCTATTCTGTAACCATCATCATCACCGTTCAACTTAGGTGAAGTGAGCTGTCAGTGCCACTGATGCTAGTGATTGATCAAAACGGGAAGTCTTCATGGTGAGACTTTTACAGAATTGACATGCAGGATAAGAGATACGTATATATTAATCGTTGATTGCTGACTGTTTACACTACAGGCTAGAACTCTGTCAAACAAACAACACATTGACATAAATAAAGCAAGGAATATTAAAATTGTTATACTTAGATAAGTTTGGAACAACTTAATAAATCTAGATTCAACAAAATTATAATTTTAAAATTTGTCTTAAAAGTCCAATGAAAATTCAATGAACCTATTATTTATGGTTGAAAATAGCAAAGATATCGGTATTCTGAAAATAAGCATTGATTTGTAATGCTTCTGTTTGACAAATGAGTTTAGAATATTTGAAGATTTATTTGATTAATAATAAGAATGTTATCAATATGTACTATTAGAGAAGAAAATAGTACATGTAAGAGTAAAACAGATAACTGGAATTAAATAATTGATTGAAAATGTTTTCTACAATGTATTCGAAGCTTCAAACAATTAATATAATAAAATAAACAATTATGATTTTCACACAAAAGCAAATAAATTACCGTTACCAATACGAAATATTGAGTTAGGAAAGTAATTATGATATAGACTAATCGCCAAAACGTATTACGAAAGTGCTGATTACCGTTTTATTATCAACTTGTGCTCACACGTGTACGCTGAGTCACAAAATAAAAAGGTACAGAAGGTCGCCTGCATACAATGGGCGAAAACGCACGCTTACATAGACAGGCTTCACGTACGCGACTGGCATTTGATGACCGTACGTACGTTTTTGCTCGTTGTATGGAACCGACTTTCTCTACTTATCTATATCGTGGTCGAGTCTTACTGGCGCCCAACATGGGCTACGAGTATAATAATTGAATTAGTATTGTAATCCTTTCTAATAAATCTTTTATTACTTATTCCAACACTTATTATTATGACTTATGTACGAAATTAACCTTAATAAATAATTGTATTAGAGGTTAATGTTTAGGACACTGGTGGTTAATTCTTGGGTGTAAGATGGATGTCGTTCCACGTTAAATAAAGTTTTATGTAAAAATAGCGGCCCTTACTTGCTTTGCACAGTGTTAACGACTTGTCTGAGTATCGAGATTCTTTTATTATATTAAAATTTAACACATACATACATAAACACACGCCTTCTTTCTATGGGGATAGCCAGAAACCACAGAACGCCACCGGCTACGATCCCTACATACTCCTTTTGCCTCGTTTGCGTTGGACCTTTTTGAAGAACGTCACCAATAAGGTCACAATATTATTATGTCCTCCTTGGACGTCCCCTTCTGGCGTTTCCACTTACCTCTGCCGAGTAAAGTTTTGTTAGTCACGTTTCACTCTTCCTCTCAACATGACCAAACCATCTAAGCAAACTCTTTTCAATTTTTGTCACTACATCTTATTTTAAACCGCACCTTTTCCTTATCACATAATTCCTTAGCCTATCATTCATAGTCACACCACACATGCTTCGCAAGGAACGCATTTATTCTTCCTTTATTCTACTTTCATGCTTCTTTTGCCATACCCAACATTCACTTCCATACATAACCGTAGGCATCAACACACCATTGTGAACAGCCAGTCGTGAATTTTTGGACATCAACTGGTTCACTCAGCATTCACTTTCCACATGCCCATCAATCTTTCCATCCCTTGTAAACAGACACACCGATACATACTCTTCTCTTTCAAACACCATGACTTTCGACTTATTTTCATTTATACTCATTCCTTTCATCTTATATGCTTCATCCATCACGGTCACCATGTCTTGCAACTGTTCTACTTATGATGCAAGTAGAACTTGATCATCTGCGTAGAGGCATTTGTTTAAAAGCATAAATGATAATGAAAACCGCATCAAAATCCGTTGCAAAGTGGAAAAGAACAACGCGGTCAGACAGGCAGAAGCGAAAAGCTACTTTAATTTATAATATGTAGGTATAGATACTATTGAGTTTAAATTTTTGGTTTTAAACATACCAGAATAAGCCGGCGTATTATTCTATTGAAACTCCTGAAGGCCAACTTAAAATTCAAGTCTTACCACATCCGTGGCCGCACAGCACCGACAAGGCCGAATGCCTTGCTGACAGCTTAGAGTCCCAATGTTCTCCCAGCTCTCAACCAGTAGACCAAGCTCACCTGAACAAGGTCGACGCAGTCTGAAGTCGAACGGAACCACCCGTAGAAGAACCTGACGATCCGCTGCCTCCCATCACTCCAGACGAAGTGCACGACATCATTAAAGGACTCCACGCTCGTAAAGCCCCCGGTTCGGACGGTATTACCAATAAGGTATACAAACTCCGACCTGCCCCTCTAATAATGCTTATGACCGCCATCTTCAATGGCGCCTTGAGCAACAACATGTTCCCACAAGCGTGGAAAGAAGCAACCGTCATCGGTATCCCAAAGCCAGGCAAGCCAAAGTCTGAGCCTTCCAGCTACCATCCCATTAGCTTACTCAATGTACTCGGCAAAATCTACGAGAGGCTTATTTATAAGCGTCTCAAAGACTACGCTGAAGCAAAGAGCCTCATTCCCAACGAGCAGTTTGGTTTCCGACCCCAACACTCTAGTATCCACCAGGTCCACCGTATCGTAGAGCACTTGAGCTCTGGTCTGCAGCGTAACGCGACGACGGGTGTGCTATTCTTCGACATAGCGAAAGCCTTCGACAAAGTCTGGCACAACGGCTTGTTATACAAGCTTTACCAACTAGGAGTACCAGATCGTCTCGTGCTCATCTTACGGAACTATTTGTCGAATCGCACCTTCCGCTATCGCATCGAGGGTACACTCTCGTCCCCTCACCCTATTCGCGCCGGTGTCCCTCAGGGTTCCGTCATATCTCCTCTAGCCTTCACGCTGTTCACCAGCGATATCCCAAAGAGTAAAAAGGCTCAGTTGGCTATCTTTGCCGACGACACTGCCATTTACTACACCGGTCACTGTCCCAATGCTATAGCTCGTGCTCTTCAAACCTCCGCAAACGTCTTAGGCGCTTGGTTCCGGAAATGGAGAATCGAGGTCAAACCCGATAAGAGTCAGGCGGTTCTCTTCTCGAGACGTCGTTGAGTTCCACCCCCCCTTCCCAGCCCAATCACTATGTACGGCAAGCCAATCCCTTGGGAGAAGCAAGCCAAATACCTAGGCGTGATCCTTGATCAAAACCTAACGTTTGCAAGCTGCGCATCTATACCGCAGTCATCCGTCCCATCATGACCTATGACTGCGTTGTATTTGCGTACGCTCACACACGTCATCTCCATTAGATGCAGACCCTCCATAACCGTTTCCTTAGAAAGGTCACGGGTGCCCCCTACTATGTCCGTAATATAGATCTCCACGTAGAACTTAAAATGCCCACCATAAACGAGTTCATGTAACGCTTATCTAAGCGTTTCTTCGACTGTGGCATCAAACACCCAAACCCCTTGATCTCAGCGGCCGCCCGCTACACTCCCTCCCGCATTAGCTGTCTTCGCCGACCAAGGCATACCTTAATCGCCCCCGACGACGCCACTACCCTCCTCCAGGAGAGTAGTAAGGCCACCAGCACTCCACGTAAGCCCAAAACCCGAACTCAGGCCCACCGCGACGCCCAAATCCACACCCCTCCCGACCCTTGCTCGAGCCAGCCCGCGCCGCTGAGCCTGTAGCTTTAAATTTGTCCCAAAATCCAATAAATCCTGATCCCGCTAGTCCCTTGCTGCTCTCTTCCAGCGACGCCCTAAGCCGAGGTTCGTACCCCACAGGGGGTGCCCTTAGCGTAGTCGCTTAGTTTTAGTTGGTATTTAAGTTTAAGTCCTGGCTGGAGGCCTTAATTTATTAGGGCACCACAGGCAAGTCCGCTTAAGCAGAGGACAACCTATCAGGTTGACCTGCGAGATGCCATACAAAAAAAAAAAACCGTGGCCGCACGTATGTGGTAAAACTTTGATTGAACTGGCCTCCACCATTAATTAATATATATTGAAAGATTTTGGTTATTTCGTAAACGATTTTTTTTAAAGCCCGTTTTTATTACATATTAAGTGTTATTATGAAGTTTTATGATTTTTTTATTATCATTTGTTACTTTAACTGTAACAATTCTCAGAAAGCGTTTATAAATCAGTATACGAATTGCTAAGAAAGAATTCAAGGCAAGATATTCCAGCCATTTAATAGTAGTAACAATCAAACCAATTCTTTTCTAGGAAGCCCACATGTTAAGGGATCTAGACTTATCCAGCAATGCACTAGAAGGACCACTAGGTCCCACTACGGTGCCTTCGCTGACATGTCTCACTACGATTCAGCTTTCAGACAACACATTCGCAAGCATAAGACGAGGGGCTTTGTCAGGTAAGATTATACAAAAATACTTATTTACATGAATGTTGGAAGGTTAATCTTTAGTGTTTACGAAAGATTAACCTTCAATGATGTCATTAAAAGTTAGGGAGAGTTCGATATTACCGTGTCCGTAAGGAAGTATTATCAAAAACCCTACCAAAAAATCAATGTATGTTATGATTTAAAACCAAGAAAAGTCTGGTCATTTCAACGATATTGCTCGGACTGGCACTCACACTACCGCAACTACGCGGGGTGTTCCATGTTTGTTGTTAGTGTCTTAGTTACTAAGTGTTTTCCATAGACACCCCATATAACTAAGCTTAAGGTAGGGTGAAATATTATAATCAGTGGGGCGTACTTGCAAACAATCAAAAACAGACGAAAAATAAAAATTTAAGTAATCAACTACAAAACTGGGACATCATGCTGAAGTGTTACAAGAAATAAACTCATAGTCATAGTCCCATTAAGCAATCTACATTATTAGTTCACGTACACACAGACGTAAAAATATCGCGGCAGCTATACATTCTTAAAAACCATTGATCATATTATTCTTGACTGAGCAACCGGAAGCAAATTTGTCGTGCTCCCTTAGATGTCACTGCTTGCGGTTGTGTCGGGGGTCGGGTTGCTTCCTTCTCTTAAATACGCGGCTGATAGTAGCTGATCTTTGCATTATGCTCGTGAACGGGTGCATCTTATGATGACTGATCGTCTTGCTGACCATAGTTTTGTTATTGTTGTTAGTAATAATTGTTCTGTTTATTTATTTTACTTCGACGGTCCTAGTTTATCATTAGTGTGTACATAATCCAGCATTTCATAATTATATAAGCTGTCGCCCTTTATGCCTGGAGGCTTTTATTTAGGTATTAAGTATTGATAACTTATTTTTTTGCTTGATTATCTTGTCATTGTATTTGTTGGTATATTGGCGAGGCCAGCTGACATATTGCAAATAATTTAATTAAATTTTCTGTGTCTCGTAATGTTAATTACTTTACATACCTATCTACTATTGTATAGAATCAAGTTTTTTATAACTGAACAGACAGCTGTGCTGCTGGGGAGTTTGTTGCGCCACTTTTTCTTCCCAGCTAAAGCACTAGAAAGTGATGAATGGGTGAGCGTTTTGGGGGTTATCCTATGTAATTTTGACTTCTTGAAAAGTGCTGATCAGCCTAATTTCAATAACAGACTTTTGATTTTAGCTCACACTGGATTCTAACTGGATTGAATATCCAACAGTGTTTTCTCGACTCTATGGGATGCTCTCTGTTAGATTCTAACCGCTCGACTCAACACCGAGAGTTGACAATCCAGTGCTCGATAAAATACCGACGCGGTATTTTTACATCCGTGCGAACGTGACTGTGGGTGAAGAATGGGTGGAGCTGAAGAAGAAGCTTTAAGATTGTAGCAATTCTTTAGTATAGATTTAGAGTTTACCATCAACGTGTCTTGCTTCTCTTGCTACTCATGTCGATGACTCATATTCTTTTCGACTATTAGGAATGTGGCGCCTTGCCAGCTCTGAGGTTTGCTTCATTTAAGTCTTGAAAGTAATATTTAGTTATGCACGACGTCCGTGAAGGTGAAAGGATGTCCTGTGTCGGGGCCCCACCACTCACGCACATCCTCAGAAACAAAATAAAAGATTTTGTGTATTCATAATGTCCGACCCTAATATTGAACTTGATTAAAATAGTTGTGACCAATCGGACTAAAGGCTCTCCCACATACATGTAACCGGTCACGTGATATTGCTTGCAAAGTGTGTCAAAACTGGTGTGACATAATTCCATTGTTTTATTCTAAGTGTATTGGGAACAGATATCGCAGAACCGTGCCGTAATATTGAGTTGCCTACCTTGGAACGGTCATCCATTTCAGCACTTAGTATTCACATAGTCGCATGGCTCATATATCTTTGCAAGGACGATTTCTTTGGTTTATTCCTTATAAAATATTTCTTTTCTACATGAATTTTCTGTTTTTCACAGCATCGTTTACATTTTTCTGAATGCTGTTCTCAAAGGACTTCGGATGGAATATTTTAACGTTCTTCGCTTCATTCGGTACAAGACATCTATCGAAGCTTGAATACTGAATGTAGGTAGATCGATGTATGCATACATGCATGGATTATCGGTGAATTGTGTCAAACGTCAAAAACTTCTCTCAGAATACAGAGAAGATTCTGATGCAATATTTGAACCTGTAGTGGTTTATGTACTGTTTTTTAAATCTTTTTAATACAGTGCCTTAAGCAATAAGTTCTAGGACAAAGTACGGCTTAATGGCTTAGCCAATAACAGTTTGAAAGGAAGTTTTAATTTTTTTGGTTTGTAAGTATAGGAATTAATTGTTATGCAGGTAACGCTCCTTGTAGGTGTATCACTAAATCAGACCCACTGCTTTGACACAGGCCTCCTCTCGTTGAGATAATGGGGCCGTAATCCACCACGCGGGCTCAGTGCGGGTTGGTAGATGTCACATGTCTTCCAAATTTTTTGGTTCTGGGTCATGCCGGTTCCCTCTCGATGTTTTCCTTCACCGTTTTGAGAGCAGTGGTGTCGAAATCATTTACACAAAGCAAAGCGCCTGTCTAGGTTCCAAACTACGACCAACAACTGCTCTCTGGCTTTGAAAAAGTGACATTCTTTCAGCGATAACGGTGATAGAAAAATCAAAAATAAACTCTTCGGTAGCTTAGGTATGTCAAGCTACCGAAAAGTAAAAGTTGTCCTGTTGAAAGTCGTTGTAGAAATACGAAGCGCTTTGATAGCGATTGCCACTTGTCAAGTCTCTCAAGATCTTGAAAGTGTGAAGAGTGCCAACTCAAGGATTTTTATCCACTTATTGATTGTCCGACTTCATAAAGAAGGAGGTTCTCAATACGTCGGTACTTTTTTGTTTACATGTCACGGGATATCTCCGGAAATTATGGACCGATTTCAAAACTCTTTTTTAATGGATAGGATATGCCTAAGGGTGGTCCCATATAAATTGTATTTTGCATTGCTTGGGTAGTTTTTCAGTTAGTTTCAATAAGACGTATTTTTTCTACTTAGTGTGTATTTATGATGTTATAATTACTTCTTGTCACTTTTATTTACATAGCAAGAAGTGGTATATGAATTTGTGTGGGGAGGTACCACAACTAAAAAGTGAAAAGTAAAAACGCTTCATAAAAAAAAAATACATCCGACATCCAAAAAAACACTACAAAGTGAAAAAGTAGTAGTCGTTGGCAAAAAACAAAAATCAAGGGTTTCAGTCATTAAAGTTATTTTCGCTTTTGGAAGCCAGAGGTGTATTTGTAAAAAAAAAAAAAAGGAGAAACCTTGTCCTGCAAAACACCCCATTACATTAAATCTTCTTAAATATTAACTCCTCAACACAACACCCGCCTCTCCAGCCAGAATCCTTTAAATTAACAAGGTCCTTGTTCGCAGGTCTCACAAACTTAACTCATTTGAACTTGCACAACAATCAGATAGATGTTCTGGAGGATTACGCGTTTAAACACATCGCCAACTTGACACATCTGGACCTGTCTCATAATGAGATTGTGGCTGTATCAGGTAAGATAATATTTATCTAATAATAATAACAAGCTATTAGCTCGAGTAGATGTCTGAAAATGTGTTAACCCAGCGCCAGCGGGGTATTTAACCATTTTGCGGGATTGAGTAACTAACATCCAAACTTTCACATCTTTAGACATGCATTATATAATAAAATAGTAACGTAATCAAAACGATACATTTTGACTTTGACTTTGGCTGACATTTCGGACACAGATAGTTTATAACCGGTTGTTTGATTATGTTACGTAATCTTGGTTTATGATTGGTAAACAGTACTAAGAAAATACTTCTTTCATAATCAGTCTAAAATGTTCCCACCACTGGGACAGCGGTCTCCTCTCAGTGAGAGGAAGTGGGCCGTAATGAAGGCATGTGACATCTAACACTGCCCGCGTCCACCACGCGGGCAGTGTTAGATGTCACATGCCTTCGAATTTTTGGTTCTAGGACATGCCGGTTTTCTCACCATGTTTTCCTTCACAGTTTTGAGAGCAGTGATTATTAAATTATATCCACAAAATAAAGCGTCTGTCTGGGTTCAAAGTCACGAGTAATAACTCGTAAGTCGGGGCAGGACCATTGGGCCACCACTGCTCTGCAATACTTAAAACCGTTACAAAATCCTTTTTCTTAAAAAAAACAGGCCCAAATCATTAGCATTATCCTGTTTCCCCTCGATTAGTTAAGTTTAACGCAGATAATGTCAATTTAAAGCTTTTAGTCAATTCCATGACGTTTTAATTTCCTGTGAAAAAATCTCGACGGTCGCCTGGGACCGACGGAAATAAGGCGGAATTGTATTTTTTCAACATTTACATAAGATTTGGAGGCGGCCATTGAAAAAGAAAATCAAAATAACATTTTGTAAGGCTGTTTTAGATAGGTTTTATGAAATCCTGACGTCACATTTGAAGTCACAGATGTATGGTAATAGAAAGATAGGAGTTCCGCTTTTGTTTACGGACTGTGGATGGCAAGACTGTATGAACGGTTATCTCTTCTATTTAATCACTTCAAATTGCAGTGACACAGCTGTTTTCAACTGACTGGTGTAAAGATCAATAGAATGAAACGTCACGAAAAAATATCGTCCTACAAATGATATCAACTTTATTTCGTTGTCTAGTTGTTTTTGTAGCTTGAAACCTAACTTCAGTGGCGGATTTACACATTTTCTAAGTATAGGCTGTTAAGTCGCAATTAATTGCCAGTTCTTAGATTATTTCTACAAT
This sequence comes from Dasypolia templi, assembly GCA_963555695.1. Classification (NCBI taxonomy): domain Eukaryota; kingdom Metazoa; phylum Arthropoda; class Insecta; order Lepidoptera; family Noctuidae; genus Dasypolia; species Dasypolia templi. Next base: position 10,314,743 of record OY743158.1, on the reverse strand, counting down.
ACATCATTTTGGTTTAATTGCACATGAAATAGTTTTTGGGTATATTCCTAAGCGAATGAAAGCTGCAATCATGTGCGCCTAATAAGGCGGGGTAACGTATGCTCAATGGCGAGCTAAGAATCGGGCGCCCGGGGCAGCAAAACAAAATGAGGCTGTCCCCAGGTCTTCTGAGATTATGTAGGCATATCTATCTAGGAACATTTTGCAGAAATTGAATAATTACAACAAAAAAAACTAGCATTTTTTTCATCATTTCATCGAAAATCCGTAAAGCAAGGATGTGAAATTGGTTTCTTTTTAACATTCATACGGGAATAGGAGTTGCTTTGTTGACTTATAGGCAGAAAAGTTAGAGAATAAGAACGACCATTGTAGCACCCCGTGACCCCGCCTCGGAAAGGTTAAGTTTTCTTTTGAACATTCATACTGTTGATAGGACATACTTTGTCGACTAATGCAGAAACCATAAGAATGAAGCGAATGTAGAATTGGCGAGCAAAGCTAGCTTGAAATTGCTCGCAAACCAGCTGGTGTAGCATAGTTTTTCTTTCTTTTGACTATTTACACAGAGACAGGAGTTACTTGTCAACTTGGGTATGCAGAAAAAGCTGACAACTAAGAGAATGTTGACAAGAGCAAGCGAAGCAACCTCGAAACGTTAGCACCCTGCAAATTGTATATTTTGGTATTATTTTTGATTTGATAAAAAAGTACTTTTCAAGATTTGGAAGGCCTTGGGGACGGGGACGGGCAGCCTCTGCCGCCCCTTCCTTAGACCGCCAGTGTGAATGTTACATATACAATAATGTACATTTGGTAAACATAATTAACTAATCTACATTGGGGTAACAAACAGTTTAAAAAAACTGGTAATTTACGTGGAGTAGGGTATTGTGAAGAGTCCGAAATTTCCGCTATTTTGCTGATAAACCCGCCACAGCTGAACTTGAGGCATCATGAATTACGTATTTTTTATTTGTACGCCATCTTTAGCGAAACATTCTTCATTATTAATATTCCAATTCCCTGTATTTCAGAGGTGTTAAAATGTCATCAAGAATTTGTATAAAATATGATAATTTTATCAATGTTATCATTGAACTAGTCAGATATCAATGTTATCATTGAACTAGATCAGTAGAAAAATCATTACGGAAACATCCCACATTATATAAACTTCATGGCCTGATTAAATTATCTTTATCAACTTCCACAGGTGCATCACTAGCCCAGCTAACAAACTTAGTCCACCTGGATCTTTCGCACAATTTCCTCCGATCCTTATCAGCGGATCCTCTGAAATCTCTCAGGCGACTGACCGAGCTCTTACTTCACGATAACGACATCTCGATGATAGATGACGGCGCTTTGGCACTGCACAAGGACCTCGGCCGATTCACCATTGAAGGTAATGGAGGCGCGATGATACGCACTTTAGGGGGATGTACGTATGGAAAGGATGGCGAGCGGTCTGGGCAGAATTTTCTGGATTTTGATAAGTCTTGTTATCAGCTAATAATTTTAGATTATGTTAATCCTTTGAGTCAAAAGTATGATGGATTGGCAATTTAAAATTTCACGGTTCAGTATATTTACCAGTTTTAAAACAAAAAATTGTTTTGATAATTGCAACTTACTTAATACTTCAAGTTTAAAGAACTTAATATTCCCTTAGACTTACTGAAAGTAGTATTCTTCACATCACACACACATCACATCACATTCACAATTTATTAATTAATTTTGCCTACATTCTATTTGAACCTCGTTTTTATCCGTATGTATCATAGAGATATTTGTCGATACTCAACGTTTTAGAGAGGTGACGTCGGAGCCTCTTTGTTCACCCACCGATATTCACTTGTTATATTGTTGCGTGACTCTTAACTATTTCTGCCTTTGTAGCTCTCTATGGCCTTTTTTTTGCAAGGAATAATCCTGGCCGCTGACACTTTTGTTGACGTAACTTAATTTTTCTCACGCGTTTTTTGGCTTAGGCCTTGGGCGGAAATAAAAAGGCAGTAATGATGATTGATATAAATATATTATTCTGGCAATATTTACATAGAGAATGTTCACTTATTATTATAATATTGCCGCTAGTCTATAGCTCGTGAAGTTATGTATTCAACTAAGTACTAGGCGACTAGGAAGTCGCAATAAGCTAGCTTTTGTTTTTGGTTAACAAGGATATAACATTACCAAAATCAAAAGCCAGAGTAATGACTGTTTCAATTTAAAACCCTATCAGAAAATAACAAAAAGTTAAATTGCATGGAATCAAATAAGCAATTACTCATACTTTAAACTTCCTCTGTAAACTTCTCCCACATTATAAGGGGTCGTAAAGATAAATTCTGCTCTCTTTTACAGATAATCCTCTTAATTGCGATTGCCTAATGGCCGGATTCGCAAGGTGGTTAAGGGAGGCAAAAAACCTGCCCCAAACAGATAAATCTGTCGCCGTGTGTGCTACCCCACCACATTTGGAAGGTGCCTTGTTATCGAGATTATCCAAAAACAAACTCTGCGATGATTTCGAACATACAGACTTGAAACAAAAAGATACGAACTACGATTTCAATAAGGTGTTAGCGAATTCGATTGTGAATGATTATAAGATTAATGTCGATGATAATGTAGGGGAAATGTATATTGATAAGCAAGAGGGTATGGATGATGATTTATATGATGAGGAGTTGGAAGTTCCAGCTGAAGAGGATTTGCCGATTTCTGAAGCTAAGGTAAAGTTTATTTTGTTTACTTAATTTGTCAATAAACTTGGTAAAGGACAATGCCAGAAACTCATAGAACTTTGCCCCACTCAAATCAAAAAGTCATTTACAAGCCTGCAATATGCAGCATCTTAAAGCTTATTTATTACTGTTAACCAAACATTTGTCCTAATGCCTCTACAGCTTGCGGTTTCTGTTAAAATCTTAAATCAATATTGACATTGATTATAGGTTAGGTGCAATTTCTAGATGTTAAAAAGCGGTTTAAACAACAAAACGCTACACATTATCATAACTATTATAATTGTAATAAGAGTATTTGTTTTACAGGTATTTTAAACTTTTTTTTGTTGTGTATCATGCGCAATATGTAACGCAATAGGAAATTCAGAGGTTGAATTCCTTTTATCATTGATTTGTAATTGGCAAGTTCTACTGAAAAACAATGTATTATGAAAATGTCCTTAAATCATTACAATTATTTTTATTATTTTCATTAATTGACATTTCCTGTAAATAGCTGGGGCAGGACCCCCGACCAGAGGCATTGTCATTTAGCTTCAAAGTGCACTATAACATTATGGTATTGATAAAAATCGTGTGTGTGAAAGTGTCTTAGATTAAATGAATCACATATACATTCTGTGTACTAAGTATCGGGAATATGTCAATAAATCAAAAAATTCAAATTATTCATCTAAATTTATTTTATCGCCTTCAAAGTAGGCCCCATCGCTTGCAATAAAACATCTCCACCGCTTCACCCAGTCTTCCATACATTTTTCATAGGCTATTTGCGGTATGGCCTTTAGCTCATTCAGCGAATTTTCTTTTATGGCTTCTATCGACTCAAAACGTTTTCCTCGAAGTGGTAATTTTAACTTGGGAAATAAAAAAAAGTCAGACGGAGCCATATCAGGTGAATACGGTGCTTGGTCGAGAACTTTTGTTGAATTTTTCGCTAAAAACTCTTTCACTATAATGGCTGTGTGTGATGGTGCATTATCATGGTGCAGCATCCATGAGTTGTGTTGCCACAAATCTGGACGTTTTCGGCGGATACTCTCACGCAAACGCTTCATGACGCCTAAATAATATTCTTTATTCACAGTTTCTCCCTCTGGAAGGAATTCGGAGTGAACCACACCACGGTAGTCAAAAAAAACTGTCAACATCACCTTGATTTTGGAGCGACTTTGCCCCGGTTTTTTGGGTTTCGGCTCGTTTTCGAGACGCCATTCTGAAGACTGTTGGCTTGTTTGCATGTCGTACTCATATCATAAACCCATGTCTCGTCGCCAGTTATTATACGTTTCATAAAGGTCGGATCCGTAGAAGCTCGGGAAACCATGTCTTCAGCGACATGCTTTCGCTGCGCTTTTTGAACAAAATTGAGCTCTTTTGGAACTAGTCGAGCGGCGACGCGTTTCATGCCTAAAATGTCAATGAGAATGTTGTGGACGGACTTAAAAGATATTTTCACCTCACTAGCCAACTCTCTCAGACTCATACGTCGATTTTCGAGCACTAGATTCTTGATTCTGTCGATGTTTTCTTTGGTCGTAGCGGTTGAAGGTCTACCAGAACGAGGTAAGTCTACTACTACTTCTCGGCCTTCTTTAAAAGCCTTATACCATTCATAAGCCCTTGTTTTCGATATACACGATTCGCCGTAGGTATTTCGCAACATTTGTAGTGATTCACCACATGAAATATCATTTGAAACACAAAATTTAAGGCACACTCTTTGTTCAACAATATTGAACAAAGTGCTACCAACCTGCAGTAAAAAAATTAGAACGTCCTCTTTTACGCGGGTCTTTTTAAAAAAAAAAAAAAAATCAAAATATTTTATTTCACATAGACCTACATGGGCACTTATGAAACGTCAGATTCTAGGTGCACGGTTCCAATTGGTCGTTTCCCATGGAGAAGAGCCGGCAAGAAACTCCATGGTTACTCTTTTAAAAATATGTCTTTTACAATGTTTTCCAATTAGTGATTAACAGGTATGGGAGGACAGTGTAGGCCTGTCAACAGTTATATGTTAAACAAATAGACAATTGTCTATAATTTATAATCCACAGGGCCTACGACGTTCTCACATTTACAAAATATAAAATAATCGAATAAAGTAAAATAAAAAATAAAATAAAAAAAAATTTATTGACATATTCCCGATACTTTTTACACAGAGTAGTATAACACATACAACCACTAAGATTCAGTAAAGAAATACCTGATATTGAATCTTATTTGTTTTATATGTGTAACATCCGTTTCAAGAAAGTTTTATTGGATTTCACACACTGCTACCACGATGAATCACTACATTCACAGGCACTATTATCAGCAGGCGATTAGATGATACTCGATAAGTATGATAATGTACGTATAACCGTTGAATGGTGCATAGGATTTAAGCCTAAGAGTTAGTCATCGAATCAGTTATGCTCGCATCCGTAGTAGGTAGTCACGCGAAATTCTATTGTTTGCATGAATTATGGGCGATTTTAAATGTTCACTAGATTTTTTCTAATTCAATGAGTCATGCCATTGTTATAGTAGTCATAATTCTACATTTGGATCCTAAAATTAGGACTAATACTATCCCATCAGAACACACTTTTTGGAAAAACATATTACTCACTTTTTTTTTTGGATTTGATGTGGTTTCTATGTAATGTTAGGTGAAAGCCACATGGCATTTAATCAAATTTAAAATTCAATTCAGTGTGCCGAAGCCTCATTAAAAATAAATCAGCCATTATATTAATCACACCAATATCATCAATCCATTTATGTGCATCTATACATTCTCCAGGTCCGTCTAATAGACGCGTGGCATGACGATGAAGAAGTCCATCTATCCTGGGCAGTAGACCCTCCCTCGACCCACCGGTACAGATGTACTGGAGCCACAGCGTCGAGGGCTGGAGGTCTACCGAAACACGTGGCTTGTCATAGGGCAGCACCGGCAAATATAGTACTAAGAGGACTGAAGATTGATGCTGTTGATCAGTATACGTGAGTATATGTAGTCTGTGCTGATGAAAATAACCACTACGGAAATAGATTAGTTATATCTCATTTAAAAGTAGTGTTCGAACTGAAAAAATTAATGGCGCTTTAGACACATCACCTCTGTGTGCACTGTTTTCTCTAAGCAACTATCTTTTGAAACGAAGTTCTTTTACGGAGCTTGCGGCAGGAGTAAAATTTTAGGATTCGAAATCGTCACGTACCGAAAAAAGGTTCATGCTCTTGCCACCTTTTTTTTTTACAGCCATTATACAACACAAACTGAAACTTTTGACACTTGAAACATGAATTCATAATAGAGGGCTCTGTTTTAATAAAAGTCTATACTAAATCTATGGTTTTAATACATATTTTACAGCAAAAGGAGCTCCCATATATTATTATACTCTTTCCAATCTGGTGTCCTAAGACACCTCCCGACTTTTTAAAGAATGAATTCTGTTAAGGTGTAAGTATAGATTAATAATTTTAGATGAAACGTAATAACGCAAATGTAAAACTTTGGATGGTTAGGTTTTTAAACATTGGGAGTTAGTATTAGTCAATTATCGAATGGTGCTCCTACGAGATGTTTGATTATCGTCTCACTATTCTCTGGCAGTTTTGTTTTTCTCAACGTGAATGCTTTGAGGCTGTGCTATTAGAGTCGCGTCGCGCCTATTCCAACAGATAGGCGCGACGCGACTCTAATAGCAGAATTTGTATGAAAACTTCATGGAATTCTCCCAGAATCGCGTCGCATCGCCGCGTCGTGCCTGTCTGTGGGAGCCTTCAGCCCTTATGAATGCGCCCAGCATGTCGATTCTGTAACCTTCTCGCCGTGAAAACTTAGGTAAAGTGAGCGTTGAGTGAGCTGTCAGTGCCACTGTTGCTAGAGATTGACTAAGACGGGATGACACTGACAGTTCACTCCACGCAAGTCTTCACGGTGAGATTTTTACAGAATCGACATGCTGGGCGTAGTGTGTGAAGACAAAAGTATAAGTAAAATCCTTAGATTAAACCGTGACCTACTCAACTTGCTAGTTACAAGACCAGTCAGATTAAAATCCATGCGGTAACTGAATCTGTAGTCCAAAAACAATACCAGGATGTAAACCCGCACCACATAACTGAACTACTAATTACATCAACATTATAACCACAAAGAGTAAGAGTAAGCATTTAACCTTAACAAAGTTTAACAGGAGTCGGCCTTGACGCAATAATTTAAATTATTATAGTAAGAATTGGGTAATCCTCTCAGTTGCTTTTGAAAGATATTAAATGTTATTTTACAGCTTCGATGGTCGAGTGGTCACAAGCGCCACTACAAAGCATGAACCTGGGAATTCAATCTAGGTTCAATTCCCAGGTCGGGCAAAGTGTTACTGGGTTTTTACCGTCAGGGTTTTCTCAGTAGCAGACATATATTGTACACGCTGAAATTTTAGTGGTTATTTTGCCGCAGCGAAATCATAAGGTCTGGGTAGTCCACTCGATTTATAAAAATAAAAAGGAATCAAAGATGGCAGATTTATACTCGTAATTGTCAAAAACCAAGCTTACTTTGGTCTGAACATCACTATGATGGCAGCGCGTTGCGTATTAATTAATATAAATATTCAAATAGTACGAGTACCTACGTTACGTCTAGTGGATTACTTTTGTTTCTCACGCTTTCGAGTTGATACATTTTTCTTAAAATTATTTGAAACAAAAAAACTCCTTGATTCGATAGTACTACTGAGACAAAAAAAAACATTAAATTTTCACCACCCAAGGCTTGCCCCCCATGACATGTTATTAAGCGTAACTGGCTACATTTGTTTGTACCTCCACCTCTGCCTAATCCTTCGTGCATTACAGGCGAGATGTTATGTTTATTGTTTTTGCAATTCCTCTGTTTCTCCACCACAGTATTAAATCTGAAATTTTTTATTGGTCTCATTTGCATATTTAGGTAATTAATGTAAGTGTGTGAGTCTCGGGAAATGTTATGTTAAAATTCGGTACGGTAATGTGCGATTATTTTTAAAAGCTATTTATTTAACGTGTAGGTACAGTACGCATTTGGTGCAAATAGGACTGAACAAACATGACCTGCTAATCAAAAATATCCTTTAAAGCACTATCGGGTATTTTCACAAAACACACCTTGATGATCACGTTGTTTATTTTCAATGGAACCAACTACGGTTAAAACGATATATACATATTTTAGATCGAGCATTCATTTACGGGAGTTATTTTTGATGACGCGGCTATTATAATCCATAATTGATGAAACACGTAATTATTTAGAGAATTACAAAGGTTTTCGAACCACTTCATGTTTTATTGGTTGAAATTCTTCTCAGTGAACACAAAAGCTTGTTACTGTACGTGGATATAATATCTAGTGTTGTCCACATTGTGTATTGCGATACTGACGATCTTTATGTTCTGTTGACGCCTGAAAAAAATATTAGAACGTGGTGCACAAATATAAGTAACAGCTATGACAACTTCATCAGGCTCATTAAAAATTGATAATATTATTATTCAAAAATGAACCCGAAGTCGTCTTTTTCATCTACTATCAACTTATATATTTTATTCTTCAGCCAATAAGGTTTACAGTACCTATTGGTAGGTGGGTAGGGCAGAGACTTATGAAATAGAAAACTTGGTTCGTGCTCCGGATTTCAAGTTCCATGGATTGATTGACTTATTTTTCTGTTCTCAGATTCTGCATAGCCCTAGAAGAGATGGACGGTTCTGATGCTCCACTTTCCTTGGTTTTGGGTTGCGGTGCTCCAATGCAAGTTAGAGAACGAGCCGCTTTTGGTACTGTAGTGCCGATAGTGGTGACACGAGCTCCAGAAAGTAATCCTTTAAGGTGAGATTACTAGGTCATAGAATACTTACTTATTGAGGTATTTTTGTATCCAGAAAAGAATCTTAATTTTTCTTCGTGTCTTTATTAATTCAACTGTCTTATTTCAGAGTATCGGAAGTTCGATCGAACGTTACTGGCGACGGTGTTCTAACAGTCCTTATATCAGTCTTGGGACTTCCTCAGAGACCGCAGTACGTACTACCTCGCTCCCAAAGACTGTCCAATGACGTCAGACCAATCAATAACTGCTACATCGTCCTCGCTGTCTTATCTCGAGGATCCCTCGTGGCCCAGAAAGACACACCGTGCCAATCGACTTTAGAGATATCAATGGAAGGCTTTGTAAGAGGACCTTACGAAGTTTGTGCAGCAATTTCGAAATATAAGGTCGATGAAAGACGAACAATTTGTGTTGTCCCACAGCTAATAGAGCCCCTCGGAACTTTAGAAATGAAGGCAGGTTTCAAGGGTTTGAATACGGCGTTGATCGGCGTGGCTCTTGGTTTGATGGTGATTGTAATTGGCTTGGTGTGGTTTGTAAGGAAAATGCTGAAGAAACCAGCGGAATTCGAGCCGCACAGGTGTTTTAGGCAAGAACCAGTACAGGAGGAGAATCCAAGGGCCAATTATGTGATGTTGACCGCAACTTCAAAGGTGTGAATAAACGTATTAAAGAGTTCGCTTTCCTAGTCGTGAATATTATTTTAATATATTTTTGATTGGTTATTTATGTAATATTAAATTCGAAATGTATTAGCTGTTGTGAAAATATATAATTGTTTGTTTTATAATATCAGAATTTCCAAATGGCTCACTAATTTTGACTCTATAAATTATATAACAGATACGCTTAAGATTTATATTTTAATTTCTTTTCTGTTTCATTTGTTAAGTTAACAGCCATTGTTACAGTGTGCACTACTCCATTTTCTAAATCTCTGTTTTTTTTATCATTCGATGTCTTATTTGAACCTTATGTTTTAGATGTTATTGTCACATTTTTTCAATCATTGACTATATTTCGTTCCAAATATAGACCCAATTCATGAAGGGATGTATTTGGAACATATATATATAGTATACCTTCATAAATTGGGTCTATATTTGGGCCAGTAAACAAAGTTAAAATATTCAACTTCTGCGCCATAATAAATGTTTGAAATGTGGATATTATGTACATTTGTGTAGACATGAAGTCTCAGAAATCAAAGTACAATAAAATAGACGGGAATACAATTATTTTATTAGATACGTATAAATAGTGCTGTGTAACAGTAATGAAGAGTTAAAGTAAGTTTAAAATCACCTCTTGCTTGTGATAAGAACGTAAAATATCAGTGTGAAAGAATATAATTATACTTAATTCTACTTAATAGTTAGTAGTTATGTTAAGTTTAATATAAATGTTAAATGTATATTACTAATGATTCTCGTTAGTCTTGGAATTGACTGATTTTTTTTTGAAGTTGTAGCACAACTTCGGAGCAAGGGTTATAAGGTTAAACTCGGATGACGTGAACCATTCGTCCTTTTTAAGATGGATGGGATTATTTATGACGAAAGCTTGTAAAACAATCCATAATCCTTTACCATTTTCATTCGGTCAGGTAGTAAGCACTTAACAAAACATAAACGTAGCAGTCGGCATAATTTTGACATAAATTCTTATAGACTGCATAAAATAAACAAACAGTAACAATCTTATCGAAGACGTCATTGTTAAATATTTTCACTCTATGTGGATTTCCACAAGGGAGACATTTTGGGCCTTTTTATGGTCATTTTATTTTTGTTAAGTACGCCTATTAAAAAAAAACGATAATTCTATTTTCTGTGGGTCATATCAAGTTCTTTAAATAATTTTTGATGTTGTCCTTCTGAAATAGTTTTGCTTTTGTAGATTGAAGCACCTATTTGTTACTATTTACCCTTTCCCGAAGTTGAAGCTTATCAACTAAACTTTGAGGAGCTTCTAATAAATTACTAAAATATTAAATATGTCTTCTGTGAAGGCGTATTTCTCAAACATTATTTAGTTTAGAACTAATATATTAACACGAGGCTCATAAATTTCGTTATTAATTAAGACATAGTCAATGCGTCTGTATTTCATGTAATAATTTTGAATTGCGCGATATTTTGTTGAAATCATTCTAACATTAAGAAGCTAAGATATTTTAAGAAATCTTCCAGATATAATTGAGAATTTAATGAAGCTATGAATGGTAGTTAAATAGTTTGGTAATTTATTTAGAGAGCTGATAAATGCCTCAAACTATTGGAGAAAGTAAAACGATACTAATATTTCTTTGAAAAGAAGCAGTAAAATATTTAGTAGTAGAATTATCTTTTTGTCTTTTAACAGATTCTGTAAATGTTGGACTACTCATAAAAATAAAAGTAAGATTAAAGAGCAAATTTTACATATTCCAGAATGTTTGTGTCAAAATGTACAATTTAATGACAACTAAGTTATTAGTATAATTGGTTACTGCTTTTCTAATTTAAATTAATTAATTGAAGGCAGCCTAAATCACTTACAGACATTGTGGGTAGGCAGGGGCTCAAACTGAACCGTAAAAAGTGTTCTAAACATTGTTTTTAAAACTGTTCTAAACATTGTTTTTAAAACTGTTTTAAAAGTAACACATTAAATTTAACAGACAAAGTAATGTAATATCAAGGTACAGAATCGAAGTGTAACCTTTTTATATGTGCCAATAATTGTTAATATGTGTAACGTAAAAAAGCAGTTTCAGGTATATTTGCACAGTGCCACAACAACGCGCGGCGGACAGAAAGACGCGGCGATGACAAAATTGCCACATCCAGTCGGATTAAGGGCTATTTTGGCAAAACCGGGTTTACCTGTTACACTTATCAACACTTAACACTTGTTGACACTTGTTGTTAACCATTTTATATCTGTTACAGATATATTACTGGTACACGTTTATTAGTTTTGGGTTAACATATTGAAAAATACATTTATTATGTGTCACATATTTAATTCTGTCATAAATTCGAAATCTACCACTTATAATTCTGTAACCTTTGTGAGGTTGTTTTTAAGTCCCTGAGTAAGTGTCGATTTTCCTCATAATACTGATAAATAAGCAGCGGCTAATACGCTTAATATATTCCTTTCCTTCTTAGATCATTGCAAATCCCATATTGTAATGTCATCAATATAAATAATGTTTATGTGAAACAGCACTTGCTTGAACCGTAACCGTAACCGATGGTCTTTTCTGTAAAAATCTCACCGTTAAAACGTGGGTGAGGTGTGCTGTCATTTCACCCGATGCTGGAGATAGACATTATGGGCAGCTTACTTCAAGCTCATGTTCACGGTGAGATTTTAACAGAAAACATCGGCTGATCTACGATCAAGCTCAATTCTGTGTACCTACTCTATGCAAATAACTTTCACATTATTAATGACAAGAAACGTAGTAGATACAGAAGTCATTTGATGATGTTGAGTTTTTACCAAATAGCCTGCCTAACCTGCCTCTAAAAGTAGGAGAATTGAATCAAAAAATCTTTTCGACATAGTCGTAACTTATTCAAAGCTGTCACGCAACTTATTTGTATATTAATTAGTAAGATTTCACACAGTGGCAATTTAATCGCACGTCTGAATACCTAACCGGTCTTTCGGGTGCTCTCCCCAGGTGTTGGAAAGTCGAGCTGTTAAATAGCACATTGAGAAAAGTCTTTTCGTAAGAAATATCGTAAGAGCGTGTATTGTTATTTGTAGTCATAATAGAAAGGTAGAAGAAACATAGTATCGTGAATCGCCATCATCATCATCATTTCAGCCTTAAGACGTCCACTGCTGGATACACATGCTAGAAGATAATGCTAGCTCCAGTAATGTTATGTTTAAGTCCGTCCAATATCGCAGAATTTTTTGATTGTCTGATTGGAGCAATGTGCCTGATTGCCTGATTGGTGGTGTGTTGGCAAATCGTGGTCTAGATTACCACAAGGAACAAGTGTTGGTCCAGCCTAGATGTTGTTTAGTTGTTGAAGTGTTAAGCAATAATGCTTGTTTTTTTTCCGTGTGGAACTCTTAGATGTTTTTTCTAATCCTACGTTGGGTGCGGAAATCTTAGTAAAATCTTAATAATGTATATTTTGGCAGCTAGAATACTATTTGTATATTACAAAATAGGCATTGGTAGGTACGTATAGCAAGTCTTAAAATTAAAACAGTTCTTCGAAAATCTCCATATCTGGCTTCGCAGAGCCAACAAAACACCGAGACTCGAAACAAATATCTGTGGCTCATACAAATATAGGTGTGGAACCGGGAATCGTTTCGACTATGCCATTTCAGTAGTCATAGCCATTCAATGAGGTGGCAAGGAATGCATTCTCACAAAGCATTCCCAATTTGCAACCAATCTAGCAAGAAGCACTGTTGCGTATATTCGTCTTATATCATGCCCAAATTGTATCTTCATGGAATGCTGTGAAATATGCGAATGAGGCCCCTTGACTTTCTCGTTGAATACTCAAATCTCGTGTAAACGAGATTTGAGTATGTGTGCGTGAGTTGTTCGACTGATATACTGAGTTTAGTACTAGTACTGTTTGTCAACATTGCGAAGGCTTATTTTGTATGGGGTGATATTTTTTCTATGTTTTCTTATAAGTTTTTGAAATTCTATAACATGCGTTGTATGGTATTTGAGCTTTATTTGCATCGTAATTAACGTATCGCGTCAAAACCGCATTTAAGTTAAATATTTTCAAAGAACTTTTTGTTCTGCTTTAATTAGTTTAAATTATGTAAATAAATAATTTATGTGATGCCATTTTCATTCTTAAATAAAATATTAACAAATATGTGTGTTTTAGTTGATGATTTTCCTTATTAACTTTCAACAGTTTGATTTTCATGCAATATTTAATCGACAAAAGCTAAGGAAGTTTGATCTAGTTTTAGACTGTTTTAGTCCATGATGTATTTTTTTTCTATGATCGAATTTTTGAGCTCATAACTTTACAAGCTAGGGTTTTAATTACCTTGGGCACGCCACAATAGCGGCGGTAAGTCCCCTCTTTGAGGAGTGGTTGGAGAGGCGCCATGGCGTCCTCACCTTCCGCCTGACACAGGTCCTCACCGGACACGGTTGTTTCGGGAGGTTCCTGTTTCGAATAAGGCGGGAGGAAACGCCCGGGTGTCACCATTATGTGGATCACCCGGTGGACACGGTGGAGCATATGGTGGAGGTCTGCCCAGCTTGGGCGGAGCACCGCAGTGTCCTCGCAGAGGCGATCGGCGGCGGCGATCTCTCGCGTCCGGCCCTGGTCCAGGACATGGTACGGAGCGAGAGGGAATTGAAAGCCATCACCTCCTAGTACGAAGCAGTAATGCTCGCAAAGGAGGAGGTGGACCGCGTGAGGGAGAGAGCCTTGCGCCCTCACGCCCCTAGTCGCCGCAGGGGACGTCCTGGGCGTCGGGAATCGCAAGCAGATTCCCGACCACCGTAGGCGCGGGCTTGCGGACGGCGAGCAAAGGGTAACTCGCCGTCCGGTAAGGACCAGGCCCGGGTCGATGGGGGTCGTGTTCCACGCGCGCCTCAAAGAGATGTTAGCACAAAATGACGGGGTCCAATAGGGCCGACGCCTCAGGGTCGCGGGTAATTCGTTAGAGATAACCGTGGCCCTGGCACAGGCAACTGAAGGAACACAGGTGGTTTTTAGTCAGTAAAAGTCTGACAGGCCCTCCCGCTCCACCCAGAGCGGGAGAAGTCATTTGGTGATTTCCCAACCAAAAAAAAAAGGGTGTTAATTAACTGATTCATTTAAAAGTAATAAAACTTTCCTTCAACTGGCTTCAAAACACCTTGTCCCGTTATTAAAGTCTTGTAATAAGTACATGTTTCTTGCTTATGATGTCTTGTGTAAATATTCCCTTTAAATCATTGTTTTGAACACTTTTCGGGGAATGCCGTTTAATAGGTGATTCCCCACTCTGATAGTATTCAAGTGGGTGCTTCCCCTGTGTTATTTCCATGTTTCATTCCATTCATTCATGGTTCATACAAGGTGGGGCAAAAGTGAAGTTAGAACTTTATGTGCCATAATTTTTGTTAATGCCTGGATATAATTTCATTGTGATTGATACATATGTTGTAGACAGATAGAGAATTAGTTGTCTATGCGATGGAGCGATACACACAGTCACATAGCACTCCAACGATGGAGATTTTGCATTACCAATTTCGTGGCCATGTGGTCTCCCGTTTTGGCGATTTGAACTGGTCGGCCAGGTCGCCAGATCCAACGGCGCCAGACTTCTTTGTGGTAAATCTCGCGTATACCACAACAAATCACGAACTTTGCAAATCTTGAAAGCCAAAACTGAAGAAGAAATCAACAATTTGGAGGATGCATGATTAGCGAGAAACAATTTAAAATGCCGTAAAGCGACTCAGGAGGTGGTCATTGGACCGATATAATTTTTTCGACTTAACGTTATAATATTGCACACCTTTAAAAAAAAACTGTTTGGGTATTCCCAATAGACTTTGAACACGAGATCTCTAGAATCGTTGTTATAATGATGACTATAAAATAGCATTATGAATAAAAAGTTTATCAATGTAAGGTTTTTTAGAAAAATATTGCCTTACTTTTAAAATAAAGAAGTAAAATTTGTTTGTTTGTATGTGGGGGATTATATTTGGAACCTGGTTGGATATAATAATAATATTATAATAATCAGCCCGTGTCCCACTGCAGGGCAAAGGCCTCCCTTTCCTTTTTCCACTCAACTCAATTCTGAGCCAATTGGGACCAACCCATCCTATTAGCATCGAGTTCATCCCACCATCTACGCCTGGGACTTCCTCGATGCCGTTGGCCGTTTTCAGGGACCCATGCTGTGGTGGTTTTAGCATCCGACATGCGGCAAACATGTCCGGCCCAGTCCCATTTGAGCTTGGCTGCTTTTAGGGTGACGTCTGCGCTTTGGGTAGGATATAAAAATTCTTTTTCATATCCTATCCATGAACCATTGGAGACGATCAAGAAGAAAAAAGTCAGAATGAATGCTAAGCGAAAACGAAGTGATAGCGCGGGCGATGGGGTTGGTCGGGGGAACAAGAAATGACGCGGACGAAGTCGCTGGCAGAAGCTAGTCACTAATATTATAAAAAAGTCTCCGTCTGTCTGTCTGAACGCGATAAACTCAAAAAACTATCAAACGGATTTTCATACGGTTTTCACCAATGGATGTGATGATTCATGAGAAAGGTTAAATTAAGTTTTTTTTTATTGTCTGAAATATAACGACGATTGTTGAAGATTTCAGAAAACATCAGGCCGGATGACCGCATTGGCGCAAAAACGGCTGAACAGATTAAGATGAAATTTGGCACACAGATAGTTTATAACCTGTATACATAGGGTACTTTTGATCCCGGTACTAAGTTCCCATGGGATATTTTCTGACATCCACGCGTGCGAAGACGCGGGCAAAACGTAGTCAATATTAAAGTTATAGACCGCCTCGTCGCTCTAGCTCTACCTCGTTCCCCCCCAATGGGTTACCGCATTGACGAGGCGGGGGGGCTCACTAACCGTGGCTTGGGCACCACGGTGAAGCTAAGAGGAACCCGAGGAGGGGCCGCTCGTCAGGGCTTTGCTGACAAGCCGACGACGTAGCGGCCAAGGTTGCGGTGTTGTTGGGCGCGTCGCAACTGTGGTGCATCGCAACTGTGATAGGGCCGCGGCGGGAGAGGAGTGCCGGTATTGCGGTGCGCCGCTCTCCCTACCTTCCGCGGCTTAACGGGGTCGCCACCGTATGATGGCGGACGCGGTGGAGCCGCAGGGGAAGAGGTGTGTCGGTATGTCGTTGACCGCTCTCCCTATCCTCTGTGGCCGAAAAATGGTAGGCGACGGGGCCATTTATCAGACCCGTCGCAAGGGGTTGATCGTAGGCGGAGGGCGGACAACGCCCTCTTCCAGCCCCCCAAATGGGTCCAGGGACGGCGGACTCGGGGACGTCCGCCGCCCTCCAGACACCAGGACCCGAGGTGGCGGCGCGTATTGTTCCACGCGCCCTCTTAGACGTTGCGGGGGGAGTCAAACAACGCATTCCCCCCCCCAACACGAGGAGGCCAGTCAAGGCAGGCCAGCACCAGTCGGGGTTGCGGAAGAAACATTTGTTCCCGCGACCGCGACGTAGGTGTGAGATGGAACACCGCCGCGGGGTGCTTTTTAGTCAGTAAGAGTCTGACAGACCCCTCCGCCCGCCCCAGGGCGGAGGACATCCATGAGGATTTTCCGCAAGGAACAAAAAAAAAAAAAGAAGCTTTACCTCGTTAAGTTAAGAAAAGATAAATAAAACGATAAAATTAAAAACCCATTTAAACCAAATTACATGAAAGCCATTTCAACCGCAACAAATCTGAATGAATATCCCATCCTTTAGTGCAATCCACGAAGACGCGCCCCACTATTCCTCCTAAACGTTTATAGTATATGTGTGCAAGCTTCCGTCAACGTTTGAATGTTATCAGTACACCCTAATTACATATGAGTGCACACGCACACTACAATGAATAGGCTAATCAGGAGAGAGCGTCATGGTCAAAGTGAAAGATGCTCTACTTTAATTTTATATTTTTTACCCGACTGCAAGGAAAGGGTTATGTTTTTTTTATTTTTAGGTGTGGATATTTCATGTGATTATTAGCTACTATACGATAATATTACCATTTTTATAATATGGGGCAATTAAAGACATAAATGAAATACGTGAAAAAGTTTTATTGAACTTTATTGAGAAATGAAAATCGTCATTCACTCGTTTCTGTTCTGTCTGATGTATCACCGTCATTTATAATAAAACTAAAATCAAGATCACAGTGTCTCATGTATTCGTCTTCTATTTTTTCCACGTGCTGACAAGTATTGAACCAGACATCTTTATTTACTCGATCAAATGATTCATTTAAAATGGGCATAATCGAAGTGTAATTTTGGTTGATATTGCGGCTAGCAACGTCGTTTTTTACAATACCCCAAATGTTTTCGATTGGGTTTAAATCTGGATGATAAGGAGGCAGCCGAAGCACTGTGAATCCATGTTCTTTCAATAATTCGTCAACTTTGTACCTGCGGAAGTTTTCTTTGTTTTTTAATATAAGGTCATAAAGTTCAGGTTTTTTTGTAGCTTGGTTCAAAATGGATATTTTTTGCATTCAGCCAAGTCTTCATGTCTAATTTGTTGGAGTTGGATGTTGGTATTTTTTCCGAACTAGTATTGTGATAGGCTGCATTATCCAAGACTACCACGGCATCATTTGGGAGATTTGGTATTAGTTTCTCCTTTAGCCACTTTAAGTAATTTTAAGTGTTCATGTTATCGTGGTAGTCTCCGGATTTGATCTCTGCTCTGTATGTCAACAACGCATTTGGTACGAAACCCTCTGCACTTCCGCTATGTACTATAATTATGCGCAATCCTTTTGTTATATTTTGTTTTATTGCTGTTTTAGAACATTTTTTGGCCCAGGATTTTTTTGCACGTGGTTGGTATGAATATATGATTCATCTGTGTAGACTATAGGTCTGCCTGCATTACGAAAAGACTTTACCTGTTTTAAATATTTCAATCTTAACATTTGAATATCATGTTTTTCGGTTAGCACCTTCCTGTTATTTTCAGTTTTTCTCCATTTATAACCCAGTTTAAGTAACAATGTTCTTAGGGTTGCAATACATCCGTCAAATTGTATACGGTCTTTCAAAACAATATTAAGTCGTGATAATGTTGGAAATTGCCTATGTTCTCTATGATAGCTTAGGATAGTTCTTCGGACTACACCAATATCAAATTCGTCTAAATTAATTTTTCGTGGTCTTACCCTTCTCTTCTTCATAGGTGATGTAAAAATAGAAGCACTTCTGCCTACTAGATTCGAATGCGACGTACTCGCTTCATTTTCAGACTCAATATCCGCTTCCGTAGTCGGCTCTGTTGTACGCTCCGCACTTGGGACTACAGGAACTATCGCATCCGTCTCCATAGTTATATTCGATTCCATAGCAGGTACTGTAGTTTGCTTCATTGTATTAGTGTATTCCTTTCTTTCGCGTAGAATTCTAGTCACTGTGCTTTCAGATACTCCAACAGCCTGTGCGGTTCATCATCGCGCATCAGTGAGTTTTTCTACATAATTTTTACTTGCTTCTTTTTTCATAAAATCATAAGCTTTAGAAATAATTTACCTTGCCTAAAAAAAAACATTCAATAGTTTTACTTATTTTTAAAGATGAAATGAAGTCTTCTTTTTTGTAAAATTTTCTATTTTCAAAATTAAATTACTTTCCTTTGCTTTTGTCATATGTTTTAGTAACTACGAACTTCTAAACAATCATTTACATACCTGGCTTTTAAGTACAACACGCTGAGATTTTCTCGACATTTAAAAAAATATAAAGTAGAGCAACTTTCGTGCCAAGTCTGGATTTTTGCAACATAGAGTGTACTACTTGTGTGCATCGAACCGCTGACGGTTCGCGACTGACGCTCGGAGCAAACTCCCCGCACCCCGCGATCCCCGCAACCAAAAATTGGTGGGGCGCGTCTTCGTGAATTGCACTATCTATAGTTACCAAAAGAGTCGTAACGGGTAGTCCTAAATGTAATCCTTCATAACATTTTGTAAATAATACTTACAAACATAAAAAACTTGGTCTAGTGGTCGCAATCGCTACTGCTGAGCATGAGGTCCTGGGTTCGATTCCCAGGTCGGGTAACGTGTTACTGGGTTTTTCTATCTGGAATTTCTCAGTAGCAGCCCGGAGTCTAGAATTGTGACAGGTTGATGGCAATAGGCTCGCCTCCTATTACATGGGACTTAAACATAATTGGCGAAATGTGGGTGTACTATAGGTGTACACCTCTGCCCAACCCTTCGCGGAAATAATGCGTGATGTTATGTTATGTTAAAAACAGTTACTAAAATTCTCAGAAAGCACAGATAGTATGGCAATAGAGATACAACTCTTATCATTACAGAGAGGTAACGTTAATTGCGCGGGTATTTCCAAATGCTATACTTAGCTGCATTGATAGTGGAGTTCAGGGTTTTTGATACGCTAATGTGTTTTTGATGTATTTGGCGCAAATATTCAAATTTAAGCGTACGTCTAACATGGGAAGTAAAAAACATGTTAGGTTGGCTTTTGCAACATAAGTCTGCTTATGCCTTCTTTGGCTGGCGGGGCAGGCAGAACTTATAGAATGCCACCTGTTACGATCCTTAAATACTCCTTTTGCTTCGTTTACGTTCATATCATACATTAGCATGTCGGTTCTGTAAAAAATCTCACAGTGAAGACTTGCGTGGAGTGAGCTATCAGTGTCATACTGTCTTGGTCAATGCCTAGCATCAGTGGCACTGACAGCTCACTTCACCTGAGTTTTCATGGTGAGATGGTTACAGAATAGCACTACTGCATGTCGATTCTGTAAAAGTCTCACCGTGAAGACTTGCGTGGAGTGAGCTGTCAGTGTCATCCCGTCTTGGTCAATCCCTAGCATCAGTGGCACTGACAGCTCACTCCACGCTCACTTCATTGATGGCAACACTGTCCGGGTGACATGTCAAAATTTTGTTCCGTATTTTAAAATTAGTTTTAATTAATTTTTAAGTGTAATTAAGGTGTGATAATATATCTAGATGTAAAATAACTGCATAAGAATTCAGGATTATTGTTTTCCTGCAAATTTACAAAGTAAAAAACAGTGATTAGTTGTCAACCGATACCGGTAACCTTTACCTATCACGAACACCTGATGTTTGACCTACGGATTTAAACGGGGAGTATTGTTTAATTTTATTCTATAACTAGCACACAATCATTGCTCTGAACCATAATTATTATATTTATTGAGGCTAATCACAATATTTGCTTGATTTGGAACTCTCCACTGGGTCCAAGTCACTTTGTTTACATATCTAGCAAAACTTAGTATCTTAAAACAGCAATTCTATTAGTTTTACATTGCAAATAACAACGATAACGTCGGCTATCTTAATTTCAATTGTAATCTGTATGCTAAACTAGTTTTTTTGCTAAAATTTAAATTTTTTTTTTTTTTTTTTTATCTAGGCATCCTACCCACATAAGCAAAACTAAAATCATAAGACAATAGAATCATTGCAACTTTGTATGTGATCTATTCACATTAGTTGCATTTAAATTAGATTCAGTCAATCTCATTACTTATTAAGCAACAATAACTACTCCCATTTTTCCTTTCATTTCTAGCTTTCCCTTCTTGGTTATCTGGTTATCTTTCCCTTATTCGTTCTCACCGTTCCTTTAATTCTACTTTCAGTACTAATTCCTGAAACCATGCCTGTGATGACCTGTAAGGCTGCTGCTCAGGAGTTGGAGCTAAAGTTGAGAACGACCCTTCACGAACTTCAGGCTTCAAAGGACAAATGCCAAGCGCTGTTAGAGGAGAGAGAGGAAAGTGAGAAGGAAGTCGAAAAAGTTGTTCACAAAAACTCAAGCTTAAAACAGGAGCTAGTAGACTTACATCATCAATACCTCAATGTTGTCGATGAACGGGATCAACTAAGGGTGGTCACAGATGGTTTCAACAACTGCAGTAATTTGTATGAGGAGGCTTTGTGTAAGGTTAGGGACTTAGAGGATGAATTAATCCATGCAAATGTTCAAATTCGAAAATTACAAAAGGATAAGGAACGTACTCAAGGTCAAAGAAACTGACCATTTGTTTCATGAATTGTTAAACTCTAATTGTAACCCTCATCCCATAGCAACAATAGACCTAACAGAGGATTCCTTACTGAAACATAACTATAGTCATAAAATAAGTCAAAATAAAATAAAAAAATATGCAAGGCTGAATAAAATCAAGAAACATCAAAAATATTATTGCAAAAATATTCAATTGAGGAAAGAACGTGTGACTCCTATCAATAAATTAAAGAACTATCAAATTAAATTAGAAGATAGTATAAATATTTATGAAATAGACACTCAACGCTTACAGTCAGAAATTCAAGTATGCTCTCGTCACCAAATTAAGGAACACATCCTTGCTACAAACGAGTTGGTAGACAGAGTTGACCTGCTGACTCTCAGCAACACTCAGTGTACTCAAAGGGGATCCAACATTGATGCCCACCAACCTGAGGCAACGGTAGTCCCGTCCCAAGTGGTGAGTGCTCTGGACTGTGACCCCAACCAAGATATACCTGATATGGTGCATGAATTATCTCAAGTGGTACAGGCAGTAGCTAGTAGTGCTTCCTCTTGCAGTCAAGTTTAGCATATAAACCCCATAATAGTAGTGAAAGCTTTCAAGCAAATCAAGATCAAACTAACAGAAGATCTATGGGGAATGTCTGTTAAAGTTTGTACGTCCATTATTGAGACTATAGCGCCATACTTGGCTTTAATATTTAATTTGTGTGTGGATCAAGGAGTATTCCCGGATCTAATGAAATACAGTAAGGTAATACCACTTTTCAAATCCGGGGACAGTAAAGATACCAATAATTATAGACCCGTATCCGTGTTGCCGGTTTTGAGCAAGGTGTTTGAAAAGGTAATGCTGAATCAAATGTTAAATCATTTCGACACCAATAATATCTTACACGGTCAACAGTATGGTTTCACAAAGGGACGTTGTACGACTGACGCCGGTGTCACCTTATTAAAACACATATTTACAGCGTGGGAAGAGGCTCAACACGCCATAGGAATCTTTTGTGACCTCTCCAAGGCATTTAATTGCGTCGACCACGAAACCTTGCTCTTAAAACTTGAACATAACGGACTTGGAAAACTTGCGCTCAGTTTAGTAAAATCTTATTTGAATGATAGACAACAGCAAGTCCAAATAAACGGTGTCAATTCACTCGGTCTAAAAGTAAAAATGGGTGTACCACAAGGCTCGATTTTGGGTCCTTTCCTCTTTTTAGTTTATATTAATGATCTACCTCAATTGTTTAAAACCCAACCACATATGGTGTTATTTGCTGACGATACTTCGTTAATTTTTGAAATTAATAGGCGTGCATTAAATCTTGACGACGTGAATAACGCCTTACTGCAGATCCAAAATTGGTTCACTGCTAATAATTTAGTATTAAATGGGAAAAAAACTAAGTACGTAAGATTTTCTTTACCAAATGTCAAAAGTACTAATTGTGAGATAGTATTGAATCAAGTTTCGCGTTGTTGACATCGGCTCGCAAAGAAATTCGGTTTATAAAATCTAAAAGTGACTTTCAAGCAGTGGAAACTGATGTATTGATTGATAAAGTGCGAAATCGTGTGAAAAACACTTAATTTGAGTGAAAACAAGGACTTGTGTTAAAATAAAGGACATACAAAACTTTAACGGACTCCTGTGACATTCAAACAATACAGTGTTTAAATTATTACTCCAACCTTAAAACTCAAAGTAGTTCAACACAACAGTGAATATACTTTACAAACAGTGTTCATTATACAGTGTTTCGGGGATTCATGTGTAATAACCTCAATTTTGATCGATTTTCGACATAATATCATCCAACACTAATTCGAAACGGTTTACAACGCCATCTGCCATCAAATAGCAGAACTTCTTAGGCAAACAACAACCTTCAATACTTTACAAGCTGAGTGTTATTGATCCAAACCCACGTATTGAACGTGACCAAATAAATCTAGAAATCGCCACTAGAGGGCGCAATACACAAAAAATGGATGAGATCACAAAAATGTTACGAAGTATCCAAGAGGACATGAAGCAGCAAAAACAGGATATGAAAGATATGAGGGATGAAATAACAAGAACAATAAACGAAAACATAAATGAGAAGTTCAAAAATATTGAAACTAGAAACCAAATACTGGAAGAAAAAGTTGAGAAACAGCAATTATCCATCGAAAGCTTGGAGAGAACGTTCAGAAGAAGAAATGTTATTTTCTTTGGGGTGAGCGAGAATGAAAAGGGGTACCAGGATCTGGAAAATGAAATAATAAATATAATAAATACACACATGAAAGTAAAATGTAACACCATGAACATTGAGTACGTCAGAAGACTTGGTAAGCCAAGTGAAAAAGTAAGACCAGTGCTAGCAACCTTAACTACAATGGGCACGAAGATAGAAATACTAAAGAAGAAGAAAAACCTGATTACCACACCATACTACTTAATGGAAGACTTTCCGCTTGAAGTGCTGCAAAAACGAAAAGAACTCCAGGGACAGCTTAAGGGAGCTAAGGAACAGGGTAAAAAAGCTTTCCTGAAATATGATAAAATAGTAATAGTTGGAGAAAATAGAAAATCAAACAAAAGAATTCTATCAGAATCCCCTGAGACAAATAAACCGGTAGAAGAATATAATAAAAATACTAGCAACAAACAACCTGAAAAGAAAAATAAAACCAATATGATGCATTACCTTACTCAAAAACCAAAAGAACCTGAAATACCCACTCAATCCAACATTGAAAATAGCAACACAAAATAGGAAATCGCGACCCCTCGTGTCCCCACAAGGCCGGTCACCCGGGGAACGTATGACCAAAACCCTCCATTAATCAAAACTAAGGAAAACAATAAATTATACATATGCACTTACAATGTGAGATCATTATCTTCGACTGAAAGAATGTTACAACTAAAATATGCAATTGAAAACATAAAACACGATATAATTGGACTTTCAGACATACGCAGAGTGGGTAAATCGATTATTGAAGATGAGGACCACGTCTTCTGTTACATTGGGGAAAGACCAGGGAGAAACGGAGTAGGTTTTCTCATCAGGAAGGAATTAAAACCCAACATAGATTCCTTTATTGGGTTATCCGATAGAGTGTTTCTTTTGAAATTAAAGTTTGAAAAATATGAACTGTCCATAATTCAAGTGTACGCGCCAACTGCAGAGGCACCAGAAGAAGATTTATCCAGTTTTTATGACAAAATACGAGAAGCTCAATCTTACACCGGAAGTAACTTAATTATTATGGGCGATTTTAACTCAAAAATAGGCTATCGGAAACCCACCGAAAACCTAATCATGGGAAAATTTGGATTTGGTAAAAGAAACAAACGCGGCGATAGACTCATCAAATTTGCACTAGAAAATAAACTAACGTTAACGAATACCCTGTATAGAATGAAGCGTGACAGGAAATGGACCTGGGTATCGCCTGATAAAAGAACAAAAAACGGAATCGATTTCATTTTGTACAACAAACCAAAACAAATGGAAAACGTAGAAGTCCTAAACAACATAACCTATTCTAGCGACCACAGATTACTACGAGCAACAATAGCAATGAAAATTACAAAGAAAAAACGAACAAATTTCAACAAAGCTCCAGCGATTATGAATTCAGAGGAACAGAAACATTATATAAAAATACTTCAAGAAAATATAAAAAACCTAGACAATAATGATCCTGCTGAAACCTACCATAAAAAAATACATCAAGCAATAACTCCCAGCATGAAGGAAGTGCAGTCAAATGTGACAAGTCAAAAACATGAAATTTTAAGTAACGAATCAAACAAACTAATTTGCAAACGTCATGAATTACAAAATAAGAAGAAATTGTCGAATGAGGAAAAACATCAACTAAAAGTACTGTATAAGACAACCAACAAGAGTATTAAAAACGATTATAAGACACACAGATTGAAAACAATAGAAAACTTACTCATAACAAAAGGAAGCACAAAAAAAGCTTACAAAATATTAAATAAAGATAAAACATGGATTCCAAATCTGAACTCAAGCAAAATAATAAAAAAACAATCACGAGCAGAAATTATTAACATCGCTACAGACTACTACAGAACTTTGTATAGCACCCCGGAAACGACACCAACGGAAACCAGACAAGCTCTAAACTTACTGTCAAACATAGAGATAAAGCCTTTCGAAGTACCTGAAATTTTAAACCGCATGGATAAACTAAAATCTGATAAAAGCCCCGGACCAGACAACCTATCAAATGAAATGCTTAAACTATCCAAATACGTGCTTGCGTCACCTCTGACAAACCTGTTCAACAAAATCTTAAAAGAAGAAATAGTCCCGAAGTCATGGGTACTTTCAGACATTATACTCTTGTACAAGATAGGAGATCCAGCTGACGTAGGAAATTACCGACCAATTAGCCTAATGCGAAATTTATACAAGCTGTTCGCCTCATGTCTGGAAAATAGAATAAAGGAAAGTATAGAGAAACATCAAACAATCGAACAAGCAGGCTTTCGTAAAGGTTTCAGCACGGTAGACCATATACATGCCCTAGAACAAATAATAGAGAAATACGAAGAGTTCAATGCACCTTTGTACTTGGGTTTTGTTGACTACAAAAAGGCATTTGATTCCATTTTCCATCAGAGCATATGGGACTCTCTTTCAGCTATAGAGCTCCCACAAACTTACATCAATATAATTAAAGACATTTACAGTAAAAGCAGAAGCAGAGTCAAACTGGATAGAACTGGCGATACTATAAAAATAGGAAGAGGAGTAAGGCAGGGAGACCCGCTATCGCCTAAACTATTTATTAACGTCCTACAGCACACCATGTCAAACCTTGATTGGTACCGAAAAGGCATTCTTATAGATGGTACATATTTCAGCCACTTGAGTTTCGCAGACGACATTGTCTTAATATCTGAATCTGCTATACAACTAGAGCAGATGTTAAACGACCTCCATACAGTAGGTGCACATGTTGGATTAGAAATGAACACCCTGAAAACAAAAATACTAACAAACAGGACAAAACAAGAAATAAGAATTAACAACGAAACGATAGACTACGTTAATGATTTTATATATCTCGGCAAACAGATATCTTTCAATAAAAATAGAAACATAGAAGAAGTCAAACGAAGAATTAACATAACTTGGAGAAAATTTTGGAATTACAAGGAAATAATGAAATCACGCTTACCTGTTAAACTTAAAGCTAGAGTCATGAACTCTTGCCTGCTACCATGCCTTACTTACGCTTGCCAGACGTGGATCTTTAATAGCAAAACCATTAATAATATACAAGTTTGCCAAAGGGCCATGGAACGAAGCATCTTAAACATCAGACTTAGAGACAAACAACGAAACACAACAATCAGAAAGAAGACACAAGTCATAGATGCCCTTCAACACGCTCAAGCACTAAAGTGGAGATGGGCGGGCCACCTGGCGCGATCAGAAGACGACCGGTGGACCATTAGAACATCCGCTTGGAAAGGCCCACACGGAAAGCGAAGTAGAGGCAGACCAGCAGAACGTTGGGCTGACGACATAGTGGAATTGGTGGGCAAATCGTGGCTATTAGCAGCAAGAAACAGAAAAGACTGGAAATTACTGGAGGAGGCCTATACCCGTCGAGGGGTCCTTAATTAATTAATATTTTACCAAAAGTATACAACTTTTTATAATTATTTAAGGAATAATAAAGGCTTTTTTATTTATTTATTTTATTATTGAATCAAGAGAAACTAGAATTCGTCGATAAAACTGTTTTCCTGGGGATCACGCTCGATTCAAAGCTTCAATGGGGTCCTCATTTAACATCCCTTGCAGGACGGCTAAGTTCAGCAGCATATGCTGTGAGAAAAATCCGTCAATTTACTGATGTAGATACCGCGAGACTAGTCTATTTTAGTTACTTTCATAGTATTATGTCGTACGGTATTTTACTATGGGGACGGGCTGCAGACATCGAGTCCATTTTCATTCTGCAGAAAAGAGCCATCAGAGCCATATATGGCCTCCGCAGGCGCGACTCTCTAAGGGAATGGTTCAAAGATATTAACATCATGACGGTACCTTGTCAATTTATCTATGAAAACATCATGTACGTAAGGAAAAATCTACATCTTTTTAGTAAAAGAGGTGAAAGACTCAATTATATCACTAGAAATAGGGACCAATTAGTTCAACCAGGTTTCAGGCTGGCTAAAGTAGACTCATCTTTCATGGGACTCATCTTTCATCCCCACATACATCAACTGAATGAAACCAAATTTAAATATTGTATAAAACGCACACTATGCAGCCGAGCATATTATAAGTTAGGGGATTACATTGCTGATAAAAATGCTTGGCTAATCGCTGGTCCTGCTTCTCAAGGACGCATCAACTAATTGATTAGCATTTGAAAATACTGTTGGAGCTGCTGAAGATTAAAACAAGAATCTTTGCAAAAAATCAAAATCAAAAGTCATTTATTCAAATTAGGCTGAGAATCAGCACTTTTCGAACGTCAAAATTACATAAGACAGTCCCCCAAAAAGCCCGCCCTTCACCACTTCCTAGTGCTTTAGCTGGGAAGAAGAAGTGGCGCAACAAACTCCCCAGCAGCACAGCTGTCTGTTCAGTTAGAAGAACTTGATTCTAAACAATTGCAAGTAATTACCGAAACGCCAATGACAAAAAAAAAGAAAAAAATTGCATGTAAATATCACAAATACATAAATAAAGCCTTCAGGCCTAAAGTGCATGGCAGCTTACATATGCAATACTGAAATTATTATACAACAAATAAAATAAATAAATGATAAACTAGGACCATCAAAGTAAAATAAATCAACAGAACAATTACTGTAACAATGATAAAACCAAAGACAGCAAGACGACCAGTCACCACAAGCAGCACCCGTTCACGAGCATAACGCAAAGGTCAGCCATTACCCCCCTCGCCATATTTGAGGGAAGGAGGAAACCCGACCCCCGACGCTACCGCAAGCAGTGACATCTAAGGGAGCATGACGAACCTGCTGTTGGTTGCTCAGGCAAGAATAATATTATCAATTGTCGAGGTCGCTAGCTAACCATATATTGCAATACAGCTCATTAAAAACATTGTAATGAGTAGATCATGTCAATAATAAATGAAGACAACAAAATAATTGACTTATACCGTCAAATAAAAAATTAAAAAATTATATGAAGTCATATACCCTGTCAGTTAGTAAGCTGATTCTGGAGAAAGAACACGACATTGTCTTGAGTTAATCACAGCGACCAACAGTTCTTATCGTTTAAGTAGTCGTTAATGGAATAATATGCCTTTGAACAAAGGTTGGATTTTACT
Organism: Dasypolia templi; assembly: GCA_963555695.1. Lineage (NCBI taxonomy): Eukaryota > Metazoa > Arthropoda > Insecta > Lepidoptera > Noctuidae > Dasypolia > Dasypolia templi. The sequence continues at coordinate 10,285,976 of OY743158.1, read as the reverse complement.
TGGGCCTTAAACGCATTAAAAGGTAAATCTAGTAAAGAAGAGGGCAACTTGTTATAAAAGGTTATACCAAGCCCAACAAATGAGTTATGGACCTTATGAAGCCGGTGAAAGGGAGCACGTAGTTTGTTCTTATTTCTGGTGTTAACATTGTGAAAATCACTGTTTTTAGTGTATAAGTGCATTGTATAAACTCAATTTTTTTTGTACTGTATAATTGCTATATGCCATATTATGTGAGTACTATGTACATGCTTTAAAGCTACCATTTACAGGGTACGTCTTTCATTGACTTGAATGTGTGCTGGCGGCTGAGAGTATGTCATGCTCACTTTAATGTTTCGCTGATGGTGGTGGTGGTGTTGGATCATTTAGCTCCCTTCAAAATGGTTGAGTTGAATGGTGCTAATCCATCCGTCATGTTCGTGAACGGGCGCCGTCAGTTGAGACTGGTCATCTCTTAGCTGCCACGGCGTATTTTAATTAAATTTTATTTTCGAATTGTTTTCATATTTAAATAACGGACGCTTTTAACGTTCTGCATCGTTCTCACATGCATAATTTCAACATGAATGATGTAACCAATCTATTGTAAACATAATTTGATTTAAAAGAGTGTCCGTGGAGTTTCTTGCCCGTTCTTCTCCATAGGTACCTACTACGCTTTGGAATGGGCAACTAGCTTCATTTTTCTGACCGACCGACCTTGACAATTCAAAAGTGCCTGTAATTGGTTTATTTGAAACAAATGCTTTGAGTTGAGTTGAGTTGAGTTGACTTCACCTCAGTTTTCACGGTGTGATGGTTACAGAATAGCACTACAGGTCATATACGCTCGCCGTTTGAGAGGACTACGCACCTGAACTTTCTGAAAAACTTCACTAATCAAAAGTTCACTCTAGACGCTGCTTTCATTCACATTTATCTACCAGATTGTCAGAACTGGAAAAAAGACCATGAGTTCTGAATTTCATACTTCTCAGATAATAAAATATGAATTTAAATGTTTCGGTAAAATATATTTTAATTAAAACATGGACTTCTAAATTGGGCTTCTAAATTATAGTTGATGATATGTTCTCAGAAATATCGTATTTCAGAAAATATCCTAGATCAGTCTGATAACTATACAAATACTGTAAATTCATAAAATATTCATATCAGATCTTCATCAAGATTTATATCAAATACGTAAATTATAATTATATGAAATTGAACAAGAATAGTGTTATATGTCTTAAGAACTGCTAAAAAAACATATAATACCCTCATTGAAAGGCCTCGTTGGTCTAGTGGTCGCAAGAGCTACTGCTGAGCATGAGGTCCTGGGTTCGATTCCCAGGTCGGGCATAGTATTATTGGGTTTTTCTATCTAGAATTTCTCAGTAGCAGCCCGGAGTCTGGATTTGTGCCCGGTTGATGGCAATAGGCTCGTCCCTATTACATGGGACTTAAGCATAAGTGGCGAAATGTGGGTGTACTATAGATACACCTCTACGTAACCCTTCTGGCATTACAGGCCTGATGTTATATTATGTTATGTTGCCGATTCTTTTGTACACCGAACTAAACCAACTTAACTATCATTAAAATTCTATACTTTTGGCCATGAGAATCTTAAATAAATAAAAAATTGCTATTCTGGAAAAGCAAAAACCTCAATTTTTTTTTTACACAAGTAAAATCTTCCTTTGACAGGATTTAACCAAATGTTTGTGATTTTTTGTTCAGTTAAGAGGCAGTTGTGACAAGAGAATAGGCACCAATTTAAAATAATAATGTGTAATGTGTTCAGGAGTGAGAACCGATCATCTGTGGTACAATGCAAAAGTTCCCTCACTTTATTTCTATCCTGGACAAAAAAAACAGTCAAGTGCGAGTTTAACTCGCGTGTAGAGGGTTCCGTACGAGGATGTTACCCACCGAAATCATTTAATGTAAAAAAGGTTGCCAAGACTTAAATAACGCTTTCAATGTTAAAAAGTTATCTTATCCTTTGAACAGCCAAGCCCCAAATCTTACAAGGCAACTCTACAAACCGATCTTGGTCAAAATGTACGGCTTTGTCATTTTGCGGCCGTCGCACAGACACACCTATGGGCTTATGGCAGGAAATTGGTCTTTAAAGTTGTCTCATGCAATAGTTAAATCGAACGGTTAAGCCATACGTTTTGACCAAGATGTAAGGTTATTAAAGTTAGGTCTTGCAGAGTTATGTCTTGTAGAGTTAGGGGCTCGGCTGTAAATTAAACCTGTTAACTGTTGAACAGTGAGAAGTCTTGGCGACCTACATGAATTTTTTTGGTAGGATTAAATTTATTTTTGTAGGGAGCTCTATTTCTTTTTATTTTAGCGGTGTTTTTGTACTGATATCACACAGATGTTAAAATCATAACCATTACTCCTAGCATAGTCGGGTAAAAAAGGTATTTCTTGCGCGTCAGCGTTCAACAAAAAAAATATAGGTTACAAAAAAAAAAAATAAGTACGTTATAAAATCTTGTTTTTTTAAAACACGTGTATTATTTGGTACTTTTTAGTCTAGTTTATTCTTCATTAAGTTGAAATGTCTTAAGTCAACGAAATTATGACTTGAGCGGTTTGCTAGGAGCCATTGAAGAGTTCCACTATTACGTCTTGGCACCATCATGACACCCTCGTTACCAAGACTCTTCAACACAAATCAAATGACACCAAGCTCGAGGGGTTTATTTGTAGCCACTGACGAGTTCCACTATCAACTTTTTGGTTCCATCATTAGACCTTCGACACCAACTGCAAAATATAGGACTCTTCAAAAATAATCATATAAGCCCAAACTCGGGCGGTTTACTAATAGCCACCGACAATTACAAATAGGTTAAAATTGAGTTCTACAATTTTAACCTATTGCATTATAAGTTTGTACGCTCATTATGAAAGATTTACCGCTGGTTACCAAAGGTTTTCATGTAATCTGTAAGTAATGAACTCATTTCTGTATTTTCTTCAAACTTTCAGGCTCGGTAGTTTCGGAGATCAGGGGGGTGGGGACGGTATTTTTTTTAATAATTTCTTCAAAACTGTTCATTTCTAAGTTGTACAAAAAATTATGTTTGAGACCCTCACAACAAGCCCTTTCATTTGATATGTCACACGGTACAGTTTGCAAAACTTTTGTTTTTAATTTTCTAGTTTTCCCCCCAAAAGTGACCCCTATGTTCAAAGTTCGTTTATTCACGTTATACGACCGTGTTTGGGTCACAGAAATTCATATGTGTACCGAATTTCAACTTAATCAGTGCAGTGGATTCGGAGCAAATTGGCTGTGAAAGACGGACATACACACGAGTGATCCTTTAAGGGTTCCGTTTTTCATTAGGACGTCCGGAACCCTAAGAAACAGTTAAGCATAACATAACATCACGCCTGTAATCACAGAAGCATTAAGCAGAGGTGTACCTATAGTACACCCACATTTCGCCAGTTATGTTTAAGTCCCATGTAATAGGGGGCGAGTCTATTGCCATCAACCGGGCACAAATCCAGACTCCGGGCTGCTATTGAGAGATTCTAGAAAGAAAAACTCAATAACATTTTTCTCGCCCTGGAAATCGTACCCAGGACAAAAAAAAAACATTTGTACACTTTAATCTCGTATTTAACGTAATAATGGTAAAGTACGCAGCAATGGCACTACCCAAACTACATATTTTATCTAACACCAATATAATTACAAAGTCATTCAAAACGGTTACATGCAATACGCTACAATTTCCTCAAAGTATATATTATAAACCGAAATGTCAAAGGTGCGTAGACGCATACATAATATATATTAGTAAACAGATTCTGCTATCAGTATCTAGCCGGTAGTCATGGCGAGCGCACGTGTAATACAAATCGTGTTAGTTCTAACATTATGTTTGGGACTTCAAGCAAAAGTGTATACGAGATGCCAATTGACCAGGGAGCTGTTGAAAAATAATTTCTCAAGGACTTTTCTTAGTAACTGTGAGTTTGTTTTTTTTTTGTTTTCTCGCGCATTTACTTTAGTGCCGATTGCGGTAAATACAGCAATAATGACATAAGTTCGTCCATAATTGATCAGTAATTTGTGACAAGTAAGTCTGTGTTGTAATTGCGTTTCCGAGCCCTGACTGTAATTCACAGGTTGAATAATATCTGCGTCTGTCTCTCCATTGAAAAGAAAAACAGTTTTGGCATATCTTATCTACTTGTTGAACATTAGTCAATAGTTGAGTATTTGACAATGCACCTATATTTATCAAAAGGCTATTTGCATTTTGATTATATTGTTTTGAATGCAGTGGCTATGATTATTATATTGTTTACTGTTTTGGTTATGTACTGGATAGTTTAGTATCCTATCCCCAATCCTCCAATACGACTGTGGAGCATAACAAACTGTCGGACCCAGGTGTTATACAAATAAGGACCCAATTGTTAAACAAATACTGAAAGTCTGCTAACTTTTCACCTTCAGCATTCAGTGGCCTGTAGGAGTGACGATTCCCTAATTTTACGACTTACTTCCAGCGTACACTGGACGGCTTTTTACCGGACTCACAGGCATTTGTTTTATCAATAATTCCATAACCTCCTTCCATATGGTTCAAAGTCAAAGCATTTATTTCAAATAGGCCCATAAAAAGGCACTTTTGAACGTCAAAATTTACATTAAAAATAGAACTGATTCTAGGCGCCACTTCCAAAAAGTAGTTTCTTATGGAGAAGAAGTGGCAAGAAACTACACCGTTACTCTTTTAAAATGTTTTACAATATTTTGTATACATTAATTATATTTCTATATGTGAAGACGATGCACCAAGATTAAAAATACTATACCACAATTGGTAAAAAGAATTAAAAATAAAGCAAAGGCATATAAAATAATCACGTGATAGGTACATTGTGCTCACATATTTACAAACAGTTGTAAAAATATATGATTTCCCTAAAATATTAACTAGGAATAAGTCAGTGTGTGAGTAAAGTAAAAATAACAAATTATACAATACAATAAGCAAATAGTATGATTTTGTCTAGCCTCTAGATTGTCCTATGGAGCAGGACCAGCATGTTTCCAAGCATTCTTATCTAGGATATAATCTTCTATCTATAGGATAGGATAGGATATAATCCACTATCAAATATTTCTTCGAGGATGGGTAGCATTAGTATTAAATTTAGGTAGTAGGAAATCCGAAAGCCTGACAGCTAGTTTCACCTTGAGCATCAAATCATATGCATAATTATTCGTACATAAAATTTATCCTGAAGCAGTGGAGATTCTGAAAAGTACACGAATACATACATTCGGCGTACAATGGATAGTAACAATAATTACATAATAATTGAAAACATTGTAAAAGTTAAATATTTTTAAAAGAGTAAGTAACCCTGGAGTTTCTTGCCGGCTCTTCTCCGTAGGAAATTCTGATGTTTCATAAGTGCCCATGTAGGTTTATGTGAAATAAAATATTTTGATTTCGATTGACTTTGAGTCAGTCCGCTAGTATCGTTCTCACTTGCAATTTTTCTTGTCTTTAACATGGTTCTCTGAGGATGGCTGGTAGACATTCCATAAAGTATTGCTTTAAGTATCTGGTAAAATCTCTTTGACTAGAAGCCGACCAAGTGTACAGAGTCCAATTAAATTAGCTAGTAAAACTCAACAGACGTAATAGGTATTTATATCTAAACTCATATTAAAACAAAAAATAAATAAATCTGTTTTGTTTTTGTTTAAACTTCACATACGCGATTGATATCAATATCTAAACACGACAAAAAAATATTTATTAAATCATACTACATATAACAACACTACCAGCGGTCGTCGACCCCTAAAAGTTTCGCTAGTTAATTTAATTTGTCGCTGTATATTTGGGAAGATACAAGACTTAGGCACCGGCTCATTGTTATTGACAACTTGTCAGTAACAATACGCGATGTCCTTGCCTTTTAAAAACAGATGCAACGTTTGTTTGCATCCATTAAATAAATTTAATGATGGTTGACGAGTTAAACAATTAAGCATACCTAACAGGACTGGTGTTGATAGTAATGTACTATCTCTAGACCAATTAGTTTATTTGTCACAAGTATCTTCCCGAGGTCTTGATTTAGATTCTTCAGTAGGTCAACTGTGTCAAAACGATTTCCACAGGGTGTTTGTAGAACAACAGACAAAAAATTTGGTGGGATAGCGAGTGTCATTTTCTAGCACATTCATTATTAAATTTTTTTTTTAAATTAATTTGCATAATTTTTCGTACCTTTTCGTACCTCCATTTAAGACTGGCAACACATAACTGACACATAACTAACTGTAGGTATATAAATGTGCAAAGCAAATACAACACTAAAAGTTACAGTTACTTTCTATTACAAACTAAAACAAAAAAGTTATGAGGGCATGAAAAAAATCATAACTCATTTACCGTGACACTGACATAGTTTCTATAGGTGCCAACGTCTATCATAAATATGACTCACCCCATCCCTGAGAACATTGTGTCGGTCCGTCCACAAATCATCCCTGTATTTATCATTTTGGACGACGTTGACTACCATAATTTGTTACAAATTTGTTCGTCATCATTCATAATTTCTTCTTTTATCAACTTGTAACTTGATAAAAACCGAAATTTCTATGCAATTATTGGTGGCGCTGGTTGTAAACTAAAATCAAAAAGTTAAACAAAAACCGATTGGATGTTGGTCAAAATGAAAGTTGCACAAATTAGTTGGTAGAAATAAGTTTTTATATTAACGTATAACATTCATAATCATAAAAAAATCTGTGCGTAGTTTAGAAAAACACCGAGGTCATGCAGAAAAACACGTTTTAACAGAAATTAAAGTCGCTTGTCTTAAAAATTTATATCTTGTTAACATTTAGATGTAGAGTACATGATATTTTGTCTTCAGCGCAAAACCTATACATTAACATTTCCATTTTTCCCGTATCAGTGTGAAACAAATGAAATAACAATAAACTACTTGTATGTGTGCGTGCTTAAATATTGATGTATGTAGTGTTAGATGTACCCATTGTATTCTCTCATTTATCTACCGATTGCTAGTCATGACTTTGTCAATGGGTTTTCCTTATATGAACATGGTTTTTGGTAGCAATCAAATGATTGCTATTCAAGCGTGGGTTTGCGTTACACGTGGATTTTTTTATGTACGGGTTTGTTTTTATAATGATCCGAAAATTACGCGTTATGGTCTTTTAAGTATAGGTTAGTCAAACTAGTTTGTTTATAAAAAAGTGTTTGTTAATAAAGTATTTAGAATGGCATTGTTGTTGATATGAGACAATAGTCATTAGACAGGATCAAGTTAAAGTAAAGGTATCGATTTTCTCAAAACGATAAAATAAATGTTTTTTTTGGGAGGTCAACGACCACCGGCAGTGTTGTTACTTGAAGTATGAGTTGAGAACATTTGTTTTCTTTTGTTTTATCGTGTACAATATCGATACCAATCACGTATCTAAAGTTTAAACTAAAAAAAATAGATTTTTCAAACTGTTATTTCAAGTGATTGCACTAACTGCGGTCGATGACCCCACGTGAAAAATCATCAAATAATATATTTTTCATCCATTACATCTGCGGAGTTTTGCCAACTAATTTAATTTGACCCAGTATTAAAAAAAGGTCATCACCTCTTGTGGTGCATAAATGTGAATATGAATTAAAGGTTTATAGGTAGTTTGAGCCTTTTGTTAACGAAATAAAACAACAACAGCTTTCGCAGAAACCGATCCACTGTTTTAGCTATTATAAATACATACAGCAGCCTAATTGCGTAACACATTTTCGTAAACGATTACGACTAATCTGTTTGATTTTGACAGTTCAACAACATTCATTGCGTTATTTACATTGTCGAGCAGAATTTTTTATCGAACATATGAAGCATTGGATTAGCAATCTGTTTCAAAACGATTCAGATTCCGATTGATTGTGTATTACGCAATTAGGGTACAGGAATATGTAAATATAATAAATGAAAATTTATACGCCGTAGGCATACTGCTAGATATGACCAAGGCTTACGATAAAGAGCAATATGACATTCTCCTGAATAAATAACATAGCATAGAGATCCGCAGTAAAACACACGGACAGTTTAAATCCTATTTTACAAATAAAGAACACCAGGTTGATTTATAATTTTATAATGAAAATACCAAAGAAATACAAAATATTCGGTCTATTTAAACAATTAACGCCTCTATTCCCCAAGGGAGTGTAATTTAATGCCTTGTATTTCTTATTGACATATACGACCTTCCAAAACCATAATAGAAGGGCCATGCGTCTTGTTTGCTGACGAAATTTCGCTTCTTACTTAATCCCGTAACAATGTTGGCTTAAGCGAGGACCTAACCACTACACTAAATAACACAATTACTTGGATAAATAACCATAGCCTCGAAATCAATTTCTCTAAATCTGAAATAATGGCTTATAACCCCCGGCAAAAACTCCACTAGACATAAACTTTACCTACAGCGGCACTACAATCGAAGTCGTTCAAGAATTTACTCTACTTGGCCTGTCCATAGACACTAACATCAATTGGAAATCTCTTAATAAAAAGATTAGATCTAAACTATCCAAATTTACATAAGCCCATCGTGCAGTCAAAAAGACTACTAACCTTGAAACTGCACTTGTAACCTATTAAGCCTACGCTTATGCGTGTCTTAGTTAAGGCATAATATTGTGGGGAAATAGCACAGACGCAACGACACTTTACAACTGCAAAAATACCAATAAGAATATTAGTAAATATAGAAGACACCGACAGCTGTAAACCTCATTTTCAAGAACATAAACTACTCACCCTCCCCTGCATACATCATAGAAATTTGCAAATTTGTTCAAAAGTACCAACACTTTTACACCACAAGAGAAAATATACAGTCAAGTCAAAATGCACATTACACAAAATAGATTAAACCTACCAAACTCTCAGCTTAAAATACACTCAACATGTACCATAGTCATGTCAATGAAAATATATAATAAATTACCGGCAATAATTAAACAAACAAAAATTTAATTCATTAACAAATAAATTGAAACAATATACATATATTATCTAAATGCTATTATAATATCAATGAATATCTCAATGACAAATTTAAATGACATGTTAAAAAAATTGTTTTTATTATAAGCTAGCTGACCCGGTGAACTTCGTATCACCTGCAACATTTTTTGGTACAACTTTTGTTTCGTGATTATCAACCTTTAAACTCTAATTTATTTTCGTCAACAATAAACACTGGTTGTATTGTGCACGGTTAAAATGGTAATAACCAAACATTATAAATAAATCTATTCAATAATATTTATATCTATTCAATTTAAAGCTTTCTGATAAACTACGTTTTTGGTTCAATTTCTTTGGAGCATAAATATGTAGTAAGACGATGGCTTTCCCACACGTGAGCACGCGACATATATTTGTCCATGCGAGAAGCATGGAAATTCTAAATTAATCCCGCAAACTTCCAACGACTGGAATTGTATTTTTTTTTGGGTCATCGCAAAGGCCCGGGCGCACGGGGAATTGTAGTCGCTTAAAATCGAAAAGCAAGTCCGTTGGAATCATTGGGGTACGTGGAATCAAAACATCTTCTCCTTTATATTTTCCTTTGAGAATCGTTGCTTCGATGATATTATTAATTATTATTTTTCACAGCCGATCTCGTTGCATTACATAATCGAGGTTGATTAATGTTACGCAACATGATGATAACGTACCAACTTTAAATTGTAAGTTGTGAGGTGGTAAGCCAGGCAATTCCAGTGATTTCAGAAATTTTGTTGGATAGCTAACTACGTCATCCTGATTGATAACTGTATCTACGGATTTGAAGGAAAACAGTTGTCCCGGAATTAAATTTTGAGTTGTCGCGTTGAGGTTATCGACGTCTTTGTTTTTCGCCGCTAATATTGCTCTTTCGCTCAACCAATTATGGTTTATAAATTGTTGCGCAGTATCTGGAGAAACACGCTGAATAAGCTCTTCCTTCGATTCTGTCAATAGACAAAAATCGTTGGGGAGTGTAATGAATCCGGTTGAGGTGTCAACTGCGACTTTCCCATCAGCAATATCTAACAATTGTTTCGAGATCACATCTACACTTTGGTCGTGTTGTAAAAATACTCTCGTATTAGTTGTCAATCGAAGTGTTTTGCATATCGCCACAAATTAGATGATTTCAAGCACGCGTTTAGTTCGTCAGCTGCAGTTGATCGTGGAACTACTGGAAGAGTCTGACGAAAATCACCGGACATCAGAAGCATGGCTCCACCGAAAATGTTTTGGTTATCACGAAGATCTTTCAAAGTTTTGTCCAGCACCTCCAGTGACCTCTTGTGCTCCATTTTGCATTCATCCAAAATTATCAATTTACACACCTGTAGCATCTTCGCCATTGCACTATTTTTGGCTATGTTGCAAGCTGGTGTCGCATTTCGGATTCCGTGTCATTGATGAAAGTGTACAGTATACGGTTTTTAAGAGTTGTTGCTAAGGTAAATACACTTTCGTTGCCCATGGAAATATTTTTTGTGTTTCACTTCCTGTGTTTATTTTCTAATAACATAACATAACATCACGCCTGTAATCCCAGAAGGGTTAGGCCACATTTCACCAGTTATGTTTAAGTCCCATGTAATAGGGGGCGAGCCTATTGCCATCAACCGGGCACAAATCCAGACTCCGGGCTGCTACTGAGAAATTCTCGATAGAAAAACCCAATAACACTACCTGGGAATCAAACCCAGGACCTCATGCTCAGCAGTAGCACTTGCGACCACTAGACCAACGAGGCAGAGGCATTTTCTAATACAATTTAAAAATATTAAGTAAGCAACTTCATTCTGCGACCGAATCCTCGCCAAAAGCAATGATATCAAGAAAGTTTTTCCTGTGCCTCCAGGAGCATCCAGGAAGTAAATTCCACCAGTTCCATTGCTCACATCTTCTATCAAAGAATCGTAAACATTTTTTTGTTGTTGATTCAATTGCGGAACATTTGTACGAACTGCTTCAGCTAGTGCTTCGGTATCGTATTGGCGTTCCCTTTGTAACTCGTGGTTAAATGCATTATACATTGGACAATCGGGCGTTGTCAAGCCTAAAGATGATAACACTTTATTTGCCATCAATGGACACATGTCTTCTATCATAATTAATGACACATTGTAAATCTCTTCAGTTATTTGTAGTGTTGGATTTGAAGTTTGATAGCGCATACGATGTAAAATATCCTCCGACATGTCGGCCTTATATTTATGCCATAAATCGTTTGGATTTGAAGGGAAACATGTAGATATAATGATCGCAAATAATGTGAAACTGTAAGAGTTGACACGCCTCACGGTAAGTCGCACACAAATGTCCATTAACGGTTTTTAGTTGTTGAAACGACGTCGGACCACGAACATTCACCAACAACAATCGAAGATAATAATATTCGTCGTTAATTGGATGCACAGTGTAGATGCGTCCCAGAGCGTCTGAAGCAAAACTTTATTCAGACGGTCTGGGATGACTTCAACTGGTACTCCTTGTTTCCGACGTTGAATCGATTTCGATGATGCGTTCCATGTATGGTAGCGTGAAATTTCAACATACAGTAAAGTGCGAGAAAAAGTGTCAGTTTGGCAAAGTGAGAAAAAGCTTGTTAGTTTCGTTGATGGAAGCTGTAGGGCACTGAATGCCGCGTTGTCTCGATTGAAATACACCCGTTGTCCATTTTCCAGATGTACTGCCAAATGGACTACTATAGGGGGTCTTTCGTGGTTTGCAAATGAAAAGATACGCCAAATTACCTCGTTGCTACTGACATAGCGACCCATCTGTACTTCGTCATTGGCATCTGTTATAGCGAAAACGGCCATATAAGGCAGTGATATGGCCGTTTTCGCGTTTTCGTATTTACATATTTAAATATGTACTTGATTGATTTGACGGAATTGCAGTATTCTACATTGATGTGAGCGTCTAAAGCTTTAGACATTATTGGTGAGTATGGGACAATCCAACGGTTGTCTACATGTACATCTTCTCCTTTGAACGTCACAACCACAAATCGTCCATTATCTGCAACTGATCGTCTACGATACAATGAGTATCCGTGATTACCTGTGATAGTATCAGCATGCAGGTCTCTCGGGTATCTTTTGGATCAACAGTTTGATCAGGGATTTCAGCTGAAATAATCGACTTCATCTGGCCTGATTTTATCAACTCACCATATCAAAATGTGCGCATGAGGCAGACCACGATTTTGCCATTCAACGGAGTACATCCAGCAACGGACTTGGCCATATTCACGTTGCTTTATAAGAAAATCGATAAGAGATTTCAATTTTATTTGAAAACTCTGATGGTGTCATGCCTGTCGACTGGTGTTTGGCTGGGTAAGAGTTCCTTCTTAATTTCAATCCATTGAGGGTTACAGGTAAATGTTATGAACAGGTCTGGGCCGCCATATTATTTATCATACGACATTGCATCTTGCGCGTACTCGTGCATATCGCGCGGGATTCCAATGTAAGTTGCCGGCAAAATTATCATTCTTCCTACGTTGTTTGCATCTCTGTCAGCATTGATAGCTTCGCGGAGATGAATGTATTCTTCAGATTGGAGTTGCTGTTGGTATAAGCGGATGTATGTCAATCGTTCAGTTTCAATTTTGACATACATCAGAATGTGATTCATTTCACCTTCCCGGATCATGGGTCTGCATGAATAAAAATTCAAAGCACTTACTTTTTTATTGCTTTCAACGCCTGCAATCATAATTGAGATACGATTAGATGTATTAAAATCAATGAATAAAATATTAAATCAATGTCGATTGTTATATCCGGCTTGTCATATTCTTGTGGACATAACACAATTACCTGTTTCATGATTAACCATTTTAATATTGAAGTGGTATCCATCTTCGCCTTGCCAGAAAATTAATGGGTATTGTAGCGCGTCGTAAATCCTGTGCGTTTCGGATACACGTTTTAATTTATTATCTCGACGATGAAGCATAATATCTCTAGATTGTAAATTTTCTCCTACAATAACAACAGCTACTTCATCAATAGTAGGTAAATTAAATCTCCTTGCGTACTCACCCGCTGGCGTTGTATCAGCCCTTATTCGATGTAACGAAATGTTGAAAATTTTTATAAATTCATTGTTCTGATGAAGTTGCAATCGTTTGACAATAGCTGTAAGCACAACGCTGATGTTGATCAGCGTTGTGCTTACAGCTTCTGCATCGTAATTGCCCATAAAATAAATTTGTAAAAATTGATAGTCCGCACCTGGTAGTGATAAATGATAAATGATAAATGATTTTATTTCTGTAAGTAGGTTTTTACAAACACTTTTACACGTCAATACTATTTTAAAAGTAGATGAGATCGGCGTTTCCTATCTGACTACTCTGAGAAGAAACGCCAAAACAAACTCAGAGGTCACAGTCTCTTTTAAAGTCCAGACATAATCTTGGTCAGGTCATGTGAAGACCATGTGGATTGATGTCTGAAATGGTCTTTTGAGGAAAGAACCAAACAGAATGAGTGGACCTGTCCAGTCAGTGCACGCATTTGTCAGTAATCATGCAGCTCAACACAACACATATGGAGTTCAACGATTCGACGAACATTACCAAAGAAAGGACATTTGGGTAGGCCGCATAAATTGCTCAAACTGCCAGACCATGATTAAAACTAATTTAAAAAATTAAAAATAGATTGTGATAAAAAAAAAAAAAAACAACAAATCCACACTGCCTTCACATTCACAATCATTAAAATATTATAATACTTTACAAAGTAAATTTTTACGTCATGTCAAAGTGTAAAAATCCGAGAATAAACATGGTCAGATCATATGAGGACTCTGTAGACTGGTGTCTGAAATGGTCTTTTGAGGACAGAACCACACTGATTTGAGTGGACCTGTCCAGTCAGTGCATGCATTTGTCAATCATGGTGCAGCTCAACTCAGAACTAAGGAGCTCAACGATTCCACGAACAATACAAAAGAAAGGACATTTGGGTAGGCCGCGTTAAGTACTCAAACAGCCAGACCGTGATTAAAACAACTGAAAGAACAAAAAAACAATGACTCACATAGTCCTCACATTCTCAAAAATTAAAACAATGTTGCAACAGCGCTCCAAGTAAGTGATATATTTGTCCTTGGATCTGCATTGGTGTGGGTACAAAATTTTTGTTTGAAACAATGTTAAATGTTGAATGAAAGAAAATGATTATGTTGTAACAATTACCTTGAAAGTGGGCATACAATTGTCCTTCACAATATGCGATGCACCAAAGGACGTCATTTGAAAACAATTATTGTATTTTAGAATATTGTTCAAGAAATTGATCTGGTGGTGGAACCAATTGTGGCAATTTTACCTTTCCAGAGGCACAACACAACCCAGAAGATTCACCACTGTATTTAAATGCCTTACAGTACAAACGACTGACATTTCTTAAATTTTTACTGATTTGTCAGCACTATAATCGATTTTTGGATCGTAACGGAATGCTGCTCGTTCCAGATTTACAGGAACGTACGTCGGCGCAATCGCTTATGTATATTGTGTCGCGCTCGCTTTTGTTACGTTTGGCGTGTACGAACTCGTTGTATTCTAGATCTATTTACTTCTCTTTCATTTTGTGTTATTCTCAAACGTAATCCAGACATCCCGATACGACTATTAGCATTATCTGTCGCTTGCTGGTCGTTAGTACGATTAGCCCGTGAGGTAGCTCGTCGCACATTTGACTGACTTCGACGACCATGTCAGCTAATTTTCTCCTAGGCATTGTAAATTGTAGATAATCAACGTAAGGAAAGTTATCGCGCACTTAGTTGTAAATATTATCACAAAGGATCAACAAAGTGAAGTTGTATAACTTTACTACAATTTCGTAGCAATATTAACTTAGGACAGTGGTTTTCCCGCTTGAATTCTTCAATAAAATTGCTGCACACGAAAACACTAATTTATGCATGATGCACTATCACATCGTACATTAAACCGCATTATGCACATTAAAAAAAATTCAACCGGGATAACGAGACCTTTACGCCCAGATTTCCGCCTAAGTCCATTATAGTTGCGATCAGAAATTATTGGTTGTCAATGTCAAATGTCACAGACAAATGAAAACAAATCATAAGTATTCTTTTAGACTTAATTTGATCGTCATCAAATATTTGACAGGTAGGAATAGTTTAGGGAAAGCAAAATTGTTGTTTTTATTAAACTTCAAGCATTCTTTTCATGTTGACTCACCTTTTAAACCTTCGCTGGACTTCCACGAATAATTAAAAAACATACCAAATTAGCCGAATCAGTCCAACCGTTCTCGAGTTTTAGCAAAACTAACGCACAGCAATTTATTTTTTGATTTTATGATGATTGATTTGCTTCCCAATTTTTTTTTTTTCAAACCATCCCTGAGCTATAGCGAACAAAATAAAAAATTGTAAATCGGTCTAGCCATTTTTGAAGTTTAGCGAGACTAACCCACAGCAACTCATTTTTAGATATTTAGATAATGTTACTTTTGCATGCCAACACTTTTATCAAATTAATGCCCTCTTACTCTCTCTTATTTCTTAAATTTATTTCTTTTGCTATATGTACTTGTCGCAAAAAAAACTAAAATGCTATAGTACATATTTTACAAATTCGTTAGTATTTGCTAGGCCTCTGGGCTCTGGTAACCAGTTTGAGGGATAGTTACATATATTATGTAAATTTCGAGTTGGTTATGCTGTAAAAGAGTTTCAAAACACAATTCAAATATTTCGACTTGCCACGGGAGTAGCATCTGGTCCAGAGGTCAGTTTACTGTCTGCTCTATACAACAACGAAGTATTAGTCATCACTTTTAGCATTGGTAATTATTGCCCACCTGTAAACTTGTTATTGGAGCAGTTGCTATTAATATTCTGATATTGTTAGGTTTTCCGAGCGCTGCGATTAAGGTGGTATTGCACTTTAACTAAGTATTGCAGTATTCTTTTCGTCGCCATCAACCGCCAACCCCCACTGGGCTCGCGTGGTGAATTCTAGCCCACTCCCGCTCACAGAGTGGAGGCCTGTGTTCCAGCAGTGGTAGCATAATAGTCTAACCTAGAATGAAAATCGGTGTATTGGTATTTCTTCATTTAAGATAGGCAGTCGCTCCATGTAACATACTGGTAGGTATTCAGTTGATTAGTTAGATTGGAGGCCGACCTCAACACAGTTGGGCAGAGGTATCTGGGCGACTCAGCATTTCTATTTGTTCATGATAAAGGTAAAGGTTTTAGTTAATGGAAACTCGGTACCGATGGCTATACTGTTTTTCTTGATATTTGCACTAGGAGTACATAATCATGTGGTAGATAAGAAATAAATAAATAACATAATTTGTGTAAATAGTTAACTTGACGTAGTTGCCTACAACAATGCCTAACAACGCAATGCGTTGAGAGGAAGTCCCGTTTATTTAAGAATTATTTTAATATTATATTCTGTTTGACCTGTCAACTATTCTGAGGAAAAATAACTCAAATCTTAAGTAAACCTACGTAATAATATTAGTATTTTATCAAATGTTGTTTACTGATTATAAAATTCTTCGTATTTTTAAAAGGCATTTGGTTTGACGTGTGTATTTTGACGTAGAGAAATGCGACGACGTTTTCCTTCACTGTATTACGAGCAGTGGTGATGAATTTATTTACACAAATCAAAACACCTGCCTGGGTTCGACCCCACGACCTACAACTCGTAAATCGGGGACGGTACCACTGGGCCACCACTGCTCTTATGGTTTTTCTACGATTCTCTTTGAAGGAAACTAAAGTTAGGAGCGTTAAAGCAGTTGTGATTGGGGTGGGGTGTTGATTTGTATTATAATAAGCCTTCTTGAAAAACGATAAATTATTTAAGATAATGATTCACCCGGTGCATTGCACCCCGCGACCTTTAGGTAATATTGTTAACATAGCGAAAGTTATCATATTCCTACGAATATCAGGGGAAAATCATATTAGGATAATTTTAAGATCAAACCTGTGGTATTATTATTTTTAAAACAGATGTAATATTGCGGTTACTGGTTTTTAAGGTGATCTCTATATTTTGATTCAGGAATACCTTAAATAAGGAATCATGGTGAATGCTATCAAACGCAACGAATGCTAGAAACAGAAGGATTTTGAATTCAGAACACTTCTCTATTATTCGGTTGAGGGCTCAGGGTCAGTAGTGGAGATTTCGTCGAAACCCTGCTTGTTCAGGTGACTGCAGGGATACAAGTTGACTTGATATACGGTTTTCGATTACATTTATAAACGTTTTATAAAAATGAGACACCAAACTGATGGGGCCATAGTTACCAATTTCAGATTTAGAGCCTTTTTTGTGTGGTAGTATTATTGTGGAATGGCAAAATCGAGAAGGAAATGACCCAGTTTGTAGTGTTGAGTTGAACATATTTGTGATGTGCGGAAGTAAAACGGGTTCTCCGATTATAAGATCTTCCGTAGAAATACTATCTTTTCCAGGGCTTCTACAATATTTCAGGCTGCGCAAAGCGCAATGAACTTCAAAACCTGAAATCTGTTATGAAATCTGATGTTATTGTTGTCAGATGGAAAGGTAGTTTTGTGATTGGTAAGAGGGAGGAATCTCTTCAGCAGAGTATTGAGTTTTATAAAATCTGTGCAAATACTCAAAACCCTGTCTTTTTCATTAAATGTTTTACCATTTTAATATTTCTGTACTGTTGTACAGTGTCATCTGTATCTGTTAATTTAAGTAAATTAACGCTGTTTTAAGTTCTAAATTGAAATTTTCAGCATTGATTTTAAACGAAGTTTTATCTAGACTGCTATTTCAAATTGTTTATGTTCTATGAATTTTGAGATCAAAGTTAACTTATCCGTAGTAGACGTGCAGGTTCACGTTTGAGGAGTCTGGTGGTTGTGCGCTCCCCTTACACCCATAATATTAGTTAGGATTATAAAATGATATATTAGTTTATGTAATTTTTAGGATGTCAATGATAATAAGTTATCTTTAATACGTTTTGTTTCACTTTAGGGGTTTGTATGATAGAACAGGAAAGCGACAGAAATACATCAGCGATGGTCGTGAAGAGTCCTAGAAGGAAATATTTTGGATTGTTTCAAGTAAGAACATATTTTTTATTAAATCATTAATTTATGATTTTTCTTATCGAAAGTACATGCAAGATTTAAATAGTCCAAATGACACACATGCTTCTACAGTGTGGAGGAACGAGGTGGCTCTGCCCAACGGTTGTATCGGGCCCAATTTTCCTTTAAATGTCGCTTGTGTTGTAAAAAAAGCCAGTGACGATGTAGCGCTTAGACTTAAGTTTTAATGTACATACAAATTGTAAGGTAACAGGTGTACTCATTGTTGAAAAAGCTAATAATGTGTAAGTATATCTGACAACGGTCGTGGTACTTTTACCTAGACGCATGTTTTTTGTTTCAAACAGTCCTGTAGACTTAACACCGTTTATGATCAACAGTGGATTATCCACTGTTGATCATGAACGTAGTAGCATTACAGTATATAACAACAAATGATAAGTTTTGTTATGGACGTTGTGTGGCATTCTGTGTAGGATCTAGTGTAGGCGATGTTTTTTTTTACCTCCGTTTTAAACATAGCTTATCATAATTTCAGATAGGAAGTGAATGGTGCAAGGAAGGCAAGAGAGGTGGGAAGTGTGACATTACATGCGAAGGTGAGAACACCGACAAGTAACTATAGCCAGCTTTGAATATTCCATGTTTGGATATAGTTCAAGTTAACTCGATCCGGCATAGAGTTAGGTCTTCGATCTCTGAAACTTTATGATGATCGGCGTTTTATAGACAGTCACTTTGCATGGCCAGAATCATATAAACTGAAGATATAAGGGTTTTATTGTGATCAAAAAGTACCTCCAAGGGGTCTGAAATTCCGAGAAAATTCATACCTACTCATAACTTTCTTGGAACTCAAAATGGGATTAAGTTTATGATACTCTATAATCAATAACTGCAGCACTATGTTTAAAAAAAGTATTCAACATCTGTTTCTTTGACTTTTTAATTTAAACATTAGCTTTATCACCCGGCAAAGACGTCGCTTAACTTATTAATGTAAACTTAAAACTGTTATGTTTTTCGTCATAGAAGTAAATAATTGTATTATTTTGTGAACAAGAGAATCTTAAACCGTATATACTTTTATGTTCACAGCACTGCTAGACGATGACATCAAAGATGATGGCGTTTGTGCCGTAAAAGTGTTCGATGCAGAAGGATTCAAGTACTGGGCGAAATGGGAGGCGAGGTGCAAAGGACACTTGCTACCTGATATTGAGAAGTAAGATCTGATCACTATATCGATAACCTTAAGAGGAGCCTCCCTTAAATGTGTGTTATTTGCATTCATATTCTGAAACAGTCACACATACATAAAATCAAAATGAAAATTTAATGACTAATAGGATAATTTTCTTGCCATGTACATGTTACGTGATTGTTACAATTAAATAACTGTATTGTACTTTAACATTTTCGCTCGATTAATTTTTATTCAAAAATTGACTTTTTAAAGAGTACTAATATAAAGCCTGCCAGCCTGTGTATTCGGCCAAGATGTATTGAACCTCCACGATCGAGCCTGAGCGTGTCCTAATAAATTATTTTAGAAGTCGAAATGCAGTTAACGATCGTAATTATATAGAAAATACATATTTCAGCTAAACCTATTGATAAAAATAATTCAAATTATATACACTTATGCTAACGCATCACTAATAAAATTGCTTGCGTTGAAATGATTTTAGAGTGCCTGGTGTTAACTATATATACATATAACTATATATATAAACTATATAACTGTATATGTAGAAGACTCCATGTGTAAGAGTCCAGTTATTGCGTTACACACTTACAATGGTGAGGAGGGAGGAAACGCATTTAACTAAAAGAGTAATGAATATAAATGTTGATGAATGGAGATGGAGAGGAAGGCCAAAGAAAAGAGTGGTGGATTGTGTTAAGATAATATGAAAGAGAAGGAAGTGAAGATAGCATGACGGTTGACAGGAGAGAATGGAAGAAGAAAACGTGTTGCACCGACCCCAAGTAACAAGAAACAAGGGCGAGAAGATGATGACTTTGAATGACAAAACATTTAATTTTGACATTTGAACAACATTCGTTGCATTATTTACGTTGCACAAACGAAGTTTGTTAACCTATGAAGCAATGGATTAGGCATTTCCTCTTTTGAAACTGTGATACGCAATTGGGGTTTCGGAAAGTAGTAGTTTAAAACCAATTTCGGTTGTCAACCAATATTGTTGAACTCCAGGTGAAAGTTATAAGTAACATTGCATTTAAAACTTTTGATCGTGTGTTGAGGCATAATTAAATTTTAATGACACAATGGAAGACATTAAACTATCTTATGGGTTTGTCAAAGACTGAAAATACAAACGGTAAAACACGCAATCAATTAACTATCGAAAATAGCATCCGTAAGACTTATTCTAATTAAAGGCACTTATAAAGTAATTCTTTCATTTCCCTTGCTTTGTGGACGTGTGCAAAGAAAGGGAGTCAATAAACAGGTCAGCACGTATAAGAGATTATGTTCAGAGTATAAAAATTAGAGCCTTGTGGTGTCAAAGCAGCTTCAAAAACACAGTGAGGTTTTAATTGACGTGAATCAGACACAACCCTTTTTCAAGCGGGTATCCATATCCGTTTGCAACCTAATCGGCGGGGTAATTGCGTAATACTACTCTATCAAGAAAGTACCGGGAAAAAATCAATAATACACACA